>JAZDUA010000059.1:1200000-1877500 GCA_038098605.1 Gryllus longicercus | reverse complement strand
TAAAAAATAATTGTATCCTTAAGTATGTTAACGTTATAATTTCATTCTCCTTCTGGGGCGTTGAATTTATTTCCACGTAAAATACGTCACACGTAAACTTAAAAACATTATTGAAGGAAAAGCAGCCCTGAGGTTTTTCTAAATATAATTTACTCTCTTGTTTTAGGCTGCATATGTATATGTCCAGCGGTAAATTAATTTATCACCTCAGCAATCAAAAGAACATACAGGAAGGCCAGAAGGCCATACAAAAAAATACAATGAGAAATAACAATTTTTAAACAATTGTTGTAAATACTATTCATGTTTTTTTATTACATGTTCAGTAGATCAACATAAATATTATAAAAATTAACTTTTTTCTTCTTACAGTACTTTGTTTTATCCTTTTAATTAAATGACAGTATAATAGTTGTTTACGCGGCCAAACAGTCATAGCCAATATAAAGAAATTAACGGCAGCTTTTAAAGTTTTCAAACACAGGCGTTATCTGAAGTTTTAAACAAATATATTTGTTATTTGTGATATCGACCGACTGTCGTTTATTACTTTCCATGATAACATCTTATTATATAAGATATATAAACAAGAAATAATTGTGTTAGACATAATAAAAATGTTACTTTTAAAACCTACAAAATGTGATAACTGTTCAATTTCTAGCTCTAGTGCTAAAAGTCGATTCAGTTAAACTAGGAATATGACAAAGGGAACAAAATACAATCGTCTGATATCATTAGCTACAACTTACCTTATTGTTACCGACGTTTGAATGCTCGAAATTAAAATAAAATGAATGTTAGGAAGACAGACTAAAAGTAGTATATGACGCAAGTGGTAAAAGTGATTTTATTTTTCTCTTAGGATTAAGTCACTCGGTTTATCGACCTCGTGTTTTAACCTTTCCTTTTCGCAAAATAAAATGAAACTTTTACCACTCGTATCAGAACTAATATTCTTCGAGTAGAGGTCCCCGTGTCTTTAGCAACAATCGTTTGTTTCAATTGTTCTTTACCGACAGGGAAGTGTAAAATCCTAAACTAACGCTTGTCTTTTGTTTTTTGTTCTCTTTTTCACTGCGTTACACAGTAGAGTAGTTTGAAACAAAAATAAACTTCTGGAGGTCTCCAGTCTCTGAAAAGTCTGAACAACTTGCACCAGTTTTTCAGACAAATAATCGAAAGTGAACCATAAGAGTCGGAAAGGTTACAATTTAGAATATTCCATAAGAACGTACTCTAAAAACAACGAAAGAAATAATTCCTTTTAGTTGAAAAATGAACCGACAGCGGAGAAACACACATGCCCAACCTCATCTCTGAAGGGTTAATATACTCGCGAAAATGTCATGTTTTTTCGAGTTTCGTAAGTCTGATATTTGTCAGTGACATTACCAGAAAACACAGCAAATATCTTCCACTTGACAGCGCTTCACAAAGGTCAGAGTATTATTTCAACCAACCACCCGGATTACGGGATTCCACGCTTCGTAACCCCACAACCTTCTGCCACAGACGCCTCTCCGCCTTTACGTAATGGATCCCGAAAAAGATCCTCCTTATACCCCTCCCCCTCCTGTTGACTCTCCAGGAATTACCAAGAAAACAAGGGCTGCCAACATCTCCCCTTATGTCTCCTGCTTGCCTCTCACAGAATCCGGCTTTTTTTCCATTACGGAAGCTCGTCCACACCTTTTTGTCTGTTGACTCTTCAGACTAGGACAATTAAAATTTACGTTGGGAGAGCACAGCAGTTTTTTGTTTCCGACAGCGAAACTCAGCGGTTTTTTTGTTTCGCTGTAGAGAAAAAATATGGTAGACATTGAAACGGCGTACTGAATGCTTCGGTAAGCACTTTTTGTCGAGTGCGAGGCGTTTCGTGAGTTTAAGTTGCGTCGACCGGAAGATCCTAGGAAACAGAATCCAGGTTCCAGAAGATTCTGACGGATCAGAGAAAGATGCTGGATCAGACGATGTCGCTTTCTGCATGAGGGTTTTTACGAAGACGACAGAGGCTCCAATCTGTCGCCGACATGACCTTTTCCCAAGAGGCGAATTTCAAAGCAATGAAAATAATAGGTCAACGACCGCACGCAATACTGCTTTTCACATCTGTCAATGTTCCTCACTATACGTAGCATTCTGACGTGTACCAAGGTGAGCCATTCCACAAATATAGAAATACTCTCTTATTACTGTACGTACGTGGATGGTCAACACTCGCAGTACTATTACGTAAGGTTTTACTGCAGCTGAGAACCTTTTTCAGAGAAGGCTCTATCTACACCACCCTTTCTCGGACATAAATGATCAAGACAGATGCGGTTGCATACATTGCTTGTCATGGTCCTTAAATTTTGAGACCCTGGATCGTGTTCCGATCCTGGTGGATTTTCAACGCGTATTCAGCGCGTAGATTACGTCCGTTACCGTTACGTACCGTCTGTGTCCGTTACTTTTATATCTCTATTAGGATGAGAATCCTACATACTGGTCGTCCGTTCCGCTCGATCCTTTCAATGTTGTACCCGATAAATTCGAGATGGATGCGATATTCGACAATGGTCCATTGACCGCGTGCTATCCCGCTTTCACCATCAAGTTCTTACTCTGTGCATTAGATCCAGGTTACGGACTGAATTCTCATTTTCAAATCACTACATCGTTTATGATGTTCAAAGACAGAGGCAGGAATTTTCGACTCTAATTAGATAAGTAGGTCGAGTTCCGGCGCAGTCAGAAGAGAATTGTAGCGACCGGCTGCTCTGATCGGCAGCTTTCCGTGTTTATCTGATCAATACCAGGCGAATGTAGAAGCAGTACCTTAACAAACGGGCCACGAACCGCGCGCGAACTTTCCTTGCTCTTCCGTCTCCAATCCTCACCCCTTACACACACACTTACACTAGCATGCACTACAGTACCCCACATGTCAGGGGATCTGTCTGGAACTTAGTGTTTGTGCTGGCTCGGACCGTCCTCAGACAAGGGGAGATATTTGGATGGAGAAATCTCTTAATCCGAAGTAAAGGGACCGAATCTCATCATTGAGTGGGAAAAGAAGACCGTGACAAAACTTACATGACATTTATGAAACAAATGACCAAATCCAAGCCTGGAAACACGGAATAATCAATCAATCAACGTACGAACTTCAAGTTCTTCTGCTGTTCTGTGGAAATGGCAAGCAAACGATCAAACTCCTCTGTACTGGCAAAGGAAGAATAACTACACTGCAGTGATGTTGCAGCGGGTTAAAACATTTTGGCTGGTTTACAGGAGGCTACCTGTCTCACTCTTAATCATTTTCAAAGTATGTCGAGTCTCTCCGAGGCTTCGTGATGACAGAGGTAAGTGCGTCGCTAGCACGTCGCGAAGCGAAGAGCTGTTTGCGTGAGCACGGCCCAGTGATTGGCCCAGTATATTGGCTATGGCTGCTTGGCCGCGTAAACAACTGTTATACTGTCATTTAATTAAAAGGATAAAACAAAGTACTGTAAGAAGAAAAGAGTTAATTTTTATAATATTTATGTTGATCTACTGAACATGTAAGAAAGCCACCGGAGAGAGTGGCGGAAGGTAACAAATGTAATTCAGGGTTTACGCATCCGAGGAAACTACGTAATCTTTTCAATGTTTTTGTTCTCACGTGCAGCAAAGAGACAAAGAAGTTATCCTAGGTAGCACTGAGAGCCGAGGCGAGAAATTAACTTACTATGAAATTTCGATGTCACTCACGTCACAGCTTTTGAGTACGGGTTCAAGGAATTCAATTCAATACTATGTGAATTATACACGCTCCTCTGAACCAAATTTTGAATATAAGAGGCGAAACTGCCATATATTAATCGTAATGTAAGACCGTAAAATTAATGTGTAAAATCTCGCAACACTTAAAATGTGGAAATATATTTTTTTTAATATTCTAAACTTCATTATTTCTGGATATTTTGTAATGGGAATGATTAAATTACACAATACTTAAGACATTAAGACACTATTCTAATCATACGCGCATTTTCAGGTTCAAAATCTGAATGAGTGTTTTACTCTATTAAAAATGAGCAACAAACGATCAATTTCTTAAGAATATTTTAATGTTCAATAGACAGCTATAACACTGCTCAACAGTTGTTTTGTAACAAATAATGTGAATAGTGTTCTTAGCTAATATTTGGACACTGAATTCGAATATGAAATCAGTTTTTGCCTATTAGACTCAGGTTTTTTGTTACACGCTCCTACTCTCTATTTACGAAAATGCTTGAAAACGCTGCATATTGGTTATTTTGCTGTAGCTTTATTTAATAATCCTGCTTATGAAATTGCTCAGGAACAATGGAAACGTGTACAAGGAATTCTTATACATGACACTGAATTCAGAAAAATCACTTTTAAGAAATGAAAGAGGTTTGTCAACATGTAGCTCATGCTCGAAAGCGAATCACCTTTTCAGTTGTGTCCCAGTATTGAAAGATCTGACAGCGTAGATAGTGGCTTGGATGTGACTGCTTGTTCTAGGTTTGTGAATATATATGCTTTGTACTAATTCAGAAGAAATACTTCGTAACTGTGTAACATGTTCAAATACGTTATGTTGTATCTGTGGAGAATTAACTATGAAATCGCAAAAAGCCGAACCTGAATCCTCTGAGAAAGAAGGGTTATAAACTTAATTCCGGGTGTAAGCAAGATGACCAGAACACGAAATGGGTCTCTCCTATATGCTGTGTGTCGTGTGTTTCACTCCTAACATGGAGGTTAAAACGTTCACGACACATGCTCTTTGCTGTTCTCATGATTTGAAATTAACCAGCAGAGAACAAAACAGACTGTTACTTTTGTCTGTCACAAATATCTGGAATCGCGTCAAAAACGGAGGAACCTGTGCAGTTTTCTTATTTACCACGTGCTGTAAGGCCTGTATGTCACAGTGAACTGCAGGTACATTTACCTCCTGAGGACGTAACGGTGAATGAAAATGAATGCTACAGTGACGAACATTCAGATAACGAAGGAGGAGATATTACTCGGGCAACTTTTCTTGAACGATGGATTGACGATTTCGGGTGAAGTGTGGGTATTAGTTACAAAGTCGGCCACTAGAGTATTTTAAGTAATGCCAACGTGTGTGAAATGAAAGTCAAAACTGCATCTTGTGCTTAACTTTTTCGGGAGTTTTAGGTGACTCCCTTGAAGGACCTGGACCTGATTCAGTCATTTCTTTCGATATTGACAATAAATCTGAACAGGGGTTCTGCACTATGAAAGCAACGGGCTTTGACTAGCTTCTGTTTCGCGACAACGAAGTTTCAATGCTTGGAAGGTTGTCATCAGTGCCCGCTGTGAGCTTTTGCCTTCAACTGTTTATTGCACAAGGGATGGGGATCAAGGTCATCGTTCAAGAAAAGTTGCGCGAGTAATATCATGCTGACCCAATACTTCAAGCCTCCTCTTTACTTTTTTTATCACTTAGGTTGTTGTATTACTATGGTTACTACTAACGTGTGGATATGTTTTTATTAGAGCGTGTCATCTTGCCAGATACATTTAATACACAGGCACAATTACAAAACCTATCATCACATGAAAACTAAAACCGATAGATAAATTCTGAAATTATATTTGAATGGAGAGCGAATTATCTTCTAAAAACAGTGAAGTTTGTTCTTGTCGCAGATAAGTTTTTTGTAGACCAATGTAATCAGGATATTACGCAAGTCACATTATGTCATATTACGAAAGGCACATTATTTTTAGAAGGGATTGAGCAACATATTTAAATTTAAAAACTTAGAGAAAAACTGCTCATTAATACATTTTTCATCGTCGTTAAACCATAATAGTATATTCCACTAACTTCATAATATTTAGAGTGTGTTGAGGGTAAAATATACAACTTGTTTTGTTGATGTGAACTCTTGTGAACACAAATCCTATGAAAAAAAGAGGGCAGGTAGAGTGGTCTCGTGTAGTGAGGTGTTGGACATGCACGTTACATTCGCAGCAAAGCCTTCGAGAGTCCTACACTAAGTCTCCGAAACGTAGCGGAATTATGCTAAACGCCCGTTGTCTCCCTCCCGCTGGACATCGTAATCCCCCGGGCGCAAGCAAAGGTGAAAGTTGCCGCTGCGCGAACTAAGTCCCTGCTCCCAATGTAGCGCTTGTGTCGCCAGTCCGGAGCAAATCCGCAAACAACGGGGTGCGATCGATTTATCGAATCGAGAGGGCAACCACGCAGGGGCAAAGGTCAAACCGTGTCCTATCGGCCGCTCCCTCTGCCACGCTATTCTCCGTTCCCACTGCTGCCGACCTTTGTCTTCGAACACCATCGAACACCATCGCTTTGCTACAGCAGCGCTTGCCACCTGTAGACGCATTTAGGCCTATGTTCTCGTCCTTTGTTAATCTCGTTAGCATTAGGCACAATCCCTGCTATGAAGCTGTACTGATGGGCGTAATCATGTGTGTCATCACGTAATTATCACAGACTTCAGTCTATTCGAAATATTTCCATTGTAATAGTCATCTACTTGCAAACCTAACTCCGGCAGAGTTGCTGGCGAATTAAGCACTTTTATTTATTTTTTCATCGCTTACCTTTACTAAAATATACCTCTACGAAGTTTCGTTCTCGTCCCACGTAGGCCTATGTTCTCGCCCTTTGTTAATCTCGTCAGTATTGGGCACAATCCCTGCTATGAAGCTGTACTGATGTGCGTAATCATGTGTGTCAAATCACGTAATTATCACAGACTTCAGTCTATTCGAAATATTTCCATTATAATAGTCATCTACTTTCAAACCTAACTCCGGCAGAGTCGCTGGAAAATAAAGCACTTTTCTCTTTTCATCGCTTATCTTTACTAAAATATATCTCTACGAAGTTTCGTTTTCAATTAAACTACGTGTCTCTATTTTCATTACATTTTTTCTCCACCAACATCGTTATTATTTATCGGTTCCTGTCTCGTGCCAGAGATGAACAGACATGCTACTATCTTATCTCGTGACATCTCCATGCCATATATATTGTGATATTGTGTGATACAGTACGGTGCGCTGAATGTTTACAATATATTCATGTACTTTCGGATTCTATCTTAATTAATCTGTAAAATAATTAATTGAAATTACTGCAGATATTACCTGGATGAAAAAGAAATAGTGTACCATGGGTGCAACTTTAACTACCTCTGCACGTTCCCGATATCAGAAACATCATTTCGGGCGAAATCATTGAGAGAATAAGATCTGTGACGTCGCCAAGAATGTCAAAAAAAAGGCTAATGGTACACAATAAAAGTACACACTTTATATTTAAGCGAAGTTCAGTATTCTTAAATTGTCTTAGGTTTTATATTGAATTTCAGGGAGGGGGAAAGAAATTCCAGGTAAATTTTGAATGATGAAATATTTTCAAATTTTTTGTACTTTTTTTTATCAGAGATACGGATTAAACATTCAGAAAATATGTATTAAAACTTTTAAAACGGTAAATCTGGAGAGAGAAAAAATTGTTTTAGGGTTTCTTTATAAATTCATGAAACAGTCATTCACATAAACACGAAAAAGAAATAAAATACATGAAGACGGAAAGTTCCATAAAAAATGGAACTAAAATTGGAAAATGAGAAAAAGTGACAAAAACTGACAAATAATCAAATTAAAATCATACATTTCTATCACCTGTATATCGTGATAAACCCAAATTTACAAGTTAGCTACGTCTAGAATGCACCAATGAAAAGATGACATGCCATCAGAATCCGAGCCCTGCTCATCAAAAATATACAGGCCTCAACTTCACTTCTCTGAAGTGCTTCATGAAATACGTTTCCCTGACGATATCTTTTAATGATCCCTGACGATCCCTTTTAATGATCTGGCACCTGCAAGTTGCCATCTTCAATTTTTATGTATAATGCTCCCATCCTGGTGACCTCAGCCTCTGCCTCGCGAGATCCCTGCCCTTCTGGCGCCACCGCTGCCCATCGCGCTCCTACCAACGCCGCCGCCTCCCACCACTGCTGACCGCCCCCGCCCTCTTCGCTGCCGTCGCCGACGGCGCCACTGCTACTCCCTGCCACCGTCTGACATGATCCACCATAGTCGCCGCCGCCCACCGTCCCCTGCTGTCCGCCGCCTCCCCCGTCCTCCCCGTCCTTTCCGTCCTCCCCGTCCTCCCAGTCCACCCCGTCCTCCCCGTCCTCCCAGTCCTCCCAGTCCTCCCAGTCCACGCAGCCGCCGCCCACCACCACCACCGCCTTCCCTCCGCTCGCCACGACCCCCTCCGTCTCCACTGCTGCTGCCGCTACCGTCCGCGTCCGCCGATGTCCGCCGTCCCCGCTTCCGTTTCCGCCGCCCGCCGTCCACCGGCGCCGCGCGGCGCCTCCGCCGCCGTTGCCCGTCGGCGTCGGCTTCCAGGACGCGATTGCCCCCGCTGACGTCACAGCGCTTTGGCGGCCGGAGGACGAAGCCGGATATTAGCGGTCGGACGCTGTGATCCACCAGGCGGCAGCCGGCTGCCTTCTGACCCCGCCTCCCCCCGCCCTCCCCATCCCTTGTCGCACGCGCCTCTGTGTGCCAAGCGATCAACTTACGGAAGTAAATCTTTTTCTGATACGTTCCATGTTTCCTCCTACACCTAGGAAATTACACGCGTATTCCGTCGAATTTCAATTTGTAAATGAAACAGCTGAACGTAACAATATACGTTAAATAATGGTAGAATGTCATAATACCACAGATCGTCAAATTCAAAATATGACGAATAATGTCTCTTATTTCTCTTCATCTTCTTCTTCATAGACAGTTGAATAATTGACTCGATGCAAGAATAAAATAGAAGAGAAACATTCAATTACCGAATGATGCATATACCATTTTTTAAGAAATAAACTGGAAACTGTTTTTATACAGACTATTTATTTATTTACTTATTTATTTACGCCAAAAACAATTAAAAATTATGTGTGACGTGCTATGGTGAGAAGTTAATTTGAAGATACATCTATGTCCAGAAGCAAAACAAAGGACCATCTCAGCATTTGCTCGAAGAACAGGGAAACTGGACGAAAACCTGATCGAGATGGGGGTCATTGATCCAGAAACTGAAGAACAATACTTGTTACTTTATTATTAAATTATTGGACATCCACAGGGCGCTGTTTTCTGCGATGCAAATAGACGAATTTTCTCTCCCTAAAACATTACAGTACAGTACAAAATGTGGCAGAATCTTTTCATTAAATACTTAAGAAAGGAACACTAGCAATCTTCAATAAGAAAAGAGGGGAAAGAAACTGACATACCAACACAGGTCTAAACCTGCCAAGTATAGAATCCTTATACATAAATATTCGAATTATTCTGTGTGTTGACCACAAACAATGGGTTTACGAACCAGTTGTAGTCCTTCCCCTGGCGATTGGGGACGCTGCACACTCCTCGCTGCAGTCACTTCAAATCCCCAATATTTGGCTGTACAGATCAGCGCGCCACAAGGTCAGAAATTTTGTACTCAAAACAAAATATTTTATCGCATTAAAATACACTGTGACTCATTCAATTATTTAATTAAACGCATCTACTAAATTACATTTTGTATTAAAAATGACTGAAAGCGGCGGCGCGACAGATGGGATGAGCAGGCGGGATCAAGGATGACAGTGTAGCGCGAGGGTCGGGGCAGAGTGGAGTGAGACGAAGTGGAAAGAGAAGGGCGTGGCTTGGAGAGACGTGACGTGACGTGTCGTGTCGTGATATGGCGTGACATGAGGTGGCACGTTGTGACATGTGACATGACGCGACATGACGTAGGGTGGCGTTGTAACGCGGGGTTTGCGGGGCGTAATTGTACGTGCGGACGGGGTGGGAATGTAAATAAAATTATTTCTATATCACAATTAATGGAACTCATTCCTTTTCCGAACTAATACACGTATGTAATAAACGAATATCTGGGCAGCTGTAAGTTACTTGCGCTCATAGTAAATAAACAGAATGTCTTTAATTTCTAGAAATCTGACTTTCCCGCAAACTTCGATATCTCCGTGAGCCTCCAAGACCCTCCGAATTTTCGGCGTCGATCTTGTTGACGTCATATCTTTATTACGACCGATACGCGAATCGAGATGTGGCATATGCCCAAGAGAGACATTTATCTGAACGAGGATGGTTTGTCGCGTGGATCTCGGAGGGACCCCAGTGTTTTCTCAAGATGCTCCGTGAGATAGCGTAGTGGGATCATTTAAAATTGCCTATCGTTGGCACGCCTCCAACTGTAGGAAGTTATTTTGTTACTTTCTTTCCTTTTTACGGGTTCAGTGGTATAACTGTTAGCGTATCGGTCAGTTGTACTTAAGTTTGCGGATTCAAAACCGATCAAAGCCGTGGACGTTTAAGGGCAAAATTCCTTCGTACGTCTTCCTTCGAATGGGAAGTAAAGCCGGATGTCCCATGTAGTAAATTTACTGCATATAAAATAATTCAAGCCCAAAAATGCTTCTGAGCTGAATTCAAAATTGCCTGTTTCGTCGCCCAAGAAATACCATCTCTCTCCGCTAGATGGTGAAAGAAGATTAGCGAAATTTGCGTGGTTAGACGTGAGCAATTTACGTACATTAGGTTCAAAACAATATGGCAAAACAATATTTTGTTATTTATTAAAACAGAGGTAATACTTATTACACACATGTAAATATCCCAGCCTGAATATCCCAGGCTGATTTTATTGCTATAAAATATGGTAGAAATTCACAGCAATCGAAATTTTGTTTTAATAATTATATTGCTATTTAGTCAGACATTAAAAATAAATTTGTTATATTTTTTCATTTCAAAATAAATATATTTTGTTTATTTATTTCAAAAATGCTGACATTTTCAAACGGAAATTTAAGTTTAGTGTGTTCTAATGATTTAATTTACGTTAATTTAATTCCCTGTGACGAGCTAATCATTTTGAATTTGTTACCACATGTACTTGAAATTCAGATAGACCAAACCACGGACAAGTGTGGATAAGAACTTGTTGAAGGCTCATGCTTGATAGGAGCACTATGATTTTACAATAATTAAGTATATTACTTCATAATTTTGTAAAATTATAATAAAATGACATGTTTCAAAAACCAACATTAAAGTTTAATTAATAATTCATTTTCAAGTAATAATGATGTTGAACATTTCATAATTGCTGGGGAACTTCATAGTTTGCTAATGTCTAGGAGTTCCTAAGATATTAACGCGGTCCTCATTGCAGAGTTCCTATTATGCTAGGCACAAATTGCTGCGATAATGTGTGATGAACATTCTTACAAAATATTCCTTGAACAATATACTAAGGATAAGTCGCATCAAGTAATAGACATCAATGAAAACCTTGAAGACCTGCAAGGTTCGGGGGGGAATTAAAATTTTTGCACTTCTCATGACTAAGTGATCATTTCTGAAGTTCTTGAAAATTTGATTACAAACTACTTTCGAATTTCAAAACTTCCAAAATATTAAAATTTTAATATTGCTCTGGGAACTTGACTGCTATTAGTCCCGTTATTGTTGTAGAATAAGTCCCGATTGTGACTTAGTGACAATACTGACAATAGTGAATGTATAAGTGTGATAAGTGTAATAGTAAGTAGTGAATGTTTTGTCCTGGAAGATGGCGGTCCCCTTCACTGGATGGTGAAATTCGGCAACGTCAGTTTGCGGGGAGATTCCCCCACCACATTTCTCCTCTCAGTGAAGAAACTGCTGGTCTGTTGTCCCGACATGTGATGCATTGTACGGAAAGTACGTGCTAGAGTATGTGTCTGTGTGTATGTATATGTATATGTATATGTATATATATATGTATATGTATATATATGTATATGTATATATATGTATATGTATATATATGTATATGTATATATGTATATATATGTATATGTATATGTATGTATATGTATATGTATATATATATGTATATGTATATATATATATATGTATATATATATATATATGTATATGTATATATATGTATATATATATATATGTATATGTATATATATGTATATATTTGTGTATATATATATATGTATGTGTGTGTGTATTGATTAAATACTACACGATACGTTAGAGGAACATTTGACGCACGTGTTAGCAAGGAAAATATGTAAATATCATTCTCGTCATCAAATTATAGTAAACACGGCGACAAAATTTCTTCACTTCGCGCGTTAAGTATTTCCAATAGAATTATTACGTCAACAGTATTATATGAATCGTACAAATGACATAATCCTTCACAATTATCAGTATCCCTGATGTGTACTGATGAAGAAAATACGGTGTAGGAATTAATAAAATAGTGATTAATATAAATTTTAATATTTATTGCAGGTTTGTAATTGACATCTACACATCGAAAACTGAATAACCTACCAAGTCGTAATGCTGCAATAGTCATTGTATTCAAACTCTTTGAATCATGTATAACTTTCACGTTATCCGCTTCATAGTTTCAAATTCCTCTCTTGCGGTTCGAACACGTACTAACCAATCATCTGCTTCTTAGTTTCAAATTCCTCTCTTGCAGTTTGTACACCTACGTATACATACGTATATAACGGGATTGGAATCGACCTCTTGAACATCATCACTGACGTGGACGCAGCGTCACCCGGACAACCTAGAGCCTTCACCTGACCCTGGCCGCAAAAGCCTACGATTACAGGTCATTAAATACCACGTAAAATTACATAGACCCAACGGCCTCACATTCGAAATGAATCGAGTCATATTTGGTAAGCACTCACTGAATTCTTATATTTTTCCAGTTTACATATTAATAACAATGCGTGTGTCGAATAGGGAGCACTCTTCTGCAGTTAAATGCTGCAATAATAAACAAAAGACTCTCGAGTTATGTTTTTTCTTGCATTTTTTTTTACTTTTCGGAAAGACCTAGAAAGGAAAGACGAAAAGGTTCAAAATCACAACAAAATTGTTATTACGTCATCAATTCCCCTATTTTATAGTTAGGTTGTTTACATTTCTAAAGATTTTTATAAATGGACAACATTCAAACTCGTTGTTTTAGTTGCATACATAAGGAAATTAAAATATATAAAAACATTCACTTTTTGACAGATTTCACAGAACGATGCTGTATTACAAATGATAAGAGGGGAGGGCATAGTGTTCCTTTCTCGCAGCGAAGAACGCTAGAAACGCTGATCAACACGTCGTCAGTGGGCATTTAACACAGAGCTGCGGTACTGTATGATTTGTACTTATGCTGTGCCGATTTGGTGAACTGATCGTGTATTGTACGTGGACGTGCAATCGTTTGTTTATACATTGTTAATTAAAAATTTAACAAATTTTGAACGAACTAGTTACGTACAAATCTAGTCACCCAAAATAAATTTCCACTATTTGCTTAGGACACGTGGTACGCCAAATCTGTTTGAAATGTCGTTTGAAAGCTTCAGGCCAAATATTTATAGCACATGTCTGGCGCACGTGATACGTCACTTAGAACCACATTTAACCCTTAACGCTGTTCAAAATTGTTCAGACACTTCCTGACACTCGCCATTACAAAGTTCACACTCGTCCTTGCTGCACGAGATACGCTGCCATCGCATTGATTGCTTCTGGCTGGTTTGAATGAAGCGTTGCCAAAGTTAAATAGAGATTACTGAACAATACTTTTACTAACGTAAACAACCTTGGTGAAGAAAGTAGTCTTCAAGAAGTGAACACAGCCCCTTCACGAAATTCTAACCTCAATAAAGCTGGTGATGCGGATGATGTTGATAGTTACCACCATCCACGGTTACTCACCTGAATTCGACCAAGCTTTTTAGCGAGTCGGGACTCAAATCTAAGAGATGCACTGCAGACCTCAGATGATGTCCTTAGCCACCTCTCAGGTCAACTGATTAGGAATGATATATTTGGTGGTATTACAAATAATCCATATCACAATCACGAGGTAAAAACACATTTTCCTTACGCTTGGTGAAGAAAAACGACACCAACCAGCAATCTTCAGCTTTGCTTAGGTGCGATTCCCGCTTCTTCAAGCTTTTTCACCAGCAAGCCTGGCTCGACCATCAGTACCAATTGTAATTCCTCTTGAGATGAAGACAGGAAAGAAAGTCGTAATGGCCACGGAACTTCTTCGGACGAAATTTGATCTTTTGGCGTACCACAAGGCTGCGGCTTCACGACCTCCGTCTCATCTTCTCCCTTATTCTCCTCCACCTCTTGCGACGCAACGACCCAGCCCACCCCATCTCATCCGGCCTGCATCATTCCATCCCATCCCTCGTGCCGGGTTGTCGCATCCTTTTAATTCGGGCGCCGCGCCGTCGCGTCGGGAGATCTAATTAGCAGATACTAATTACCTCTTTTACAGCCATTACCCGCCACACGCGGCCGTTCCCGCCCGCTCGTTTTCTCTTTTATTTGAACGGCGGCGCCTTAATTAAAGCGGTAAGCTGCTGCCGCCCCGCGCGGCGGCGAGAGCGGTGAGGCAGAGCGCGATGATGGCGCCTCTTGACTGTCGGATGCGCTCATCCGCGATTTCGTTTGACCCAAAGCGATGGCGTTGAGACGGCTCAAGGTCGCGCGGAATTCCGTCTTTCGGATTAAATTCTTTATCCTTTGCGATGGATCCTGGGCCAGTGGCGGCGTCTTGAGGAAGGAAAGATAGGTAGTGTCCACTCTGATACAAATGTACTACCTTCATACTTTCACATTTATTAAAGTTAAAATCACACTTGAAGTATTGTGAAATATTTTCATCAGAAAATGTTAAATGCAAATCCAATTATTGTGGCACGAACTATAATCTCAGATTAAACGCTGGCGCGACCCGTCTCGTTTCCCATCTTCGTGCAACCACTTGCACCTCTCTGACATGCGAATGCTGACTCGCTGCGCGCGGTACTCCTGGAAAAGCCCCCTAATGAGTATAGCGTAGGAGCACGCTATGTCCATACTTGACGCACGCGCGTTCTGCTTATGACTGACTGCCAGCCTGCACAGAAAACTTCGATCTCCGGGGATATTATCGGAATACTGGATCTTGTTTAATTATTAAGTTAACAAGCAGAGACTGTGATTAATATTTGGTACAAGTATTTACGTCTTTTTTCTTTTTAGTTCTGTTGACTGGTTTTTAGATATAAGTCTATTTTTATATTCATGATATGACTGACAGAGAATAAACTACGTGTACAGTTTTCTCGACTAACCTATGGAGTAAGAACAAACTGGGAACAAAGTTTGAACAATATTGTCGATATACTTCGTTGAGTATGGTTGTATATCATGCTAGCAAGAAAAATAATTCTTAAACACGAAAAAATGAAAATAAATTAAAAATTGTGTAGAATTATCGATTTACTCTTCTATTGAGTTCGGTTACACATCGTCCTAACAAGAAAAATAATTCTGAAACAGAAGCGGGTATTGAAATTTTTACAGAAGTTGGAAATTATTACAGATATTTTGGACCAGTCCTCCGTAAATTTTGTTAAGGAAAAATGTCATTTTCAGAAGGCAATTTCTTCCTGAAATGACTTCCACTCGAGCTTAATGGTATTACTCTTTTAAACTGTAATGCGATGAATAGATTATAATTATTTTAAATAAGTTGAGTAAAATTAAGAATAAAGTTTAGATCTAGGGAAGACATGGGCTTCGAAGCTTCTCCCTAAATTCTCTATTCTCCCAAGAACCGATTTCCGCAATATTTGTTATGTCGTCCTTGAACATTTGTTCACGATACTCCACTAGTGGATGCACCACTGCCAGTAGACGCTAGTTGCCTGATCTAGCTTGATCTAGTTGCCTGCTTTACAAGTGTCCTCAGTCTTCCCGAGAGCTCTCCGGAGATCATGGAGATTAGGAGTTGGAGTAAGGGGAATCAACTAACCAGCGGGCCTTAACAACGGAAGAGCATCACTGGAAACTAATTAAGTATCGCACGTGGTTCTTCGCCGATTGTTTAATCCACTGCTCTCTTTAACAAAATGAAATTGGTAAAACGACCACTCAGAGCAGCTAGCCTCTATGTCTCTCAACCACACAACGGTATTGATCCAATTATCAGGTGACGAAGTTCCGTCATCGTCGGTTCTCCAACCGTAGACCTCTCGTACTATAAAGCTTCAGTTTTAGTTTCATAACTACATACTTTATTGCCTTTTTACCAATCAATTTCATTTCACAAATCGCGTGTAAAAAATCTTATTTCTTCCAGCTTCAACTGCATAATATCGATCTCGCTACCCGAGTGGGGCGCGCCAGCCGACACCGCTCCGCCACAAATCAAGCGATTGGTCGGGCGACCTCCATTCGAGCGCGGACCGCGCCTCATTGCTCGCGCGCAACGTGGCGTCTTCGCCTCCCCGTGGGCGGCCGGGCGCAGTCCCCGTTGTTAGGCGAGCGCAGTAAGTTACGGGCAATTGGGGCCGCGAGGGCGCGACAGGCGCCAGGGCGCTCAATGAAGACAGATCGTCCCCCGCGCCGCGGGACCTCACTTGCACAAAGCGGCCGCGGCGGTGGCGGTGATGGCGGTAACGGCGACGAGGGGGGCGGTGGCGATGTTGGCAGGGGCGGTGTTGGCGGGAGCGGGGGCGGTGTCGGCGGGGGGCGGTGTTGGCGGGGGCGGTGTTGGCGGGGGCGGTGTTGGCGGGGGCGGTGTTGGCGGGGGCGGTGTTGGCGGGGGCGGGGGTGGGGGCGGGGGCCGTTACCGTGAAGGAGGTAGCGTTGCAGGCAGCGGAGGAGCAAGGAACAAAGGCGGCTGCGGTAGTGCAAGAGGCGGTGGACCAGGTGGAGGCAGCGATGAATGCGGAGGCGGCGACGATGATGGTGCAGTGAGAGGTGTCCACAGCTGCGGTGGTGGAGGCGATGGTGGTGCGCAGGTCGCGTCGCTTTGCGGCACTTTCCGTCGCGCCCTGCCCGAGTTCCGGAGGTAACGTGCCGTGAATGTACAGGCTGTGAGATGTACAGTCTGAGCATTGCGAATGTTGAGCAGGGCCTGATACGAAGACTACCACGAGATTCATGGCGCATATATGTTTTAACAATATTGTGGATGAGGGAAGAAGGAGAAGGAGAAGAAGAAGGAGAAGAAGAAGGAGAAGAAGAAGAAGGAGAAGAAGAAGGAGAAGAAGAAGAAGGAGAAGAAGAAGAAGAAGGAGAAGAAGAAGAAGAAGAAGGAGAAGAAGAAGAAGAAGAAGAAGGAGAAGAAGAAGAAGAAGGAGAAGAAGAAGAAGAAGGAGAAGAAGGAGAAGAAGAAGAAGTAGAAGAAGAAGGAGAAGAAGAAGGAGAAGAAGGAGAAGAAGAAGGAGAAGAAGGAGAAGAAGAAGGAGAAGAAGGAGAAGAAGAAGGAGAAGAAGGAGAAGAAGAAGGAGAAGAAGAAGAAGGAGAAGAAGGAGAAGAAGAAGGAGAAGAAGAAGGAGAAGAAGAAGAAGAAGAAGAAGGAGAAGAAGGAGAAGAAAAAGGAGGAGGAGAAGAAAAGGAGAACAAGGAGAACAAGGAGAACAAGGAGAACAAGGAGAACAAGGAGAACAAGGAGAACAAGGAGAACAAGGAGAACAAGGAGAACAAGGAGAACAAGGAGAACAAGGAGAACAAGGAGAAAAAGGAGAAAAAGGAGAACAAGGAGAAAAAGGGGAAAAAGGAGAAAAAGGAGAAAAAGGAGAAAAAGGAGAAAAAGGAGAAAAGGAGAAAAAGGAGAAAAAGGAGAAAAAGGAGAAAAAGGAGAAAAAGGAGAAGGTATCTCCCACCAGCGGGGTATCTTCTCAGCCGGAACAATCTATAACCTCCCTACCAGTTCTCCCGGAATGTGTGGTAGTGTAATGCATAGAAGTGTGTGTCTAAGTAAGGGGCGATGTTACGACAGGGAAGAGGAAGGAAAGATTGCACGGTGTCCTTGGCCGGTTTGTTAGGGTACTGCGCCGGCTTCGCTTGGTGTTCATTAGGGAAACCATGAAAAACCATCGATTAGAGCAGCCGCTAGAATTCTCCTCTAGACAGCGATTGAATTCCACTTAGATATCTAGCTAGTGTCGAAATTACTGCCACTGTCGATAGTCAAACCTAGAACTTCCCGGTCAAAGGCACTGCAGTGACATAAATTGATTCCCTGTGCCACGTCACTCGGTCACTTCGAATTCTAGTTTTAAGTTACTGTAACTCTCCCGAATGAAAGCTTATAAGTACTTAACGAACATTTAAAGTCAAAACACTAAACCGGGAGCTGTGACCTCGGTCCACTGAAACAAACCTTTTCAAACGCAAATAAGGTCCGAGGTTTAAATATTATATTAAATTCTTTGTCTTTGTGCCATATGTTCTCGAACGTGAAGACGTAATTTTGCCTAAATGACCTGATTAATAAGACAGCGGTCATGTGACTACAATGACAAGCGTATCAGCCTCGTGTCCAACGATTCTGTTAATTAAATAATCTAATTATTATCATAGCCTATTAAATAAAAAATAAATTACCCCGTTTTGTAGTTTCTTTAAATTTGTTCTTTAATATGGGAATTAGCAAATAATTATCAAAAATCTATTCTGATCTCTTTTAATGTTCCATATAACTACGTACCTTGGCATTGTAGAGAATGGCAAGACGAGATATAATTTCATGTCGCTTCAATTTGCGGTGTAGTAATTGTCCCGAAGGGGCTGTCGGTAACAAAGATAATCAAAGGCAATCAGAGGCAACAGGACTCCCATCGTAAATACATGACTGAATATTCTGCTATATTGTATTTTGTTGAATGTCGGAACTGTGCTGAAAAGAGCAAGAATCGCAGAGAAGAGTAAGATTGATACGAAGTAGTAGTGAGGTCGGAAAACGATTGATTTGGGGCACAAATTGAATTTTGTTCATCGGAGACAAATCCGATTGAACTTGCGATGAAGTTCAGAAGGATTAATAAGCCACTGGGCTGTCATGAATCCCATGTCACAGACCGTTATAATGCTTTTAGATGATATTTGCTCTTCTTATTCTATTTTAGTATAATTATATATTGTCTTGTACTTTCTGTTGGTACATTTTTATTGATGATTCCATTTCAGATACCTTTGCAGAAGTTTTCTGACTTAACTGAAGTTATATTTTAACATAAATTTGACTGCTCCAAAAATAAGAAGTTACGAAAAATGCGTTATATTTTTGCTTATAATTTGAACTGCAGAAACTGGAAGACACAGCGTGTGAAGCGAAGTAGAAGCTTAAAGAGCGATAAGCGAGCTCAAATGTCTTGAAGATGTTTGTCACGTTCGTGAGAGTCAGAGAAATGATAAAGCGGAAAATGCATGTGACGACGAAACAAGTGGTCTGTTTGAATCGATTTCAAACGAAAGATGTTGTTTAAGTTACAGGAATACTCCGTCCACATGGTCTCTTCTAAACTGCATTGAATGCATTGAAGAATTAGATAGTATCTTGATGTTTTGATGTTTACTTATATTTATTAGAGCTGACTTCAAAATAAAAATGCCTGGTTCAGACAAAAATAAAAAACGTAAACCAGCACTGCAATTAAATGATAAATCCGTGAACCCGAAATCTAGTTTAATTTTAATGGTGATATTGCAATTCATATTTTCATTACTGCAATATGCAAAATTATTGGTATACTCAATTAACAATTACATTTCAATAACTTTCAATTAAATGCCAGGCGATATGACTGAATAGACATTGTGTATAATAAATGTGGAATGTACCTTCTGATAATAATATGAATGATCACAATTGTAACTTCGTGATCACTATTTTCCTGCTCACGTTGTCTACATTTTACTTACTCCACGTTAAGGATACTAATGCCATATTGATAAAGGAACTTAGATCTAAGATTGACAAATACTAATGATTACTCGATTAAAGTTTGATTTATCTCAGTGATGATTTTTTTCTATATAACCTAATTTAAATATTATCTGCCTAAAGTGTAAATGAAAGTTTTTGAAAAAATATGATGGTCATGAAATAAATAACGCGAAACTAGCACGTGAAAACGATTAAGAATTAACAAGAAAGAACATTAAATCTGTGTCCCTAAAGAAATATTCCGTGACAAATTCTGTACCAATTGTAGGCGAAAATTGCCTAGCCTGAAAAAGCATCCGATCACCTTTTGTTTGTTTTATTGTCTTTTTTTTTTACAGTTTTTACAGTTTTTCAGAAAGCATTTATTCGGTTTCATCAGGCTGGAACAACCGCCCTTTTAGAGGTGTTTCATTCGCTTCGGACCACTTCGTAATATTTCTATATTTCTTTCCATAACATATAATTTTCAGTCGTTTTATAAAAGGCTTATTAATCACGAGGTTTAGTCGTTTAATTAATCTTAATTATGTATAATGGAAGCGATACTGAATAGTTTGAACTCTCCAGCTCAGACATTATGAATCATCAAAACATTCAAGAAGATTCATGTGTCTGCATGGCGTGACACAGTCTATGGATAGTTCATTTGAAAGTTTCAAAAGAATGTTCAGCTTCAAACTTTGCTCTTACGATAGTCATTTTGTAAGTGACCTTAAGCTGAATAGGATTTTAATCTCTTTCAAAATTTGAAATTAACTTTTTCAATAAAGATATCAATTAATAAGTGCAAAACGTCTTTTTTAAATCTTTTGAATGGAAAATATTTGCGTCTTTCTACCAAATACCCCTGGGGGAAGGCCTAACACAGCATTGAATAGGTAATTTTTAACTTAAATTCTCATGGGAGGTACGATATTTTTCTGCACCTTTAGACCAATTTTTCTACTTTCAAATGTTCAAAATAGACAGGAAAAAAAGTTAATTTGAATATTCTTTACCTCAGGTTGATCTTGTGTTCAGCGTGTATAGAATTATCCAAAAAAAATTAAAATTAATAAGTTAAGATATTTAAACTCACAGCCATTGACCCTTCGTCAGAGACTTTGAAAGGCGGGTGTCACATACCTGAAAATAGAAAAGAAAAGTTTCAAAATAGAAATATCAAAATTGTAGACAACATTTCAAATCTGAAGAAATAATGTGCAAACCGACTTCATCAATACACATCACAGAGTTCACAATTTCTGAGCAATAAAAATGATGACTCCGTTATCTTTTTAATTGGGAAGATATATTTTAGAAACAAACTCGTAGGTCAGTTGTAATCTAGACGATTTGATATTTCATTTTATTTTTATATTGACTTATTTCCACAAAATAAAAATAAAATGTTTAAATCGGGAGTATGATTTCTAAATCGGGCGTATGTAAAATATTGCTAAGAAACGTAACAAATTAATTTTCCTGTATTGAATCTCTCCCTTTTCTTTGACATTTCTTCTTTTAAAATGTACGAGTATCGTCGTGTACATTAGATTCTCACCTGAAACCGATCCGTAAGAAAGGATCTTGAGACAACAGAGGAACAGAACAAACTACAGATGAATAACAGTTATTGGACCTGAAGGTAGACTGTATAGCAAGAAAATACAAAATAAAATAGAGAGAAGAGCGAAAATCGGAGAAGAATAATGTGGTTTTACTGCCAATAGATCGGTAAGAGAGAATACATTTACATTAAAACAACTTATAGCAAAGAGAACAAGGAGACGTAAAGAAGTTCATCTGGGTATCATTGATCTTCAGAAATCTTATGACAATGTACAAGGACGTCTGTTGATGCCCTGAGCAACACACCATTTCAGTATACCAACAACTGAATATTCGTATGTACTGAAGAAAAAAAGTATCTATAACTCAGAACAACATTATCAAAGTTAAAATTAACAACTTTTTGTGAAAAAGCGAACTATTACATTTAACTGATGTCTGATTAAATGGATTGTGTGTGCACTTATTTAATAAACGTTCACGATGCTTCAACAAACCGAAAACCTGTTAGGATCGTTTTTCTCTTTCTGCGTGAATACAGCACACACAAATCTGTTGGCTGCAAAGAGTTGTTTTCCTCCGTGTGATGTGGTCAAAACGCAAAGAAAGTAGATTTTGGCAACCAACATATCGAGTCCCGTAAGCACTTCAAATACAATGGCAGACATTTCAAAGAATGGAATATGATATCATGAGATTAAGCATACAAGACATTCAGGACGATCAACTATTGAACCGTAGAATTACCTTGAATACTCTTACCAAGCTATGATGGAAAGTGAAACGGAGACTGAACAGTACCATTGTCGAATCTTTTGCAATCTACGAGTATTATTTGTGAGAAATAATCGGAAAGAATAGAAAGAGGCTGAAAACTATTGAAATTAACGGGAAGAGAAATACATACTAACAACATACAGAAACATCCTGCACTAGGCGGGAATCGAACCCGCGACCCTTAAAGCCATAATTTAATGTGTTTTTTCTCAAGGATATACTAATATAGTTTATATGACTTCACAAATCGTCATTGTTGTAAATGTACGTATTTTAGAGAATGGACTTTACTAGATTCACCTTATAAATTTTGTACATTGTAAATAAAATGTAAATGAGTAAACGTAAGCGTTCATTTCATGCACTTCAGCCTATCAACCGCAGCTACCCAGGCCGACCGTCATCAATCTTATTTCTCTGTTGTTGATATTGTTGGTGATGTACTACAGAAATTCCACGATTGGACATATTGCATCATGCTATTAGCTGTGTGGTCCCCTTTAGGCTGGGCAGAGTCGACGAGAGTCCCGGTACATTAGAGAACTGTCAAACCCCTACATCCACTGAAACATAGTTATTAACCCGCTCCGCATGTCCGCACCAGCTGCGCATTGGCAGAGTCTGGGACCCGGCGCGATAACTCGCCAACAGTGAAACCAATTTTCTCCGAATTTGCTGTTGAGAAATCTGGAGCCCACGAAATGACGCTGTCAACGCTGCTACGATACGAGTAATCTACTTTTACTCGTAACGGTTTACGAAGAAGCTATTAAAAACATGCCAGGAGTGCAATTCCGGGAAGAAAATGTAAATATTAATCAATGACGGCTCTTGACCCCAAAAGTTGGTGGGTCATAACTTGATCAAAATAGAGGATTGTTTGCAGATACGGAGGCGGAAAAGAATCGAATGTATAAGTTTCCGAAGTTCACTGCGTAAACAACTCTTTGTAAAACGTACATACGTTCTTTATTCAAAATTTTAGTTATGAAAGGTGGGACTGTTCTGGAGAAAACTAAGTTCGCGAGCACTGCGAGCAAAGAAAACCCTTTTATTCTCAGTAAACGTGGGAAAAATTATATCATTCAAAACTGCTATTTGGGTAATAAAATTACTCTCAAATGTGCAGAGAATATTACAAAAGCTGATACACTCTCCCTTCTGCTATTGTCTTGCACAAGAAAGTTTTAACCATTTGCCAGTGTAGTGGGTCTGTCAAACCCAAACGAATCATTCCACGTCACCTGACACCATGGTTGTTTGAGTTCTTCCTATTCTCAGAAACTGAATTTTTTGTATTAACTGTTGAGACTCGTGAAGTGGGTGAAGTGGGCTCGCGTTATTCATTTCCGAGTTTTAGTGGTTTCATGGGGCTGAGAGGCGCAGGACAGCAGTTACGTACTAACTTTTCTATAAATTGTATCTATTATAAAAATTAGTTTCGTTACGTTTGATTGTAGAGGAACATTGTTAGTTGTTGTCTGAACAATTGGAGATATACCTACAAGGCTCAGTATTAGTGATGGGGGGGGGGGTAAGCGAATTTATAAATTCGATATTAAATGAAGATAATTATGCACAGATGACTTATGCAAATGTATTCCAAAATCACGTGTCTAAGTAGGTGATTGTAATTTTTATACACAATTTTATTTTGTCAAAAATGTTTCGTTTCATTCCACGATTACTTTTATACAAAAATCAATTTAAATTGTTTTTTCTCAAGGATATACTAATATAGTTCGTATGATTATACAAACTGGCATTTTTGTCATTGTATTTTAGAGGATGGACAAATCTCTTTCCTTGATTCACCTTATATTTTTTTAGCATTCTAAATAAAATGTGAATGACTAAACGTAAGCATTCATATCATGCATCTTCTCTTTTCTTACTTTATCTAGAAAATTCCATCAACAAAAGACCCTCAACAATATTTACGTCAAAGAAATTGACGACTGGTTACGGTTGGTGGTGCTCTCTGTGGGATGATTTTCGCACAACTTTCTGGCATCTTTGTCTTGAAAGCGGGATCTACGTCACGGTCGAAAGACACAGCACCGGCGGCCTTCTCCGCTATGATTGGCTACCATCATCCATACTCGCAACGTCCCATCATCTTCCCATGATGGTAAGAGATGGGGCAGCTACTCCGGCGCACAGATTGTTGTCCGTTCTATCAGCGCAAGTTTTCACTTATAATTGTTGTAAAGATCTGATTTTTTATTAAAAAATCTACAATTTCAAGTAGTGCAAACGTTTTACCTTCAGTCGATAATTTTCTACATCTTTCATTTTTCTTAGAAATTATTAGTAAATAAAATAAACTAATTGGTAATCATCCTAGATAAAAATTTTAATGATTTTATCGTAATATCATAGTTAAACCGCTGTTACATGTCTCGCATTCTTCATTCATTACGATGTCCTTCTCTAACTTGTTCTATTAATAAATATTCTCAATCATCGTTGTCAAATGAATTCTTTCATACTTATACCAGCATGAATATTTATTATATTAGAGCATTGCAACATCGTGTAATTTATTGCATTCCTAAGACTAAAAATACTACAAATTTTATCAAGCTTTATTCTGAATTATCCTTTTTGTTAGTAAAGACTCTCCAAGTTTTCCCCACGGCCAACGACGCTGAAATGACACGAGTTCAACGCGAGACTTGTGAAAATTGCATCATATTTTGAACGAAAAGGACAACGTAAACAATAATTTATAGCTATCTAATTAAATTTCAATATATAAATTTTATAAAAAAAACTCATCTCTGGGCTCCTGAGCCGCCCTCTGGTTATGCCCAGGTTAATGAAAAGCAGCACGTTTCACCATTAAACAGTGTTTAGGGAAGCAAGGACGCACTGCAAGGGCTTACAAGCCACCATGCGGCCGCTGGGTCCGTATCATTCCACGCCCATTAACTCGTGGCAATGCGGGCTTTGCCAGGCACAGGTGACAAGTACACTGAATAAACAGGGCCCCGGTAGCTGTAACGAAGTGAGGATTACAGGCAGGCTGGTGACGGGAGAGGCACGCCTGGAACAATGCAACAGCATCACGCTGGAGTGGGGAGACGAGGAGACTCGACCTCCGAAATAGTGGTTTCCACTATCCAGGAGGGAAGAGGTTTGACAAAGTTATTTAAAAAAATTGTACAGAGCACATAATACTTAAAAATATGGTGGTGTGTGTTCTAAATGAATTCAGAGAAGCTGTTGACGATTCAGAACGCACCTTCAGGACTGGTAAATAATTTATTAGGTAGAAAACTACTTTGTTAAAAAATACTCGCCGTCAATTAAAATACTTATCATACTCTATATCATTTTTGGCAAAACACAATAGAAAAAATACTTTTTAGTGTTACAAAATATAAGTTACGAATTACAATGTAAGTTTTAGCATTTATTGGCGGATGCATAACTTGCTCTGTGGGAGATAATAAAAATTGAAAAACAAAATGTGCCCCTGCATGGGATAACCTCGGCCGCCTTGACAGCGGTCCGTCCAGCCAAAGCGCCGGGGATGCATGTCAATATTGCTTCGTTCCCTGAATAAAAGTTACGACGCTATCCCCTCCCCCTTCAAGCGTTAGGACTTTCTGTATTTTATGCTTCACTTGGTATTGTGTTCTTTCGCATATTTTCTGTCATTTCAATTTTTATTCTTGAATACTGTCTTCTCTCTCGGATATGATTTGTGGTCTCTTTGTTGTGATATCCAAATTTTTGTCATCAACTTGACTTTATAACTTGAACATCTTTATGCATAAGGGAATCACCGTGGCAACGTAATAAATTGGCGATTGGTCGAGAAAATTGATGGTCTGACTTGGTTCTTGGGACTGCATCCCAATATCAAGAGGAAAATGGAAAGCAAAAGTGAATTTGGAGCATCGAAACAAAGTACACAAATTAAGTTAATAAGTGAGAACGAAATGCTCAGTTTTACCTAAGTTAATAAGCAACTTAAATTATATTTAAATACCTTTGAAATAAATAAAAAAATCCACTAAAGGATTCTGAAGTCATTGCAAATTCAGCATGTCAATGCATAAAAATCGCTGTTTCGATGAAACCTAAAAACATAATAACTTTGAAATTCAAAATACCATGTGAAACCAACAAAAATACGACCTAAATTAATTTTACTTTATTTGACGTAACAAAATTACAAGCTGACATTTCTGGCGCCTGACAGAAATGCCATATGAAATGTCAAGTTTATATTAGAGTTTGAGTTCACCTGAAATGCATCTATTCACCAACTGAATTTTTAAAAAAAATCCTTGCCATGACTAGTTCACCATTCTGAGATGGAAACGTTATCAAAAAATTACCAGGACTCTGTTGGACACTTGCGAGAAAGCATACAAAATAAAGCTCGTTAAAAATATTCCTACTGCAAATGAAAATGAAGCATTCATTAATTAAACACTTCATTCTACCACTGTAGAATTATTATTATTATTATTATTATTATTATTATTATTATTATTATTATTATTATCATCATCATCATCATCAACATCCTCATCTAATAAGATATTTACAGTGGGTTAGTAACTGCTCAAATAACTTCCTGATCTTCGTCAATAATAATTTTTCCTTCCAAATACGTATTTCTTAAATGCTAAATCTTTGTTACACATAAATGTATGTCTGTATATTGACCTGGAATGATTTTTGGCAAGGCAATCTCAGAACAGAAAATTAATAAATAATAATACAATTACTTTCAAATTATTATTTGATTACGCATCAATTATATTTTCTACTAGTTACACACTTTGCTATGAATAAAATGTAATTAAAATATTTAATACTACTAAAAATAATCTTCCAAGCATTCTACTCGTGCTTGGAAACTCAAAAATACTTCGAAAATAAAGTTCCTTAAATACTTAAAAAATTCCTTGTTGTAGTTCAAGAAATAAAATTTCTTCCATTACATTTTTTTAAAATCAAATTATATTTACTAATAAAAAATTCAAATATTCTGTTACTTTGGCTGATTCAATTCGCAACTAAGTACCTCAACATTTCGCATAAACTTTATTACTTATTTGAGTAATTCCCAGCAATAGTGGTTCAATAAATCGAATAGTCTTACTCTTTGTATTTTCTATTTGCACTTTTATTAGCACAGTTTTCAAACAGTTTATTCTAATTCTGTTAAAATTACAAATGGTAATTCTTTATTTTAGGAACAAGTACGTAATACGTCACCTGTGCCTGTAGCGCTCTCTCCTCTATCTGCTACTCCATGGAACTTCGATGTGGCAGCCCTGTTCGCGGGCAGAGTAGACCGCAGCTGTTGGCGCGCTGAATCAGCCCCGTTCCCACAAGCTAACGTTAGTTCGCCAACTTACGGAGACCTTCGGCTGGTCTTTTACCAATGATGTCTCACGTACCATGCAGAGTCTTCTGTTTCTTTCTTTTTCTCTTCTTCTCTCTTATCTCTTCTTATGATTCAGTCTCATTTACACAGTTAAAGGGGGTTTCACCGTAACTTCACGTTTATTTAATTTTCCACTATACTTCAATATTTTTGTATCCGTTTTTTAGTTATAATACATTGCGGCAGTGGTGCATGCGTATTATCGCTGTTAGAAAACAGAATTTTTATTTCTTTATGAACCGGCTCTTTTCTCGAAATCATGAACATGATCTAATAGCTAATTGCTATTTTTATTTCTCATATTCCGCTAATCACAATTAATATTGTTCTATTCAATGATTTCAAGAATAACTCTGTCCGGCTTTCTACACAACTAACTGCCAATTCAACTCCAAACAGTCCGTCCGTCACTAGTACTGTACTTGGTCACCATAAATTTAAGAGTTGAAATTTCATCTGAATTACGCATCTCAAGCAAAAAGTAATGAAAATAAAATTATGGTTATTTGTTTCACTGACGCTGAATTTCACCATCGTTAACAGCAAATATTGTTCTGCCAACATCTCCTGCTACTCTCATTACTCCACTTTTCCAACATGTCCACCTAGCACTTCAGCAACGGTCGCCATCACTCAATTGCGGGTACCGATGGCAACGCCGAGCAGCCGCCTCGAGCGACCTTAGGTCGCCTTTCTACGGCGCATGCGCCCCTGCGAGGTGGTCGTAAACTTGCCCCTCGCCCCCTCCCTTCTTCCCCCTTCATAGAATCACTTTGAACCTCGACTCCCCCTCCCTCCGTCTCAAGTGACGTACCACCGGCTGCGCCCTATCAGGGTTAAAGGCACCGCTCGCAGCGTACACGTATTATCGTTTATGTTACAATATGGAAGAAGATTCATGCGCATTCAAAGTTGGGCCGGTAAATAACTGCCACGTAATTCTGAAATGAGTTGCATAATAATAATAATAATAATAATAATAATAATAATAATAATAATAATAATAATAATAATAATAATAATAATAATAATAATAATAATAATAATAAAAAAACGCACACATTTCTGTATACAACAGGATATATAATATGCGACTTGATTATGTGTCCTGGTCTGAATAAACTTCCATGTCATTCTGAACGCAAGAGTTTCGTAACACGAAAAAAAACCAATGAAGATAAGAAAACGAGGGTCGAAGTTTCCTGAAGCGACAAAACACGCCCCCACGCAACTTACGACTGGATCTTCGTGACATGCGTGGAAACGAGCGCAGAGGTCTCTCCGGTTCCAGAAGAGTCCTCCAGCTGGAGGGCCACTCCGACACGCTTTCTAATGGAGACGTCATGCAGGGAGATTTATCGCGCGCGTATTTTAGGAGCCGGCGGCAAGGAAGGTCCTCGTAAGAAGACGTAAGGACGATGTGATGCATCTCCTGCAAAAAGGATCCACCGGGAGATTTACGGGCGTGACGCGTGCGGGACGATATCCTCGTTGACGACGACAACTACGACGAGGACGACGTCGCGAGAGATTAAACGCGCATTTCCCGCGTGGCGTTTTCGCAGATCGCAAATTGAAACCGCGCTGCTGGCTACGGCCGGAGACTCCGTGGCAGCTCCATTCTTCAATGCTCTCAGCGGACGTGTAGAATTTAATGGACACGGTTTGAGCAACTGCCTGTGCTCCTTCTACTGCTGTGTCCCATTCGTGTAACGTTTGCCTGTCGGGAGCGAAAAATGATTCTTCAAAAGTAATAAAATTGTAAATGTACTGTTATAAAGTTGATGTTGATTCCTTTCCTATTTTATTGCGTTCACTTTGTTTAAAATAGTTATCTTTTAAACCAATTAAAAATGCCCTGAAAAATATAGTTTGTTGTGATACTGCTGTATTGCTTCATCCGGACAGTATCTGAACGCCTCAAAATTACGTAAAAATTATCTAGTCACTATTGGTAATTAAAGTTCACGTCCACGTGTTAAAATAAAAGGATAAAAAATAACAAGAATAAAACAAACAAAAATTTTATTAAGAATAGACGCGTGATCAACAGTATAAATTATTTGCAAAAATATTTCACAATTAAACACATTATATAATATTTGAAGTCCATCTCGTTCACAAGTTTGAAATATGATAAATATCTATAGAAAAGAAACAAACTAGCTGGTATAAGAGATATTACTAATACTAAATAGTCTCTTCTATTTCTCCAAATCTGTCACCAAGCAAACATGGATGTTTCAATACAATTTGGTGATTTAAAATGTCTTTCATCTTGGTATGAAAAGTGAAGTATTAAGATCAATCCCATAAAATGTCCAAAACAAAAACAAAAGAGGGAAACTCAGAACATGTAGATGTTTTAAAATCCCAGCATCTACATTGAAGGGCCACAAAAACTGGTTCAGCCATGTGTATTGAAATAAAGAGATCTGGAAGCAAACAGAATACGGCGCTCCAGTAACTGCCAGTAACCGACAATAAAGTCTACCACAGTATGACACAGTTATAAGGTAGGTTACTGCTACTACAATGGCAGCTTATCACGATTTCAGGGAGTTTGAACGAAGTGTTATAGTATGCGCAGGGCAGATAGGGCACAGCATATCCAAAGTCGAGCTGAAATTTGGATTTTCCCGTACGACCATTTAACGAGTGTATCTTGAATATCGAGAATCCGGAAGAACATCAAACCTCCGTCATCGCTGCGGCCGCTAAAAGATCGTGCAAGAACGGTACAGACGACGAGTGAGGAGAATTATTACACGTGACAGAAGTGCAACCCTTCTACAAATTGCTGCAGATTTCAATGCTGGGTCATCAACAAGTGTCAGCGTGCGAACCACTCAATGAGGCATTAACGAAATGGGGTTCCGGAGCTGAATGCACACTCGTCTATCCTTAATGACTGCACGATACAAAGGTTTACGCCTCACCTAGGGCCCGTAAACACCCACATTGGACTGTTGCCTGGTCTGACGAGTCTCGTTTCACATTGTTCAGAGCGGATTGACGTGTTCGAGTCTGGCGACAACCTAATGAACACTGTATGTCATCAGGGAACCGTTTAAGCTGTTGGAGGCTCTGTGATGGTATGGGGCGTGTGCGTTGGAGTGATGTGGGACGTGTAGATACGACTCTGACACGTACGTAAGCATCCTGTCTAATCATCTGCGCCCATTCATGCCCTTGTGCATCCCGACGGACTTGCACAACTCCAGCTGGACAACGCGACAGCCTATACATCCAGAATTGCTACAGAGTGGCTCCAGGAACACTCTTCTGAATTTAAACACTTCCATTGGCCATCAAAATCTCCAGACATGAACATTATTAAACATATCTGGGATGCCTTGCAACGTGCTGTTCAGAAGAGATCTCCATCCCCTTATACTCTTACGAGTGTATGGTCAGCCCTGCAGGATTCATGGTGTTAATTACATACAGTACTACTTGAAACATTAGTGGAGTCCATGCTACGTCAACGTCACGTCTTGCCTCTTGAGTGTATATTCCTCAGTATTCTAAGACTTTCTCTATACTACGTGTTCGTGAAAGTTAAACCAACAGGAAGAATATAAAACACTGTCATTTGAATAATTAAATTAAATTGTAATGTCATGTACTATTCTGCTACATTCTTTCAACAAGTGACACATGAGCAGAAACAAAAGTGCTACAGGGCCACCTCCACGAGCGACATGTTGGTAATGCCAATTCCCGCGCGGCCGTGTTTTCTGACTGCAACCCCGCCCACCTCCGCTGTTTTGTTGTTTCTGTCTGCGCCGCGAGGGAAACCTCGCGTTTATCGACTTCCCTCGAATTGAAGGGACTTGTTTCTTTTCTGCTGGCTGACCGCCCGCCCGCCCGCCAGACGTGGACCGCCTTTGGGAAACCAACTGCGACGTTGTGAAGGAGGATTCACTCTTGATTGAACGAAAAACGTCCTCCTGACAGGTCTAACAACATTGGCGAGGTGTAACTTGTCTAAAGATTAATATGTTATTTTTTTTATTTCTTTCCATACGCAGAAACAAAGTGACGAAAATATTTGACCAAACCTTCTTAATGGAGCATGATAGGGGAAAAGAGCCAAAATCTGTAGTTTATTAGCCAATGATAACTGTTTCTATTATAAGGCAGCAACACCTGTAATACAATTTTGCCAATATCTGGTTGCTACCTTTGTTTAGAATTGAACTTCTTATACTCGTAGTAGAACAGCAGAAACTCAAGTAAACCTACCTTCAGAGATTGTATTTCTAACATTTTTATCTCATACACACTTCGTTTCATACATTTTTATTTTCTCGCTACTGCTACCACGGAAGAAAGAAATTTATGTAATGGTGTGCAAAAAAAAAAACTTGGGAATTTTTGGCAGAAAACTCTTATTACAGGGCTCTGGCATCGAAAAAGTGGATAAATGCAGATGCTAAATTTAGAAAAAAAATCTCTAACACGTGTTGTAGCCAGAATAAATGTTTTGTAGGTCCTTGATGTATAAACTTCTGATTATTTTACTTTCTCGCATACTGCTTACATAGTATATTGTAAGGCTAAAAAACTCATCGGATGTGTTCGTGAATACACTATATAACTTATACAATTAATTTAATGCCAGAAATATATTTTCATTTAAAGTTTTGAATAAAAAATCTATTGCTTGAAACTATTTAATTTTTGAACCAAATGTTTTACTTGTTTTACCAAAAATGATGACTGAGATGCGCGGAGAGAAATTGTGGTATAAACAGTATTACATAATCGTTACTAAAGGCGAGAAAGTACGTGCTGTTTTAGTATATCTAGATAAATTGATTTTAACATTGAATAAATAGAATAAATATATAACACTTCAGAATATTGTTTATGAACGGAAATATTGGTACAACACAAAAAATAAAGTATTGAAATATATGCTTAATATGTTAAAATGTGTGCATCTTCAGCTTAATAACTGTTGGATTATGAGGTAGTCTTTAAAGAGGTGTTTTTAGGTGTTGTTAATCTTTATATTAAATCGATAAAATACAGACTTGATGACTACTTCATGGATTCATATGATCAAGGTGATTTTTAATAGCTTAATAAGTTCTTATTCCTGCAATTTTATTATATTTTGTGATTCCACCGTCCTGAAAGAATTATTTAAAAATAAACATCAAAAACTAAATTAAGGTTTCACGCAAAAAATCATTTGGCAACAATTTAATCATAACTAGTAACAGGGAATTGCTGACGTCACAAAAAATGCAATCATACATTGGTGAAAATTCATATATCTGCGAAAGTTACTTTCTAGAAAAACATTTTGATAAAATATGAATTTTATGAGTTGAAGTCTAGATTAGGGCTCCTAGGGTAATTCTCGCAAAAGTAATACTTTCGACCAGGTTTGTTCACGGAGGATGCTGCCACTAGATTACGTGAAGTTCTTTTGACAAAGGCTTACGATAATTTCAGCAATTTTTGTGGACATAAAATGTGTTGTATTGAGGCATGTGCTGAGGCATTCAACAATCCCCGGTGACCTTTCCATTGGGAAGAAATGCAGGCTGGTTGGAAAACTTCAACCAATCTCCGCAATTTGTAGGGAAGCATCTTTGAAAATACATAAAACTTCATGAAGCAGAATTCCGTGTTAATAAAAAATTGTTAACTTCAATCAGTGTTAACCTTAGAGTCTCTAAAGGCAAAATAGTCGAACAAAAAGCACAAAAAAATAGTAAGAGACGTGGCCTCTGCAAGACACAAACAATTTATTATTGCTCGTAGTGCAGTTCCAATCAGTTTAAATTGTTTCAGAAAATTTCATGTAAAATAAATTTATAATATATTTTAAATGTTTTATTAATTTTTTATGGTATTTATGGATTATATTTCATTCAAAATAATATTCAGGAAAGAATGTGTAATATGTATATAATGTTTTCCATAAACTAATATGGAGTGTGAATGAGTCTGAATTTTAATACTTCTCGTGTGTCCCAAAGTTGCGCAAAAGCAACTTTGCACAATTCATTAATTTTTTCATATTTCACAATTCATTAATTTTTTCATATTTCTGATAAAAATAAAATTTTAAAAACAACTTACATGTGTTTTCTAATACTAAATTGAAACGAAAAGTGTAAAAAACAACTTAATTTAATAATTATTTATATGTGTGGAAATTAATGTGTAATATGCATAAAATAAATTCTAACTTACACGTTGCAAAGCCGATTAGCTCTTCCGCGAGTTACAGCTAGGTGCATGCCCCTCGCTGCTACGCTTCCCTTCCAGGGTTGCCAGATTTGGCGATTTCTCGCCAAACTGGCGACTATTCTCAATTATTGGCGACAAAAATTTACATTTGGCGACTTGGCGATTTTTTGGCTACTTCATTTTTTTAATTAAACAATTCATATTTATATGCCTGCGATAATAAAAAGCAAAGCTTTTGAATGTAACCAATGATGTAGTAATTCTATTCTAGTTATGTTGGTACTACTGTTCTTGAATACTGTTATGTTGGACACTGCCACTATTGGTATTAAACACTGAATGGGTTTAATAACACTCATAGTGTATTATTGAGCTATTTCATCAGTAGAGGATGGTAATCGTGCTATGAGTTTGAGTTTGATTTGATTAACTTAACTTGGCTGATTCCCATTCAAAGATGTTTAAAATATAATACATTTCATCCATTTTTTCAATAAAATATAGCATTTTTAATGAGATGTGTTTTTTATTAACCGCTTATACCGTTTTGAACTTTGGCGGTTTAATGGCGACATCTGTCGAATGCTTGGCGACTTTTGGCGACATGTGGCATTGTAAATGGCGACAAGGCGTGATAGTATTCTGGCAACCCTGTTCCCTTCTACCGTGAGCTCCAGCCTCGCGGTGTCCCCTTGACCGAATCACGTCGCCACAGCGACCGCCCACCCGGTGTTTCCAGCTCCTATCTCTGCCTCTCGATCGTTTCCTTCGCTCTCCTTGCGAAGCCCCTGCTGTCCGCTGTTAATGCCTTCGTTCTTTCACAAACCTAATTATGCCATTCTTCTCCTACCAACTACATAAACCATACTTATAGTAACAACTGAGGGATTTAAAAAAATCAAAACAAACAAGTTTTTAAATAAATATAAATTAAATTACATTACATTTCGAGATGGAAGTAACTGGTAGTACATTCGTATTACACATAATGTATACAATTTCCAATGAAGAAAAACTACAATTCTCTGTAAAATGGGGAACATTTTTCTGTCACGCATTCCGAAACATTGAAATCTATTTCGTATTACAACTATCAATTCACCAATCACGGAAATAATAAAATGAAAAATACTTGAACTGTAGATTAATGATGGTGATTAACAGTTCTTCTTTTCTGATTTTTTCGGCTACTTTAATATTATAAAAATGAAGAACACGCTAAGAAAGAACTGCCAGAAGATTCAATATTTCAGGAAGTAAATTACGAGCAATAAATAAGTGATTCCTGCAAATAAGCTGACATGCTCATTACGTGCTTTAATTTATATTTTTTTAGTCGCGTTTTTTTCGAATTTTTCCGAGCGCTTGTCAGAGTTCTCATTAAAAAGGAAACTCAGCATATAGCTGGAAAGAGAGTGGGAAAGAGAGAGAAAGAGTGAGTGATTGAGAGAGAGGGGGGGGGGAAACGACAGGGCTGGATGACGGAAGGCAGAAGAACGCAGCTGAAGAGGGAGGGAAAGAGAGAGAGAGGGAGGGAGGGAGAAGGAGAGGGAGAGAGAGAAAGAGTGAGTGAGAGATAGAGGGGAAACGTCAGGGCTGGATGACAGAAGCCAGAAGAACGCAGCTGAAGAGGGAGAGAAAGAGAGAGAAGGGGGAGTAAGGGAAGGAGGGAGGGAGGGAGAGGGAGAGAGAAGAGGACCATAAAGCAGAACGACGGGAGCCGGACGGACGCAGTTGAGAGACGCAGACAGCAGGAGCGTGCCAGAGACGCGACAAGAAGCGGGCAAGACATAGCGACGAAGGCTGGAAGCATCGGGTGAACGCACGCGGCAGCAACGCTCAAAGAGGCGACGCGAGAGGAAATGGAGCAGAGAGACGGTGGGCAAGCACGGGACAAGAGCCACGCCCGGCCCACCCACCCACCCGATTCCAATCCCTCTCGAGATTGGATTTCCGTTTCGAGTTTTCGCACAACGCCACCTGACCGCTCCTCAGAGAGCGATACCCCACCCGACGCCCTACCCCCTCCCTTCCCCCCCTCCAACACCTCACGCCAACCTCGACAGCACGCGCGGACGCCCGCCGTCCTTCAGCTGTTTATCAGCGCAGGGCAGCGCGCCGTTAATCTCACGTTTGGACGAGTCCACCGAATAAGATGTTGAGGAAAAAACTAGTGCCACAACAGCACATACTTCATTTCATTACTTGCAACGTTATTATTTTACACAAACCTCCGAAAGTGTTTCCAACCACCAAATATTTATTCTTGGTGGCGAGATTCGAATTCAGATCTCTCAAAACAACATGCGGAGCACGCTACCGCTAAACCCCGATTCGCACAACTTCACTCAGTTTTCCGACGCTTAACAATAACAGTGGTTGCTTGTATTAAAAAATAAAGACAAACTTTTGAGATATTTTTTTATAATTTGCTTAACTGAAGTAAACATTAGGCGATAACTACTCTTTTTTACAAAAAAAATAATAGAACGCTTTAGTTAAAGATATATTCGATTATCTATCTCATTGAACAAAACGCTCTATGATATATTGTATTTTGGAAATTTTAATATTTTACAATTTTCAAACATCTTCAAAAACTATTTTAGAGAAATAGTTTGGGGAAAATGGCAACAGTACCAATTTTTGCTGGTTTTTGGTACCTACCTTTTAACACGCAAAACTATCTTTTTATTTTGGAAATATTGTACGCGGCCTTAACTAAAGATCTGTCTTTGAACAAAATATTTTATTACGACAAAACATTATATCTTCAAAAGTGTGTAGGAAGACACCGACAACATTCAGAACTTCTGCAATTTTGCGTAATTTACATATTTCAACAAAAATTAAACCTACTTTATTTTTAAGCATTTCGTGTGCTATCCAAAGACAAAGATGAATCAACAAATTTGAAGACTTTTTTAAAACATTGTGAAAATTGTGTTAAGGTTTCAAGTAAAGTACTCCTTAAATGCAAAATATGTTTCAAACTCGCGTGCCTGTGTTTGTTCAGATCAATTGGAAAATACCAATTTTAGAAACAATTATCTGAACGGTTTAGCCACTTGCGTTCACCACAGACACGCGGACAGCCCGACGGACTGACAGACTGACGGACAGACATTTTGTCTTCGATCAATTTTTTTCTATAAAGGACCCACCAAACATGGTTTCCGGCTACACACCGTATCATAGGAAATCATTTATTACGTATGTAGGACAAGATTCATCCATTTTTTCGTGATCAGTGCCCAATAATACGATTGTTTTTCTGTCAAAAGATCTCCGATTTCTACTGCAGAATTACAATAATATCTCGTTATTACGTACACGTTGTAAGGGAAGAAAGTAAAAACTGAAGAATGTATAAGAAGATGTTTTTTGTCCTTTATTTATATTATTGTATAAATAAATGTGGCCTTTCATATTAAATACATGCAGTCAATAACTATTACATGAATATAAAAAACTCATTGATATTTCTTCATACTTTTTATTGTTGAAAAACACGTATTATGTGATAGTTCGGGAGTTTGATCTTTACTCCCATCATCAGGCTTGAACTACAAAAGAACTTTTTTTGAAATTAAAGTCCTTTAACATATTCCTCGCAAGCCCCGGATCGGAGCTGTGATGTTTTCTTTGGAGTATTAAGTGATATTGAGCGCATTGTCTATTAATTACTTAGTCCGTTATGTTTAGTGCATGTTATATCCCGGGAGATGGAGGTATGATTCCCACGCTGGAATTTGAGAACCGGCGCTGACTTAAACCTCGCTCGAAATTTCCCCCTCCAGGACGCCCCCCCCCCCCCCCCCCCCCCCCAGTGGGGTAGCCAGCCGGAGTAAGATCTAAGCAGAAGTACCGAATTGTGTGGTTGTATAGTGGATGTGTATGAGTGTGCATGTGTGTGTAAGGGAATATGTATAGACGGGAACCACGAATAGAAATGATAAGTCGTGAGCGGTGAACGACCCTTTTGTTTGGGTACAGCTCCCGGCATTCGTCTGGTGTTGATCGGATTATAAACCGAAAACTACCGGCGACCGGCCGCTTGAATTCTCCTTTAAACGGGAGTAAAATTAGATCTAGCTCTGTAGCTAGTGTCGGAAATTTGCCATTATCAGAAATCTGTAGCCTCCGGGTCAACGATACTGCAGAGCCAACGGTCTTGCCGCTGAGCTATCACTGTCAGTACACGAAGAAGGAAAAGTGTATATTTGCTGACGTATACAAAATAAATCATTTGTACGTCATCTATCCTATCCCGCTAAGATATCTGACGTGCTTCGGATATTTTCTCAATCAATGGCCATGAGTGTTCAGGAAACAGCTCGTCTCTAAGAATGATAATGAGAGCGGGATGGGATAGGAAGAGCTGCGAGCAAACCATGGCCCATTGTTCCGGCACTGCACTAGTATCTGCCTAAAAATTGTCTTACGTCTGCTATTCTTTAGCACGTTAGACAACCGTAACATCTCGGATGTAGAAAGCTAACCGACTAATGTGTTAAAGACAATCGTTCTTAACGTGGTTCTTAAATATGAAAATATATTTTGTTCATCGTTTTGTACCTAATGGTTGTCGAATACAGTGTGCCAGGTCTCTCCGCAGTGAGACGTATCAGGACCTCTTACTAAAAACTGAATTTATGTTGGTGGCAACCATATCTCTGGGAAACAAGTAAAGGGTCGTGCCCAGCATCTGTTATGATTGTGGTTAGTAAGCAATTTACGTTTTCTTTTGTTGCTAGCCGCAGACAATGTTGACATAATTTATGTTGCTTGCACTCTCTCCAGCACTGGCATAAATTTTATTGCAACGGTATGTCTCCTTCTTGATGTTGCAATGTTCACAAACACCTGTGTATGTGTCTGCATGTGCTACAAAAGCAACAACTAGTGAAGTGATTGCTCTCAAATTTGGCACGAATAATTTTGAATAAACAAGAATCAAAAGTAGCGTGGTTGCAATTCAAATTGTTACTCCTGAAAGTGTACTTCAGAATATTTATTTAAATGCAATCGCTTTCGCGACTACGCGGCATTGTTGCGTGGCGCTGCCGAGTGACGCGGGTTGGGCCAAACGACAGCCAATGGAGGGAAAGAACGGATAGAGGGGAAGAAGCTAGAGGGGAAGGAGCTAGAGGGAAGGAAGCTAGAGGGAAAGGAGCTAGAGGGGAAGGAGCCAGAGGGGAAGGAGCCAGAGGGGAAGGAGCTAGAGGGGAAGGAGCTAGAGGGGAAGGAGCTAGAGGGGAAAGAGCTAGAGGGGTGAAAAGAGCGGGAACAATGAGCGTAGTTGAAGAATCAAGCGGGGCGAAAACACGAACCAAACGGAGAACATGTCCGTGATGGGACGAGCTTGACGAGAATTGCGTTATTACCTCCCGTGTAAAGAAAATGTGTGTTCAATAATGTAAAGGGCTAAGTTGATTTGAGAACGAGTTACTATGAGCTCCAAAATGTGGAGAAGAGTTGATCAGTTTTTATTAATTCTTTCTTGTTGTTGTTGTTGATTAGTACATACTAGATAAATAAAACGTTATAGTATACATATTCGAGTTGATGTGTATGCAGGGACAAGCTGGTATATCTGCATGAATATTTTCACAAACTCTACAAAGCTTCTGGTGCAGTAGCTTTAATATGTTGAGAAGGTTAGTGAAAGAAAAAGAAACGTTTTGATAGTTAAATTAATGATATTGTCAAGTTGATAAATCTTGAAATCCGTAAAAATCAGAGATGGAATTTTGCTGATAGACATAATGACTGTATTTTTTCTTGGTTGAAATTATACGTTTCATTAATTTGACCTTTACAGTTTCCATTTATTTAAGAAGAAACCTTAAGAAAAGAGAATCGGTATTGGGTGACATCGTCGGGTGAGTAATTTCCCAGAAGCCGCTCGTAGATTAAAGTTAAAGTCAAGACGCGACGAAGCAAACGGATGAGATCAGCGGCGTTCTGTAACGGGGTGGATCACACAGAGCGGATGGGTCTGGATGGAGGGAGAGGGGAGGTGAGACCCGGACGACCATGGCAGCCCGAATGGGGCTTGGAGGAGAGACAGACGAAGGGTACGAGGCGGGTGACGCTGCTTTATTGAATTAATTGAATTGAATTAATGCCTTATTTTACGTAGCGAGACTCAGGCCATGAGGCCTGCTCTTCCGTCTAACCACGCAAATTCCGCTACGCTCCTTTCACCAACTAGCAGAGAAAGGAGGTATTTCTTGGGCGAGAAACAGGTGATATGAATTTAGCTCAGAGGTGTCATTTAGGCTTGAGAATCTTTTACATGCAAGTAAATCTACTAACATGGGACAGCCGGCTTTACTTCCCCTCCGAACGAAGGCGTACGAAGGATTTTTTCGCCCTTAAAAATCCACGGCTTCGATCGGGTTTGATCTCGCCAGCTTGGGTACAACAGTCCGATACGCTCACCGTTACACGCATCGCCGCTTTACGGACAATTGTGATAAGTAAATACCCCGATAAAAAAGCCTGAAATTAGAAAATCAAATAACTGGCGAATACTCATATTGTGGGAATATATAGATTAAAATATTGTACAAAAGAACCCGAAACCGACAACATGAACAATTGACTATGAATTCCAATATTATTTGTCCTATGGTTTTTTATAAGTAATATAATCAAACGTTATTTGAATCAAAGACTGGTTCTATAAAATTGACAATAACGCCTTTGTAAAATAATAAACATTGATGGAATTAATCTCTTTGTTCATGCAAACCGTTTGAAGTTTCAAAATGAAATACACTGAGAGAACAAAAGTCAATATTCAGAAAAACCCTCATATTTACCTCGTTAGAAATTCTCTTCACATAAACATTTTCATTATTTTGAAAACTTGATCACTAGTTTCACAAAACGGATAAAGTAATTCTCTTTCTCTTAAAAAAAATATTTCATCTACATTGTAGACCAAAATATTTGTATAATTAACCCGAATTCTATAGTACAATCCCTTCACAACGATTTACTGTTAAGAGGAAATAATTTGAGAGATAGTACCATAAAGAGCAATTTCGGTTGCGAGAACTGAACAAAAAATTCCTGTAACTAGAAACAACAACAAATGAAATCGTGCTTTCAATAGAGCACTCACCCATAGAAATAGATGAATGTTCTGTTGGCTAGAGCTTTCCATTTTCCAAATATTCATCCCACTTCGGGAGTACTTTGCATTACATCCCCGCGAGTCACAATCATGGTCATTTATTGGATCGACTGCGTATGGACGACATCAAGAGCTATCAGAACTGTGCATGTGCTCTTATGCGAGCGTATCTAGTGTGAATCGTCACTTTGCATTGATGAAAAGGTGCAAGTGCTTTGTTAGCATTTTTCAAGCAAGGATACTTCATTCTAATGCTGTTCTGCAAGTGGCAAAATAGTATGTAGAAACGAGAGTACCTGAAAATAAAGGGTTTCGACTAAATTGTAGGTTCTTATTTTTAAAATTTCCAGAAAACAAGAAACAATTGTTCAACAGAATCAAATTTGCTGAAAGATTATATTTCCTAAAGTAGTACTTTATGCTTAGGTCAAAATTTCTGCTCCATCTTATCCAGCCCATTGTTTATGAGTAGTGTTAAAAATATTCGAAACTACCTTTATTTTAAATTTATTTTAGCACAAACTCAAAATACAAAACTTTCTTTTACAGGTCTTGGCTCTACATAATCCTAAGTGACATATTCTTCAAAAGTAAGATAATGCTACTTACTCCCGTTATCGAGAATTACAGTTTCAACATGTATTGTGGTGCTGGTGTAACAAAACCATGCTATACTACGAAGACATTTCTTCTTTACTCGGTGACGAGGAAAGTGAGAATGAAAGCTTCATTCCCTTATTTCTCACAATGAATTCGATGTGTCATAGAACTATTTTGGGTCAAGCCTTTCACACATATTTTTTAAAATGTTTTAAATATTGTTGTAAAAATTATAAAAAATAATTAGGCATTATAAAAACTGTTTTTATTAACTTCGACTCAATATAATGTGGTTTAAATTAACAAGGAATCTATTATATTCTCATATAGTATTAATGTGTAGTATAGGCGTCTCCTCTTTAGCGCCAGACTGTGTTGATAATTTATAAAAGTTTACCTTCCTGTACGTGTAATTTTGATACTAGCTAATGTGCAATTGTTTCTACAAAGATATTAAAAATGTTATTTTTATTATATGAACCATTTAATATTCAGACCAGTGGATCATTTTATATCTTAAATTAATATATAATATTACTTATATATATAATAAATATGTAATATAATATAATGCAATATTATATAGTAACTATTATATACTTATATAATATTTCATATATGATCTGTCTTCGCTGTATTACCGTTTTGCATTCATTCTCACTCACAAAATTTTCGTTTCCTTCATATGAGACTGAAAATGTATTGTAAAATGGACGTTTTTTGGATATATGAACGATTCATCTTTTAATGATAAGTCTTTCAGATTTTCTGTAGTTTTGAAAGTGAACTTAAATACTGATATTCAGAAGGCACCATGCGCTACTCGCTCTGAACATTGACTTACACAGCTGCAACTTTATTTTCGAGTCCCTTGTCCTCTGACATGGTATTTAGAAATATTACATATTTCATTGCTTCTGTTTATAGCTACATTTAAACTCGATGGATATAAGTTATTTTAATGCTCCACAATATTCATTAATAACGATAAATTAGGCTAAAGTATGTGTCACAATATTACACTATTCCGAAGACAGGTACTAAACTTCGCAGAATAATAAACTACCAGCAAAAACAAGCAGTCTTGGGAGCCACATTGGTTTTCTCCTTTTGAACTAATCCTGCATAGTTTTGAGCACGGTGGCTATGTGAAGCATCGATCATATTCAGGATACATGTGACACTCATGCGTCGCTAAGAGTCATATGTTGTATGCACGGGTACTTGTTGAACCAAAGCTTATTATTGAATATCAGAAGCGTACAGTCTTGATTTTAATGCATTTGTTATTGTCTCGCGTCATTATGCACGTTAGAGATTACGTACGTAAAGAGAAAATATTGTAATGTGGTGACTTTTTCTCCGTAAAAGCGTATTTTAGAGGCCCTGGTAATGAAAACTCGGATAAATATTAATCGTGTATATGTAGGTAACAACTTCCTTTAATACGTTCTGTAGTCAGAATCCACGTTTTGGCGGTCCTTAATTCCCAAAAATTGATTGATGGCAAAACGTGTGTCTGCCTGTATGTCCGTCTGTAGTCAACACTAACGCACTAACCAGACTGTTCCAAGTCAGGGGCACGCAGGCTCACGCAAGAGACCGTGGGCACTAACGGAGTCCGGTGGGTACAGATTACTGTCAGCACAGGCTGCCGGTGCCTTGCGAAATATATGCCTTTGGGGCACGAGTTGGCCTTGCCCTTTGACGACAATTCGTGGCTGATAGCCGTAGCAGGGAGCGGTTAGGTTGGGGAGCGGACGGTACCCGGGGCTCCTACTCAGAAAGAAATCTTAATGTTTAACAGGAAACGTACAATTCGATTCAAGTCAACAATATTTTATTAAATTAATTTTAGATATATCTTTTTATTAACAAGTGAAGCAATATCTGGTATCAGTTTTTGGACTGTTGCGATGCGTAGAACGTTCTTCAATGTCTCGTCAAGTTGGTTCTTTCTTTTTTTATTATTTTCATTGCGGAGAAAAGCTGCTCATGTTGACCCAAACATTGATATAATCTTCGCTGCATTTTATGAAGCTTGAGAAAGTCTTCCAGAAGTAAATTCTGATACCAACACGACACATTAAGAGTATTAAAATATTTGTCTTTTAAAAGTATGGAGTTCTGAAAATCTTGTCTCCAACTGCATCGGCAATAGATGATATCCGGTGAGCCAGAAAATCGGATTGTGGCTTTCTCTACCAGACATCGTATTACTCATATTGCTTTCTCGAGAGAAGCTGAGTTGCAACATCCTGGCCTAAATCGTTCAAATTATTTTCTTCACAATTTATATGCTCCAATTGATCTGGACGAACTTGACACACAACATTAACCTTTGTACTCAGAGTTCTGTTCTTAAAATGTAACATTAGTCTCATTTTCGTTGAATGGTATGAATTTTCGAAAATTGCAAAAGGTCAAACTTTGTTCAGCGTCTTCCTACAACTGCAATATTGAAGATAGAGATTTTTCACCCACCAAAACTATACTTCAAAGAAAGATAATAAAATGTGTTCCTGTACATATTTTTTTTTTAAAATATGAGTAGTTTACGCCTAATGTTGCGTGAAATATTGGTATTTACAGCAACAACTTTTCGCTAAAATGGCTCTAAATTTTTACTCTACATTTTTGCTCATCTAGAGCAAAGGACGGTTAAAAACTGGAGATGGTCCTATTTTCGGTGTCCTATTAAGGCAGATATTAAATGATTTTAAATGAAATGAAAAATGGCATTCTTTCTTGGAATTCTTAGGACATAACCAAATTTAAACCTACTAGAACAATTACTTTCTTCAGGAACCGACAACCTTCATTGGCATTGTTCATCACATCAAAGCGATTAAAATTTTACACCATTTTACACACAAATAATTTCACACACCACACTGACACTAGAGAAAAGAGAACAATACCAATTCAAGAGATCCATCGTTTAGGCATCCTCCCATTGCAGTCTGGAACCGCAACGCACCCTTGAAACGTCAATTGACGGCGCAAATCGTGTTGAAAGCACTCTCGCTTTACACCCCTCCACTACTCTCCATCCTATACGCGCTTCAATTATGGCTGGCGTTCTGCAGGCTGCTCTCTAGTGGAGGTTCGGCGTTTTACATCCCATTAGGGCATCACATGAGAGCGGCCCCTTCCATTCAAATGAGTGGCTATTCATAGAACGTTCGAAACTACAAAAATTGGAATCACTTTAGTTCTCAAGGGTTCTTTGTCGCCGTCCTTAGTGGTAGATGAAGGTCGATGTTATTGTTTAAAACTCTTTTCCAACTTCACACTATCGTTTTACGTTTACAAAATACACTAAAATGTTAATATGGATTACCTGATACAACAAGTAGCGAGATGTTAGTTTTTCTTTAATTTAACTGATTGACCCAATCTTTTCAAACCACTATACGTTGTTCGTATTTTGTTAGTATTGGTTCTATCTAGAAATGAGGCTTGAATACTACACACAAATGGAGTTCAGTCTTCAACTTATTAACTTTTATTTACGCTGACCAATTGGTCAGCGTAAATTACAAACGATCAATCATTCTTGGCATCCCAAATTACACAATATACACCTAATATCTTCTCATAAATTCTAAATTCGATACCTACGGTAAAACGTTGCCGTCACGTAGCTCAACAAAATTAAGACAACTCGATCGATAATCACGGTTGGTTTCCTTCACATCTAGCAAATATGGGTCCTTGAGAAACACGTCATAACAAGTTAGACTATTATGCACAATTAAGCACAAAATGAATAATTTACTAAACATAGAATTATTAATATATAAAAATGGTTTTAAAATAAACATAATATGTAACATAAAAAATAATTCTTGTGCAGTATGTAAATATCGAACCGCGAATTGTATGGAAGAGTTTCACATAATTTTCACCCAAAACATCATCTCTCATAGCACCACTGATTGGATGGAAGATACTACGTTCTTGTTTTGGTAGAATTACAACGCTGTGGAAAGAAGTAACTGCACCTGTATTGTTTGGTTTAATGAATAAAATTAACATTGAAGGCCTGGATAGGCGAGGTCACTAAGGCTGAAAGCCGTAGCTACCTCGGTTCGGCAAGTCGCGTGTTCGAATCCCGCCGCCGTCATGGATGTTTGTGTGTGTTCGTATTGGCTTTACGTGTTTCTCCAACTGTTTCCGCAACAGTTTAATAACGACAGTGGTCTCTGTGATTAAGTTGTTAAAAAGCGACAAAAAGGATGATAACATTAGAGATACACCTAATTTGAAAGCATCTTAACATTATATTCCAAGTGTGTTAACCACCACAAGTGCCATTGTACTTTTTGTTGTTGACATTCGATCTACGGAGGTGTTTTCATAAATAATGCACACCTTAGCAATACTACCGGCATAAGCGTGCAACGGTAATAATTGTTACGTCACTTGTAATTCAAAGTTTGAGGAAGAAGCACATGTCAATGTTTCACCAATAATTTGTTTCGTAATTTAATAACGGGTCGTACAAATGGAGCCCACACAGGTCTCGGGTACTGTGAGTGCTGAGGATCAAAGGTCGCATATAAAGATCGAAAATTACGGGGTAGAAATTAAACATACAAAAACGTTAAGTGAGCTGGGCGGTGAGCTTACAGTAGTGCGTAGCACAGTTTTCTGTTGGGCTAGTTGGATTCGAGAAGGTTGTGTGAGAAAAAACGACTACCCAAGACCGGGAAGACGTAGACCATCGACAGATAAACGAAATATGAAACTTGTGGTTTTATTACAAGAGATCGTCGTGCGACATATAAAGACACTTCTAAAGCCACATAAATTTCAATAACGTCCATATTTCAAAAACTGTCAAATGATTGGAATAGAAAATGCATTAAACTCGACCTCACTTGCTCGACCGCTCTGGGTCACTCCTTCCCCACGACAACGCTCGCCCACACTCGACCGAAGTAGAATCAGGAAAGTTCCATGAATGTGGTTGGGAAGTGTTACAACATGCACCATACAGTCCTGAATTATTCATATTGACCATAAAGTCAGACTTTGACTTGTTCAAAAAATTGAAAAAACTTCTGCGGGGGCGTCGTTTATCATCCCTTGATGAGTATACTGCAGCAGCCACCCGAACCATTCGTCTGATGAACAACAAGGGGTATTTGATGGATTTCTAAAGCTTCTCAGTCGTTGAGGCTCGGTAATTGAGAAGTCGATCCGGATAGCTAAGATCGCTAAGGCAGAAGTGCCAGGGCAATCTGGGAACGAAGGATCGCGGTTTCGAATCCCGCCTCGGACGTGGATGTATTTGTGATCTTCCCTTCACCCTATCACTTTATTAAAGAAGGGTTGACAATTCCCTGCGCTTGCAAGAGGCTCTTGCCTTTAATGGGATGTGTTATCTAGGCTATCCCTGACGCTAGCCGAAACGTTAGCCCCCCTGTCAGTGACGCGCCTCGTCCCGCGTAGCCTAGATAACACAAATTCCGGCTGCGGAAGCCTACGCAAACTTAATGGGATGTGCAGTTGGCTAATAAAAAATTAGAAGAATGGAAGGATTGTAAAGAGATTTTCTCAAAACAATAAACATGTCAGAAAGTATAAGATACAGTGCATTATTTATAAAATGTACAAATGTAAAATAGTACATAAGTGACGCGACGATGAAATTTTTTACCACATGCTGGTCGGTTTGCAGTGGACAAACCTGAGGCAGTTCGCGCACCACCCTTGCGAGCAGTGAAGAGTACATAGTAAGAAATACAAAACAAATTAAATTATATGTATCGCCTTGCAATGGGGTAAGACAGAACTCTTGGTTGTGTGTGCCCTTCATATCGACTTCCACCTGCCCTGGCAGTATTCCACACTTGCTCAGGACAAGCGTAGATAAATAGGTTTTACTTCATGAAAGAATTAGAAAAATTTGTAGAAAAATGTTCGGATTATTAGAGGAACTAATTAGGGAGTGGAAATATAGCGGAGACTAGATGGGAGAGTAAAGTAAACAATAAGTTAAAACATTTATAATTAAGTTTTTATGTAATAAATAAATACATAAGTAAATTAATAAATATTTACATGAGCTTATTAGTGAGTAAATGGGAGTGAGTGTTCGAAACGTAAGCGCACAGGTGCGGTAGATCATCTGTGGCGCTGTTTCTTTTCAGATGCTGAAGTGGCCAAAGACTGGAAGGAGAATCGGTATCGACCACGCCAGGAAATAAATAGTTTAGAAAGAGTTGCACTGATTAGCATGTAACTCGATGACAGCTTTTCCCCCCTCTTCAGAGTTTTTTCCTTGGCACTTTCCTACAGTCTCTCCTTCGCGACATCTGTGGAGAGAGCATCTGAAGTGAATATTACAATTCGAGAAGTAATGAAGGCATAAAAGGTAAAGGTAGATAATGCTTTAGCATGTAGGTTTTGTGTTGGAAAAAATCTTTCGATATAGCCACAGTATCATGTTTGGAAATGTATGGGTAATAATTATCCATTAAATTTTTTCATGATTACATTTCTGATAAGAGGATTGTAATTTTTCAGAGAACAACTAGAAATATGTTGTGATTGTTTACCGAGTATAATATCAGGATCGTTCTTCTTTAGTTTCTAAAAACTTTTTCAACGGATGGTCTCGCACTACGGTGTTTGTATGACCTGTAGTATCAATATTAAGGATTAGAAAAAAATACTTTTTCGGGAAGCAGGTGCGCTGTGAAATTTCGCCGAATAACACACAATAAGAGGAAAATGTCTGAGTCATTACAAAAGCGATTTCGTTCTAAAAATGTTTTCGTACGACCTGAAAAAATGTGCGAAAACTCTGGATGCCCTGACCTCTCCCGATGAAAAGGGTGGGGCGGATGTGACGTAGAGCAAGTGTAGGTTTTCCAGATACCTACTTGAACAAATCAGAATAATTGGATAAAAGTCAGGGTTTTACACAAAAGGTCGTGACATTTGTTATAATACTGGTATAATATTCTTATACTACTACATAATAGATCAATTTATACGTTAGAATGATTTTATTGTTATTTTTATGTTAACACGCTTGACAGTGAATTACTAGGCAGCTTCATTACCAAGGTTTATTCCTATTTCTGTTTCATTATTCTCCGTACAAATATAAGAATAGGACATACTTATTGTTTTTACAATTAGAAACAATGATTTTTACTTCTAATATGACTTTTTCCCCTAACGCAATTTTCTGTATATTTTATTTTAAATTTTGAATTAATCAGTAAATATATACACATAAAATCAGGACAGCCAGAACACAGTCCAAAAATCAGGACGTCTGGGAACTCTAAGTAAGTGGAGGCGGGGCTGAGCAAGTTTTTTTAATAGATTATAGTGGTTAATACCCGAGCTCCACCGGATAACACCTTTTCCTTTCAATTTGGTATAGAACTGGAAGTGGGTTTGAGGGCGTGTGTTATCCTGCGTAATGCATTGGAACTCCTCGTGATTGCGAATATTCAAATCCATGCGATAGTCGATGACGCGGAATACATTGTAATTGGGCTGTAATAACGACAGCTGTCACCGGCCAAATGCGTTTTTTTTTTTTTTACATTTTAAGGTTCTTTCCAGTGCATGCTATTGATTCAACTTCTTCATCATTACTATCGTAACACCTGCATGAAATGTATTTAAACATTTCAGTGTTTTCTTAATGTTCACGAAAGTTTTCATTTACACAACAAAATGTTCTCAGGAAACTAACGTTGAAACTCAAATTTTACAATACAAATGATCATGCATTGGAGGAAAAGACGAAAATGGTAATGGTATTAAAAAGTAATGCAATTAATTTTAATTTTATAGCTTTTTTTAATTTCAAATTATGCGTAACGTCTCATTCTTTTATGTTTAAGGCGTCACAGTTTTTATTTTCCTATTAAATAATTTATCTTTAAAATACTCATTTACTGAACCTTTGTTATGGTTATATTTGTCAATAACCATTAAGTTCTCACCTAGCAAATGACCATACGTTTGAAAGATTCGCACTTCTATACTGATTGAAAAAAAACGTTATACACGTCAGTGCCTCATATTATCAGCTTGAACACTATAAAACACACACTCCCTGACAATTTTGAAAGTAGCAGAACTCACATACAAAAACAATGTTTTATTTCTTCGGCATAATTGAAAACGATTCGCAGGAATTTTCTTCCTATCATTTAAGTTTATCAAATCCAGTGCTCAAGGTGACATATCACGCAATTTTATTGCACTTTCTTCACAAATGCTTTTGGAGAGAACCCCATCTCATAATGGCTCATCGAGGGGCCGCAACGCGTACTTGAAACGCCAATCGACGGTGCCAATCGCGTCGCACAACACACGCACTCCACTCTCATCCCCCCTCCCTCGCGCTTTGATGTGCAGCGGCCGCATTGCACGCGGCTCTCTAGTGGGGCTTCGGTGTTTTACATCTCATTAGGGCAGAGTATTGTCACCTCCACAGCGCGCAGCAGAACCCCTCTGCGCCCTACCACGTCTCTCCGCCCAGCCCCGCCTTGCCACGTTGCGCTATCGAGCCCAGCTTCCTCGCACCTCCCCGCCGTAACCCTGCTCTTCCCTATTCCGCCCTACACACGCGATCCCACCCCTCTGTCCACGCCATGCATCCACCAATCTCACACTTTCGACTACCTCACTCCTCCACCAATCCCACTCCACCGACAACTCCACTCCTCCACTAAATCCCACTCCTCCACCAATCCCACTCCTCCACCAATCCCACTCCTCCACCAATCCCACTCCTCCACCAATCCCACTCCTCCACCAATCCCACTCCTCCACCAATCCCACTCCTCCACCAATCCCACTCCTCCGACAACTCCACTCCTCCACCAATCCCACACCTCCGACAACTCCACTCCTCCACCAATCCCACTCCTCCGACAACTCCACTCCTCCACCAATCCCACTCCTCTGACAACTCCACTCCTCCACCAATCCCATTCCTCCGAAAACTCCACTCCTCCACCAATCCCTCTTCTCCAGCAAACCTACCCGTCAACCAATTCTACCCCGCCCATGTCCTCTCCACCAAACCCGCCTCTTCCAACCCCGCCTCTTCCAACCTCGCCTCTTCCAAACCCGCCTCTTCTAAACACGCCTCTTCCAAACCCGCCTCCAAAAAATCTGTTTCCATCGAACCCACCATCACCAATGCATCCTCCTCCGTCACTCCAGCCATCGCCATTCCAGCCATCGCCACTCCAGCCATCGCCACTCCAGCCACCACCTACCCTCCCCCGCCACGGACTATCCCATGATCCGCCAGCGCCATCTCCACCAACATCCCCTCCTAAAACTCCGCTTCCACCAACCCCACTTTCACCAAACCGTCCCGTCCCACCGGGCATTTTGCTCCCCTACACCCTGCATTGTCATCGTTTTATCCCAGGCCTCTCGCTTAAGTTCACTATTCCTGGTCCACCCTGTACTACTCGTATTCCGCCCGCTCCCCTCCTACGACCTCCGGAAAGCCCTCGCAGAGACGAGTGACAGGGACCTTAGGAGGGCTGTAATCGCAAATCATCGCATGCACCAGCCCTAAAGCGCGCGTTTGCGTCGAGCGCGCTTGACTGAGCCTGGCGTGTCCTGCAGTTCCACTTCACTGGAGTACGCGAGTATAGAGCGTGACCCGAAATGCTTGTGATGATATGCAGGGTGGTGTATTGTGTGGCTGAATATGACACTGGATGAATTAATGTTTGTGTTATTACTCTTGTATATTTGAGCCATACGACAGCAGCGTGGTCATGGTTGGAACATTTTAAGAGATTCTACCGTACCGGTCAAAAGTTGAAGATCACAGTTAAAATCAATGATCCTGTCTTGCAGGTTTAAATTTTTCTCTCGACTGCTGTGATTAATTAAAACGTACATGATAAGACAAAAAAATCTAAAATTCACACTGCTGATTACTTAATGACTAAATTACTGCTGATATAATACTTTAGATTCAGATTTCAATGAATAAAATGGTTGTGGTAGAAAGAAAATGTCAGAGTTGAAGAGATTATCGTTTTTGGAGGCAATTTTAAACTCTACTAACTTGCGAGAACAATGCCATATCTAACAAACGTGAGGAATGTAATTATTGTGTTTGTCGCGGCTAGATGTCAAATAATGGATAATGCCCCGTTAAATCTCACATTAGCAAGACGGTATGGATAAAGCAGTATGAATGATGATGAACATATCGTTTAGCACTTCATCTGTGTAATGTTGCTATTAACTCAGGAAGATGATAAACGTAAGGTACGTCGTAACGTGTGTTTGCAAGAAGTATTTTGAGATAAAAATGCTTTGAAAACAGACTAAGGTTACTTGTGAAAATCTCGAAAACGGAGACTCACCACGAACTTGGAATTGCGTAGCAACGCGTCAACTGAGGTATACAGTGAAGTTAGGTTAATTTCGGTGGTTTCACAATAAAAACATTGACGACTGGCACAGTGAAACTTGAAGCTACACACCTTGTCTCAATCTGGCGTTAAACTTGCAAGAAAATGGCGAGCAATACTATTTCGCAAAAAAAGATGCCAATGTAAACATTGCGGCAATAAATATTTCTGATGTTGCCAATATTTCTTGCTAGATATTCCGGTCGTAATGTAAACTCGTGTGTTTCCATCCTCGGAAAGATATTGCCAGCTGTTGCTGGGACTAGAATTCGATTGAAGTCTGAGCAAGATATTGCTGGAAGAAGCTGATGATAAGCACTGTCACATGCGCAGAAAGTACGTACGGTAGTTCATAGATGCAATATTTCCATTTTAATATTTTTTTCGTAAAATGGGTGTGGTAAAAAGGTTTAAGACAATAAAAGAAAACGTAATAAATAATCCCTCTATGGTTGATTAGGTTCAAATTTTGGTTCAGCTATAGATGCCCCGTGATTGTTATTTTTAACGTAAAAATTATTAAGTTATTAATCTAATCTAAATCAATTTTAAGATTAAACTATAATACATCATCAGTAGGTAATAGATATTTTAAAATATTTTACCAAATTAGTAAATGCACTTTTTATTAAAAGAAAATCACTTTGCTCCCACGATAATCAAAATCCACGAAATCATATTGTTTTATGAGAAATATTGAGATACCTAATTCGCACAAGCTCCGTTTTCCTTTCAGATGCCATTACTTCATCTCATTTAGCACAATAAGTGCGACCGCAATTCGCATCTTCTGCCTTCCACTTTATGTCGGAAAGTGAGGTGTAACCTCACTTAATTATATGCGCCATTTTGCTTCTCCGTCACCAAACACGGCAACAAATCGTTCTAATTTAAAACCATCAGCAAAAGATCTTGCTCAGATCTTTCGGACAATATATTGTCCCTCCATGGCCTTGCTAGTGTAAAGATGACCTCAAGAAGCAAAAATAAATTGCTGAAAGATATTGCAGATGTATTGTCAATGTAAGGCCAGCATTACACTAGCCTCAGAAACTTGCCACTAGTAGTATGGTTCTTTTATGTTTATCACACATAATCTAATATCCCTTCCACTGCAACGTACTTTATCTATTCGATCTATCTCGTAATGGCTAATGTTAACTTCATTCGGCTAGAAGTCGAAATATACTTTGAAACTCTTCCTAATATGGGCTTTGACGGATAATGTGAACTTAATTATCTAATTCATAAATTATTCGGAACACATCTGTGTGTCAGTTCTTGGCGCGACAGCCCGTGTACAGGCCAGGACCTAACAACAGCATCCCGGCCTCGCGGCCCTAGGTTACGGGATACGTGTGGTTAGCACGAAGACATCCCTACGCTGGTCTTCTCAACCTGAGAAGTGAGTTTTCTCATCGTTACACAGCAACATGTATTGGGACTTTGCAAAGAAAATGCACACTATAATCTTGCCCAAACAGAACCCCAGGCCGCGTCATGGAAAGTGAACACGCTAACCAATGAGCTAAACCGCGAGGGAATGCGGAACATATATAGTGTCAAATTACGTGTAATAGGAAAATACCCACAAAAAGTTACCCGTTGTCAGAGCACTATTTAAATTTAAATTTAGTTTTTATGAGTCTTAACTGCTCCAATAGCTTGTCGCCATTTTGAGAATGTATCACTGCCATGTGTTTCAATTTCTTAAAAGAGATTACATTCGCAATTTCCCGTTAAAATTGCCACATTCATTGCGCAATGTGTAACTTCTGTTTTGACAAATGCGACGCATTACGAGGATGCAGTCATTTAGGGTCATTAGTGCGAAACATCTGTAATACCTCGCAGTGGACCCATTTAATTTGTTGGGATAACATACACATGAAGTATAACTACAACAATGCACAATGTCTGTTTATACGGAGTCTATTTTACTGCTAAAAAGAATAGTATGCACCATAATGTGTATAATATTTTTTTCTCAAAGCTACTCTTCCAACGGCTAAAAAAGTCAGAAACACGCTGCCAGTGTTTCAATAGAATAATTTAATGTTCCATTTCTGATCTCATCTTCATAACAGTTGACAGTTAAATAAAAATAGCTGAACCCCTGCGAGTACATAGCATAAAAACAAGAAATGTAGAAAAGTAACAGTAGAAAATTACACAAGACGCCCTACAAGGAAAATCGATAATCCCAATTTTTTTTCTCAGTCTTTCAGTACTTATTCTCCGTTACTAATGAAATGAAAAATTCAGATTGATAACACTCAATTTCAAATTGATAACACTCAATAAAATTTGAATATTGTTTTTAAAACAAAGAACAAAATAGTCAATTTTACAAAGGCGAAATAGGATTCGTTGGCTGTCTCAAGGATGCGAGGGAGGGAAAGAAACATGTCAGGTCAACGATGGTGGCTGCCAGATGTGTCTAGACGACGCATTCCTAGGATTCGGTCTGTTCAAAGGGAACGTGCCAGGAAATATTCACCCAGAACCATAAAGTTCTCATCAAGAATATGACCATATGTTCGAAAGATTCGCACTTCTACACTGAAAGAAAAAAAATCATTATAAACTTAAGTGCCTCATACTTATCAGTATGAAAACTATGAAACATACACTCCGCGGCCATTTCGAAAGTAGCAGTACTCACATACAAAGACAATGTTTTGTTTCTTGTGCAAAATTGAAAACGATTCGCAGAAATGTTCTTCCTATCATTTAAGTTTAACATCCGCAGTACAAAAGGAGTGCACAAGATGACATATCACGCAATTGCATTGCACTTCCTTTACACATGCTTTTGGAGAGAACCCCCATCTAATAATGGCTCATCGATTGGCCGCAACGAGTACTTGAAACGCCTATCGACGGTGCCAATCGTGTCGCACAACACATGCAATCGCGCAACTTTTCTTGACTGATGGCCTACCTTTCCCCTTCCTGGCACAAATAAACAGCAGAAGGTAAACGCTCGCAGCGGGCACTGATGACAACATTCGAAACACCTCGTCATTGACGCGTAATAAAATTTATTAGCTGTTGAGGGCGAAAACCCCTGTTCGTGTTTTTCTTCAAAAAATCCAAAGAAATGGCCGAAGCAGATCCAGATTCAACACAGGAGATACCTCGAACTACTGAGAAAGTTGGAACTCAAAAATTATTGAGAAAGTTGCGATATCATAACTGATATTCCGGAGATTGGCATTGCTTCATAAAATCTAGTGGCCGGTGTAACTAATACCCCCCATATACCCGCATTTCTCCAAGCCATCAGTCAAGAAATGTTGTTAGGAATATTATTATCTCAGTGACCAATGCCAGGGTATCCAGCGACTATTTCCGAGCATCTCATTCGGCCCTGACGCGTTCTTCATAAACATAGAAACATCTGTTTATTTTATAGTGTTTTATCCTTACTCTGAATTATTACAAAACTATCCTTTTCCTCTTACTTTACAACCAACTCGCAGTTTTGGGGCAGCTAATATAACCTCATGTATGAAATCTCAACAATTGTGGGGTCAAAAACCCTACCCTTAAACGTTCCTGTGAATGCTCTATGAAATATTAGGACATTCATTACACATGAAGTGATGTTCATGAGATATTTGCATATATCGGGGTAATCAAATTAAATTGATGTCACGTCCACAAACGGAGTTATTGCTCTTCTCTTTGTATTCATGGAAATTAGATATTGATTGACAGAACACCCGCAGATTCTCTTTGCGACTCAGGAATGCATTGCGGTTACGGGCCGCTGGGGGGTTTGAAGCCGTCGATGAGTAAGATACATTGCTACATTCAGAGATTGCTATCAGATGTGTTAAATAATGCGGTGCTTCGTATAGAGGAATCTTTTCCGATGACGGACACCACAAAAGTGTGAAGATGAGGCCCTCGAATGAAAGTTAGGAATAAGTTTGTATTGCATGAAAAAAGTGAGTCACATTATTCTTTGTCGACTATTTACCCGAGTGGACACAAAAAATTACTAAAAGTTAATTGAAATGGCGAGATTTTAATAAAGTAAGTTGTTTGTTCACTGTGTTGTAAATCAGAACTTTCATGACTGAATCCCAGGATACAGAATAAATTCCACAATTTCTTGCTTGAGTATAAATGCACACATTTTGTGTAGTAGATAAAACATTTGACATGTATATGATATTCTACAAATGAAATCAGTTTCTTTTCTCCATTTCTTAATTTGTAGATTACGAGAAAAATGTTGATCCTTTTATAAGGGTAAAAACGCAATTGTTCTTAATGCAGAGCATTTCCTAGAGCATTTATTTCCTAATAATTCAACATGAGTAAAATTACTGTTGCCGTATATTTGTATTTTATCTATTTTCCTTTCACTCTAAAGGTAATTTCTGATGAGGTAAGGTATAAAAATCGTACATTTTATTAAACCATATTCTCGAAGAAAAGTAAGGGAAACTGTCATACGAAAGAACGAAGCATATTTTCAAGAAGTATGTGAGAAAAATTTCGAATTGTTGTTTTCCCTACAATGCCATTCGCCGTCTGTGTTTATTTAAACGAAAGATTTTGTAGTAGGAACTGCTTCTGTGATTTTATGAGTGTTAAATAGATTGGACGTGTGAAAAGTAAGAATTTCTACATATCTCTTTCATCGGTATTGTAATATCAACTGTCAGTTCAGTTTAATTATTTTTAGTGTTATTTATTATAACATGGTTAAAGACTTTTCTTCAAGTATTATTGGAATATTCTCTCTATGAATAAAGAACATATACTTATACAGTTGTACTCATAGTTTTTTTTACGTTACCTACATTGTTCCCAGATACATTAGTATGATGTACCTAGTGGCATATTGAACACAAATTAACTCAAAAGGAACCTTACAGAACGTTCTTCAAATTATTTTTTTGTAGCGAATTGGCCTTTTCATAGATCAGGCAAACATGCAGTTGTACCTACTTGTACCCATCGAAGCCAGTCATATTTTTTTCCTGGGGGTATGCACGTGAAAGTGGGGATCAGCATTTCTGCTGATTCTAATTTTACGATCTAGGGGTATGGAAGATGAAATGATGATGACTATGAGAGGTAAGACGACACACTCATACAGACAAACATAAATACACCCATACCCGAAGCGGGAAAATAAAACATGAAGAATGTCCCTATATACGACAGTTTCCTCTACCGTATTTATGGATGTCTATTGATAGTCTTAATAAAATAAATGAAATATAATGATGGAAAGCTACTATGACTTTTGCATTTCATATTTTGAGTAATTTAACAATTTTCATTGTTTAATATAATTGGATGAAATAATTTCTCAAAACGAAAGTTTTCCTCATAAACATTAGCCGTGAAAACACATTAATAAAAATGGGTTAATATGAAACCCAAATACGGAAAATTAAAATTGTATCCATAATTCGTCTTTTTTATATTGAATAGAATTTGAATTAAATATGAATATCAGGGAAGATTGGAAGTTTTCTTCATTTCAACGTCAAAGCAACGATGAGCGCTAGTGATTAAGGAGGGAACTGTCACATGCCCAAAAGAGATCGTAACGATCAAAATTATTCAAATTGATTAAAGATATAATGCTTAGAATGGACATAACAAGAAAAAAATGATAGAGTAAAAGAGATGTGGCAACCAGATCATGATGGAGCACATTTTGAGGTATTTCAGTATTCATAAGGTTCACAACGTTCACAACGTCCACTCACAACGTTCTGGTTAGCTGCATTTTCATCTCAAAATTAACATTAAACAGCATACCTCAATATAACGTTCGTACAACTTTCAGAGCAGAAGTTACGTTGCCGCAAACTCCACGTAGTAACGGACGCTCCTCGCAAACAAAATTTGCATCACCCGGCAGCCGAACGCCCAGGCAGAGCAGGCCACATACAACCGCCTGATGGTCAGCTGGCAACACAACCCACTGCAAGTGGACACTCCAGGGCCCTCGTTTCGGGAAATGAGATGCTGAAATGGACACGCCAGAGGAAAAATATACAGGCTTGAAATGAAATCACAATGAACGAATATTTGCATGTTGCAAATAAATCTTTATTTAGGAAAGAAATGTCAGAGAAGAAATTGTTAATGTTAGTCTGAGACTCAAATCTGCCCTATTGATTCCCAGAAAGAATGGATATTTTTTTACTGACTTCGATGAATGATGACGATAATAATATTAATAATAATAATAATAATAATAATAATAAGATAGTGCATTTTGTAAGTGAATTAAAAATATTTCATTTATGTAACTGTGCACAAAAACACTATACACTCTTTTACAATTAAACAAAGAAATTGATAATAATGTTATGAATATTTGTGCGATACCATTTCTATTCCAAATTCATTTTACAAGCAACAACAATTGTATTTTCTCTTTCAGGCAAATTCCAACAACCTAATCTGCAATCTCAATCAGTACGTCCGTCTTCCTCCGTGCATCAGATCCAGATTCTCCCAGACGCATCCCTTCCACCCATCATCATTTATTAAGTCATTTCCCCTTTCATGAACTATTTCCATTCCTCAACTATAATTCAAAAACAGTTTAAAGTAGCAAAGAGGAAAGTGTTGACGGGTGAAAATATGAAATAAATTTCAAATTTGCCATCAAATAATCTCACCCCACCAAGTACAGATCCCCCCTAGCAAAATATTTCGTGCCTTTGACCAGCAGGTCTTAGGTTCGAGTCCCGACAATGGCAAGATTTTCGACATCAGCTTGTCAGCTAGGTCGAATTCAGTCGCTGTCTGGTGGAGAATTGTAGAGGCCGGCTGCTCTGTTCGGTAGTTTTCTGGGGTTTTCTCGATCAACACCAGGCGAATGCCGGAGCAGTACCCTAACAAACGGGCAACGGACCGCGCGCGATCTTACTTTCCTCTTTCTTATCCTATTCTTCCACACACTTACACTAACATGCAATACTCTACCACATATGCCGGGAGACCGGTCGGGAGCTTAAAGCTTGTCCCGGCTGGGGCGGTTGCCCCGCTGGTGGGAGATACCTGGTTGTTTCTCCTCTTCACTTCTTTTCCTATTAGCGAGTTTGTGGATTACGTGACCTCAGCTGTCGACAGTCCTGATTAGTGTTTGGGGGGACTTGAATCTTTCCGAGGACGATGGATGCAAAATGACCAGCTATCTAAATAAAACCAATTCCGGCTTGAGCATAACATTTAAACGTGCCATAATACGGACAAGTTGATTGATAAGTGATTCTGGACGCATCATTCTGGTCAAGTCCTTAGCCCCGTAAGTGTAATGCGTGTTTTTAATGCGGGAGGTAGCAGTCATCTCTCCTCTAGATGGTGAAATCCAACGACGTCCTACACGTTGTCTTGGGAGGTTTTCCCAACCAGGTACCGCCCAGCAGCGTGGTATCGCTAACAGGACCGTCGCGGGGCACCGTTCCAGCCGGAAGAAGCTCCATGCTCCCGATTGGTCTCCCGGCAAGTGTGGTAGTGTAGTGCATGTAGAGTGAGTGTAAGTAAGGGGTGAGGATAGGACAAGTAAGAGGAAGGAAAGATTTCTTGAGGTCCGTGGTCCATTTGTTAGAGTACTGCTCCAAAATTCGCCTGGTGTTGATCCGGGAAACCACAGAAAACTAACGATTAGAGCAGCCGGCCACTAGAAGTATCTTCCAGACAGTGGCTGAACTCAATCTACCTAGGTAGCCAGGGTCAAAAATCCTGTCATCATCGGGACACGAACCCCAGGATCTCCCTCTCAAAGTCACCGTCGGGTCTCTAACAATAGGGTTTCAGTAACAGGTTGATTTCATGTATATGAATAACTCTATTGTTGAAATTTGAGAATTTTTAAGGGGCATACGAGAAATATTATTTCCTTGCTTTTACAAGAAAATCTTCCATTTATGTAACTAAACTAACTTAAGTTAATTTCGAGGAAGTTAGGTACAAACGACCAGATATTGAAAGGAGACTCAAAATCGTGGGATGACGTGAAGGATAATGACTAGTGCTTACGCTTCCTCAGCTGGGGATGGAGCTCAGGCAAACCCATAAAAAAAGCAGTGGCTCTCGGCAGACTTTCTCGGGGTCCTCCGGTTTTACTTGCATCCCATTCTGCCATTTTTTCAACATACGTTACGCTAGCATCAACTCATTCCTACATCACTCATGTGCTTAACTGACCTTAGAAGTTGCATAATTGTGTATCGAACATCATTGTTTGTCTTGACCTTAGAAGTTGTATCGAACCGTCATAACATCATTGCTTAATAATACACACTTTAGTGTTTCTCCCCCTAAAAGCCTTCACACGGCCACGGACAGCACTTCTCGCCAATTGTTGGACGTCAGTGACGTCACTGATGTGAAAACTCTTGCGATCACTTGCGGACACGTCACCGATTTGCCTTGAGAGCGTCGGTTGCTGAAATTGTATACACATACTTTCATTGGCACCTCTCACTAACTCGAGACAGCGCATCTGAAAAGAAAACTCTCCATCCTGACTGTCAAGTGTCTTTACTGACTGCGCTGGGAACTGAAGCTTAAGGTTTCTGGACATTTTTTAACGAATTGTTAATAAATGTGAACGGAGTGCCAAGTGCAAGCTGCTATTTGTGTAACAACGAAATATTTATTAATATTTTCGTAGTTTATATTTATTTAGTAAAACTCTTATTTGTTGTTATGCAGTAGTGTGCAATATTATTTTGTTTACACATCTTTTAACAGTAAAATCTATTTTTAGTTTTGCTCTATCAGTCTTCTTCAATGTTACAATTATTTCTGTTACAATTGTAAATGTCATACTTTTAATTTGTACTTCAGCTAAAATCTCCACATGGTAACTAATCTTTAAGAAGGTGAAACGGATTCCTGTATTATCGTATAGTGTTGCATAAACAGCATACATTCGCATAACATTTTATAGAGAACTGATCTTCACTCCGCAACTCAATTCATTAAGGTTTTGTCATGTCTTAATGATTATCTACCTAATCACGGATTCAAACACGAGTTTTTCTAATTTTCCTATTAAACTTTGTCTCTTTATCTTCGCTGAAAAGTAAATTAATAATCACAGTGGAATGATTGACGCCGCCCTCTTTGCAAAACTAAATTTAATTTATGTACGTTTACCGTTAGTTCGAGGTCACATTTCCCGTCTAAACAGTCGTAAAAGATCTCGGGCATCAATAAATTACTGGCGCGCTTCTGACAACTCACTATTTGCTTGCACTATCTGGCGTGATGCCGGAGCACTCACCCGTCTAAATTCACATAGTATGAAAAGTGCATTCCAAAAGTGGTGCCTTTGAGTTTTAATACACTTATATAATGAATTAGCGAGCCCCGAGATTAGCTTACATAATGATTTCCTGCCCCTAACATGCCTTCTCTGCAGCGCCAAGTTTCCATTCAAAGGGTGTAACAGCAGGACAAACTTTGTTAAACTTAAACGAACAAAAGTTCATGCATGCATCTCCGATAGACCACTACCTGAATGCCCCCGTTAAAACTTCAATGCTACGCTGCTTGAAGAGTCGCTGCCGGTATCCATACTTTCAAGCGAAGTAACTACGAAGTCAAAGAAGCAAGTAAAAAGTTCTTCTTTGTACCTTCCTTCATTTTTGAAAGACATAAGGCACAATTTCGGTTTCGAAAGGCCTCGAAATAAGCACTTTTAAAACGCGCACCAGTATGGAAAAGAGATCTGCCGAATTGCCTGTACGAAGAGTTCACGTCAAAAAGTTCAGAAGTTACCTGGACGCGTTTTGGTGGTAGAGGTATAAAAATGAACGGTGTCTGCAGTCGCTTTTTTGCGTGCTGAATAAATTTTTCACCGCAAACTTTTTTATTAAGGCCCTGGTGGCTCCGCTTTGAGTTATTTGTGTTGCAGATGGGACCGTGAGAGCGTACGTTCATAATTCTAGAGATTTGTTACTCAGAATTTCTTGTATCGTACTTTAATCCCTTGCAAGACTAGATGCATCTATGGCTCAAAAGGAGTATCTTGGTTGAAAGAAAAAGAAAATGCCTCCAAAATTGATATAAAAGAGATTTGAAAACTAAAGATATTCGAACTTCAAGCTTATAAAGTTGTTTTATACTCAGCTCATTCATCCCCTGCTCTTGACAAGTGACAAATATCAACTGCCGGGTACTTTTTTTATTTCCTCTTTGCTACTTACGTAGTAAAGTGAAAGTATTTTAATGCTGCATCCAAAAGTTGCTATTTTTTACAGAAAAAGTCTTTGTGGGTTCCTGATATCGAAAAAAATTGATCAGATGTAGGAAATTAATTTCTCTAATACGTTGTGTAGCCAGAAACCACGTTTTCTGAGATTTTAATATTGAACAATTAGTGTATTGCAAAACGAGTGTTCGTCGGTATGCCTGTCTGTAATGCGTAAGCTCATTACAAGTGTGCGTTCAGTATTTGAACGCAAACACCGCTTACTGATGTCCATTCCCAGTGCCCAGCTTCGCACATACATCAGTCACTAACACATTTACGTGATACATGTATCGAGGGGTCGACATATGGCAAGGCCCTACATATAAATACACATTGATGATAAACATGCTTGCCTAGGGACGAATTTAAACTACAAAATTTTATAGCGAGCTTGTGAATCGGTCAGGCTACAACATCCATGACATTTTAGCCCGGCAATTAATTAAATTATGACAATTTTTACAACATTAAAAGTAATATTTAAAACTATATATGTCATTCTAAGGCGTAAACTGGAACGAACATAACATCTTTAAAGAAAATTGCTTTTGAGAATTTTCCGTGGATTTTCTGCGCGCTCTCACCCTCGGCCAACAGTTTCACCCTTCCCAGACTCTCCCACCGAAACGTTTCCACCTTGCCTGCTTCGTTACCAAGTCTGATGAAGGTCGCTAAATTTGTATCGGAAATTGCGCCAGGCGATGTGCTGAATTTACGAGCATTTCCATTTGATTGCTGTGCTCATTAAGGAATAATTTCGCCCTTCCTGAGAGATAAATCAATCAAGTGGAAAGATCGCAAAGGCCAAGTAGAGGAATGTCTAAGGGTTAACATTGGGAAAGTGAATAATCGATTGAAGCAATTAAGATAATTCTACTAGTTTCTCGCAATTTTGTTGGTTAACGTTGACTAAAAAACGATTCCTCTTATCTGATTTAATTAAATAGTATTTGAGTTTGCAATGTGTTTAAACACTGTATCTGGATAGAACAGCAACTGCCATTAGCAACTGAATTAGAATTCTAAATATACCCTACAAATTGAGTAATAAACGAAAAATGTATTTAAAATATGTTAATTCAAGAAATAAAACAACTAGTCATATTTTTTAGTTAAAGTACGTATCTGCAAATTGTTTATTTACTTCATAAATATTCCCCTTCAATTATATTGAATACTATTTCATGCGATAGTCCAATTAGGCAACAATGTAAAGAATATTGTCTTCCATTGCGCGTATGTTGGTTGTTTTAGTATATATAGTGTGTTGCGTAGGAGTGTGTAGCGAAGTGAAATGCGTGTAGCGAAGTGAAATGCAAGTGTAGTGTAGTGAAGTGAAGTAAAGTGGAGTGAGTGGAGTGAAGTGAAGTGCAGTGTATTTATTACTTAAAACTTCCGTGCAGGACAGTCATAAAGTGTATAGGTAATGCTGTTATTGTTATATTATTGTTATTATTGCCTTAAAATGCTTTAAAATTACAGTGTATTACTATTCTTAGTTGCAATATGTAAATTGTAGTGTTCTGACACCAGGTTCTATACCTACCTGCAGACAGAATAAATCTATCTAACTATTCAGTGTATTTTTTAGTGTATAGGCGAACTCGGACTGTGCGAGAATTCTGCTTCAGCAGGTGTAAGTTCCTTTCTGAGGATGGGGGGCGAGTGGAACTCGCGGTCTTCTGGTCCGAGACCGCTACGGAACTACTGTCCTAACTGACATGCATTTACTTTAAATAAAAGAACAAAATTGTGTTAATTTGCTCAACCCAATTACCAATTACATGCAATTTTCACTCCTATTTTCATCGTGTTCCCGATGGACACCGATAAACATTTTATTTCTTTTTACTAATTTGCTTCTTGATTATTTTACATTTTTCTCAACTTATAACAATTTATCTGCGCATTTTCATTCTATCCCTCTGAAGTGAACTACCATTGCAGTTTCAAAGTCATTTAAGAGTTGTCTCCGTTTTGTTAGACCAGGACTTGCCAACTCAGTGCTCTGTGACGTCACAAAAATCTGCTCGGACCCTCAGAGCAAAGCCAGTGCCGGTCGCGGCTTGGGCCGTACAGTGTTCCAATGATTTGAGGGAAGTAGAGGAAAAAAGGTCGCTCAATATTTACGTTTTTACATGGTAATTATTATTTAATTGTTTATGATTCAATAAAAACACGACAAATTAAAAAGTGGAACATGTATTATTTCCTAACACAAAGCAATATCTGACTCTATTTATCATAACCAACACTGTAATTTGACTTTCATTCTTCTAACACAATATTTTTGTTGAAGACATTTTAACATTCTAATAGAATATTTTATACAATGCTATACAATATAACAATTTTAGTTCGTCCCAAACCAATAATACAGGTACACAAAATAAAATAAAAATGTAATAAGTAAATAATAAGTAAAATTAAAAAAAAAAGACTTGACACGTGTTTCTCTGTGTATGTCGACGCGCTGAATCCGAATCTGAAGCTAGAATTGCGACGCTACTCTCCAGTTTTTGTATTCGCGAAAAAAAACGTAAAATTGTTGTTTTTTTTTTCTTTTTTTTTTTTCGGAGGTTGTTGTCAGATCCAAGACTTGACACATGTTTCTTTATGTATTTCAAAGCACTAAATACGAAGCCAGAATTGCCACACCCCTTCCAGTTATTTTTTTAATCGCGAAAAAAGAATGAAATTAACAATTTTACGGCGATTTTTCGCGATTTAAAAACCTTGAGGATGGTGGCGCAATTCTGGATACAGAATCGGGTTAAGTGTGTCAACATACATAGAGAAACATGTGTCAAGTCTTTGGGTCTGAAAACTTTTTTTTTTTTTATTTTGCGTGCCTGTGTAATTAATGTTACCAAATAGGAACACATAGATATCCGAGAGGGGTTACGTGGGAGAATTTGGACTCAAGGCTTGATTATTTGACAGTTTTGTTTGAGATGGTTGTTAACCGTCGTGATTTTCAATTCCTTTTTCATAATCTTCTATATGAGAAATCTTTTTCTCATTTCAAGATTGCAGGACTATTTGTAAATTCTCAGAAATTATTTGAAACTCGCGAGTTTCTCAGAGTTGCAACGTAGCGAAATGGTTCTGTCCGTTTAACTCTTTAACATCCTGCAGTTCTTTCGAATACACTAAATAATCCACCACTGTTACGTTATCTATAAAAGGGAACCTTTCTTCCCAAACCAAAAGAAAATTAACGGGTATAGATAATCTCCCACTCATGATCCCTGAAACACTGGAAAAGGCCCACTGGTTTTCGTTATCGGCGACCGCCGTCTGCCCCTCCCTACCCCCTTTGCTCGCAGCGCTTTTCCGAAACGGCGCTCGCGAGGGAACACTGAGCTCGGACGTCTTTTCTCCGTCAGTTGGCAAACGCTGGGTTAGACTTTACATGCAATTTAATCTGAATCAACTCTTTCTGGCACATTTCTTTCGATTCAAACACCAGCAAATTATAATCCTTCTTTCTTTCTCTCCCTCTCTTTATTTCTGTCTCTCTCTATCTTTCTTTCTTTCTGTCTCTCTCTATCTTTCTTTCTTTCTGACTCCGTCTATCTTTCTTTCTCTCTGTCTCTCTCTACCTTTCTTTCTCTCTCTTTCTTTCTTTCTCTATCTATCTTTCTTTCTTTATCTATCTTTCTTTCTTTCTCTCTCTATCTTTCATCTGTTCTTAGCGTATTACCGGCTGAGGTTACTCAGGACCAGCATTATCTTGACTCTGCAGCGACCAGAAGTTCCTAAGGTTCGACTCGGCACAGAGGTGCGATTTCGACGCTACCAATGTAGCAAAATAGAATGCAGCCACTTTTTGGAGGAGCATTTTAGTTACTGCTAGCTCGGATTGGTAGTTTTTCGTTGTTTTTCGATCAATATTAGATGAAAGCCGGAGCAGTACCTTAACGAAGAGACCACGAGCCGCATGCGATATTTCCTTCCCCTTCCTCGCCCTACTCACACCCCTAGGACAACACTCTGCAATTATACACTCCACACTATTACTCATTATGTGGAGAGCCCAGAGCTTATCTCGGCTGGGATGAAGTTTCATGGGGGAGATACCAGGGGAGGGAAGTCACAATTTAGCGGAGAAGGAATCAACCCCACCTTCGTGGATGAAACACTCTCTGTTCTAACTGGAATAACGGCCATAGCTGTTGACTCGCCAGAAAACTTCAATCAATCAATATTAGCGTATTCCTTAGAGGGGGTGTGCTATGAAGAAGAGAAACTAGGTACTAACGAAATTCCATGAAACATGGAGGTAATATTAAGTGAAGTGCGAATTTGAGGCACTCCGTCCACGGGAACTGTCGTCTCCTTTCCCCTTAGAAGACCGAGTCCGTGACCCGATAGAAGAAGGCCATTTCCTCTCAGCCACTGCGACGCATCGCGTTTCCTCCAGAAGATCGGCGGAGGCGAAACCAAAGCTTTCGTTTCCTCCGTAAGCCGCAAGCGCGCACTCGTCGCGAACTTGGCCTGCGCTGCCGAGTGGGGAGTTTGCGGCAAAGTGGGGCGAGGCGTGGCGTGGCTTGGTGTAAAGGAAATGGAAAGGAGTATGGAGGCAAGGCAAATAGCGGAATGAGAGAGAGAAAGAGAGAGAGAGGGGGGGAACGGAATTAATTGGGAACGGAGAATCGCAAAGAGGGAAGTGAAGAAAGTCCGAAGAAGAGAAGGGAAAGAGGAAGGTGGGAGGAGAGTAGGGGATAGGGAAGTGAGGGGTACAGAAGTGGGAGACTGAGTTGTGGAAGTGGGGGAGGAAAGTGAGAGGAAGTAAAGGCATTGCTGGGAAGAGGGGAAGGGTAGTGAGGGGAAAAATGGAAAGGGGCGGAAGGAAGTGGTGAGGTGTTGGGGAATGGAAGTAATTGACAGGTGACAGGAACGGAGATCGCAGGACGGAGAAAGATGATGGCGTAACGGGTACCGCCAGAATAGAGTCTGTGAGCGAGGGGCGGAGCGGCCAGAGCAGGTATCGAGAGAACGAGTCGAAAGATAAAGGAAAGACAGGACGATGCGTTCGTAGGCTTCCGCGGCCGGAGTCAATACATTCTTGGCTATCCGAGATGAGCCGCGTCTCGGTCAATTGTACTGACGTTTCGGGTATCCTGCTGTGGCCTTCTTCAGAGCTATACTGCTGAGAATACTTCTCAGAGCTATACTGCTGATCTATACAGCAGTATACTTCAGCTCTTTTACTTGTCTTATTCGAACTTCCTCCACTTCTCTCTTTGCGATTCTTCGTTCCGAGTTTATTTTCTCTCTCTCTCTCTCTCTCTCTCTCTCTCTCTCTCTCTCTCTCTCACACACATTCCGCTATTTGCCTTGCCTCCATACTTCTTTCCATTTCCTTCACACCATGCCACGCCACGCCTCATCCCACTTTGACGCTGTCTCCCCACTCGGTGGCGCAGGCCAACTACGCGACGAGCTCTGAAGCAATAGCTCTGAAGAAGGCCACGGCAAGATGGCCGAAACGCGGCTCCTCCCGGATAGCCAAGAATGTATTGACTCCGGCCTCGGAAGCCTACGAACGCATATAACGAACCTCTACGGCGAGTGTTTGTTTAAATCCACCATAAGATTCACCAGCAGTACAGATCTAAAGAAGGTCACAGCAAGATGGCCGAAACGTCAGCACAATTGACCGAGACGCGGCTCCTCTCGTATAGCCAAGAATGTAAATGTAAGACAGGACGGGACTGGGAGGGGAAGGGACGGACAAAGCGAGAACGAGTCGCACGGGCGGAATACGAGGGGTGGGGCAGGAGGGGTGTGACGGCGAGGAGTGGGGTGCGAAACAGAACGGGGGCGCAGCGCTCGCCCCACAGTTGCTCTCCGCCTGCGCGGCCTCGTCGCCGAGAGTGGCGTCTCGCCCCGAGGAGCGGTCTCCGTGCTGCTGCCGCCGCCACCGCCGCCACCGCCGCCACCGCCGCCACCGCCGCCACCGCCGCCACCGCCGCCATCGCTGCCGCGGCGCCGTGTAGCCGGGGGATTAGTGGGGATTCCGAGGAGCAGGAGTCGCTGCTGCAACAAAGGCCGTCCCACGTCATCGGACGGGCGCGCCCTGGATGGGGAGGGAATGGCTGGGGCAGCCCCGGCGGAGCGATAGTAAGGAAGCGGTGCGAGAAGATCTGATGGAGGGTGGAAGAGCAAGAAAAGTGAGGAAGAACAGAGCAGGACATGATAAGCTGGTGGAAAAGGAGAGGATTTGTAATAGAAGGATGAAATAAGGGAAGAGGAAATATGGTGTGAAAAGAGAAAATGATTTACTTTCAATCGAAAAGGGAGCGCCGAAAATAGTATTGTCAGCGGGGATGAAATTAAACCAATACTACCCTTCTAATCGTAAAATGTGTATCACGTTTAGTCTTTCCTTTTTAGCCATGTATATTCCTACACAAAAAGTCGGTATTTTCAAATAGTCGAAAATCCCTCAATAAATATAGGGCGTCAAAGAATGTCACTGCAGTCCTCTCACAGGGAGGTCCTAGGTTCAATTACTTACAAGGGCAGGATTTATTTATAAAAAAAATACATTTTAGGGTTATTGTTACAAACTATATGGCCTTTGAAATAGAGGAATGGGAAGAGACGAATAGTGTAAAAGTGAAGAACAGAGTTCAGGGAGACAGTGGACGAGTAGCGAGGTGGTACTGGTAGCGATTGCGGCAGCGGGGAATCTGTATATGAATAACTCTACTGTTGAAATTTGAGAATTTTAAGGGGCATATGAGAAATATTATTTCCTTACTTTTTACAATAAAACCTTCCATTTATATAACTAATATTAACTGCATTTGGAGGAAGTTAGGTACAAACGACCAGATATTAACAGGAGACGCAAAATCGCGGGATGAATTGAAGGATAATGACTCGTGCATACGCTTCCTCAGCTGGGGATTGAGCTCAATACTCAGGCAAACCCATAAAAAAATTGCAGTGGCATTGCTAGGCAGACTTTTTCGGGATTCTACTGTTTTACTTGCATTCCATTCCGCCATTTTTCCATCACAAGTTACGCTAGCACCAACTCATTCCAACATCACTCATGCGCTTAAATGACCTTAGAAGTTGCATAATTGTGTATCGAACCATCATAACATTATTGCTTAATAATACACACTTTAGTTATCAATAACTCATCCCAACATCACTCGTCAGTGTGGCGATGACAGTGGCGAAGGTGGTGACTGCCACGGTGTTGGTTTGCGATGGAAGTGGCGTCGGAGAGGGAGACGTCAGCGGCGGCGGTGGCAGCGGCGGCGGCGGCGGCGGCGGCGGCGGCGGCGGCGACAGCAGCAGCAACAGCAGCGTCGGATCTCAGCGTCCGCGCACGGGATCAAGGGGGTCGCCGAGGTCAGAGCACTGCGCGCAGCAATCTGCTGAGTCCACTCACTGGGAGTGTGGGGTGGAGGAAAGGGGATGCGAGGGCTGGGCACCAGAATGTAGGCTTTGGAGCAATGTCCGGAGGACAGACGTCATAGAAGGGCCGTGACCGGTTTATGAATAATTCTACTGACTGGCCATATGTTGTTGCTGGACTTCAATTTCCTGGGCTGGGGCGACACTTTCCTGCTGTGAGACAAGAGCTGGCCTTCCAGAAGCTTTCAATAATCGCGATCCTTTATTGTTCAAGAAACATATCCATAATTATACAGTTCAAGGTTGGAATATCGGATATTTGGTTTTGTTGCCGATCCTTGTTGCTCGTGGACAAAATATTACGATTTCTTTTGTTTTACACAGTAGATAAGAAAAATGACATCACTTCAATATTGATGACTAAAAAATTGAAGAATCTGTAGAGCTCTATTCGGATTCGTTAAATAATATTGTCGTGAAACCTATACTACAGCGTATTTATCGAAATTTTTATAAAAAATATAAACAACTAATAACTTTTAAGTACAAATTGAGTGTCCTTCGAAGTCGTGATTTATTTTCATGTAATAACTAGAGACTGTAATGATTTAAAAGTAAGGATACAGAATTAAGCCAAGAAAGAAGTTCTAAAATGTTTTGAAAAAAAGTTAGTTAAAAGAGCTGAGTTTTGTTTGATGCTAACACTTATTTCCATGTAATCCTTAGGAGTATACTTACATTATTGATACGATTTATTTATAATTCAGAGCACTGTTTTACATCAAGAAAGTAGATCGTCAACCTTGGTCGACGCTATCGACAGTTTCGCAAGAAACCAACATGAACCTCCTCCGGAAGATTTTGTTTCCGAGATTCCATTTCGATGCGGATCGTTTGGTCAAGTTCAAACAAAACAACACCAATACCGTTTCTTACCGAACTATCGACTGCTGGTACGACCGTCCAAAATATTGAGCACGTCCCGATCTGAAGAACTGGGTCAAGTATAGTGAGGTTATATGCTGAGCGTGTAATATAATGACTTCCAAAGATAATGATGAAGAGCTATTGTACGCGTACTAGTGATTCGTAAATAAATAATTAACATATTACAAGAATGGTAAGAATACTTATGAAAACGGCCTGTCAAATGAGTTTTTAATACTTTTTCTCCTTTAGTGAAAGTAAAATGCATTGCAGTGATATAAAATAATAATACATTATCAAACTATGATGTAATTATGGGTATTTATACACTAATGTATAATATTACGATGCGAGCTAGGAAGGAGTAAATTTCACACAAGTGTATTAATACCCATTACATCCAGTTTCATACGGTACATTTTACGTTACTGGAGTATTTCTGAAGGCACTTATTGTTAAAAAGATTTAATTTATTGCTGAACTATACGAGAGTATTTTCTTTGTGGTTTTTGAGTAGTGTACGTGCCACATTTTGGATATTCATTTTGTATCCTTCGTTCGTCCGTTTGTCAAGGTTAGTCATTTTAGGGATCTGCAATCGAAATAAATGAGATGTCGCTCGATGTGTCTCAATTTCCTGGTGAAGAAATTATCAGGTTTTTGTGGATCTATCAAAGAGATTCTAAGAAATTTCTCGAATTGTTTTTTAGCTCTTTAAGCCACTAAAACGCATTTTTGGTTGGACAGAGGGGATCAATAGCCCGTTTGATTTCTCTTGCCGAGACAAATTGTTTGAAATAATTCTCGGCCAGTGTCCTCAAGGATCTTCTGGAATAATTAAAGAAACACATGTTTTTTTGATCATTTCAGTGCATCTACGAACACGTGGGTGAAACAGGAAACTTATGAAAATTTATACTGTATACTATTTCTGGTATTTACATGACATCATAGCGACTTTATTCATTAGAGTGACGGTAATTAAAACTAATTTTGTAATGAATTATCGAAAAAACCTATTAGTTTAAAATTACCTAAAACCTAAAGTTTTTAAAATGTGTTTTGGGGTTTTTAAAGCCACCTACGGAGGCGATTACATTCGTTTACCCTCGTCGTGCAAATTAATTGGCTTTATTTTTAAACGAACCATAGCATACAGCCTTTCCGGTTCAACGTGAATCCACACGACATAATGCATTATATTGACGATAGTTAAACCTATTAATGTTAAGAAACACGAACATTTAAAAAAGTACTAACTATTAGTTTTTAACGTTATACGAGCCAAGTTTATTGTTAAAAAAATATTTTAATGTGGACTTGCAAAGCACAGAAAATATCAAAGTACACGTGAAAGTCAACATTAATGTATCCGCCGGGGAAGGCGCCAGGGTATGCTACATTAATAGTATTTCTATGGACTTGAGCTAATAAATATTTCGAATGAAGGTCTCACTAAATTCATTGAAACTGCAATAAACGTTCTGTGATTGGTGGCATGAATCCCCGACATAAATTGCGATCAATAGCTCCGTAAATTCCAAATTTATTTCCTCACTTAGGAAAGCAATTTAATGAATCCTGTATACGAGCGATAACGGTAAATGACAGCTTAAAGAGAGAGCCGATTGTTTTTTTTTAAAAAGAGCACCAATGTTGTGATTCCCTTGCGTAGTATAATGCAGAATTATTGAAAAAATGGAAAAAGCAATTTTTTTATCACAAAGAGTTTAAAAGGCAAAAAAATATTTTTGAAATTTTCTGTGGCCTTAATGTGAAGTACAAAACATTAGAAATATGGGCAAAGGGCAATGTCAGGAAATATATAAAGAAATATTAAAAAATATATACATTCAGTTGTTGGGGATATTAGCGTCTTTCTTAAAGAAGGAAAATGAAAGTGCTTTACAGACATCTTATGGCCATTCTATTATCATCATCATCAACGCTGACTTCCAGCAACTAGCAGGAAAGAAACAATAATCTAGAGTGCTTAACGTATTACAAACAAGACTTCAGAAAAACAATGGTATTTTTATTCATAAGAATCTGATAATCCGACGTTTCCGTCTGATTTATGTATCACAAATATCTATTAAGGAGCTCCACCCATACGCTCCACCCCTCTTGCCCTGTCCGCCTTGCATGCTCTGCCCACCTCCGCACGTCTCGCCCATCCATTCCGTCCCGCCGCCGCCCTTATCTTACTCACTCAGCTCGGAACTGACCGGTCCCGTCCCGCCTTTGTAAGCCAATACCTCGCATTATAGGTTTCCTATCCCTTTACAGAAATGTACGGGTGTAACCAAATTTGAGTTAACATTTTAAGTCGCGAAACACCAAGTTTTTTCTCAACTCCTCAAAAAGTGTTCATGCCAAATATGAAAGAAATCGCTCCACATAAATAAATTGTACAAATGGTTTTGTGATAAAACACCCACACATATGTACTCACATACATCCATTTTTATAGTTTTATATTCATTATGTTTGATATTAATTTTGTTAGGCACTGCCCAGACCAAACCACATCAAATCAAATTGAAACCACGAGTAGTGGTGACTGCGAACAACGTCACCAAGGATTTTAAAATTTGATTAGGTTAGCAGCTACACACTTCCTTACAGTTGCTTATGTGTGAGGCTTCCACACAAACTATGTTAATACCTTTCGCAGAATGCAGACATTCGTCAACCACCGTGCTTCAAAACTTTAAAGCGTTCAGGAATTTATAGCATATTTGTCGCCGGCTGCAGGGCGAGGAAGTACCATTTATTTTATTGCCGATTATTCACTAGACACAGATCCTGCAGTAGTCAATGTAACGATGAACCTGTGTCTTTTGCAAGTCAGTGAAAACAGAACCCGACCGAGGGGACAACTCCTTGCCAGAGAATTGAGAAAAGATCGTGGTAACAAGGTAAAAACATAACATAAAAACACATCCTATTCATTTATACGATACACATAAATATTTCACAGAAATTTAGAAATTGTTTCAAAATGCCTCCCATGCCTCGCACGCAAAATGTCCCCCACAGATTGTAATGTTTCTCTGCCGGTATTCAAATTAGTTATCAATGCCTAACACGTCCGACAACCTGTAGCGCATCGGCCGGTGGTCGTATACACATGTTCCATGTTCGTAAAGTCAGGCAAATATAATAAACTCTCTCTCGGTAATTATTTGGTGTCGACGGAATTATTGGCGTAGTAATACGCGCTCATTCGGGAGTCGAAGTGTGGAAATACGTGACGTGTGGAGTGTCACCAATTCCAGTATCTCTCCGTGTATTTTCGAGATGCAGCAATGGTATTGTTCCGGCGGTCTTCAAATATATGGTACATGGTGCTGGACTCATACACGGCATACGCGTCCATTTGTATTGAACCAACACTGCGCTGTGACCTACCTTAACTGCTCGACAAATCTTCCATGCTTTGCTAGCAAGAATGCTTATGATTTCAGCGGAGATGGCGCGGGAAAGCAGCAATTAGCATGCATCTGAAAGTCTAATCCAATACAAAAGTTCCTCTCGACCACGATGCAGAGCAGGATTAAGAATGTTTCTTTCAACAATAGTGTTTCCTGTGTTATGATTTTGCTAATATATTTTATATTTCATTCTTGTTCGTCATCAGATTGTTCATACTGTTGGTGTGGGGTAATATGGAGATTTTTTGATACCATTTGGCATGGAAAATTCTGGACATTCGGAATATGATTTCATTATTCCTTTGTTTCTATGTGGACTATATCCAAATAGACGATAGAATAGCGCAATTCTTTAGTGCCTCTTCGAGTTTTTGCCTGTTCTAATTTCACTATCTCGCAATAGAGATATCAACTTCTTCGTTCAACTTCTCAATGACTGCTCTGTACAAACCTACGACCTCAAGCATCAACATTTCTATCTAGATGGACTGTAAAACACTCACGGATAATTTGAATAATAAATTCGTCGTATTGAAAATGTTTATTATAGTAAAGTTTATCTCCTATGTGTAATGAAAATGATATTTAAAACAATACGTATTAGTTTAAGAGATTATTTACTATAGTCTGATAAATTAAGCTTCTGCTCCGTATAAACGCGTATATGTTTTGACGATCCTAATTCTGCCTTCACACTCCATTCAAACGTTGATCGACTTATCTGTTGGATTCTGTCCAGCATTTTTGTTTGATAATTGTTTATTGTTTCGGGTATTTTGGATAGTTTCCTTCACCATCTTTTATTGTTTTTTAATATACCTTTGAAAGAAACAATTATTTTCATTTAAATTGTTTTTAATGAATAGATGATTTTCTTTCAATCTGTACTTATCAAAATAAATACATTTTATCGTTCTTCATATTCGTCAGGGCTTATTTTCAGCTAAGCAAAAACGATCCATTTGGAGCATCGTTTGATCAGCCTAAGACGTTTTATCTAACTGATTGAAACCCAATTGTTAAAATATTTTATTCGTCTCCTCATACCATTTTTACACTCACAACGACATTTCCCTAACAATTAAAATATTTGCAGTAAAACATACGTACACTATCTAAATGGCCATATTATGTGACCAGAAAGGAACGTACAGAATTTCACTGAAGATGTGACAATGAGTGGAATGAGACAAGAAACCAGAACAAACAATTTCGATATATAACCTCGAAGATCAGCTCAGAAGTAGATGGCCGCAGAAAAACATTCTTGTCATGCAACCTGTCATGCAAAGGTTAAAAACTACCAGAAACCTAGAAAAAAATATATTTTTCCACCAGTCAAAAATGATTTCGTAAATAAATTTTCACACGTTTGTGATATTTTGAACATTACATAGTAAACTTTCGAAGCAATTCGGAGTAACCTTTGTCGATAACACTTCAAATAATAGTCAATAAAACGATTGAATCACAAAATTTACACAACGGACTTCGGTACGCGGCGTGGCTTTGCCTTCCGCAACCGTGAAACAAATACATCTGCAGGGCTTCCTCCTCTGAGGAGCTAACCAGCCGTGGTGGTGTTTGATGACGTTCCTTCAACTGTTGATATTTCCGCAAGAGGCGCTAGACAAACTCCTGTGAACGTGAACACTTCGCCATCAGTCACCGTTTCACACGATGTACCTCACATGACGAAAGTTTGCGGTTCTACCTACATACTAACTCACTTTTGCCTTCCCAAATGTGAAACAAAAGCATCAAAAAGTGGCCTGCAGCAACAGAAATATACAATAGTTATTTCCAATTCTTCAAAATGGTTTATTATTTAAAAAAATTACTTCTAGGCTGTCCGGGTACATTTATTTAAAAAAATTGTTTCATATAATTAAATGCATTGTTTAGCACTATTTTTATTGGACGAAATGATTATTTTGTTTTAAGAGACATTACAGAAAACGAATTCCCTGGCGAAATAAAATTATTTTCACTCCAAAAGAGAAATTAAAAGATCGCTCTTCATAATCGAACGGTATCATTGTGGCTACATGATGATATATGTATTTTTCATGTATTACACTCTAATTTCAATGTTATATTGTTGAATGTTCTGTGAGTTGATGCAAGAATAAGAAATTCGCCACGCTAACCACGTAATCGTGATGCAGTCCAATCTACCAGGAAGACAATCCAATACCAATTTAGCATATTGCTGAATACCGAAGTCACATTTCAGCTTGAGTCCCTAACTCCCCATACCTACCGTAAGTTAATTTAAATATTCCTGGAGTATGAGGCGAGTTCATAACCATTAGTGGGCTTCGCCTATTAGTAATTTTACGCAAACCGTATTCATTGGCTAATTTACTGTTCCGCTACGCTGTTGCATACGTGGGTATAGAATCAGGCTTCGAACCGAAAAATGTAGTGGTTATCTCGTCATCCGCAGGGCACATGTGAACGCAGGACACATGCACATCCGAGGCTGTGAATACCACTTGCGAGCTCTTCACAACCCGCGGTTCGCCGGAGCCTATACCTGGAACTGACACGCACGAGGACAACGGGAATAATGGGTGATTGGTAGGGTGGTAAGCAATTCTGTTGATATGTTAGCCAATCAGAAAGACCCAGCTTGCAAACTGAGAAAAAAATAGTGACATTTTATCTTATGGATGAAGAAGATTCAAAGTGTTTAATGGATACATAGTTTAAAAAACCTATAAAAATTATATTGTATTTTCAGTACTTAGTAAAGTTATTAACGAATTTAATGAATTAAATTTAAAAATTTGGTTGAAACAAATCTCTGAGGTCACAGGGTTGTCCTCTTGTCTAAACAAAATCTTCATATGTTTCAGTTCGGTAAAACAAGTTGGTGACCGACAGCTGTGTGTGAAGTAGGGACGACTCTAGTAGTATTTCCATGGAAGCTGCCAATCAAAACATGCAAACGAATCGAGACTTGTCGGTGAGTAGCCACGGGCAAACAGCAAATAAATGAGCATCGCGCAGCAAAGCGTGCTTTGTCGCTCGTATCCCCGCTTTCCGTCGCGCGACCGTTTTGTTTTGCACTGTGACGAGTAGTAGTGAGGTTAGGATTTAATGTTGGGGTATTCAGTTTTACTTTCTCGCTATTGCTTACGCAGTATAGAGAAAGTTATGCATTTTTTGTGTTTCCGATTGTAATTGTTTATTTTTACTTAATATTCTCTTCGTTTACCAGATAGTGCTTACATTCGTTCATACCGGCTGAGGCGTTTCAGAATATCAACTGATATTACTACAAAGTCTCTGACCGGGCGGTCCTAGGGTTCGAGTCCCGGCGGTGGAAGGATTTTCGGCACTATGTCAAATTTACCTCCTGACTGGAGGAGAATTATAGCATCCGGCTGCCCTGATCGGTTGTTTTCCGTAGTTTCTTCGATCAACACCAGGCGAATGCCAGAGCAGTACTCTAAGAAACGGGCCACGTACCACGCGCGTTCTTTCCCTCCTCTTCCTCATTCTAACCTTGCCTCTTACACACACACTTACACTTTCATGCAGTACACTACTACACATGTCAGGAGACTAGTCCGGAGCTTACAGCTTTCTGTTGATTTTTTTTTTTTTTTTCATAAACTTCATTTAAAACACTAAGATTCTTGTTTAGAAAAAAAGTTTCATCTTTCTGCTCAACAGAATGTCGTTATATTTCCTTTAAACGAAAGATAGTGGACTTAAGATGTACCGTGTCTCGGCAGTCGGGTCACGTCATATGTAAATTTTCAGTTATTCATATAACACGCATGGTTTTTTCCCCAACACTCATGATGGGAATTTTTTCAAAGGCTATCTCAGAATATGAGATTTCAAATCGAGCAACGAGTTGACTCTTAAAGAGACATTCAGCTGTTCCCTTAGGATTTCCTCAACAGCTTTTCTTACTTTAACGCAAACTCTTCTAAAGCAAAACGTTCACGAAAACACTCATATAACAGGGAGAACTTCCGCCCAAACAGAACTCTTCCTTATAACTTCCCGTTTTAAATGTTTTGATAACGAGGTACGAGGATTACTGTGCGATTAAAAAAAAATATAATGAACTTAAGAAATTTAGGCATGGTTTGTAGAGAAGGATAAAGAAAGTTGAATACTAAGTAAACTAGCTATAAAGATGTAGGGAAATCTTCTTAAGCACTGAAGACGGCACAAAATGTAAATTAGAAATCCAGATAAAATATAACATAATAAAAAAACAGAGAGACGCCAAAAGAGACACCAAATAAAAAGAACAGTTCCAGATAAAAAGAACAGTCACTTATAATGGAGAATAAGATAAATACTCGTAAAAACGTTTTGAAGAATATAAATGAGGACAATAATAAGAAAATATGACTTTCATGAATATATACATCTGTCGAGTTCTTTAATTATTCGATTGGTGTAGTTGTAACGACGGCCATGAATAACTAAAAAATCAGTTTATTACAAACTTCTGTTAATGAACATTATTTTTAACGAATTTGTACTCTTAGTTATGTTGGAATGTTATTTAGTTGTAAAATATTTGCGCAGGGAAAAGTTCATTCAACGATTTTTCATTTGGTTGCCAAATGTAGTATATATTTCAATACCATTTTTATTGAAAAATAAATACATACATCCTTGTATAAATACATTCCCCATTAAACTCATTTCTGGCACTTTGACTGGTTTCTGAAATAAGCGAATCAATTATTATTATACACAACAAGCGCGAACATAGCATAACGGGAACAGAATCGAATGTGTAATGAATCAAGTATTCGTCTGTGAATATAGGATTATTTATTTACAATCTACTAGCATGGATAATGGTTTTATATTTTTAGGAAAACGGGTATCCGATTATCTGCATACTGGATGCAGATACCGGATCCAAACATTAGTGATGGGCAGACAGATACGACAGACAGGATAGACAGACAGGGCAGACAGATACGACAGACAGGATAAACAGGCAGGGCAGACAGATACGACAGACAGGATAAACAGGCAGGGCAGACAGGATAGACAGACCGGATAGGCAGACACAGAAACGCTTTGCCATTAATCAGTTGTTCGATATCAAGGACTCACAAAACGTGAATTCTGACTATACATTGTGGGAGAGGAAGACATTAACTGGAAATGTAAACAATTATCCACTTTTTCTTATAATGGAAATTAATATAATAATTTCTACACAATACGAATGTTTCAATCGAATAATCGTCGTTTTTTGCTGTACCATTAGAACTTTTCCTATACTACACATTCAGTATACGAGCAAGTAAACTTTATTGTAGCACCAAAAAATATGAATATTGTTTCCAGTGGGTGAGTGAACGACACAAAGGAAATTTCAGAATAAAAAGAGTCATAAGAAATCTACACAGAACTGTTTTTTTCCTACAGGAAATAAAGATAATACGGAAGGGCTGAATTACAACTACATTATTTAACGTGTGCTTAATAACACAATCATATACTTTTATATAGTACACAAGAATATTTTTGTTATATGGGGGAAACGTACAAGTAAAAAAAACTGTTTATTATGAAAATGAACTCAATTGTCTGCGCAGAAAACGGCAGCATCAAAGTACATATTGACGCAGGGTTAATTAGTTCCAAACAGCACCTTTCCACGCGCAGCTTGTTTCAAAACAACACTTCATAACACACTCCACCAACGCCAGCTGAGCCGCTCAGGGCCCGACCTTCTTTTTTTTTCGACAGGCTCCGGGCAACGCGCGCGCCGCCCTTCAAAGAGCCCAATTGAAATTGCCGCTACGCCGCTGTTTCGGCGCCGCGTCGCAAAAACGAGAAGTCCCTCAGCGGCGGCCACCCTCAAAACACTCGTCGTCCGTGCTCCAGTTCGTTTATGCGGGAACAGAACTCCCGGGGGGAACAAAAAGGGGGAAACACGTGACGCAGAGGGTTTTTTAAAACATTTTCCTCGGACCGGGAGTACGTGCTCGCTCGTCAGTATCTCGAATGCATGAGAGGATACAAGTCCAGTGTACTACAGATTATGATGATGACTATGAATATTTTGATGATTATACCCTGAGCTGCCCAAAAAATTCTAATTGTACCATTGGGTACTAACATTATTCTAATATGCCGAGTGCATAAGGAGTCAATAAAAACAATATTTGGGATGATTATTTTATTGAATGTACGCTTCTGAGGTGCAAATGCCAACAAAACGATTTATTTTTAATATAATAAGGAACACACTGCGTTGTTTTACATCTGAAATAACTCATTCTGCATACATGACTACATTTAAGAGTCCTTAATTATAGAACAAAACATCGTTATCGTTTAAACATTCTAAAAAAATAGCACATCCGTTTTCTACCAAAAAGGTTCGTTTCGTTTTGAAAAAACTGGCGTTTTTGTACGTACTCGCTCGTCAGTATTTCGAATGCATGAGAGGATACAAGTCCAGTGTACTACAGATTATGATGATGACTATGAATATTTTGCTCATTATGCCCTGAGCTGCCAAACCAAACTCTAATTGTAGCACTGCGTAATCAGATTATACGTATATTATATCAATCAAATTATATCAATAAAACATATTTGAGATTATGATTTTATTGAATGTACGCTTCTGAGGTGCAAATGGCAAAGAAACGATTTATTTTTAATATTATAAACAACACACTTCTGTGTTTTACATCTGAAATACGTCATTCTACATACACGACTACATTTAACAGTCTCACAAATATATTATATACACTAAATATCGTTATCGTTTAGATTTAAACTATCTAAAAAAAATAGCACAATCCGTTTTCTACCGAAAATGTTCGTTTCGTTTTGGAAAAAAACTGGCCTTTTTGCTTGCAGCTTCCTGGCCGTCAACTCAAATATTATATCCTGCATTTACTTGGCGGTTCCGAAGACAACGCTTCCTAGGCACAGGTGTCAACACCTCAGCCGACACGCTGAGACTTTAGAATGGTCATCAAGCTGCACTGAGGAAGGTCGCAGAATGACGGTCGAAACATTGACATCTGTGCGTAGATCGTGTTGTCTCCCGGACAGCCACGTAGTTACGAGTCTGGCCGCGAAAACCTTCGCTTCCATTGTACCCTGCGCTGCTCCGGGACACGTGTTACATCTGTGCTGCGTTCATGAGCAGGGGAGAGGGTGTGATGTCGGCGGACTTGCCGAGTCCTGTTGCAACCGCAGAATTTTCCTGCTTCAAACCGCGCAGGATCCTACTCTCCCGTAGGTGCCGGGACCATCGCGCTAACATCATTATCCCCTTCCTTTAGTGGCCTCTTGTAGTGTTGGCCCCGAGGAGCTATAATACTGCTTTTCATCCCACAAGTCTTAACTCCCAAGAAAACAAAGCACTATTTCCCTTCAAGACAGTTAACATTGATACTAACGGGCCATGATCCGGTCAATGCCCAGCTTCACGGAGGACCCTGGCGGACTCTACTGGCTGCTCATGCGGCGAGGACAAAACAGAGCTACAACTAATGAGCGGCGCGTCAACTAATGAGGGCATTAGTCCCGTATGTGTAGTGCATGTTTGTTTTCCTTCGGGAGGTGGCGGTGATCTTCGCCCGCTGGATGGTGAGATCCGATGCAGACCTACCGTCGGCTGGCGTGGTTTCCACCCAATTAGATATCCAGCTTGACCCACCAGCGGAGAACCACCACAGCCGGGACAAACTCCGGCCGGTCTGCCAGGCATCTGTGATAGTGTAGTGCATGTTAGTGTAAGTGTGTGTAAGTCAGGGGTGAGGATAGGACGACGAAGGGAAAGAAAAGATCGCACGAGGTCTGTGGCCCATTTGTTAGGGTACTGCTCCGGCATTCACTTGGGGTTGATCAAAGAAACCACTGATCAGAGCGACCGGCCGCTAGGATTCTCCTTCAGACAGCGACTGATTTCGATCTAGGTAACAAGCTAATCTCGAAGATCCACGGACCATCGGGACTCGAACTTGGGGTCTCCCGGTTAGAAGCACTACAGTGACATCCATTGATGCCCTGTGCCACCTCTTCTGGTGACACAGCCCTACAATTGTTGTGCGACTGATGGCAGTGGGGGCGCACAAGTCTCGCACTGACGTCTGTTTTGGGCTCGTCGGACTTCAACTGTCAGAATGGCGAATCTCTCATGTCTATTCTCACTAACAAGCAAGGATTCCAGGTTTTGGACAGTGCAGCTAGTAAACCGTTGACTAGAAAGTCTACAGTCACTCAACGCTTCACTTCTTTCAATGTACCTTAACTTAACGCGTGGCACTGATTTTACCAGCTATTTGATCCCATCCAGACCCACGCCCCGAAGGATGGTAACGTCTGGTAAGAATCACTCCATCAAATGGCTGAGGCGGGCTATGATAGCTTCACTCCCTAAAACATTCACACAATACAATAATATTTAACTTGTATGTATGTAAATATTATTTCTTTTGAGTATTATATTTTTTCTATAAATTTTGTTTAGCTTTTCACTTTATAACTCCTTTATTCTACGTTGACTTAATTTATCACAATCAATATTTTTATAATTTTTAAATCACGTAAAAACGCAGAGTTTTTGTAGTGGTGTCGCACGATGCATGTAACTTAAGTTGTACATGCACAACCTTCAAGTGATTGTTGAATATTGTATTGTGCTCCTCTACCAAAGAGCTGTAAAGCAAGTTTAAGACGATAAATGACATGCCCATGTGCTCCAAAAGAGTCGCTAGCCTTGCAGTCGCTAGAAGCCCACTAAATTCTCCTTTTTTACGATTGTAAACAATAACAATATACTCCCTTCCTTTTTTTAGATCTAAAATGGTCTTCTCGCTGCTGTCACTTATGCTCACGTCTGTGCTGCCGCTTATGCTATCGCCTGGAAAATAGGCACTCTGGCCCGACGTTTCCAATACCCAGCCAGGACTTTCTAGGTAAAACCACAGCCAAGAAATGAGCCCAATCCCGCCAGCGGGGTTTTACTACAAATGAGCAATGTGCGCTTATATATGTTGAAATCAAAGTTTCACTTACACCTTTAAATACTCGCAAATTGCAAATTCGAATCTCTGGCGTTTATTTTGCTGAAGAGATTTTCGGAAAACTGACTGAAGGAATAGTAGGATACATGTTGCAATTCAATAATTTTCGAACCCGTTACAAATAATACGAGAAAGTATGTGTTGTTGTAGCACCGCTAGTTTCAATTGTAAATACCTGTTTTAGAAGACTTTTCAGCTAATTTCTTTGCCGCCAAGAGCGGGAGTATTAGATTTACGAAGTCACGTAACTGCAATATTGATTTTTTAATCGTTCTACCCGCGCGTTTTATTAGTTATGTAGACGAAATTGTTATTGTGTATCGTTATGTAGAAGAGAGCGCGTATCTCTATTTAGAATAAAAAAGTCATTACTTCATCTCTCATGTGTCATATGCGGAGAGGGTGCCCTTCTCCCTCCATGCATGTCAAAATCGGAGTGACATTGTCCTTTCGCGCGGCCAAAAGAGTAACCAAAAAGAGTGAGTGTGCTTAAAAATAGACCAACTAGGGAGGAGAGGGAACAATATTGCAATATTACTTCATAAGAGTGCCAACATGGTAAGGATAATAAACTTATACGACTGGAAATTTTCTTGCTACTCAAATATCGTACTGTCAGCCTTCTCTCCAATTTTGCTTCCTCGTAGCAAGCAGCCGATATTCGCATTTACATTTTACGAGGGCAGTATGCAGCCGTGGACGCAAGTATTGTCTGCGGAAGGGGACGCGACCCACATAAATAAATAATCTTCACTACAGCTGAATTTAACCACATAATGCTTGAAAAAATGTCTTGCTTACTTGGTTACGTTATTTTTATATCGTAGTACCCCCCAAAAAAGCCTGTAGTACACACAAGACGTTTTCGACGTACTCTACGGCGGCTTACGAACCCAGTACAGCCTTTGTTATTGGTCTACATTTTTATTAAGAGATAACATATATGAGCTCGAAAGGGATGACAGGATAATCCAGTTACACTCTGATTTATTTCTGATATTTTTTCAGGAATCCAGACGTTTTACAAACATTGTACATATTGTATTTTCAGTACCTGTACACTACACCCCACAAAAACACGGCGACACTTTAATCAAATGGTGTGTGAATCAAAAGTATTCACAAATAACCAAGTAACATCCATATTTAAGTAGAATTTTTTTCTCCATAGGACCCAACATTGGACAATCAATGTCTACATTTTAACACTCCGAATAACTTTCCCGTCCAATGCGGACCGTCCTCTCGTCGGACCCGAGCTGCATCGCCGCCATCAACGCTGCCCTTGCAAGGCCGGCCGCGTTAATTTGACGGCTGACGAACAGGCTTTGTAGGCCGGGGCGTTTGGGGGTGGGGAGCGGAGGGCGGAGGGCGGGGCGTCCTTCCCGTTGGCCGCATGCGCTATCTCCCTTCGCGCTCGCCTGGCGCCCCCCGCTGACACCGCCCCCCCGAGGGACGTCCACCCCTCCCGCGCCCCACTCTGTCCAGACGCTGGCTGGCCTCAGCCGCCGTTGATTGCTCCACTGTTCGCTGTTCAACGTTTTAGTACTGTTATACATGGGCGTATGTAGCGCGTAAAATTTGAGTGGGGCTAACAAAAATGATATACCTCACCCGAAGTTTAGTTAAGGCAACAACATTTTTGTAGTAATGACGTTAACAATGCCCATAAAAGTTTCATTGTATGCCGCAACAAATCATGAATTCAAACCTGCTCAGATGAGTCAGGGCAACAACCGACGTCTCCGCAGCGCCTTTGACCGGGGGCTCATAAGATTCGAGTCACGACGGTGGCAGAATGATCAGCACCAGGTAGATTGTCAGGTCGAATTCGTGATGATTCATAGTTATTGACAGTTGTGTGTGAAGTAAAGATACCGGAAGTGTCTCCGTGGAAACTGCCAGTCGAAACGTGCAAACGAATCGAGACATGTCGCTGAGTAGCCACGGGCAAACTAGAAATAAACGAGCATCATGCAGCGAACCTTGTCCCCCGTCGCACGCATCCCCGTTTTTTGTTATGTGACCCTTTCGTTTTGTTTTGTGATGAGTTGTATCCGCCTGTAATAATTTACTATTACTTAATATTCGCTTCGTTTATTTAGCGCTTACATTCGTTCATACCAGCTGAAGTAGTTCAGGTCGTCAACTGATATTACAGTGGTGCCTCTGACCGGCAGGCTCCAGAGATCGAATTTTTTCGGTGGCAGGTTTTTCGACACAGACTAGACAGCTAGTTCTAACTCATCCGCTGTATCGAGGAGAGTTATAGTAGCCTGCTACAGTGATCGGCAGTGTTCCTTGGTTTATCCGAACAACGCCAGGCAAATGCCGGAGCAATATATTAACACACGGGCCATGGGCCGCGCGCGATCCACCCTTTCCTTATTCTATTCACATTGCTTACTCAGACATACTTGCTTTACGTGCACTACACTACCACAAATGCCGGGAGACCAGTCGGGAGAAGCTCTAAGCTTGGTGCCCCGCTGGTGGGAGATACCTGGTTGGGGAAACCCAGCTAGCGAACGGGTAAGTCGACGCTGGATTTTGCCTTCTCACCACCACCTCCCGCAATCACCACTATCGCCCGCAGAAACGTGCACTAGTCTTACGGGATTAATGAACTTAGCTATTGACGCGACCTAATAAACTAATCAATCAATCAATAATTCAATAATTTAAAAATATACAGCAGTAACGGAGGCGATGGAGTCGACAGCGGCGGGAATAGTTACTGCACTAGAGATGTCACGAAATATTATAAGCTTTTTGGTTCCTTTCGTTTCATACGAAAATTCATGACCGCAAGGGGAAACTATATCTACCCACCAGTTCGGAAGCTTGTCCACGGTATTCTTTGCCCTCGCGATTTTTAGTTTTTGACTCTAGAAGGGCAGCAAAACATTATTCTTAACACTCTGTGATTGTTTCACTATCTGAATATGACATAAAGAATAAATATCATTGTAGTGATTAACTAATGTGTCTACCCAGACCATTCGCCCCCTCCGTGTCAGCTGAACGCAAGTCGAATCGCTGACTGCCATCTTCAGAGACGTCAAAATATTGATGTAATATTCATTCATCATTGTAATTAGCAGAATGGTGGATACTCTGATAAAAGTGAAGACAAAAATTCTGATGAATGATTTAAATGCGTGTTAGTAGAATGAGTAACAGAAAGTATAAAAACATTTTTTTATAAATTTTAACAACATGGAATTAATTAGAAATGAGTAACTTTAAATTTTAAAGTGTAAATGCCACCATGACAGCGTTATTTGTCCATTAACCACGGTAAATGGAGCGCTTACCATTTCAGCGATGCATTTAAAACGTAGTCTGGAATTTGGTCGAAATCAACCCACATTTCCCCCAACCCAGAGTTGCCCACCCGTGAGATTTCAAGAGATATACTGCTCGGTGAAATTTTCTTACACGTTCATTATGAATTGGGTGACATGATCAGTAGTCTAAGGTAAATTAATATTGTGTATTATTAATATAACCTCAACGTATTTTACGTGTGTAGGAGGAGACTATTACAACAATTATTATACAGTTAGTTTTCTGAGACTTTTGAGCCTACCGTTGCATTGAAGAAACATGAGTATGGCAATGCGAATAGTTCAGCTACGATCATCCAGATGATGGAACGTTATTTATTGAGTGTATCAAGAGGAGCAATTTTGACACCGCGTGAGTAGTTTAGCTATGCGAGACTAGATGGTGTCAAACTTCCTTAGTGGAGTGCTGTCGAGTTCATAAGAACCTCGTAACATCGTTTTGGCTGAAATAAATAATATTTAATAATAATAAAATCTTCATTTTGTTATCTAATCATTTGAAAGACACTTTCAAATTATTTTGTTATTTTTCTATTTCTTTAAATATTCTGTCCACAGTATGTAAAACGACTACAAACGTAGAAAACTGCCACATTAATATTCATATGCGTAAAAATTTGTTTAAGTGTTTTTTTTGTTTTTATTGTTTGCTATATTTTCCGAAATAAAAGTATATTCCCAGAAGAGTACATGAATTAATAAACTACTGTTTAAAAGTGTACTTTTTTTACAACATTGTGAATTTACTGTAAGCGCTAATATCTATTTATATAATACAACATAATAATAATAATTTATTTATATTGTACGTACAAGTTGTATGGTAAAGAAGGGTGAATATTACGTCAGAAATGGCGTAATGTTTAGTGCAATAATACGCCTTATTATGTACAGGAATAACTTTATTCATCTATAAAGGTTGTTTATAATGTTGGTATACAAAAAGAAATGAATACATTCACAAACCTCAGTTTCCATGGTCATATGTACACAATGCAAAATGCAACACCGATTGACCAGGAAGTTGAATGAAAAGCGCCATAGTATGTAGATAACCTGCCAGTTTTATTTACAGAACACGCACTCTACTCGGAGTGTGTTTGTCCAGAGTCATTTCAAAGAGAACTTTTGCAATGACAGACCGTACGCGAAACGCTATTGTGCGAATAAAATGGAAATGGAAATGAAAATGGAGGGAGAAACTTTACCCATATTCTTCGAAAACACGAGGTCAACGTCATCTCTTTGACACATGAATATTACGAATAAAAAATCTTTGTATATTACGAAAAATATGTCTTGTACGTAAAATATTGCTTCTATTTTACGTTTCCACGTTAAAAAAACAACAAAATAACCAAATGTGTTCGGAACGAATGTGACATGCTGAATTTTATATTCAAGTTGATCAAAAAATGTAAGCCATTTGCTGTCAAGTCAGACATGAAGTGACCGCAGAAGGTCAAAATAATTAGTTGACAAGTAAAGTTCTCGTTCGACACATTTTTAGTAACTTATTTATTAATCCGCTCAGTAAAAGAACCGGTGATAACTTGTCGAAAATTCAATTTACAAAATCCCGCAAAATTTAATAAATTCTTTATATGGAATATAGTTATTCGAAATATAAATACTTTTCTATAAATCAATATATTAACCCTATTCGAAGCAGTAACAAGCAATAACGTATCAATGAAAAATAAACGTATTTACTATAATAATGGTATCAATATTTTAATTGCCATTTGCGTTGTTTAATTCTAAAAACTAAATGCACCCTATGATGACCCCTCTTTCGATTAGGTATATTTTTTATCTGTTTCTCTTGATCTATTGAGAAAATGCTGAAATGACTTCTTTTTGCGTCTGGATATAAATGTAGTCACTGTGTTCTTTTTTGTTTCTCTCATATTACACTGGTCGTCTCTTCTTTTTACTTTCTCCCATATTACACTGGTCGACAAGGTTTTCTTCACAAGGAATCTGATAAGAGAATCTAGTGAGTGTTTTCATACTGAATCGAGATATATATTCAGAATTTTTCCGTCAGGCACAGTGTTTTTGTGACAGCTACTTTTTAAAATCTGATTTTAACATTCTCTTTGACCTGTGATGAGAACCTTATATGTAGCGATTTTATTCTAGCCGTATTTAAGAAAATTATATGTAATATCATCCTGAAACATCAACAACCAATTCTGTACAATTCATGCTTAAACATGCTCTGACCAGTCCCTCTGTTTGTGTCTGTCCCTCGGTTCGTCTGTTCCTCCGATAGTCCATCTGGCCGTTCGTCTGTATATTTGTTCGTCTCTTTGTTGTGTTTATAGATAGTATACTGATAGAGAAAAATGCTTTCCTTATCCATGATATTCTCAAATACTCATTTCAATTAAACTATTAGAAAATCGAAAATTTAAAAGATAAAATTGAATTGAAAGATGTTAACATTAAAACTTAATTTACAATATTTGAATAATAACTAAATTTGTTGTCTACGTAATTGACCGGAGATGATAGAAAAGGTATTTAATTTTGAAATATTTGGTCATTGAATGCGAGGGCAGCGCGCGCTCTTGGCACTCGCTATGTGCAGAGAAGCAACCACCGGAATGGGAATCTGAGGCGAGACTGACGTGGACTGACATATATCAAGGAATGGCAGTCAGTCAGAAGGTAGCCGGCAAGCTGTTTTTTTACTAAATAAATCTAAATCTAAATCTAAGCTATGTAGCATGGTGGAATACGAGTATATTTTGCCTACGACGAATATCTTTCTGGAATATGATGAATGCGCTATGGACTGATACATCTCCAAGAGGTAACAACTACGCTACTAACGTCGTTTTTTCTAATGCTGAAAGGTCAATTGGCAGGTCTACGGTACGATTTGAATTGTGGAAGTTTTACTAACTTGATTCAAGAAGATATTGTTATGTGTTTACTCCTGTGTATTTTTTGAACAGCAATTATTGGTCATGTATGCATGGAAAAGGAAATAATAAAAATATAAAAATAATTAAAGTAATTATCTTTTATAATTTTACAAAATGGTTACCAAGAGTTCGGTAAAATCACACCGCCTTATGTCACCGACACGTAGGGCAGGTGCGCCCATGTACGCGAACACTAAGTCTATGTGTTCGACACCCGTGCAAAGTATCAACGTTTTCAGTTGGGCTTGTGGCGTGGGAAAGCATTCTCAGTCCCTCGTGTATCTTAACCCTTTTATAATCTCTACCCTGACCGGTAAGTGTGTGTGAGATCTGTGCAGAGGCGAACAGAGATAATCAAGGGCCTGGGGCAGTTGATTGTCGGGGCCCCCTCATTTCAAACAAGACATTCCCTTCTCCACAATTCATACATAGAATTCGTTTCTCCATTCATCGCGAAATAGCGTTATAGCGTTAAATTTGGATTAGAGATAAATACAATTTTAATTTCTTTTGAATGAAAAACATTTCGGGGCACCAATTAAGTCGAGACGTGGGAAAAGTTGCCCCAGCTGCCCCCCCCCGCACTTTTGGTTTGTAAGCTATCAATATGTGTGCGTAATTGCGTAACTGTATAACTATATCTGTAAAAATGATACTACACCTAATTATCACCGAGATGATCCCAGGAGTACATCCTAATTCTTCCATAATCTCTTGCTCTGAGCGATAATTATACGGCATCTCTATGCAACGCTTCTGTCTGTAATTGGAACTGATTCCCTACTCGCACAAAGGCAGACGCTCCGAGATTGGCACCGGTGATTCCAAGATCATTAAATGTAATGATACAGAAGCGAGAAACCTCTGAGAACCAACTCAGTCTAATGTTTGGGGAGCCAAAGCCAGCTCTTCACTGGAAATTGTCTCCCTGCTGCGGTATATCGCGCAAGGTAATCGTGGTAGATCCTTTAGTCGCCTATAGATAGCAGCCGTGAAGGAATTGGTGAGATACCGAAAAGGTAACCCCGTCTCCAAAGAAAGGGTTGCTAATTAGTACGAGGAACTTTGTATCTTTTAAGCCATATTAATGAACCTCCCTTAGAACCAATATAGTTTAGTGTGGATTAATAATTAACAATAACTTACTCTTGACAGACGTTTTTAAAGATCACTTCCGATGGAAAATTCAATTCAAAAGCTTTTTTAAAAAGATTTCCACTAGTCGAAATTTAATCCAGTTGTGAACCATACAGAGATACCTATGCAACCGCTTGTCTCCCCTTTTCTTTTTATAAACAGAGAAGATGGGTGAATACCGAAAACATTAATATAGTTTTTCCAGCTTCAGTTTTTAAAAAATGTCATATTTTACCTAACCGATAAGGAAATGACTTACGTTGTGTGCACACAGTTCACTCCTCGTTCGGTGTGTGTTTTGTGAATGAAAGATAACATTTGACGCATATTTCCTGCCACGATGCTACTCGTACTTTCATCCTCTCCAAGGTTAAACAGTGACTTTCATATCCGAGTTTGAAACTGTAATTTACTTCTCTGAGTCATCGGCCCCAAGCGTCCACAAACGTGACGAATGAGTTAGAGAGAGAGAGAGAGAGAGAGAGAGAGAGAGAGAGAGGAGAGAGGAGAGAGAGAGAGAGAAAGAGAGAGAGGTGGAGAAAAAAGAGAGAGTAACTTTATATTCTCCACTTCATATCTGCCGGATATGACACATTTCTGGTACACAAACCTGCGAAAATATTTCGCGAAGCGAAGAATTCCAGTTGGTGCCTCCGAAAAGCTTTCTATGACAAGGTTCAGTTTAGCGTGCTCTCGCAATCGTTCTGTCTGCCGTTGCGAGAAAATTGCAGAGCGAGAGGTATGCAGTAGGATGTTGGAGAGCTCCGCGGTAGTACAGGAGACAAAATTCACATAACGTCAACTCAAGTTATAGAGTTCTAAAGGTAAAGCAGTGCAATGGAAGTGGATGATATTTTTCGTAGGTAGTACTACGCAATGCTCATAAGCATAGGTAGTTCTGTGATTTTAGAAACCTCAAAGCCGTCCGTTTGCCAGCGATTTAATTCATGGTTTAATACTATTTCCCTTCCCGTCTGTGACATGGACTGAACCATAAAGTGCTAGTTTACTTTCTCGCTACGGAGTTGAAAGTAAGTTAAGTAATTCTACGAGAAAACAGGTACGTTTACGTCAGAAAAGCTCTTATTAAAGGGTCTGGTAAATAGAAAGTGATATCCACATGCTAAATTTAGGGCGTCAAAATCCTAGACCACGTGGTGTAGCGAGAATCCATAATTTGTGAGTCCCTGATATCGAAAATTCTAATCTCTCTCTCTCTCTCTCTCTCTCTCTCTCTCGCTGTGTGTGTCTCTCTCTCGCTCGCTATTTGTGTGTGTCTCTCTCTCACTCACTATTTGTGTGTGTCTCTCTCTCGCTATGTGTGTGTCTCTCTCTCCCTCTCCCTCGCTTCTCTCTCTCCCTCGCTTCTCTCTCTCTCCCTCGCTTCTCTCTCTCCCTCGCTTCTCTCTCTCCCTCGCTTCTCTCTCTCTCTCTCTCTCTCTCCCTCGCTTCTCTCTCTCTCTCCCTCGCTTCTCTCTCTCTCTCCCCCTCGCTTCTCTCTCTCTCCCTCGCTTCTCTCTCTCTCTCCCTCGCTTCTCTCTCTCCCTCGCTTCTCTCTCTCTCCCTCGCTTCTCTCTCTCTCCCTCGCTTCTCTCTCTCTCCCTCGCTTCTCTCTCTCCCTCGCTTCTCTCTCTCTCTCGCTTCTCTCTCTCTCTCGCTTCTCTGTCTCTCAGTTTCTATGTCTCTCAGTTTCTCTGTCTCTCTGTCTATCTGTCTCTCTCTTTCTCTGTCTCTCTGATTCCCTAGCCCAGATTCAAGAAATTATAAATCTAATAAGAACGAGAACGTTTATGCAATTTTGTTGCACCACTAGTTAACTTACAAAATCTTTTCAAAACCTTACAGCGGCAGATAGTGTAGTGGCTCCCCTGCCGGATGAATCGAGGAATTTAGAATAGCTACAATACTCAGAAGAGCAGAAAACCCTGAAAATGTAATTGTGAAAATGTAATGTATGAAAATTTAATTGTAAAATGAAGTGAAAATAGCTTCACCACTGAAATCAGCTTTCAGCGTTTCCAGGAGCCCGTGTACAGAGCTAGGGAACCTTCGAAAAACGCAATATATCTTCTGTAGATATTGGCGAAAAACATAACTCGTTTCTCTGTAAGGTTTTGTGTTCAAAGCTCTTGAATGTATCGTTTCCGAGGCATATAAGTTTTGTTAAATGAGCGTGCGTGTTTGGCGGCTTGCATGAGCGACTGTTTTCTTTCGTATGCCATAAACTGCTAACTTCAATGCTTTTCTTCTTAAATCTCTTTGATACAGATCCTAGAGCCTATGCATCAGTAATAAACTTGACCTAGATTCACTATTCATCAGTAATAAATTTACGGGGCTTCGGTTCACGGTTTCTCATAAAACGGCGTAATCTCTATTTCCTTAGGATGTTCTATACACGGAGGATACGCACATGCAAAATTTCAAAGAATCTTCAATGAAGTTATTCGAACTCTCCTAGCGTTTACGAGTACACGTGAGTAGGCAATTACGCGTTTTCTAAAAGACTCAAATGTTTAAACTGTGAAGGGAAGAACAATATTCAACAGACGGCTGGAATATTAGTAATGCGTATGTTGCAAAATACTTATTATAACAGATACTTCAAGAGCGTCAATGTATTTTTAAAATTATTTTTATTTAAAATGGCATAAACTACATAGGTCATGATCAACCATCATTAACAAACTGCAGTTACAAATCTGCTAAAATATCAATATTAGAGTCCATGTTATGTTGTACGGAGGACGGTTTTTCTTCGGAACTTCTCCAATTCTCTGCCTTCCCTTCAACACCCATTTTAGCTTACCTTTCAGCCTGTCAATTCGTCTTTTCATTTACCCGAGCCTTGTGATTCGTCTCCCTCTGTGAGTAAAACCTCGTCGTCCCCGTCGCCGTCCCCATCGTCGCCCCCGTCGCCGTCCCCGCCGCCGCCCAGTCGTCGTCCCCGCCACCGTCCCTGCCGCCGTCCCCGTCGTCGTCCCCACTTCCGTCCCAGTCGTCGGCCCCGCCGTCGTCCCCGCTGCCGTCCCCGTCGTCATCCCCACCGCAGTCTCCGTCGTCGTCCCCGCCGATGTTCCCGTCGTCGTCTTCAGCGCCCTCCCCGTCGTCGTCCCCGCCGCCGTTCCCGTCGTCGTCCTCATCGTCCACGCCTCTGTCCCGCCGCCGTCCCCGCCGCCGTCCCAGTCGTCGTCCCAGTCGTTGTCCCCGTCGTTGTCGCCGCCGCCGTCCCCGTCGTTGTTACGCCCTCACGCACGTCTGGAAACCTCTCTCCCCGCCAGTCGGAGTCTACTCCTGCGCGCCAGTAATTTCCCGAAAATACGTCTTTCAGCTCCGTCTCTGTGTGTTTTCAAGCGCGGCGTGAAAATAATTCGGAGCCGCTGACACGGAAAGGAAGGAGAGCGTTTGAGCTTTGCGGAAGGGGACGGCGACCGCTATTCATAGAACTGTGTATTGCGAATCGACCGCTGTGTCGGAATGAATCACGAATCGGGAGTGGCGCTACCATTTTGTTCTGCAGTCGAACTTGAGTTAAGTGAGATTTCAAGGGACCGGAATTTTATTCACACTTGGGGAAGTGTTCCATTTACCCAGCTTCTCACACATTGAAGAACAAAAAACTGTTCGTCTTACTTATAGAGGAATACACTCATTACATTTGAATCCCTTTTGCTGCAGTTACAAAATTGAATGTTAAAAAAATGCAATATTTTGATAAAAAATATTCATTAACGTTTTATCAATACATTAAAAATTAGTCCGTGTAAACAACAAACAAAAATTCAACTAAAACGGTCCATTTTCACAAATTAAATTCTTTTCGAATAATTTCACTTGTTGAACTTTTTAACATTCACAGAGTTTCTTTAGTTTTTCACTTACTGGCTGAGAATTTAATTTTCGATTGAACTTCTTGTTGTATGTACGTGTTAATGCCGGGTCTAGAGCTAGGATGTTTATGCAAGCTTTTAGCTCTTAAATACAAATGCAAATATGGGACAAAAATTTTGGGACATGCAGAGAAATGTTATAAATATGCAACGTTTCTTAACAAAAAAGTATTTTACAATTGCATTTACATTTTTCTGTCATTATTAGAGATACCGTATGTGCAAATTAAAACAACTATTATCTACATCGGCACATTTTACTTTACATTAAAACGCAGAGAAACATAACACATTTATTAATACTTTCTTTTTTCTGGTTGCGTCTCTTATCAGATAATATGGCCTTACATTTCGTAAAAGAGTTTTTTAGTATGCTGTGCACGAAACGCGTTTTATCGTGCTTGATTTACATGTGTGAAAGAGCTAATTTTTTCACAATGTGCGAAACATCACAAAGTGTGTGCAAAGCATAGCGAAGCATGTGCGAAACATCTGTGACGATTCACAATTGTCTTTCGCCTTCACGTCTTTGTTTATCATTTACGCATTGCGTTTGGCTTACGACGCTTGGCTCTCCGCTACGCTCGGACGACAAACTCGTCTCCTGCGTAAATCACCTGTTTCGCGCCCGTGTTACATAAATTACTATTCCACATCACATGTTGTGATAGGCGCTAATTTGTATTTAGAGACGTGTGTGCCAAATACATTTTTGAAAGATAGGACGCACAGAATGAATTTTCTCGTTCGAGAATCACCATCCGATTCTACCATTCTACTTTTAGTTAACTCAAAATAATACTTCAAAGTATTTTACTGGACGTTTGCCACTTAAATATTTTTATATTCCTCTATTTCAGTCATCAACAAAATTGTATGATTTTCATTAATTAATATTTTTTTGGGGGGGAAATATATATTCCTAATATTTTCCTTGAGGCAAAAATTGAAAATTATCCAAATAAATATACTTGTGTCGAAAACTTCTAAAGTAGTATGTCGTGTACACAACAATTTTTTTAAGATTCAATACTTTACCCTGTAACAGAGTTCATAAATTTAGTATTTAATTTTCGCTTCAAGGTTTGCGAAATAGTGGTCATTCGACACTCCGTTACGAAAAGTTGCATAGTCGAATTTAAGTTGAATAGAACTCAGTCTTACTGCTAAATAATAAATTGAAAATGAATGAATGAATGTGAAAATTCATCAGAATTCAACTATATCATTTTATTACATTTGGAACATGCAATTGCATTAATTTCCTATCTCTAATCATGACGATTTTCATTTAACTGCACTGAACTGACCTGAAAAGTAATATTGTTGTTCTAGATGTTACTAAAAGGTTCCTAAAAGGAGGAATACCCAAAACATGTAATTGAATGTTCTACATTATTTGCAATGACGACGGTAACCGCTATTTGGAGCTTTATTTTCGAATTGCTTTATACTATTCTGCAGTAATGAATCCTGGGTCCACAAATCGAGAGTCAAGTAATTATTTTATCATTTTCATTACTAACATTGTATCTTCACCGATGTATTGAAAGTTTGTGCCCATGAACAGTAAGCCGTCCGATTACACTTCCTTTAATACCAATTTTCATCCCCTCTGCGTTACACTAATGCACCAACATGATTACGAGGGAAATATAGAGACAGATTAATAACTCTACAAGTTGTCTTAAGAAAGTAATGTTTTAAATTTATTTTTTTTATTTTTTCTTCTTAAAATTTACACTTTGTTCTTGTTTTAAGACTGAGCAAATGAAATACAATACAACAAACACATGACAGAACTAAATAACTACTTTGAAACCTTTTGTAGGTTTTATAAGTCTAAAAGTTATTTTCGTTATTGACTTATCTAATAGTTAATTGAAAGGCTATTCGCGTGCTCATAACCACTCTTCTGCTATATTTCACTTCTGTTGGTGATGAGGTGATTCAGTGAAATTATGTCGAGGTCTCGGAACAGTCGTATTTGTCACAAACCATGGAGTGTTGCAAAAACTTCTTATAGTTTCAGTTTCGAATCTTCGAAGAATTTACAGATTATATTTGCTGGCAGAACCCCCGTTACTCAAAACCATGTCTATGCTGGTTTAATAATAGCCGCAGGAATGATATCAATCACGGATCGAGAGACATGCTACGATTTCAATAATGTGTTTGTATTTTCTTCTGTAAATGTTTCATGTACGAGCGGTCCTTTTAGCAATTTATTTTTTTATTCTTTCCCTTTCTTCCCACTTCTTTCAATTCAATGTATTAGATTTCTTTTAGATTAATGTGGAAACTTTCAGAATGTAACTGAATGGCATTCTTTAGGTTTTTTGGCCAAATACTTTGAGATTATCAAAATCTTAATAAGAGAGTGAACAATCAAAACCATATTCTTTAATGTTTAAGTGTATTTTTCAAAAAATAACTCTATAGTGACAGATTATTTCGGACGGAATTGAATGATAGAAAAATGATATTTAATCTAAACACTGCTTTTTAATACTTACGATTCTCTATACTGGATGAGAAAGATATGACATTTTAAAGTTTGTCTAAATTTCAGAAGCGTAAAATATATTAGTATATATCTGATATTTGACGTAAACAAATTTAAACAACAAATGAAAATGCTTCTGACTCGCATGCTCTAGGTTTCCTGAATCTGTGATATATTGGAGCCAATTATAGTCGGGGCGTGTTCCAGAGCAGGGCTACAGCGGGCAGAAGCTGGAGAAATTGGATCAAAGGAGTAAAAAGAGATGCTCTTTCATCGTGCTCACATCCTTTGTGCGACGTAAGTGCTTCATCCATCTTACTCAGGTTGAGTCTGTCTAAGAGACCCGAGTAGAAGAGATCGAAGACAAAACCATTATTCGATGTTTTGCGCCCAGAAGAAATTCGTATAAAGAAAATTGATGAGCATTAGTCGGTTGAAAAAAATATATCCTGATCTCGTGCCCTAATTTTTTTCTTTCTCAAATCTCCAGGCGATGTCGAATCTCCAAGCGATGTAAAAGAGGTGTTAGCGTGAGGTAAAGAAACAAACAATATCTTAATACCACAGAGCAAAATAAACCTAGGGAGCCCAAGCAAACAAGTCAAAAACAGAAAAAGACAGAATTGAGTTTTTCTTTAAATACTACATTAATTGAATTGTTTGAAAATATTTGTGATTAATGTAAACACGTATCAACATATTATTTTTTTTCTTGCCTGGTGACTGCCAAGTAAAGAAATTTATTGCTCAATGCCCTTTCTGCCAAACACTACACACATAAAAACTGCTTGTGATCAATGCAATTCAACATCTCAGTTTCCAGTTTTGGAGGATATCCATCGTGTTCTGCAAATTTGTGTTTAAGAGAAAGTGCGATACTGCACTCTCATTTCTCATCCGAAGAAACCTTTCTCTACGTCACGCAAGAACAGCTTACATTTCTTACTCAAGTACTGTTATTGACATACGGGGAAAGTCTACTTGCAATGTGCATACTAAATATGCTAGAAAAATGTTTCCGGTTTTCTGTTAAAAAAACTATTGGTAGAAAGTATTACTATATCGAGGTCTGCAATAGCGGTACAACTCTAAAAAATAAGAAGTTGAAATGAGTTTCAAATTTCAAATTTGTAACTAAATGCATCATTATTGCATTCACATTTGCCATTTGTTGGTGGATTACTTTACATTAAAATATACTGTTAGAGCTGGAAGGTAAACCAATCTGCAATTCTGGAGAGTGCATTAACACAAAATCCGTGTTTGTTTGTGCCACAATTTCAGCCCACTAGCGATATAATGATATTATATATATATATATATATATATATATATATATATATATATATATATATATATATATATATATATATATACTTTCCCATTATACCAACTACGTCGTAAGAGAAAGATGCACATGCGTATGCAGGAAACTAGTAAACCTTCCAAATGGCAGAGACTGACTCGTACTACATACTCCCTATTTCGAGTCGGCGCTATCTTTTCGGTTTGCCTGTTCCCGGCTGCCAACTCTCCTCGTCTGAAGCACCTACCAAGGCCTCCCACCAGGAATACCGCTTCCCTGCAAAGAAGCTCCAATAAAAAACTCCTTCGTACCATCACCACGCCAAGGTATTCCTCAAGCCCTTTTCAGTCGTATATCTCCCGTATTATCTCTCATCACATCTCGGTGCTTATTGCGTTGTTCTGTAGTTCTTGTTGAAGCAAGCCAGTTCAATTACTCGAACAGATAGATGCACGCAGATTGAACACAGATTTCGCATACACTTACCATCATGACGCTTATTATCATGACAAATGATTATACAAGGATTAGGATATGAAGATAATACAAGAAAGGCTGGGAATATCCATTCCATAAAAGCAACTGAAAACAACCATGACTTATATTACATTTTAACCCACAGCCTTAGTGTCTATACCCTCAGACGCTCCTGCCCAAAGTCCCAGTGCCACCAAGCTGGTTACGATAATAGATACTAATACACTAAATATTACTGTATAAAAAACTGTCTACGCTAATACTTATGATATTTTGTGATAATCATTCTTCACGATCTTTGGAAAAGCACACCATGTCCGAGAAACTTCTGAATCCCAGTTTGTTCGTTGGGTACATGGCGAATAGCTATGGAGTTCTCGCAATAGAGTAATATTCATAGTAAAGAGAAGTTTTGCAATGCAGCGAAAAATTGGTTACGAGATTTCAACGATAATACACGTTTTGGCGTTACCTGGTACAGAAAAATTGTTGTTTTTTCAAAGCGTCCGACAGTCTGTCGCTCCGTCTGTTCTCTTTGTGAACAATACTAGCGCCTAAAAATTTCATCCAAATTACACGAACGTACTGTTTCTGAAATACCTCTCATCTGGTAATATTTATGTAATAGACATTTTTATAAATTATTGCATTTCTGAGAACGAGTGCTTCAAATTATTTCTGATCAAATTTTTCCGAAACTTAAAAGTTTCTGTAAAAATTGGCTGAAAATTATAATTTCTTCAAAAACGGTTCTAAATATTTCAATGAAAATGTGTACAGTGGACCAGGTTTTAATCTTTTATGATATTCTTAAAGCCACACTTAAATTCCACCGTTCTGGAAACAAAAAATTCAGGAATTGTAAAAAGTTTATTGTATGTGCCAACATATTTCAGCTAGCAAACCGAAAATCTTGTTCAGACTAAGGAGATAAGGAGAGTAAATAATAGGAGAAAGTATGACATTATGTAACTCTACTAGTCATTTATTTGGCAGAAAAAATCTTATTTTACAAATATAGGATACCGAAAAGGCAACTATTTTTGCTCCTATGTGTATATTACTTCCTTGATCACATTTGCGGACCTTTGTCGCCAAAAAGTAGGTTAAAGTAAATCCTCTGTCCCGTCAGTCAGTCTGTTTGTGAACAACGGTAGCGGCTAAACCTAGACAGAATTTTAAGAAGATTTACATTTTGTGAACGATCTATTTAATGTCGTGGCCTCTTGAGCTTTAAACAGTTTTTTGAGATGTACTTTGCATGTATCTTCAATGACATTTTTCAACTTTTTCCAAAAATGGGTCTATTTTTGGTAAATATTTGCAATTTACAAAAGTTTAATTTTTTTCAGCGTCTTTTTGGAAGACTATTGAAGATAGAGATCTTTTCTTTTAAATGAAATATATTCTTCAAACTTACGTCTTTAAATACAGTGAAGAAGAATTTTTTTTCATTTTCGCGTAATTGTGCATGATAAAAATGGCAGTTTTGGAAACAAGTTTTCCTACAGAAGACTTCAAAATTTGTATTTATATTTTTGTGAGAATAGAGGCTATAAATGATATAACGACATTGGGTAAACTTTATTTGATGTAACCTATTTTCTTAGTTACATTAGTTTATATTCAAGTACTATTATAACATAACGTAACCGTTAGAAATAAGGCGAGGGTTCTGTTGTTCCACTTCACTTAGTTGGTCGACAAGGTATATTGGAAGGAACTCCCCGGTAAGTATACTTTATCTATTGATTCGCCCCCTGTAATAATGTCTAGTTGGGCGCCGAGTGAAGTACGGACCCCTCTCTTCAATACGTGTGGTACGTTTGACGCGTCCTCTGAAGCAAATGCGGCGGCCGCCCTCACAGATGTTGATGCGCGGCGAGAGTCACGGCGGAGAGACGGACGCGTCGTGACCCAACGCGACGGGGTGCGAAACGCAAGCTTTTCCCGCGACTTCTCGAATTTGCTAAAAGCTTTTCGCAGTTCCTCCGCAGGAGGAGGACGGCGCTTCCTGGCATCGAAGTTATGCGTCGGCGCCGCGAGAAAATCTGGATCCGCGGCGATGGTTGCCTGTGTGCGTAGCGGCGCCGAGGAGATATCGCAGTTTCTTAACGTGACAGACTTCGCTAATTTATCCCACGCCGGTATATTGGGTGGCATCTGTAATGAAGTTTACGCTGGCACATTTGGTGGGCTATTTCGGTCAGTTTTCGTTTGTTGTTTATACTGTTGTTGCTACTAGATTTTAACATGATAATTCTCTCTTTGGAAAAGGCGCAAACGAGGAAATGTAGCGATTATTTCGGTTAACTATAAATGGATTGTTTCTTTAGATTTTCTCTTCAAATTCGTATTTCACAAAATACATGCTTCACAATCAACCACAAATTCACTCTGAGTAGGTGGTGATAAAATTAGTATATTTAACTTCTTTCTGAGAGTAGAAAAGATCAGTTCAATGCAATTCCATTTTCTTAATGTAGTTTCTTAATGTGACAGAGTTCGGTAATTTATATCCCACGCCGGTATATTGGGCGGCACCTGCAAATGAAGTTTACGCTGGCACATTTGGTGAGCTATTTTGGTCAGATTTCGTTTGTTGTTTGATTTTACTGTTGTTGCTACTACTTTTTAACATGATAATGCTCTCTTTGCAAAAGGTGCAAACGAGGAAATGAAGCGATTATTTCTGTTAACTTTCCATTTAACTATAAATGGATTGTTTCTTTAGATTTTCTTTTCAAATTCGTATTTCACAAAATACATGCTAGAAAAGCACACACAAATTCACTCTCAGTAGGTGGTGATAAAATTAGTATATTTAACTTCTTTCTGATAGTTGAAAAGATTAGTTCAATGCAATTTCATTATTGTGCACTCAATGCCTGACGTAACAATGAATTTATTACTACTTCATTCTTGAAACAACAAACTAAGAGTGACAATACATGTTTGTCTGACTCCCACGCCATGACTACCATAGTCTGGATCGTCGACGTCTTTAAAAGATGTTTACAACGCTATGTAAAAAATTCTAAATCAATACAAACGAATACCCTGTTGTTCATTTCTGTGTTTACTTCAATGTCCAGTAGCAGAAGTAATTTCTTTATGATGCAAAACAAATGTGATTAAATCTCAATTATTTCAGTATTTGAAGCACAATAGGAGGCTAATTGTTTACAAGCTTGCCTGGATTACATCTAAGCGAGCTTCCAATATTTGTAATTTACAATAATCAGCTATCAAACATTTTTAAAGTAAAAAAAATAAATTTATCATTCAGAAGATCATCCAATATTTGGCATTGTGAAATCAAAAAAATGGATTTATAAATCTACCATCTTTTGTGATTTAAATATGTGTGAAACACAATACAAACGTTTGTACGAAAGTAATTCATTTAAAGTAAATATACCACCACGAATTCAACGTTTGAGCATCTTCTTACCGTATGTTGGGAGTGGAATATATTCACACTATTTTGGTAACTACGGTATCATTACGTTATTTCCCTATTAAGAACCATAACGTATTCTAAAGTCACGCCTTCCGCGTGTGTTCAACATCCATTCTTCAGTCACCACGAGCATGCATCTGCTGCTGGCTACTACATACATCAAGGAAACCATCGACGTATGGGTTCCAACTACGAACTGTGCCGCACCTGCTAGGTTGCGCAGCTCGTCCCCTATGTTGGTACAGTCCCTGGTGTTTGGGCGTGCAAGACTTACCGCCACTCCAATTTCCGATCGACTTTCCGCCTTAGCATTCATATCAGCCGCAGTTGACGATTAGATGTTCCACACACATCTCAGGGGAAACGACAGAAGGAAGCAGTTTATTTTTCTGGAGATGCACCATTGCCCAACACTTATATATTTTAACTTTAAATACACTCGTCTCTTATTCAATTGGAAGGGTTCACTATTCTTTTTTGCTGCGAGCAGCTCTAAACACGAGCACCGCTACTATCATTTCAGTTTTTAAAAATGAGTATCAACACAGAGAAATAATTGAATAACTGGGTATAATGACAACATTCGATTTTATTTCAATTATCCCAGATAACCTTTCTTAAGGGTTGAGTTTTGGTTTTTTGATGTCGATATATTATTTCTAAGTCACTTCTCTAAAAGTGAGGAGTTATAATAGCTCCGAATATTCAACTCTGTTATTGCAATAATAGTGATATGATTCAGCTCTTCAGTGTATAGTAGTAAATGAGAAATTTCAGATGTTTTTGTTTCAGTTTCAGATGTTTTAACACCATAATGTGATATGTATAGTGAAAGTAAAGATAGTATTACGAAACTTTGAACTTTTGTATGGCACTTCGATAAAAAGAATAGGAATATAGTACATAAATGTAATAAATCTTGTGTACAGCATATTTACGGGGGTTTTAATGTCGGAGGGGGGGGGGGGTTGAATGGTCCGAAACGTGCACTCATATGCCCGAGTCTGAGTTTCAGTGCGCGAAACGTAATACCGAATTATCAAATTCTTATCTTAAGTTTCGAACATTTGCAAGGCAGATGTAAAATCTTTGAAGATTTTTCTATATTTGAGTTAATTTCTTATACCTGTAACAGTGGTTTCACAACATTTGGAATTGCAATTACAATTACATTTCTGACAAATTAGAATCCCATTCATAAACTTACAAGTACAGAGCCTGTTTCATTATTGTATATGCCACATTGCAAAGTATTTTTCAAATTATTTTAAGAAAATAAAGAAAACACAAACGGATGATAATATATACTTTCTAGCCTCAGCCGTCATAAGTAAAAGAACGTTGTTTTCGGTTGTGCAGCTTGCAGTTGACGCTTGAAAAGAACAAAGCAGCTAAGACTGCAGAGGCGGTAGTTTATTGCTTTAAGGAGTCTTAGCTGAATGACGGAAGACCATGATTCGCCGGTCGGAATTTAATATTTGATATGCGTGAAATCCCTCAAGGAACACTAATGAATAACTTTTTTTTCCCACATAAAGCTGGCGTTCTTTCTTCCTTTAAATGAAGTTTCTTGAATAATAAAAAATGGTTTACGCACGAAGTTGTAAACTGGTTCATGTAATTAAGCGTATCCTTATTAAAAAACTTAAATTAACTTAAATGAAATTATAAACAGAAAAATATAGGTTTTTTTAAAAATTTTCCCTTAGATTAGACGTATTATATAGAATATAGCGAATCTAACATTTTAATGGTGATGACCTCAAAGTACCCCCAAAATTAAAACAAGTCTTTTAACCATAGTACCCCCAAAACCACAGGCCTTTAGTCGGGCCAGATCGATCAGGGAATATTCATTTCGTCAATAATCTTACGACTAGTTGAGACGCTAGTATAGTTCAAAGTCTGGCAGACCGCCGGAAGGACGTTTAAAAAAAATTTCGGAATCAGGGGCCGCAAAACGTGTTATTTCTATTAAAATCTCAAAATCGATTTCCTACGATGTTAGCATATCTTGCGTTTGCATTCCTTTAAATTTCGGCGCCTAACTTACATTGAACTATAATAAACTTATCCTGCGTCAAATTCAGACTAAGCTCTTGCATTTTTCAGTTTGGTGCGGTGGAGTTTTCTTTTTCTTTAAAGCTCTGACATTGAAGGCAGAGCAAGATCTCACGAACTTATATTCTACTTTTACAGATCAATATTTCTCAGCGCCGCTGTCAGAGCGCAGCCCTCACTGAACAGGCGCTACAATTTCAAAGGAAGTTCAGTTCCTGGAAGACGCCACATGTTACCAGCTTTGTTGAAATGCGAGCCCAGACCAGCTCTTGGTCGCTGTAACGCGGAGCGGAGAATACTTTTTCGCCACTTTGTCAAGGGTTATTATTCGTCACAAAAATTCAGTGACCTTGATTAAAAATTTTAGCAGGCTGCATCGTGTTTTCGGGTTAATCCATTGTAAGTGGTCCAGCACTGGTCGCTCGACCACATCCAAAAAAATTCATATTTTGTACTAACATTTCCTTATGTTTTGGCTGTTTAAAAATAGAAGGAATAGATACACAGCCTTATTTTATCTGTGCTTTAACAAACAACAGTATGGTTATTTTTTGTAAAATATCATTGGTAAATGACGTACCACTTGAAAATTACATCCTCTTAAAAATTAGAATTTTGGATTATTTCCAAAGTTTCAACTGTAATGTCTCTGTTGGTCGATCAGATAGATATCTGAAAATTACCACATGCTAGATCGCTGAGATATCAAACTTCAAACTTTGAGATTTAACTCGAAGTATTTTTTTTAATGTAAACTTAAGCAAAAAAGGCTTTATTTCCACACTGAGGAGAAATTGTGTCAAAAAGTATTTTAAATAATTATTTATACTTTTTTATTTATAATCATAAAGGTGGCCTAATATATACTTTTCAATATTACGTACACTTTACTTTAAAACAAACTTACAACTTGACTTCCACGTTAGGAATTGAAAATATGGTCATCTTGATGTTAAAAGATGAACCTGCTAATATAAAAAGTTGTTCATAAAATGTAACAAGTAAATAAATTCAGCATTTTGTTTATTTTTCCGCGTTTAAATTTGCTATTTTGCATATTATTCCTGAACGTTCTTATAAAGAGTTAACGCTTTGAATGCTGGCACGCGTGCACCAGGCGTGTGCAGACGTGAACAGCTGATGGGAATGTTCACGTGAAGCTCTGATAAATGAACGTGAATAAACGCATAGCAGGTGACATATTAATGGTTATTCACCTATCTGGTGTTTGTAACAAGATTCTAATGCTTGTATGTGCTGACGAGGTAATTGGTACATTCTAGGAAGGGGAAACGTTGGGAACGGCGACGCAAATTCTACTTTACTGTTCTGCCAAAACTTCACAATGGCTAAATATGATAAATTAAAGGTGTTTTCTGGTATCAAAAATTTATTTTGCTAATGATCGTTTCGAGCAGAACTTTGTTTTCGGCGCGGAAGCTGTAATCTCTGAGGATGATCGCAACGCGATCGAAACGATCATTAGCAAAATACAAGTAAATGTTTGATACCAGACAACGACTTTAATTTACCATATTTAATAATTAGAAGGTATCTACCTCACCAGCGATCTAATTAATTCACAATGGATATTTCGAAGCCTTATCAAGCCGGCGAATTACATTACTGTCTCTTCGCTTCGTATATACGTGCGTACACGCGGAAGTCGGAACACACAAAAAAATAGCTACAAAAGGGAGATAAGAAAAATAAATTAGATAAAATTAGTACTTTAACAAATCTATAGAAACCAAAATTAAGGATAGGAAATATGAAAATTTGAATTGCAATACGAAGGGAATCGAGAAAAATATTTTTCAATTAAATACTTGTAAATTGAATTACAAGAAGCAATTCAGGTAACGGATTTGTAATTCCTTAACGAATCTTATTACTTTATCAACTATAGTCATTACCAATGTTTCTCAAGAAAAGAATTCAGAACTAGTCCAAACACGAATTCACATGTTAGTGAGCGCTCCATTTGTATTTCATCTTGCCCGTGCTGTAGTCACATACGTCGCTCATTTGTTAGGGTAGTACTCCGGCATTGACCTGGTGACCTGGTGTTGATTGAAGAAACCACGGAAAACTATCGATTAGAGCAGCCGGGCGCTAGAATTCTCTTCAAGACAGCGGTTGAACCCGACCTAGCTGTCCAACTATTGTCAAAAATTTCGAGCCCTAAAGTCCGAGCCGAGTCATCTAAGATGGTAGATCGTTAGGAAGGTTGCCCCTTGTGCATTCTTGGCTATCCGAGGCGAGCCGCGTCTCGGTCAATGTTACTGACGTTTCGGCCATCTTGCTGTGACCTTCAGAGCTATACTGCATTCTCAGTTGGCAGAATCTTCTGGTGGACTTAAACATACACTGCCCGTAGAGGTTCGTTATAAGCGTTCGTAGGCTTCCGCGGTCGGAGTCAATACATTCTTGGCTATCCGGGATGAGCCGCGTCTCGGTCAATTGTACTGACGTATCGACCATCTTGCTGTGGCCTTCTTCAGAGCTATACTGCATTCTCAGTAGGCAGAATCTTCTGGTGGATGCAAACATGCACTCCCCGTAGAGGTTCCTTATAAGCGTTCGAAGGCTTCCGCGGTCGGAGTCAATACATTCTTGGCTATTCGGGGCGAGCCGCGTCTCGGTCAATGTTACTGACGTTTCGGCCATCTTGCCGTGGCCTTCTTCAGAGCTATACTGCTTGCCTCTTGTATCACCTGCAGTTGTGGTGACCGCGTGTCTGATTAAGCTTGCTGCTACAAGTCGCCTCCACTCCAGAGGCATCACCGGCCTCTGATGGGATCCGCTGGACTGCAACGCAAAAGAGAGCGCACAGCGCCCGCACCGGCCGCCCGATAAAAGTCCTCTAATGCAATTTGCGTGGCGCTCGCGTAGTGCACGCGCTCCCAAGAGCCGCTCTCTTTGCCCGGGAATTGCAGCGTTGAGCGAGCGGGTGAGTGGGGAAAACCTGAAACCCTTCCCTCGTCTCGCCCCGTCCCCCGTCTTTGCAGCGCACCAAATGCCCTTCTGAGACACTGCCAGAGCGCGTCGATGGTAATCACAGATGCTCGCTTCAAAGGGCTCCATTTTGCCCTTTTAGCGGATGAAATAGGTCTGTCGCGCGGGATTGAAGTCTGGAAAATATGTTCCGCTCGCCAAAAAGAAGAAAGCATTGAGAGAAAGAGAGAAAGAGAGAAAGAGAGAGAGAGAGAGAGAGAGAGAGAGAGAGAGAGAGAGAGAGAGAACCGAAGGAAAATATCTCAAACTCGGCGTACTTTTACAAACAACGTTTGAATTTCTGTTTGTTTGTTCGAAGAGCAGTGGCGAGTAGAGATATTTATCTGTTGCAGTGTTAAACGCTTTTGTAACATATAAATAAAATTGTTGTCACTATTGTTTTAACACACATTACTTTCCAAATTAAAATAACAGAAATTACGAATTTATGAGTTTTCTTATCTGCATTTTAGTGTACGCATTATAGAAAAATTATACAATGCTTCAAAAACCTGAGATTTAGAAGGAAAATTACGTTTTCATACTGGCAGATAAAAGGAAAAGGGTTTTAACACCTGTCGATCCATTTGTAAACACTAGGGCACAAAACGTGCAAGAATATTCCTCACAATCGAAAAAGAATATTTTCAATCGATCTGAACGAACTCGATTGGCAGTCCGTTTGAAAATGATATTTTAATGTTGAGATACACTTCACTTGAAGCCCGCTGGACATTCTTAACAGTTCTGAAAGCTTTGTTCGTTTATCCTAAATTCTGATGGATCCACCAGTCTTTCGGATATTTTTTTAAATTGCTCTTATCCTGTATTCTTACGAAAATATATGTCGAGATAATTATTAGAATGATATAATATTCATAATTAAAATATGGTTTCAATGAACTTTACAAAGAAGTAAAATAAAAAGGTTATAAGACAAATAGGCAAAAACATACAAAAAGAATTAAGTAAAAATTATACATATTGAAGACGTCAGAGAAGAAAGAAATATTTATGTAAGTACGTTTAATAAAACCCCCAAATTTGATCAATAGTAAAAGGAGTTAATATTAATTTCATTATATTAATACAGCATTTCACACTTAAACAATCACTTAATTCTAATTTGAGACGAAAAGAAAAATAGTTTTTTACAATACTCACTAATGAAGTTTGTTCAATTACTGTTTCCACACAGCTTCAAATGGAAGAGAAATATTGGCGTCATTGGCTTACCTTAAAAACGAAAAATCAATAAATTAGTTGCCAAATATATTTCAAGTTAGCGTTATGACAATTATATTGCATAAAATTGATTATTTGTTGATTAGGTCTGATAGGGTGCTCCAACCTTATCAGACTACAGCCCTGCCATGGCGTCCCATATATCAGTACTTTAGAACATTATAAGAAATAATATTCACAGTGCAAACAATGCAGTAACAAACAAAGCATAGATTTACACGATTCAGATGTTACCATTGTTTTTTGGAAAGCAATAATTCTTCCAAATAGTAATTCCAAATTAATGTTTCAAAGAAAGTAGTCCATATCACCTCGGTAACAACCTACAATGTGTGTCTGCTTTGATCAGAAATGTCTTACTAACATCTGCACCAACTATTTGCATATTTTATAACTGGATAAAAATACGTTAAAACATGAAGTAACGGGTTTTCAAAATTCGTGGTTTTTCTTCCTGCAAACGTCGCTCGTGGGATTGGCCACGCCCACACGCCCCGTCTGCTTTAAAAGGCGCCCGGTGGTTGCTCGTAAAGTAGATCGCGACTGCCACCCGCGTGCAGACGCTCCAACGCCTTTTGCGGTCTTCTCCGCTGTCTGATCGCCTTCCTTCCTCCAACCACCACGCATTCACTTCCCCACTACCTCCTCGGCCTCTGCCCTCCTCCTCTCCTTCCTGCTCCTCCTGTCTCGGCAGGCGCACCTGTTGAAGTGGCTCACCACATTAGATGTCCTCTGACCAGGAGGTCCTAGGGTTCGAGACCCGACCGTGTGATGGTTTCTGGGTCGAATCAAACCGCGGCTGAACTCTTTCCATGAGCTGGATCGAATTCAGCCTCGATTTGGGAGAGAATTATAGAGATCCTCTTTTTCGTTACCAGGACCCTGTAATAATAGGTTTTTTGCCAAAAATTCGCCGTTTTTCGCGCAGAATTATATAATTTGCTCCGTTTCGTGCTGGCCAGAAGAAAAAAGTAACAATGATTAGCTTACGAACAATTTACATCAGCTAGTAAAAGTGCCAAAAAGAAGTTCAGTAACCCACACAAAATCTTGTTCTGGTTGTATTTTATTTAAGTTGAAAGCAGCAGTATTTGTTTCGTTTGCTTTTTAACTTGTAGTTTATTTTTAATTAAAAACTCTGTAACTATGACATGATTCAAACATGAACCCATATATTCTTTAAAAAACATAAATAAAAACTACCGCTGCAAGTTAGTTACGTGATTTGGTAGGCATGTTGAACATCATCAGCTACGTCAATTTATCATGGTCGGCCTCCAATGCGGGGGCAGAGTAAGGGGGCGTGACATCTACTGGACAACGTAACAGAACCCCAAACGGTTATGTCGGACATTCCGACATCGAGTAGCATGTACCGAACATCACCTGCACGAGTAGGCAATGCGTTCCATAGCAGATTTGCTTAGTTTATTCCAGAGGGACCGCACCTTGGAGCTGCGGGAGGCTGGATAGACCTGTGGCGGCATTGCACGGAACAAGGACGTGCAGGCCCCATTATCAAGTGTTGTTGGCGACAATGGATAACTACACGCAATACAACATGCAGGATATGGACGTCCCTCACGCCGTACGGCGAGAAAGGTGACGGATTGTTCGCCATGCGCGGACAGATCCAAAGGGAAAGATGGGTGCCATTCAGCCAGCTGTGCAGGCGGTGCTGTCACATTCTCAGTGGCGACTAGTATCTTTAATTGATGGGGGAGGGTCTGCATGCACAAGTAGCACATGAAGTGAGTTATGATCAATACCGGGGTAGATTTACCGCGAGGTTTTATATCTCACTTTCCTTGAAAATTTATGCTTCGAAATTTCACAGTTTTTAAATGATACAAAGAAAAATAATTTAAATGACAAAAACCTTTTTACGATTACTATTCCTATCCATACTATAAACGAAAAAGTACGCACTTTTAGAAGTAAGTTTCAACAAATACGTTTTTTAACAACACGTACTGTTTTGCACGTATTTTCACGCAAAAGTATGCGGAAAGTACTCAAATTTTGGAAAATTTGTACATGACCTTATTTCAAAATATATCTTTATAGAAGATATTTAAGTTAGAAAAAAATGAGTATCTTCTTTTTAATTTTAGGAACACTCCTAAAAATTTTGTACATTTCAATTTTTCGAATAATAAGGTTTTTCAACAAAAATGAGACCAGTACCATCCTCGTAACAAAATTTAATAAAAAACGATGAAGGCAATTTTTTTGAAAATTTTGACAATATCCCAATTGACTTTAGCAATTGCTAAAAATGCGAAATGGTTACCAAACGCTGAGAATATTTGTAATTGTATGTTTGACAGTCAGTACAAAAACTAAAATATCGGTTTCAAATTGAAGGGGCTGCTACATCAACCAGACCGATTGGGAATATCGATTTTGGAGAATATTGTCTGAACGGCTTTGCCGCCAACGTTGTTCCCAGACGGACGGACAGATCAGTTTTGTCGTCATCCGATTTTTCGGTATTATGAACCCACAAAACATTTATCCACTGGATTTATCCATTTCTTCTTTACCAGAGTCTCGTTATATGAGTTTTTTAGCCGAAAATTTGCTGTTATTTCGCACATCGTTACATAATTTTCTCTCTACTCCGTAGCGAATTTGAATGAAATACTTTTTTTCGCATATTTATTTTAATATAAAAAAGAAATTAAATAATTCTGTCGAGGACTGGGGGCGCTGCAGTCCCACAGCCCTCCGCCACTACACATTCTGTAAGTGCAAGAACCATTGGCTGGCGGTTACCGCACGCCGACGATTACCGCCGGCCTTTTCTACGGCTGCCACTCGCACCCCAGCGGCGTCGCCGGAGTCGTCTGGTGTCGGAAACTACGGTCTCTGCACACTCTCAGCGGTTCAATTGAGCGAAGTGTTCCACTAAAAATTTGGTAGCGACAACCTCCATGAATAGAGGCGTGAAGGGCAGAGATGGTAGACTTTAGCAATTGCTAAAAATGCGAAATGGTTACCAAACGCTGAGAATATTTGTAACTGTATGTTTGACAGTCAGTACAGAATTCTTATGAAGGTTTCCAATCTGCATTAAATAAGAAATCCATCGCAAAATACGAAATAACAAACTATGTGCGAAATGGTCGTGAGTTTGCTATATATTTGCTAAATTGCATTTTATGATTTCCTTTGTATTTACTCTCTAAGAATGTGACATCGAAAACACATTGATGTTTGAAAAAAAAATTAATAGTGAGGAACGGTGTAGAAGCTGCACGATTTTTCAGTCAATATCGTTTAATTGTTACTGACAGAAGAAGTATGTCAAAAGAAACTAACTTTGAAATATGTGCTTAGTTAATTTTCCACTTAATGTCTTACATATTTTCAATAGGTTTTTATATAAATTAATTTAATTTAACAAAATACATGACATTTTAAAAGAATTTTGTGGTCATTTAAGAAGAATTTACATCTTGCAAGACAATATTTTTTCTCTCCTTTGAATAGTGTTATACAGAAGCGTGTAGTTCTATACGAGACACGAAACATTCTTTGGATTTAAAATTGCTTTTTTAAATATTTGTTGAACTTCAAAAATGACGAAATAGTAAATTAGTTTCCCTTATTTCCGGATATAATGAAAAAATCTCAAAATCTTCAGAATAATATATCACAAAGAGACCTCTCTTAATAATAACGTGCTTAGCAAATGCTATAAAATGCTAAATTTTAATTTTTATAGTGCTTTAAAATGCTATTTGCTAAACTTTTAAGTGCTAGATTCTGCCATCACTAGTACTGTTGTCACTGAAACTGTTCTTCGTAGCGTTCCCCTGCACAAGCCTCACCTGCCTGTTGGGTGTCGCGATATCATAAGGTGCCCGATTGTGTGTTCCTCGCGAGCGTGTTACAGCGAGACGGTACGTTCATGAGGTTCTTCAACTGATGGCTCTGCAGTTCACGAAAGTCTGTGCCCTATTTCAACAAGACAATGCTCGTTCACACAGGGGTGCCGCTTCAAGAGCGTCCCTAATAGACATTAATATTATCCTACGACGCGTGATCGCGTATCCGTTTTCCAATTCGTGACGTACAATTTCCTAATTAACCAAGTTATTGTTTCTGGTCTGTGGTGGTGACATTTGAGTACTAATATGAGTGAGTAACAAAAGGGCAACTGCAGCTGAACCATTGTCATCGATTACGTCACGTCACTGCAACAAGCACCGCCTATGACGACCTCAGAGTAAACTATGAGTATTATATGAGCCCCACTCTGAATGTCAACGAAGAATGAAGAGTTTCATTTATTTTACTTTGACAAGATAATTTTAAATTGGATTAAAGCGATGACGATCATTTTAATAATTTTTAAAATACCATTAAGTGTTAATTTTAAGAACAAGTATTTACATCAAACTTTTAGTTCTGTAATAATTTGGAATGACATCGCTACAAAGTTTAAATACACTTTTTCGAATCTGCTCTACACCTTTAATATTGGAGATAAAGTGTCTTTCTTAATGCAATATTTGTATAAATATATGAAATTGAATAAATGTTTTGTATTTTTTTTTAAATCATGAGTTCTTTTGCGAATAGCTAAGTCAATTTTCTAATGTTTCAGAACCAAAACACATTGAGAGTACACTCCAAGTTTCGTCTACGTGGGATAGCAGTTGGTTAAATGAACCGGGCTGGTTGATACCGAGTTGGTTAAATGAAGATTAATCTGACGCGTGCAATACTTTTTTCTCTCTTCAACATTTTTGTAAGTATTGTATGAACAACCAAATTCAATGCCGAATTATACTTTAATCAAAACGTTTGAACTTACAAAAAATATATGATTTTTCTCTGTCTCTCTCTGTGTCTCTTAGGCGTAGTTTCAGAAGGGGAAGGTAGTGTTTTGAGGCATGCACTTTCATTATTGTAATATGATGTATCTGTTTCAATTAACGCTACAAATAAGTGTACATTAATATGACTAATGAAAAGTTTAACAACTGTCAAATATATCCATAATAATATAAACAGTTGAAGCTGTGTATATTTTTAAATTGTGTGATAGTTATCAATGCATTTTGACGCATATGTAAATGATGCTGATACTTAAACACAACTGATAGATGTTCAGTAACTAAGTAATAAATAAAATAAATAAATGAATGTCTTTATTGGTGGCGAGGCTCAGGCCATTTATCTCAGTCATTTAGGCTCAGGCCATACTTCCGCCTGACCAAAAACTGACCGCCTGACTATCTATGGTCAGGTTAAAAAGTAGTAATACTTCCTTCCTATGAATTCTATATACTAAGAGGAAAAAAGCTCTTTGATTTGTAAGAAGTGCAAGTAACGAAGACTTGTAAGATGTAAAATAACACAAGAGGGTACAAATCAAATACCGAGAGTTAAGCAGATTTAAAATCCACTTCCTTATTTTTCTACAAAATACAAAACAATTTACGAACAAAACAAGCCAAGAATGTCACCACAGCAATCCAATAAATCTTCAGTTCTTAGGCTCTCACCACTGATCTACGCGCCCATCAATTTCTGTCCTGTCACAAATCCTTAGAAATTTCTTTTTCCCCCTCAACATTCCACCGCGCAGACTCTGAAGACCTTTCAAGATAACGGTGTACGCTCCATCCGTCTGCGGTGACTCGTGTATTCAATGCAGGTCAACCGAAAATATCGGAGGGACTTTAGCGGACGGGAAGATAAAATATATGTCGTCCAGCAGGGAAGAAGATTCAACTCAAAATGGATTTCTGAAGCCTTCCAACACGAGAGCGAAGCAGTTGCTCTCGACCGTAATGTAGCGCTTAGATTAAAAGCAACGTCAGGCGGAGAAGGCAACTGGAGCGGGCAAGCAGAAAGTAAATACCACGGCAACGTCGCAACCGCTGCCCGCTGAAGTCCTGGACTTGCGGCCGAGAAATTGATTCGCCAGCTGACTGCGGAGGATCTCTATTGGGTCGAAGTTAATCTTAAAGGAATCCCTACGCTTTAATGGTTTTACTTTAATCCTCTAGTTGAAGAAAAATTGTATTCTAAATACTTTACACTTATTCTATAGAAATACTTTTTCTGTTTAAATTTTGCCACAGTGTTGCCAAATTTAGAATGTACCTTTCGATCACTTTTTATCAGAAATAATTATTTCCATTATTGATTATTAATATCATTACGAACCTAAGGATGGCATGGGTTCACCAAAATGAAAGTAAAGAATCTCAGACGTATAGCCTACAAAAATGAATTAAGGGAGTATAATATTAACGAATAAAAAATTATCTGTCTCAGAAATGAACGATCAGCATCAACAGTGGCAAGTGAAAGCGTGAATAACGAAATTTCAATACTGTGAGACGTTGTGGGTTCCAATTCTGTCAGATATTACAAATTACTTGAGTTTGTGACGTTTGATACCATCGTATTTGTCAATTGATGGCTCTAAAAGACGGAATCATTTCTTTCTTCACTTCCACACGAATGCGGATCACTACTTCTCAACAGAGCATAGACTGTGAGCGAGTTTTCTTTCACGTTTCTTTCCCACCATGCTTTCATCTCACCCATTCCAAATTTAGCACGTTTGCGGTAGTGGAGTATACGACGCGTATATTCTCACTATCGACTATCGACTCGTGTCGATATGGACGCGGGTCGATGTTACTATCGACGCGTGTTGTTGGGGAAGACGCCACCGCCCACACAGAGCTGCGCGTGAATGATAAAAAATAAAAATTAAAGAAATTAATGAAACAAGACAGAAGAGTAGTTGATAATTGCAGGTGTTAAGGTTAAGGTGAGCTTAGTGACTCCAACGAATCTTTTCATGTTAAATTATTTGTGCTGTGTTCAATTTATAATAAAAATACATTTTATAGATAAAACAATTATCTGGCTTGTCCGCTCTTGAGTGATAAAAATTGCACGAAAATGTATTGATAGAAATACATGTTAATAATTTTCATTCCATTACTAACTTAGGAGTAAATATCGTCAATCAAGTGAAAATTCATGTTATGCCAGAAATGCAGTATAGAACCTAATTCACAACATTTTTTCTCTGTATGCACCTTGAAACCGCCGCCGAAAACGACCTTTAAACCGCCGAACATTTTTCTAGAATGCTTCTAGAATATTAAAATATTTATATTCGTTTGCTCTTGTTGAAAGACAAAGAATGAATACTCAAATAAGTACCTTTGTGTCTTTTATATCGTCCAAATGTTTTCTAGAATATTATTCGAATGTTTGGTAAGAATCCGAACAAAGTGGTATGTTCCCAAAAGACCGAGACTCGTGGAAAGAAATCTCAGTAGCCGCAAATAGTGGGCCGAAAGACGTATGTTTATGTGTAACAAACGGATGGGCACACGGAGATTATCTAATAAAAATGAAGAACGATAAGAAAATCCACGGACACTTGTTGAAAAAATTTCATAAAAAACGTGCGTCCCTAATCTGGAAGTAATTGAAGTTAAATGTATTGCATTCGATGGGTATACATTGGGTAACATTTGCAGAGATTATTATCTGTGATAAATAAAAAGTGGAAAATTTTGAAAGAAATAGTAAAAACATTTCTGAAGGATTTGTATTGAGGTTTGTGACATTGTTTCAGAAATTGATATTGTCAACAGGATACACCTTTGTTTCGTCTGTGCATCTCCGCATCCACTTTCGTTTTAGTAATTCCAGATGGAACCTATTCGATAGTTACATAACGGCTATCACGTCATCCACAACTGCAACATTTCTGTACACTTCATAGTCGTGAGACCTCTTTATGCAGACGGTGTCGAGAATTTCCAATAACCTGTGAAAACACTCACAACCTGGTCCGAATATTGGACCAAATACAGAAACGGAAAAAAATTACAGTAGTTCAAGGAGGCGATGTTGAGAAAATATCAAAGCAACGCTTACGTAAAGTATCTTTCAACGTATGTACTAAGTCATTCGTGAAAATCGTATTCAGTAAACTTTTACAATCTCCACAATATAGCACAAATTTTTTGCTTTAAAGCATTAGTTGGTCGCCAGGAAAAGTGAGTCTGTCCGAAACACACATCCAAGCAAAGATTGCCTCCTGAACAGCATGTTTGCAGCCTTTGAGGACACGAATCTCATTCCGTCCAAGCGTTTGCGATTTTGTTTTTGCGCTGTGGGAGACATTTCGAACTTGGCAAACAGCCCAGTTGCAAACTGCCGCTCGAAAGTGTACTTCCGCATAGTTTACGAGCGACACGAGCAATATATTGTTTGCTTAGCTTTCCCTGCAAAATAATCGGTGTAATGCAGCAGCAACATATGGATATTTTCAATATGTAACATAAAATATTGCTACTGGTGAATTTAATATTTTATTTATTTAATAGTATTATATTGTACGAGTACGATTTCGAAAATTTATTATATATTATAGATGACAAAACACGGGGGAATAAAATATCAATTTTAATATATGTGAAGCATCAGTCTACCATAACTCGCAAATCATTACAATGTATTTTGAAGTAAGTCATTATCTCATTATAAATTTTACTTCAAACTTAATTTCAATAATGTAGAAGAAAGTATTTATTTGTAACACTTTAAATCTTGTGACATGAACACTTAAGATACATTTTTATTTATTTAAATTTTTTGATGGTCTTTGGGTTAATACGTTTTGATTTGTGTCAAATTCTATTCTTTCTATGCTGGTTTCTAACTACAGGACATCCACTAGCGATAAATGTTCATATTTATGGTCGTACAATTTTGAAGGCAAAGTGTTTCTAATACATAAACCATGAGCAGTTTTGAAAATAATTCAGAAACTTAATGAGTAACTAATCTCCAAAATTAGAATAACTGTGTATAACATCGTTAAATAAACGTTAATATAAACAATAACCCAGGATTGTCCCGCAAAAATGCCTTAATATTATTCAATATTGTAAAAGGAATCCCAATTGTCATAAAAGGACCTTAGACTGTTACGGATTTTGCAACTCAGCCTGATTGAGTTAGTGTCTTCCCCTGGACAATATACGGTAGGCCGCACTTGTGACACCTAAGTAACAAGGGTTGCGTCCAAGCAGGTTTCCTCCATGACAATCAAAGAATAAAAAGAATATCTGCTTTGATACATTGCCTAATTTTAGATTTAAGTTATGTATACTAATCTAGCTCACTAGTTGTATATTCAAGCGAGGCTAAATCTCTGATCAGTGTATGCCGATCGTTTGCCATTTAAACGTTGCGCGTTTCAGACGATTGCGAAGTCATAATGTTCATTCGTAACCCCCTCAATATGCACAATGTCACATTAAATCAATGTATTTTTTTCTGTTCTTAATATCTATAGCTGTCAATAGTAAAAACAGCAATTTTTTTGAATGTCATTTATTCGAACTTCGAACGTTTATTGAAAATTCCATGAAAATAACATAAGAAAACGTCTATAATTTGAAAAAAAAATATTTTAATGTGTATTTTTGTATACGTAGGATTGTAATGTCCATATAACTGGGACTTGAAAATATTGTTAACTTAGTATCGCTGCGATACAAATTGACTTATTCTGTCTTTCCTGGTCCGCTCCAACAAGTGTATTTGTTTAGTCTACACAATTTACATTAACATTGAATGTAGATATTTCTGCGATTATTTTTCATCTGTTTAATTTTGTGCTGATCAATCATTGTATATCAGTCTTGAATTCGAAAAACCAAAATAACCATAATAGTTAAGAGAGACAAACTTCAAATTGAAGAAGAAGAAGAAGAAGAAGATTACAAAAAAATAACTACAATCTACGCGTACATTTATTAGATATTATTATATTTGTTATGATTATAAATCAAAATATCGATGCACGCTCATTACAACAATACAATTATTTAGAGTTTAACCAAAGAGATTGAACCACCAAGAAGACGTGAATCAGTTAACCAGCAGTTAGCAAGTCCGCAAGTGACAGTAGACAGCAAATTCGCAAGGAAAGTTTCCCGTAAGTCAGTCTCGCAAACAAACGAACGCCAAGCACGCAAATACGCACGAGCAGCAGGGATGGGCGTGAATCAGCGTCAGCCGCATCCACATCCACATCCACGTCCACGTCCCCGCCGCCAGAAAACGCATTGCGAACGCAGTTTATCCACCGGCCATTGTCGGACCGCAGTCGTAAACGGGCGCATTTGCATCTGGAGCGGCAACGGCGGGGGCGTTGTAAAGCGGTTGGCGGGCGCCGCCTCACTGCCGCCGACCACGCATTTCACGCGCTGCCAGCCCAGCGTCCACCCGCGCTACATTCGCTAGTGCACACACGCGCGGCGTCGCAAAGCATTTCTGCACTGGCGGAATCCTACACTATTCCACCACCCCATCTCTGCCACACCTATCCCCACAACGCACAAACGGTCTGTTTCAGCTTCATAGGACACCGCCACGCCTGTCCCCGCCTAGCCTGTCCCCGCCTAGCCTGTCCCCGCCTAGCCTGTCCCCGCCTAGCCTGTCCCCGCCAAGCCGATCCCTGCCAAGCCAATCCCCGCCAAGCCGATCCCTGCCAAGCCTGTTCCCGCCAAGCCTGTCCCCGCCACGCCTGTCACCGCCACGCCTGTCACCGCCGACCCTGTTCCCGCCACACCTGTCCCCCGCCAAGCTTGTCCCCGCCGCGACTGTCACCGCCACGCTTTTCCCAGCCACACCTTTCCCCGCCACGCGTTTCCCCGCCAAGCCTGTCTCCACACAACCTTCTTCGCCAAGCCTGACCCAGTCATTCCTAACCCCGCCACGCCTGCCACCACCCATCCTGCCGAGCCTGAAACTCAGCCAAGCCTGCCCTCGCGAAGACTGACCCTCGTCCCCCAGTCTTCAACAACCAATAGATCCCCATCCAAGTCTTTCCCTACAACGGATATCCTCGTTTCACCATCCCCGCCTTGTCTGTCCACAACCCGCTAGTCTCAGAATCACTTGTGCACCTTCCTTGGCTTGCTCCCCCAAGACCACCCCCAAGCCTTTCTATCCGGAATCATTTTCATATGCTCATCATCTTTCATTGCCCTTCACCGCGTTCTCTCACCTTGCACCTCACCCTCCTCATACACCTCCTCTACTTTGTCTTTTCTCTTACCATTCCAGCGCCTATCTCATCCGTTCCATATCAGACATAGTCATTGTTTACGCCATGCAAAATCCAACACTATCCACTTCTCGCGACGACCATCTGCGTGATTACCGGCAAGCACCAACTAGCCATCTCCTGGTGAAGTGGCGTGTATGCAGTATCTCCGTTGCCTCTGCAGTGGCGTTGACCAAAAGGTCTTAATCTTTCTTTCTGCAAGTCTTAATGTTTCTTCTCAGTCAGAGAAGTCTTTCGAGTGCTGTCGGGAGCGAATTTTTGATTCTAGCTACAATGGTGCGTCAAATTCAACTCCTGCATAGAGGAGAATTGCAATGGCCTACTGCTCTGATCGGTATATTTTTCCGTGATTTTTCAAATCAATGCCTGGTGAAACCGAGGAGAAACGGGCCTCGGACCAGGCAATCCTTCCTTTCTCATCCGTGTCTCATCTTCTGTCCATACACACACGTGTATACTTAGAGGCACTACAACACTATACATCTCAGGGGTGAAAATTGAGAGATTAGAGCTTATCCTGACTAATCTGTGCTCCTCTAAGAAAGATCTTGAGAGACACTGCCGACGACGTGTAAGTTAGCGCCGGATCTCAAGCCCCAGCTGGGAACACCGCCGTATTCCGAGATTTAGTGTGCACTAACCTAAATAGGATTAATGACGATAGCAACCTATACGCTTCAATGACGAAATAAACAAATCCGTCTTCATTTCACCGCCAAAGCCACATCCACCTCTTCCTCCTTGATCGCGTTCAATTCCATCTCAGTCTTCAACTCCACCTCCACCTCCACCTCCATCTCCATCACCACGTCCACCTCCATCTCCGCCTCCACCTTCACGTCCATTTCCACCTCCGCTTACACGTCAAGCTTCGTCGCCACCTCTGTTTACACCTCTGTCTACACTACATATTCCTCCTCATCATCCTTGATCGCGTTTAATTCCACCTCTGTCTTCGTCTCCACCAACACCGTCTCCATCTCCACCTTTGCGTCCATGTCCACCGCCGCTTACATCTCCAGCTTTGCCACCAACTCTATTTACACCTCTGTCCACACTTCCATTTCCACCTCTATCTATCTCCATTTGCGTCTCCCTTCACATCCACATGCATCTCCATCACCACTTCACCTCCACCCGCGCCCCGCGGACATTAAAGCGGATGCGCGGCGGCGGAAGCGGAGCCGTAAACGCGAGGCCGCTTCGCACGCTGGGGAAGCCGCCGCTCCCCTCGGCTGAATCTGCCGGAGACAGAAACGGTGCACTAACATTTCTTTGCACCGGGAGGTTTTTTTGTAGTCGTTCAGGATGCGCGGGAAGCGTGGATTGCGGGCGAGATAAGCGGTTTTATATTTATAGTCACGATTACACTTCGGATAGTCGTTATTCACGCCTTTGTACTCCCACAATCTATAACTGTAAAAATGAATTATTTTGCGAATATGAATTATTATTGATTTGTCCTTTATAAAAATATTCATTCCTAAAAAATATTTGAATATTTTTAAGGAATGATATTATTATTAATAACTTATACTCGAGAGTATAAAGAATCTGAAATTTTCACTTTTCATGATGATTTCTACAAACATGATGTGTCATTTCTGAACATCCATGAACTCCAGTTAAATGGCATACAAATGAGCGCCAAACCAGGAAAAAATTGCGGTAGATTATTCCCACATTTTCTAAGTTTAACGAGAAGCCGAATTTGAATTTTATATTTGCTACTTCGAGAAAGGTCGGCTTCACAGAACAAATTCCAACAATAAAAAACAATCAAAGATTGTGCACTTTTTTATATTTTTAGTTTATATTTTGAACAATGTGCGAGCCTTATCAATAGATGCAAAATAACGTTAAGTATATGTCTTACGAAATACACATTACAACATTAATATTTTACAAAGGGTCTGGGGGATTCAGAGGACGACTTTTGTATTCTTTCGAAAATTCGTCAGAACAGCCCTCAGCCATCCCCCGTTCTTTTATCTCTCGCCAGCGCTTTATTTGTTATGCTTGCTACGTCATGCTTGAAAATTATTTTTTTTAAATGAATTAATTTAAGAGTTCAATGATTAACGAAAAACCTCGCTCTTTTTGTACGCACTGCAGCGCCTAAAGATTCATGTTAACCGAGTGTGTTCTACCACGCCACATTACAAGGGATCAGGGACTGACACCGTGTAAGGACTTATCTTCCTCATAAGCTTCCACGGCTCCCACGCAGCCCAGAATGACACGACTCAAAAGGCGACGACGTACGGGTATGGTAGCCTCCATTCCACAACATGCGAGTAACCAACCGTACCTATGATGTTTGTAAAATTAGAATATCCACTTATCACAAAACTGAGAAAAAGTATCCCAGAATTTTGTACTAACTAAGAACTAATTTATACCCAAATTTAAAAATTTTCTTTCAATGCACAACATCAAAATATTCAACACTAAAGAGTGGGTACTCTAACTTAACGTGAAGTTAGCATACCCACACAAGAAAAATGCATGAAACTAAAAAACTAAATTAACCAGAATTTGGTTCTAATTAAGAGCTAATTTATACCCAAATTTAAACAATTTGAAATAATGCACAACATCAAATATACAACGCTAAAGAGTGGGTAGGCTGTCTTAATTATAAGCTAGCATACTCACACAAGAAAAACGCATGAATAAAAAAAAACAATTATACTTAAATTTTGTTCTATTCTGACTAATTTATACCCAAATTTAAATATTTAAAAACGATGCCCAACATCAAAAGATACAACCCAACGAATGGTTACGCTAACTTAAATTATATATTAGTTATTAATTAGAAAAAAATTCTGGTGTATATAGTTTTTTTTATGCGTTTTTCTTGTGCGGTTAAGCTAACTTAACGTTAAGTTAGCGTACCCACTCTTTACTGTTGTACATAATGATGTGCATCGGTAGTATTTTTTTTAAAATTTGGGTATAAATTAGTTCTTAATTTGAATTACTGGATATTCCTTTTCAATTTTGTGTTATGTGGGTATGCTAACTTTACGGACATGTACCTATTCGTGTTTGTAACTCGCGATCCCTGGACCGAATTTGTGTCTGCACGTCAGCCTTACCGATTCCATCCGCCCACGTCGTTAAGATCGGTAAGTAAGCCGGTGGTATTTTTAGTTGTACTTATACATTCACATCCGCTGTGTAACGATGTTTTTGTAGCAGGCAGACCCAATGGTTTGTACAATTGTTAAAACCAAATTTATAGGTACAAACCAGTTGGGATGATGCATTTTCAAAGGTCAGAAAAACTTCGATGTGCCAAGTTAAGTTTAGGTCGTTTAACAGTAACCTTGCAGGTGCCCGGAAAAGTTAAAATATACAACAATCCCTGTCCTAAACTGAAGCCGCATTTGTTCAGCGTTGAAACGAAACATAACGGATAAGAACGAGAATTGATAAAGCGAAAAAATGAATAAGACTTGGTTACACTGGAGATTATCATACGAGTAAAGAATCAGTTTTCAGATTTGAGCGCAAGAGAGATTGTGGGTTATCGATTTATTTTTTAAGCAGTACTATTATATAAATGGTAGATTTTCTTCCGAAATATAGTTCATATTACTTGGAAGCAAACATTTCTTGTTACCAAAGGTTGCCAACAACGCATGCCAAAAGGCTGTTTTTACTGTGACTGCTACACATTTACAATTCAAACTATTTATCTGAAGTGGTTTTGAAGATTATCAATTTAACAAACAGATGTCGCATTGTGCAAAAAAGAAAAGAAAAAAAGCTCGCTTCATGGCAAAGATCGATCACCTGTGTCGAGCGCCTATGTTTTCGGATGGGTGCTATTCTGATTTCCATGTCATTCATCACGAGTGACAAAGCCAGTAACAGTTTCGGTTCCAGGAATATAAGAAGGAAAAACATTGAATAGGATTAATTGGGGGAGTACTCATATACATACACCGTGTTTACTTCATGAATGCGTGGTCTTTTTTCATGCTCTTAGAAAGTGGTGTTCATATTAGTGTCAATATAATTAATCTAGCAATTATAAATATTATCCTGTTATTATTATATACTTGCTGGATGCTATTTATGCTTTATAATTTGGTCAAAGTGATTAATGAGGCAGTATTTTGAACTTTATGTAGCCATTCTACATAACATCCTCCGACGTTAGGCGAAACGATAATGAGTCTATTATTCACTTCATACTCGTACAGCTATTATGCACGTACATTATCTGTTGGTCTGCTAAGAAATAAAACACAATGACTTTTACATTTTTATAAATAAATTTATTAATGAGTAGAATGAATGGCTTTAAATCTGATTACCTAACAATATATATTCATCCATCATATTCTTCCACCACTTAACGATTAAGTATGCATAATTAAAATCGACCTTACAATTAATTTACAAGAGGATACAAAAGAGAGACCATGAAACGAAGTTTACTTTTACCATCAAAAGACTAATGAGGTAAAGGACCGAGCGCATATCGGAGGTGAATACTGTGTTACACAGTACTTTACTTACTATGTTGTTTACATCAGGATCATTTCTCGGTTGAACAGAGAAGAGGAGCCTGGAGGAAAAGAGAAATGAGGGGGAAAAGCCATGGGTATCTCACGGGCGAACACTGGGCTGCGTTTTATATCAGGTGCATTCCTAAGCTGTAGAAAAAAATATGAGCCTGGAGCACTTGAACTGTGAGGTGAACGACAGTGAGCAAACTATGGTGAATGGTGGCGTTCCTAGCCTGAACGAAGTTTAGAAACCAAGGGATATCAGCCAATGAGGTAATGATATACAGTGAAAACCGGACGAATACTTCGTTTCGTGGTTCATATGAGGATCATCCCCGGCTTGAAAGATTAGGAGTCTGAATCGCACAATGAGGTAAATAACTGACAACAAACCACTGATAAATACTGCGTTGCGTTATTGATGTGAACTGAGGAACATTTAGCAACCTGCTGCAGTTGATCAATGAGGTGAATGACTGTGAGCAATTCACGGATGAAAATTATGTTTCGTTGTTCATATTCGTATGAGGATCATACCTAGGTTGAGAAAAGATCAGAAAGCTGGCGCTTTCAGACAAGGAAGTAAAAGACCAAAGCGAACTACGCATGATTACTACTTTGCATTGTACATATGAGGATCATTCTTAAGCTGGAGAAAGATTAGGAGACTGAAGCTCTCGAAAAATATGGTAAAAAGACCAGTAGCGAACCACGGGAGATTACTACATTGCGTTGTTTACATGAGGATCATTCCTAAGCTGGAGAAAGACTAGGAGCCTGGAGCTCTAGGAAAATAAAGTAAAAGAGTCAACAGCGAACCACGGGTGATTACTACATTGCGTTGTTCATATGACAATCGTTCTTAACCTGGAGAAAGATTAAGAGCCCGGAGCTCTCGAAAAATAAGGTCAGAAACCTAAGCGCGAACCACGGGTGACTGCTACTTTGCGTTGTTTATATGAGAATCATATCTAAGCTGGAGAAAGATTAGGAGCCTGAAGCTCCTGAAAAATAAAGTAAAAGACTCAAGAGCGAACTATGGGTGATTATTACATTGCGTTGTTTATATGAGGATCATTCCTAGGTTGAGAAAAGATTAGGAGGTCGTAGAGAGTAGCCGCCGCAGCGCTGGCCTCGTAAATACGCTGCCCCGCGCAGTGGGGCTGTGTGGCAGCCACGCGGCTGTAAAAGGCGCTTTACTACCGGGGGACGGGGGACACTCGCACAGCGAAGAGAGCAGACTCCTGTCCCCAGGCGCCCTAGGGGCCCTGCAGTCCTCTGCAACCGTCGCGCCAGGCGCCCTCGTCGGGCAGGGAGACTCGAGGAACGACGCGCGGAGAAAAAGAATTTAATATTAACGTGGTACTATTTTGAGGACAGGTAGCTTACACTTCAATGGGTGAAAAAAAAGGAGACGTTATTCGAACGAAATTAAAAATGCAGAGTATCTTTGAAACATTACCAACTCAAATGAAAGAAATTTAATCTTTAATTTGTAATAAATCTTACGTCAGAAAGCTTAAGTATCTTATTTAATTGAGATAAATGTTTACAAAGTTCCAAGGTTTTACAATTTTCTGTGCGTTAGGTAATTTGATTGTTTTTGAACAACGTACATGTGGCACCCCTCTTTTAAGTTAGCGAGTTCGTGTAAATTGAGGTACTAATGTGTCAAGGAAAATTATGCAACTCATGTAATGGTTTTAAATATATCATTAATGATTCTGGAATTTTTGTTCTTGACAGTAGTGAATGTTTTCTGCTAGATCGTGCCATATCATTTAAGCATGAGGTATCTGCACTAGGCCACCAAAGATTCCACCTTGTGTCGTTTTCATTGGTATCCAATGTGAGATACGATATTGATTGATTATTTGGTGATTCTGGGCGCGTCAACGGCTGAGATCATTAGTCCCGTAAGTGAAGTGTATGTTTTAGGTGGTGGTGGTTGTGGTGGTTCTGATCTTCCGGCGACGACGAAACCGCGCGCCGACCTACATCGGCTAGCGAGGATTTTCCCCAACGACCTATCTCCCACCGCTCAAGCCGGTTGAAGCTCTAAGCTTCTGCTTGGGCTCGGTAGTGTAGTGCGTGTACGTGGGACGTATTAGTTCCTGGTGACTTAAATTAATTTATTTCATTTGTTGCAGCCAAAGTTTTCATTAATTCGATATACGTAACTTCAAATTTTGAAAGCCAACAAATTTGGAATCAATTTTTGGGTACATACAGTAGTGCTGACGTATTTCCAAATCAAACAATATCGATCAGACTCCTTCCTTTACAACACTACAAAGTTTTTGAATGTCTATTTTTTTCAAATCTTATTTATTATTAATAAATTTTCAAACACATCAGCTGTCCATTATTATTATTATTATTATTATTATTATTATTATTATTATTATTATTATTACTGACAAAATGTCAAATACTTCAAGAATTTACTTAAATAATCGAATGAATCTCTTACAAGAAACTCCGTATCGCGAGTCTTACAAGACGATTTCTTTCGATCTCCTTTTTGCCTCTTGCAATAATTCTATCCATTCAATAGTCTTCTGTTCGTCTTTTCGGCGCAGTTCGAGCTCTAAATCATTTCTCTTTACTAACTTTTACACACCTTGTTGTTTTGTCTCGGCTATCACGCTTCCCCAATCACTACAAACATTCGTTTTTTTCTTATATTTCTTATAGGAAAAACAGTTCATTAAGAATTCTGTTCTAATTACTTAAAATGTAATTAGTTTTTTATCCTTTTTGCCATTGAGACGACATGGTTCATCTTAAAAACCATCATACTCTGGTAACCTATTCACTCCTACTTTATTTGGAATAATACTTGGATAGAAATATATGAAGAATCGTATAAACAGGAAAGTTTGCAAACTATGAGCCAAATATTGATGGTCGTCCTCTGCCCGCTGAAGAGAAAGAACACTTGAAAACGCACAAGGGTGGTTTAATGAATTCCGGAACGGCAGCAGCATAATGGTGGCACCTGGCCAAGTGAGCAATTAAAAATAATTGGACAGGCTAAAGCGAAGGTGCACCCCAACCCTTCCGATTAACTGTGCCAGCAGGTGTTCTCTACGAGCGGTTATGTGTCGAAAAAAGGGTATACTTTATGTGGTTCCAATATTTATCCACCAAGATCATTGCATTTTCGTTGTGAAACAGCAGAATTCCTTACATAAACACCATTATACGACTACTATCGATTATTACCGTAATTACCTGACATTTTATGTTATAAAATATACTTATCGACAATATGATAATGATGAAAGAAATTTGACTATTCCATTTTTTAAATTGATTTAACTTTATAATGAATCAATTAATTTACAAAAATTATACAGTTTAATTAATTTCAGGTGCACACGGGTAGCATTATCGCATCACATACTTTATCACATTATTTCTACCTTGTACAATTTTCAAAAATTAAGATTTAAACGAAAATGAGCCATTTAAAAGCGTAATTAGCTATATCTGTGGACGAAACGTTTTAAAAATGTGGAGGTGACTTGAAGAAATTTTCGAATAAATTACATAAATTTAGCAGAAATTACACAAAAACGGCTCGTTATTTCCAAAAATTGTACATGACCTTTTTTAAAGATCTATTTTTTTTATTTTTTTTTTAATTATCCTTAAAATCAAATCCCTATATGCAAAGCTATTTTTACTTTCCTGTATACGTACGTGTACATTTATTGTGTACGTGTGCGTGTATTATAGGGAATGTTAGGTAATGCTGCGGAAAATCTATTTCGAGATTTCAAAGGAAATACACGTTTTGGGGCCCCTTGATACCGAAAAAGTGTTTTTAAAAACGTCCGTCTGTCCGTCCATCGGTTGTGAACACCACTAGCGCCTAAACCATGCGTAGGATTATTTCCAAATTGGAGAAATCCCTGTTTGTTCTCCATAGTGAGTTATTTCATTAAAGTAACGTACATTGTTTTGAAAATTTTAATAGTTTGCGCCCAATATTGCGCTCAATTTAAAAAAAGTACAAAAACAAGATTTTCTCAAAAAAACAGCTCGATTTTTTTCTTTAAGCATGTGGAAGGTATAGTGCTAAATGCACTCTATTCTTTTGTTTTTTCAAAGCTTACGAAAATGTAATTTTTTTCACTCGTCTCTCATGTCGTTATTATTTTTACTAGCGGCAATTTGTTCACATTATTGCATTTACGAGTACAGGTGCTTGAAATAATTTCATATGAAGTTTCTCGCAAACTTTACCGTTTTCTGTGAACATTAGCTCAAAACTCCGCATTTTCAGAAACGCTCAAACGCCACTTCCTAACAATGACTTGTTTAAAAATTTCGAACGGATAGTGCTACTTCATCTCTTTAATACGACGTAAAGTTCATTTCGGTGTAATTCTTGTTTTTATCAAAAGTTACATAAATGTAAATTCTTTGTAAGATCTCTCACGCCGTTGATATGCAAATTTCCAGCAACTTGTAAACACTATTGTTTTTGTGAATTGAAGTAGTTACGATGACTTCAAATGAAGATTTCGAAAACTCAAAAATTGTCTGTCAAAAAGAGCTTCAAATTTCGAATTTACAGTGGCGCTTAAACGCCATTTTCTTACAAACAGCTCCAAATCTTTAAAAGAAAATTGCTATTTAGGACGAGGTTTTACTGTTCTTTAATAATCTTGAAATAATATTTTCACTCTACAATTAGGAAACCGAAAAATTAAGAAAATGTCCAAAAACTGCACTTTAGGCGGCGATAGATGGCAGCTGGCAAGAGTATGTGGCAAGTACGAGTAGCTAGTCGAGACTAATTCGGGAAAGTATGTGAAATTCTGTAGCACCTCTAGTTTTGTAATGTCGTTCAGAGAGATTGAATATCAAATTTGAAGAAACTCATATGACCGATTTAGGCGCAAGCACTGACCAAAGACCGAATAAAGACAGACGGACAGACATTTTTTATCCCCTGTTTTACTAAGCAATTGGAAGAAAATATAATATTTGATTACACAATAAAGGTATATTGAGAAGTACATTCTTGTGTTTTTAATGTATCTCTATCTTTGCCTTCTATAATAAATCATTATCTTACATTCATTAAATTCTTTTGAGAAAATTGAAATATTCTAATTTTATTTTTATAGTTCTTACTATATTTAAATGTGTCTTTTAAGACAAAAATGAATAATTGAAGTAAAATTCTAAATAGAAGCCTAGTTTTCTGTTAAAACAACGCCAAAATATTGATTCACTTGCTAGATAAAGGCATTTATGACTATTGCGGAAGGTGGTTAACCAGAAATGGCCCCCCCCAAAAAAAATAAAGTAAGGGGACTGATATAGAAAGCGTGCAAGATGGACAAGAGCAGTGTAGCTCCAGGGAGCCGTGTCATCTAGATCGCAATGTAACCAGTTTTAACATTGAAATCAAATATCCTTTGATTCCATCGACAAAAACAGGAGAGCAAACTCGTAAACATTTTCCACTGCCCCTTTCAGTTTACATGTAGCATAATGGTCAGAATGTCCAGTCAACAGAGATTCAACAGCAGACAGAAAGAAACCACAGTTTGATAGTTTGTCGTTTGCCAGAACATTCGTAAACACAGACACACACGCACACACATTCGAGGGGAAATACGTGATTACTTCATAGATAGAACAAACATTTTATAACTACTTTCAAAAGCATTCCTGTCCACATGTATTTCTGCCCACTATTCCATTGCTCTGCCCCGCTACAAAAGGGCAATTGTCTGATTCCGGGTATCAGACTACAATGATCGGGTTTTGTTTTTACGTTTGTTCTAACACTTCGATAAGAGCCATTATTTTGGCGGCTACGTGCTTTTAAATTGTCGTGTTTTTTTATTATACTTGGAATAGGAATCTGAATAATTATAAATTTTCATCAATTATCGTATTGTAACCATGTGTTTGATAGCGTTGCAGTACTACATAAACAATGAATATGAACTTTTCAAGCTAAAATTTCATTTTACAAAAGGGTAAAGACTAACTTGTTCAATATTCCATTCATTTTAGCTCCATTTACCGAATTTAATGTAATGAAATTATATTTATTAATAAATGGAATACAAGCTACTGTGATGAAAGAGAGGCAAATTCTTTTTGTATGAATTCTGTTATCTTATTTTAATAATACTATTTATCATCTACATTTAAGTTTCTTTTACATGCAGAATTTGCAGCAGAACGTTTTTTTTTCTATTTCTATTCACGTTTCTCGCTATTTCCGTCAGGCTAAGACAGACTATTTTATTCAAACTTTTTACATAACTTTTATTTTAAAGTTTCGGCTTTGAATCATCTTTAATTTTAGTGCTAATACCTGAAATCGTAACTCAGTTGACAGGGTCATAAGTTCCATCGACAGACTCTCGACGTTTTTGACCAGGCTAAATAGTTTTGCGCGTGCCATCGAGAAGAGCGAAAAATTGTCATATTGGGCTGTCGTCGAGCAGATTCTTTGTTGACTGCCGTGCCGCTCGAATGAAACCAGCTCGTGCAGAACTAATGTGCACTATTATTCAATTTATTAGGTCAGGCCTAATGATTGCTGAGAATCGATTTACTAATGCAATAAAGTAATTACATAATTAACTTAATAATGTGTGATTTAAATGAACTCTTCATTCAGAATATTCATTTGTATTTATAGATGGATTAAGAGTCAATTGTATAACCCAGGGAAAACAAAGGAATCAAAGAATCACATGCTTTAGAAACAGTATTTTTCGACCGCTTTCTTACAGTAAACTAAAGAAATACGGCTTAATAAATAGGTTCTGTGCGCCAACAAAGCTCAGTGATGTGGAAATCCACCCAGACACTGAATCAAATCTGTCGGAGCGCACGGTGCGCCTGGAACACATTTCAACGGTTTTAAGACCTCAAGGAATTGGTTGCGTCGTTGGGAGAAAAGCAGAAGTCCATGCGGGGACACGGAAAGTGGTCTGTCTCATGAAATATATCCAGCGTCTACGTCGGAGCAAGAAATTGGATCTCCGATGGGCCCGCCTACCTCGTCCCCGCCCGCCCACACAAAGCGTCGACGCGATCACCCCCCCCCCCCCTACCCCCCGTCTGCTTCCGAGGGCGTGTTCTCCGTCCGCCAACACGATCCGCCGCCCGTCCCTCTGGGGCATCCGGCGCTGTACCTGTCAGTCTGTTGGCACTTCCGTTTCCGTCTGGTATGGTATTGTTTACTTAAATGTCGCTCTCCAGCTCCGAGTCAATTTCTCCCCACGATATCTCATAATTTCAAGTCGATTTACATTCCTAGTCATTTGCTACTTTATTCTTCTTTCATTCCCTGAGCAAATCCTGGAAATAAATACATATCTTTCTTCTTCTTTTTGCTCTCCTTTTACCCTTTCTTTTTATCTTTCATTTTTTCTTCCTCCGACATTTCATTTTGTTTCATTTCTTCTCCTTATTCTTATTGTAATTCTGTTATATCTTCTCCGAAGCTGCAAATTCCTTTATCATCTTGAGTCTCATTTTTAGACACCACTTTCTTACATTCGCATTGCATTTGTTCTTCACCTCAAAATGCATTTAAATTAGTAATCCCGAAACGGTATGTCCAGCAATATTTCAAACATGTATTGTTCACTAAACAAATTCAGAAATTATCATTACATGTGACGAATTACGTTTTTAAATTAAGGTGAATAGCATACTTTCCTGCCACAGTCCATCCTCATACATGTACAGACGTTTGTAATTATAAAATATTTAAAATACACTTTCAGAGTAGATTGCGTTCACAATGAATGTATCATTCCTGTATGTGTCAACCTCCGTCATTTCATTAGTCTTAGATAATGAGCACTAAATGACTTGAAACAATATTCTGGAAGAGTTTCTTTTTTCGTACAGTGCATATGTTGTACTTGTGTTGTAACATTTCTACAATTATAACTTCTCTGGAATGTAATTGCAAGTGTTCGGTTAATCATTTCATTTATAATGTTCAGTACCATATTGATGCATCTCATCAGCCACATCCTATAGTTTGTGTACCTTTTCTTCACACATTATTTAGCATCTTTCGAGTGCATTCTCCCAATTTTCTCTTCCATCTCGTCCGTCAATCCGTTTCTGCGGCCGCTCCAGGCTTTCTTGCCCTCCGCCGCCGATTACGCCTGGCCCCCACCGTAAACAAAATGCTGCCAGACGCAGCAACGCGCCCCACCTCGTCTCGCCTCGCCTCGCCTCGCCCTGGCGGCTGCGCCAGTAGCGGAGTTGGCGGCAGCGACCACGATCGTGTCGGTGGTAACGATGGAGTGTTCGGGAGCGAGGGCGAAGGCAGAGTCCTCGACGATGGTGGAGACCGAGGAGAGTGCGAAGGCGGGGGTAGGAGTTGTCGTGAGGAAGGCCTGGCTGAGGGCGAGAGCACGGGTGAGGGCGAGAGTGAGGGAGAGAGCGAGAGAGGGGGCGATGGAGGAAGCAAAGGGAGGGAAAGGGAAAGGGCGTGGGCGAGAGAGAGGGCGAGGGCGAGGGTGAGAGCAAGGACAAGGGTGAGGGCAAGGACGAGGGACAGGACAAGGCGAGGGAGAGGACGAGGGCGAGGGAGAGACAAGGGCGAGGGAGAGGGAAAGGGCGAGGGTGAGGGCGGAGGAGAGGGAGAGAGAAGAGGACGAGGAAGAGGGCGAGGGAAAGGGTGAGGGAAAGGCAAACGGCGAGGGAGAGGGCGAGAGAGTGGTCGAGGACGAGGGCGCGAGAGAGGGCGAGGGTGAGAGCAAGGACAAGGGTGAGGGCAAGGACGAGGGACAGGACAAGGCGAGGGAGAGGGCAAGGACGAGGGACAGGACAAGGCGAGGGAGAGGGCAAGGACGAGGGACAGGACAAGGCGAGGGAGAGGGCAAGGACGAGGGACAGGACAAGGCGAGGGAGAGGGCGAAGGCGAGGGTGCGGGCGAAGGTGAGGGCGGGGACGGGGGAGAGGTAGAGAGAAGGGGACGAGGAAGAGGGCGAGGGAAAGGGTGAGGGACAGGGAAAAGGTGAGGGAGAGGGCGAGAGAGAGGAAGAGGGCGAGAGAAAGGGAGAGGACGAGGGCGAGGACGAGGGCACGGGCGAAGGCGGAGGCGTTTGCGGCGGTGGGGCTGGCGGCGAGGACGAGAAAGTGGGAACTGTGGTGACGGTGGGGCGGCTGTGGCGGTGGCCCCGACGCGGCCTGAAATAGGATTAAGGGCCTACGTGGGAGAAAAAGCAGCGGCCGCTCTGCTTCAGACAGCAGGCTGCGAAACAGCGCCGGCGCAGGCTGCGGCGGGCCCGCTTTGTGTATTGGAGCGGTAAAAGGAATCGCAGGGGTGCTGCTTCAGTGCAGTTTGGTGGTTTGACTAGAGGGGATGACGCTCTTGGAGAAGTGGCGATGAAAATTGTAATTGTGTCAGTTGTAATGGAGATTTGTAATACAAATGGTCGGGATTGCAATAGTGTGATATTAGATGGTAGTAGTGGCTGGACTGGTGGAGTCTGTAGTGTACTTATCAGTTATGTTAATGTTTACTAGTTGACGTGGCGTGGAAGCAATCGATATAGAAATTGAGTTGTTGGGTGGCAGATATGGAAACAATGACGCTCCCCTGAGTTTTGCATCCTGCTAGGACAGTTCATGAAGAAAACTGTGGCTTGCAATTGTTGTGTTTATATCAAGGTAGGAAGGATAGGGACTCTGGAGGTAAACAATCGACAAGTAACATCAGCAAAATCATGGTACATAAGTGACTGGTGTAACACATTGATTGTAGATCTGCATATTTATTTGTGTCTCTATTGTTCAAGAGTCAATCAATGAGGCCGCCAAAATCATTGCCGTCGATTAAAGCACGATCACAATGAAAATGTGAAGCAAATCAATCTCATATGTAAATAGACCCACCACGATCCCTTCTCGTAGTGTAGATCCTATTTGCCGCGGGAGCACGTGGCATCCGCAGGACCAATCCGAGTCGGCAGACGTGAGGGCAGCACGGCGCGGCGCTCGGCTGTGGGCGGCGATCAGACGCCGTAGAGCGAGGCATCTCTGTCGACCGGATCGAACCCTGGGTCGCCTTTAAACTTGCAACATCTCGCCAAGCCAGCAACCCGTCCAGTCCATTTCTAACCGTCATCGCTTCTCACCTCGACGGCTCACATTTCGCTCCCTCCCCCCGTTCACTTCGCTTCTCTCACTCCCAGACCGACTTGCTCCAGGTCTTACACGTTCCACCACTGCCTCCTCCCCGCCCTGCCGGCTACCTGTCTACCCGTTCCTGGCCCGATCGGTTTTCGCTCTTACATGTTTCCGCCAGCTTCCCGGCCAGACGCTCCACACTAATCGTTGATCACCACTTCTCTCCGAGCCTTGCTCGCCCTTCCCGTTCCACCGGTTCCACACACTGCCAACTTTCTGCTTTCACTTTCGTAATTTTGTTATTCATATCGACCGTTTCCAGACCTGGTCATTGCTAACCTCGCCCCTCCCATCCTTGCTCCTGCCCCTCCTTCCCGTTCCACCCTCCCCGTCCTCGTCCTCTTCATGCCTGTCTTCCCAGTTTCCGTCCTGCACGTACCCACCCTCTCCGTTCCCGTCCTGCAAGTATCCGCTCTCCCTGTTCCCGTCCCGCACGTACTCGCCCTGCCCGTTCCCGTCCTGCACGTACCCGCCTTCGCCATTCCCGTCCTACACGTACCCGCCCTTCCCGTCCTGCACGTACTCGCCCTGCCCGTTCCCGTCCTGCACGTACCCGCCTTCGCCATTCCCGTCCTACACGTACCCGTCCTTCCCGTCCAGCACGTACTCGCCCTCCTTGTTCCCGTCCTGCACGTACCCGCCTTCGCCATTCCCGTCCTACACGTACCCGCCCTTCCCGTCCTGCACGTACTCGCCCTGCCCGTTCCCGTCCTGCACGTACCCGCCTTCGCCATTCCCGTCCTACACGTACCCGTCCTTCCCGTCCAGCACGTACTCGCCCTCCTTGTTCCCGTCCTGCACGTACCCGCCTTCGCCGTTCCCGTCCTATACGTACCCGCCTTTCCCGTTCAGGTCCTAAACGTATCCACCTTCCCGTCCTGCACGTACTCCCCCTGCCCTTGCCGTCCTGCACGTACCCGCCTTCGACGTTCCCGTCCTGCACGTACCCGCCTTCGCCGTTCCTCATCCTGCCCATTCCCGTCCACCTCATTAATAAAGACATTATTATTATTATTATTATTATTATTATTATTATTATTATTATTATTATTATTATTATTTCCTGCCCTCCCTGCTTCCATAATTGAAGTTCGCGCCTTGTAACCGGCCCGCCCAGACCGCCCCTCCCCCTGACCGTTCCCCTCCTTGCACACCCCTCGCCGCCCTGGCTGCTCGCAGCTGCAAATTGCCCGTGGGCCGCGGCGTTTCTCTCTATTTGCTCGCGGCTTATTGGAGAAGGCTGAGCGCCGCTTGCCGATTGATTAAGCCCGAGAGCGAAGAGCCTCCGCCGGATGCTAGGACGAGTTAGTCGAAATTGGAAGCGGATGTAGAACAATTCATTGGAACACCTCCACTTATGCTTCAAGGATATTTATACTTCAAATAAACGGCACTTAATAAAAATTGCATTTAGTCGAGCCACAAATCTTCATTTTCCTCTCCTGCGTAAGGTAACGTAATTAATCTATTGATAAAGCCGAAAGAAATTTTAAGAGGCATATTTTGAGTATGTAATAAAAAACTTAAGGGACCGGAAGATGTGGCGTAGGTAAATCCAGATTCTCTCACTCTAGTAATTAACAATAGCCGTAACGAAGTTGTTAATATTACAGCCGATTCCAATAGTTGCTATGACAAAATTCAGAAGCAAGGACCTATCAGGGGCACTGCAGTGATATCAGTTGATGCCCCAAGCCATCTCTTCTGGTTGGATTTTTCAGTTTTTCTGTTCCTTTCATTCTGCGCTTAATTTTGAAAATTACTTGCATTATGTATACTTTCACATTAAGAACAATCTAATGTGTATACATGACGATGTTCACAGATAGTATCCGGCTTTTGGGGTTACACGTGCCCTAGTTTGATTCTACCCAGCGCCCCCAACAGACTATTAGTAGAGGTCGAAATGTTTCTACAAAGAAACACTCAAGACAAACATATAGCTTGGAAGCGTAAAATGTTTATTTGTCGACTCTGGTGGTGTCGTCGAAACTTTGGGGGATTTTTTTTTGGAAAAAGTGCAAAGACGGAATAGTTTGCTAGGAGTTGAGTTTTCTGGTCTTCCATGTTGGTGTTAGATATTGCAATTCTCGGGCGTATACTGATATGGAAACAATTTCATCATTACTTATTCACTTTTAAAATTATATTTTAAAGTATTCGATGTGTTAGTATCTCGTAGCAAACTGAAAAACAAGTTATGGCAATTTTCAAATTAATACAATGCCCTGCATTTCTTCACTGATACATTTTTGCATGGTTTGTCCATGGACAACCACATGTTTTTGAAATGATGTTCTTACCAGTGGAAGGTATATATTGTTTTTAACTTTGCCTTCTTGGATGTACAAAAAGTATCAGACTAATGTTCGTATTTTTTTTAATATAGAACGTGCCTTGAAAACTGAAATAGCCTGCAAGTTATCACACATATATACTACGATCTACAGAACGCATACTCACTAATGAAATGTGTACTTTGGATTTGTAGAGTTTGGATTTGGATTTGTAGACTATATTGTGCGTTTTCCTTGCAATGAACCAGTATATGTTGCTGTGTGACGATGGGAAAAATCACTTCTCAGGTTGAGAAGACCGGAATACGGCGTGGGGATGCCTACGTGCGAAATCCCTGGCCGCGAGGCAGGGACGTCGCCGGTAGGCCTGAGCCCGTTCATGGGCTGTCGCGCCAAGTACATACATATGGTAGATATACACTTCCGCAGAGGAGTTAATTTTTCAGGAGTTCATTTTCATTCCTCATGAAAATTACATGTAATTACTATTTCTTTTAGTTATCAAATATCTATTTAATGTATTTGATTATAAATAGGATTTTCTGAAACAAAAGGATTCCTAAAAGAAAAACAAAAATTACTTCCCTGCACAAGAGAAAAAACAGTTTGTGAAAAAATAAATATATAGAAGGAAACCCATTTTCTAGCCATGTAGATTAACATTTATACAGACAAGTTATCAGCAGTAATTAAATGTTACGTCGGTGCACAAGCAAAGTTATATGTCCAAAAAATCGACACTTTTGAATAAAGACTCTTTTTTTTAAATAGTGGTCTTTATGTTACAAGTATAAATTTCATCAAGATTCTTCTGAAGAGTTCATGTAGAGAAAAATATGTCTTGTGTCAGGAAATAAACGACTGCTGAAGATAAAATTACCCTTCCACAACATTAGAATATTGGAGACAATTTTACGTGCGTCGACCATGTACGTTGAAAATAGCATAAACTTTGCTTATGCTCTGTGGAAAATTAGTGCTCAGAGGAAGCTATGTAAAGTCGCACTTTATACGTTAAGTGTAAAATATATCTAATGTATCTATTTAGTGACAAACCAATTAAATTTGTTTCTCACCAAAGAGGTTCTGTAGATTTTTAGCCATAATGTCTCAAATATATCGTCAATGTCTTTCTGGCCGGCGTAGATATAGGGAACTTTTGTAGATAACAGTAATTTTGAAAACCGAAAATGCATTTCTAGCAGATACGAGCAAATGCACTATTAATTCCCCTACAAAAAGATCGTAACATGGATAGATCTAATTTCCATTAACGCTGGTTCATGCGACCTCATTTTTTATCTTAATGGCAGAATTCTCTTTAAGAGCAGGATGAAATTTAAATAGAGGACAGTAAACTTCCCGAGAAGCCGCCTAATTAAAGGTAAACAAACGCCACATAAAACGAAAATTGCTCCGCTTTTATAGTTCTTTTGGTACTGCTTTGTCCTTTGTTCTCATTTCTATCTAGTTAGGGTTTGTTTTAATTTGAGGGTTTCACCGGACTGAATGGTTCTCAATATGACGAGATGGAACAATGCAGACATGTTTTTGGATAGTATACGAGAAATCAATGTCTAAATAATGATATTTTCGTCATTTGTACAAATTTTTCGTTACATAAATTAAATTATACGCTATTTCATGTGCAATGCGACTTACACAATATATCAGATAGATATGAAAAGTGCCGCAGAGGGATATCTCAAAGTTCGTTTCAATTCTACAAAGTTTTCTAATGGATGAAAAAATACGTATTTCGTACTTCAAAGAGAGAGAGTGAAGCAGAAGCTGTGAGAGTGGCTGAAAATGCATTTCCTTTGATGCAATTTGCATTACTTACTCGAACATTGAGTGAGGAGCAACTGCGTATGTGAAACATTTCAAAAATCCCGTACCGTCGGCATAATTTTAATATATACGCGATGTTCAAATTATATTTTTTGTAAGTCTTGTGTATTTCTCTGCTTCCTATTACCAAATGGAATTGGAAATGAGCGGCAGCTTCAGCAACACACAAATTCATGCTTAACAATTCCCCTTGTGAAGAACGCCGTAACTCAACTGTGGTTCTAAATATGAATACTTCGGTAGAGTAACAAATCATTGATGATTTTGTGCGTTTATGAACAACTTACAATGCAGGCAAGTAGAATGGTTGCATATTTTCTAGTTACGCATATTTTACCAGATCCGTTTGAATATGCCCGCAATTGAAGTTTTGTAAACCGAAAGCTCAGGGGGTAAATGGATTCGATACTACCTAACGTATGATGAGTGGACCCGTATTCGGTTCGAGCGAGAAAGCTGGACTGATTCTGTGGTGATCATAATTTTAGACAACCGTAATGCAAATTATAATATATTGCATTGGTGAAGATAAGTTTACGCTCAGCTGCAATTCTCAGTAACTCTGTATCACTCTACTCACTTATATACGTGTTTTAATTTACAAGGACAATCACTGGAATGGCTTTAGGAATATCTACTCTATGCCCATGTAAAATATACAAGTATAACACCAATCCTATGATTAATCAAAATATAAAAATATTTTAGTTATTTCAAATTTCATTCATTCTTTTTGAAATTTGCTGCTACATTTTTTTGCCGTTGTCGCTGTGATGTACCTTGAATCGGAGTCTTATACATGTCTTTTTGTTTATAAACTGACTAAATACGTTTGCCCGATTTAAAGTCGGATGGCTCAGTGCGGTCGAATAAATATGATTGATCAGTTCTGCCGACTTGAAAATTTGAGTGTGTTCGGCAAAACTCTTCAAGCGCAGTACGACTGAGCCTCCGCTCCAGGGATTTTCAAAATATACCGTCGAATCAGCCGTTTTTGGCCCGAACGCGAGTTTGGCGGAACATGGACCGTATCCTAAGCTGTGTCGGACAACTGCCTAAGTGAGAGTACTAGTGACCAAGTACTTCTGAATAACGCCTAATTTCTGGCGAAGACTCAAATGGGGTTATTGCACCATAGATGTAGAAAGAAGATTTAATTTTTGTAAATAGCCATGCGTGAGTAGCTCATTGCAAATGTCGCATAATCTAGTTAAATTCTTTGGTGATGTAAAACTTACAAGTACATTTGCATGGTTTGTGAAAGTCGTGACATAAATACCACTAGGACATCATGGAGAATCACAACTTTATCATGTTCATCCATGATTAAAATGTAAACAAAATGCATTGTTATGTATTGCAAAAATACATGCAGGAATAGGTTGGAGAGAGTTACGTAATTTAACCCAATTTTTGTCTTTCATTTTCAAGCTTTCAATAAAGACAACTTAAAATATCATAATATTTTAATTTAATCGTTTTTGGTAAAGAATGGAAAAAAATGAAAAGATGCAATCAGTTTAAGTTGGGAAACCAGTGCGCCATTTAGACTCAGTCTCCTAAGCAAGACCTCAAAATAATTCGCGAGGGATAATAAACGAAACCGCAAAATGTGTAATGTAAATACCATTTTCATTGAAATAATATTGATTATAGGACGAGATTTTACTCTTCTCTACTATTCTGAAAGTCGTATTTGGTTGCAATATCAAGGGACCAAAAAACTGAGGTAATGTAAAAAAATGTGATTTAGGTGGCAATAGATGGCAACTAGGAAGAGAACTAGGAAGAGGGTGGCTCAAAACAAAAAAAAGCTAGACCAGACTGAAAAAATTAAAAAACTAAATAGTGCAAGAAAATCTGTGTCATACTGATTCACCACAAGATATATTGATTTTAATCGATATTTGTAATGTTAATGAACTTCTTAAAGATTTGGATGTCTTTTTCTCCCACTTCAGGAGAAATCTTTATTTTTCCTGATGAATGTTTTATTTTGTGCAATTGACAAATTTCAATAGTTGTCGTTGACATGAAATAATGATCTACTTCGTTTAATCTATTTCAATTCAAAATGTTTACTGAGATTAGATGGAGATGTCAGATATGAGAAAGAGGAATTTCAGATCTGTGCCAATGAAACTACACATTTCCTCGACATACTCCTACTAATAAGATTACTTAGAAAAGCATTATGTCGAGATGCATTAGGTCGCAAACACAAATGCAGGGAGAATCGGATTCCACGAAGTTGTAGCACATCCGGGCTGAATTAAACATGAGAGAACTCTAGCACTGCGCGGTGTACAGATCGACTGGCTGGGTCGACGTTTCTGACTCGTTCATCCTCACTGCTTCCAAGTTGGTCTTTTTATTTGGTTGCTGCCTTGAGCAGGACTAGTCATCAGTAGAGTCACCATCGTTGAAGTGCAGCTAAGCTGTCGAAATATGAAATGCTGATCAATATTAAATGTAAATTGATTGCTCTGGGGATTTTAAAAGCATCATCTTAATAAAATTGTTATAACATAGTAAAATAGTTAAAATAAAAATATTTCGTTGAATACTGCATCGATACTTCATGATAAAGTCCAATACACAAATGTGGTGATAATTGAATGTTGTTTGAAGGCAATGATAGCGAAGGAAATAGCGAGCTAGCTTTCCACCTTCATGTGCTCTCATGTGGCATTTGTGGTAGATAAAGAGGGTTTGTAGCAGACATTTTTCCTGCCTTGCATCATCTCTCATAATTACTTTTTTCTAACACAATTTTTTTCACATCTAACACAATTACTTTTTTCCATAAATTTTCTCTCCCTACAATTCATACATTGCATGAAAACATGTAATAGGGTAATTACTGTGGTAAAAGGTATAATTAGCGACATATATTATGAACAAATTGACAACATTTTAAAAGAACATAATAACTGCTTAACTTTTAACTGGTAGTGTCATAATACGGACAGTTTTAGTTAGTTGGACTGTTTTCTATTTAATAATCATGGTATTAAACATTTCCAAGCAATTTAGATCTCAGAATCTAGTAAAATGTAGCTCATTTAAACTACGAACCACAGTTTAGTATAACAGTTCCAAAGCTCCAAGGGATTCGTTCTTGTGACACTAGTGCTCCTGGTGGTCAGCAAGATGGGTCTGTCTCTATGGCTCTAAGAGATAACAGAGGACTGTCTAGTATTTCATAATTTTCAATGCTTAAAAGTTTAGAACACATTTGAAACCGCACATAGGCATGTGCATTACATCTGAAAATTTTAGTGTATACATAATAAACTGCTCATTCCAAGCTTATCATAAAAAATTATTACTGTAAAAGAGATAATAAAATGTATATTTTCTGTGCAGAAACAAAACAAGAGATCACCTCAACATTTCCTCTACGAATCAACGAGAACTGCACGAAAAACCTTATTGAGATGGGACTCTCCACCTAGCAGTTAAAATGATATTTACAAAATAATTATAATTTTAATAAGATTTTTTTTAACATCTGCTTTATTTGCAATTTGTTCTACACGAACATTAGGCAAATACAATTGTACATATATTATCGACATGTAAAGAAACCATACAATTCTGGTTCTTTCTAAAAATGGTTTTAAACTAATTGTCCAGTTCAGAGAGAGAAAGAAAAAAAAGACTAACAAACAAAAGCAACAATAAACAATATCACATTGAAATAACAAAAAACACAATAACAAACAAACATACAATAGTGCAAGCATTGTGACAAAAAAATATATCTACAGTAACAATTATTTTAAAAGAAAAATATTATTTATATCTGTGGTCCAGATCAAGAGGATGTACTCTTTTCAATCTTCTTGTCGTTGTGCTGTTATCTAAGATGTTTATGGCCAGATGATTAATATGATTTTCGAGTCTGTGTTGGTATTTGTGAGATTTGAGAGTGATTTCCTCTTTAACAGTGGTGATATTGAGATCTTTATGTAGAGTGGCGTTTGATACAAACCAGGGAGCATTGCTTAATAGTCTGAGACATTTGGATTGAAATCTTTGGATTATTTCTATATTTGAATGTGATGCTGTTCCCCAGAGTTCAATTCCATAAAACCAGATAGGTTTGAGTATTGTTTTGTAGAGTAAAATTTTGTTTCCTAGACTTAAACTAGATTTTCTTCCTATTAACCATATCATTTGTCTACTTTTCAGTTCTGCTTCCTTTCTTTTGATCGAAATATGTTTCTTCCAGGTTAGCTTTTTGTCTAGATGTAGTCCGAGATATTTGACGGTGTCTACGTTTTCAATTAGTTTTCCGTTTATTTCTATTCTTGTATTTCCTGTTCGTCTGAGGGTAAATGTTATACATTTGGACTTTGTTTCATTCATTCTTATTCTCCAGAGTTTACACCATTTGTTTATAAGCTCGAGGTGCTCTTTCAATGTTCTTGTTGCCGTTTCTTGGTTTTCGTGCGAAGCTAGCAGGGCTGTGTCATCTGCATATGTTGCAGTGGTGACGTCTGGGGACTGAGGTAAGTCAGCGGTGTACAGCGTGTACAGCACTGGTCCAAGGATGCTCCCCTGTGGCACTCCTGATAATACTGGATGAAACGGTGTTATTTCATCTCCGAATTTTATTTGAAAAAATCGATCTGAAATAAAGGATCGAAGTATATTATAGTATGGATGCGGCAGACATTTCTTGATTTTATATAGCAAGCCTTGATGCCACACTTTGTCGAACGCTTGCGCGATATCTAGAAACAAGGCGGAACAATACTTTTTATTTTCTAGAGCTCCGTTGATGGTGTCGACTACTCTATGAATTTGTTCTATTGTAGAATGACGATTTCTAAAACCGAACTGATGGTCTGGAATTGTGTCATTTTCTTTAAGTAATGGATATATGCGAAATAGTAATATTTTTTCGAATACCTTAGACAAAGAAGGTAATAAACTTATTGGTCTGTACGAGGAAACATCTTGTAGCTGTTTTCCTGGTTTTGCGATTACAATTAATTGTGCCAGTTTCCACTGCGAAGGATAGTGTCCGATGCGTATTATTCCATTGAAAATGGATGTTACAAGGGAGATGAGTTTCTTAGGCAGTTTTTTAAGCATTTCCCCTGTAATACGATCATGTCCAGGAGCCTTATGATTTGGTAGTAGTTTCAGCCCTGCTGTGACTTCTTTTGTTGAGAAGAATTTAATTGGTGGCGACATTTGATGGGGACATTCCAAGAATTCTATGATTTCTTTTTCTTCTGTGAGTAGTGCTGAGGGGTGTGGTTGAAATGTTTTTGCAAAATATTTTGCAAATTCTTCTGCCTTATCGTTTTCCGTTCTAGCCCAGCTTCCATCGGTTTTACGAAGAGGGGGGACATGTTTTGTAGGCCTTTTTAATTTTTTAGTAATTTTCCATAAGGAGTAATCTGTAGCTTTTGAGGGTGACAACTTTTCTATTCTTTCCTTCATTTCCTCCGAATGAATTTCTTGTAATTTTCTTGATAAGAGGCGGGAAGTTCTGTTGAGTATTCGTTTGTCGTCCGGGTGATGAGTGCGTTGCCAGATCATCTTCATCTGTCTTTTCTCTTTAATCATTTTTAGTATTTCTGATGGGTATTTATTTTTTTCAAACACTCTCATTTCTGGAGTTGCATATACGGCTGCCTGTTGAATGTGTTGTATTAAGTATTCAACAGCATCGTCGATATCTTCTGGACATTTTAGACGGACCTTGGCAGTGGTGTTATGGTAAAGCCAGTTGCTGTATTCTTCCCAGTTTGTTTTTCTGTTTGTAAGGTATATGCTTTCTTTCTTTTTGATTTCAGAAGAACTGATTGTCAGTATTTCTGGAGAATGATCAGATGAAAGATCAAAAGACGGTTCTATTGTGTGATAGGTCTGTGCCATTCCCTTTGTGACGAAGAAATCCAAGACATCAGGTACCTTGTTACCATCCGTTGGCCAGTATGTGGGATTTCCTGATGAAATTGTTTGGAGTTTTAGTGTAGAGATGGCTCCTCGCGCGACCTCTTGTAGTTACCAGTCTTGATCCCCATAGTTGATTTTTAGCATTGTAGTCTCCTCCAGCAATGAACCTTGTGCCGAGCGTTCTAAAAAACTTGATATACTGATCGGTGGTTATCTTGTGTTTTGGAGGGGAGTATATAGCTGAAATAACGAGCGGACCGAACTTATCGTATACTTGTATAGCGGTTGCTTGCAGATAGTCTTTAGCATTATCTTTGTACATATTGTGTCTGATTCTTGTTTTAATTATTACTGCTGTGCCTCCATGAGCTGTCCCATCTGGATGATTTGTGCAATATACTTCGTAGTCAGATATACGTAGATAGCTTCTTTGGTAAAATGTGTTTCAGACACTAGTAGTATGTCAATATTTTCTTGATGTAGAAACACTTCTAACTCTCTTCGATGTTGAAGTATTCCGTTGGCATTCCAGGAGACAATTCGCAGTGAATTACTCATAGTTTCTTCATTATTGTAGTCATGATATTAATTAGGCTGGAGATTTGTTCAGCTTGCTTTGCTAAGATGGACTCGAATTTTTTAAATGATTCTTGCATTATGGAAATCAGATTATTTTCATACGACACATTTTGATTATTGATTTGCGAATGTTGGGCCATTTGTGCATATGTGAACTGTCTACCTGTTCCTATGGTTTGATTACTTGTTAGTGAGCTTGAATTGTTGCCTTCAGTTATGTTTTGCGTAGCATTTCTACGGTGTTGACTTTGACTAGGATACTTGCTATTACGAATTTTTTGATATACTTCGCAGCCTTTATAATTTGCTGGATGGTCACGGCTACATAGAGCACATGTAGCTGGTGTGTCTCTCGTTTTAGTACAGGTTCGACTATCGTGATTCTTTCCACATTTGACGCAGCTATACGGAAGCGTACAATACCGAAAACTGTGCTCGTAGGACTGACATCGCTTGCATTGTACTATTTCTCGTTTTTTACGCGGTGGTTCAAAACTAATTTTTGCATGTAGTAAGTATTCGACGTCATATATTTTTTTGTTGTTACTTTGAGGTTCTAAGTCCACAAAAAACAATGGTAGAGGTGCTTTTGTTAAACGATGCTTGATATTATGAATTTGTCTTACTTTGTGGCCTTGTACTTCTATAGCTTCTTTAAGTTCCGTTACGTCTGCTGTTGGGTGCATATTTTTTAATACTACCCGAAAGGCTCTTTCTTGTTTTAACTGAAATGTATAATTAGCAATATTTTTTAGATTCAGATGTTTAACAAGCTTTCGATAAACCTCCGGTGTTTGAGGTACGATTTTCACATTGTTCATAGTAATTTTGGCTTCATCTTGGTAGGTTTTGACAAGTTTATATGAGAAGTCTTCATCTTTAATGACTTCTTTAATAGATCTGATCATATCAGATATTACTCTGACGCCTGGAATGAAAATAGGCGGTGTACGATATTTGTCTTGTTCTTGTATGCTGCCCTTGGTTGTTGTATCATTGATTTTCTCAGAATTCGAGGTTTCTTCCAAATTTTCATCACAAGAGAGATGTTCATACCTGTTTTTTGATGATACGGGGTCGTGTTCACTGTTAGTCTTCTTAGAGGGTTGTATAGAGTTGTCATCATTGCGTCTTTTTTGTCGACGCAGCGGGATTGTTTGCCATGAGCTGCACAAGGTTGAGGCCGTTTCCTGCGTTGTAGATGCTTGGCCGTTGGTTGCTGTAGCTTCTAGGACAGTGGCTGGGATTTTTTTTCACGCACATATTGCTGTATTTGAAATTGTAACTGTTGGTTCTGTTGCACTAATTGTTGTAAGTGTTGTTTTAGCTGTTGATGTTCATGCAATAAAAATTGGTGCTGTTGCTGAAGGTTCAGTGTTATTTCACTGTGTTCTAAAGTCGATCCGTTCGTACTATTGTTGACGAAAGCTTCACTGTTTTCTTGGTTATTTAGTATTTCTGTTGTTTGTGTGATTAGTCCCCCGAAGGGGACGTGGTCAGTTAACATAATTCACTTCACTATATATGTGCGGTATTGATTTTCAATAGTTCTTGACGCACCACTGTTCACACGAGAATGAAGTCACCTTTGTACACAAATACGAGCGGTCACCACTGTATCACTAGTAAATTTGAACGGTAAGTTGAAAACGTTCCTAATTCACCACTGTTCACACAAAAATGCACTTCTTTCTGACCCCGGACCGGCACTAGTAGCGGCCGGGGCAGTCGGACTTGCGATAAGCGCTAGCCTTCGGCTAACTGGCGGAGCTGCGGAGCACGTCTGCTCGTGACCGCTGCTGAGCGAGAACTATTTTAATAAGATAAATTAAAAATGATATAATTGAACAAACCCAGATTTGCATGGTATTCATTAGCTGACAGAATCTTTATTTACATTCAAAATTATTGAACCCCCAAAAGTACAAAAAATATACACAAATCCATATAGAAGATAAACAAGAAAACATTGAAATCAATTAATTTGCAAATGTGCTTTCAAATAACATTTTCGAACAATACTGTTAACGCATTCGTTTCTGTATCTTTAGTAAAGTTTAGAAGAATACATTTGGCGAATTATTTTGTTTGTTGCTACAATTTATAGCATTAGAGGCATTTCCGTATGTTGCTGGCATTTTTAATCAAGCTTCAATGTATGCAGGACGCAAATGTGATGTCACGATTTAACAATGGTAAGTGAGCTGAGTAGATAATAAATATTATTCAATATATTCAACCCACTGCATTACAATTGTATCGCTCTCATCACATACTGTCAAGCAAATCACGTGAAAACAGCATGCAAATACTTAAGCCGCACCTCTTCGAATTGGTGATGCATCTTGCTCGTCACTGGGGCTGCTGAGATCGCATCGGATAAGATGAATCATAGGGAGCTTTGCAACTGTTACGAGTATACTAAACTGTGTACAAACGTACTACACCCAGAGATTATAATATTTCATTAATATATTTCGTTCAATAAATTAACACTACTTGATATTTGCAAATTATTATGCACTATTTCTGTTCTTGGGAAGAATAATTATTTGAAGCCACATTGCATTCCTGTTGACTAATAGGATCCGTGTAATAATTATAGACATTCTAATCATTTTTAAGGTGCTTCCACGCCGCATCAAGGGGCAACGTTTGCGAGCCGACAGCTGTTGATGGAGACTATGAGCAGATTTCAGCATCTCACCACTAACTACTAGGCCTAATTTATTTTATAGCCAGGGCGGGCTCCCTGAAGATAAGATAAACAACGTTGATGCCGCTGAAACTGAATTTTGTAGGTAACACTGTAAAGTTGTGTATATATGTTATTCGCTATCATGTGTGTAGGATGTAATTATATTTTTTGCCAAAGAAGGGGTACGTGACAACTTCTTGCTCAAGTAATTCTGAAGGTCAGGGACTCATTATTTCAGAGAATTGACACTATTACTTTTTATTATTTTTTATTAAACCTCTTTGGTGCATCTTCACGCTTCTCAACAACTTACTCAAAAAAAGATGACTTATGCAGCTAATTATATCTGCAAGCATTTTAATGCTTAAGCACGCACGTAAATTCACAGAGCATAAACTCGTGTTTCTGCACATCTCACACGACCTATAAACAGCTTTATCTCCACTGTGAGATAGTCATGAAGGGTACTGGCGGAAACAATAAACGTCCAACAATAAAATTCTATGAATCGTGATCCCTTTATAGATGGCGCACATAGCGCAGATCCAGACCACAAAACTGAATTTTATGGGTAGAAATATAAAGGAAAAGTTGTGTATATCTGGTATTTTAAAATATACAGCTCAGTACAATTATAAAACATGTCAATTTAGATATTCTCTCATAGTTGGTTTGCTTATCTTAAGATTTCAAAACATATTTTTCTTGTAATAGTCTATTTCAGTTTTCTTCTATTCCATTTTAGTACACATTATTGATTAGTACCCTGAACTAACAATTTTAAATCTAAAACGCTACAGTTGAACTGTAAGTGTTCTCATTTCTCTCTCTAGATATTGGAAATGAATGAATATTTTGTGAATCTTCAATTTGCGCAATACGACAATGTAGTTACATTTATATTGAGATATATCTTAGAGAAGACTGTCGAATCTGAAAATTTATTGGTACAATAAAACATTTACCGTTGCAGTGCGGTAAAACTCTGAAATATTAGATGAACACATTTTGAACTTTTGCCTCTGGAAATAAGAATATTTCATCATAAATCACCTTATGAAAACAAAAAGTCTCAGAGTCCTTTACTGTAACTGTAACACGCCACATTTTTTTCCCTTTGTGCGCCTGCAATGAGCTCCCAAGGTTTCCCCAGCTCCTCATGATTGCCTAACCATTCGACCGCTCTATCTGTCTGTATGCAACACCACCATGGATACAGTATTGAGATATATCTCGCATACCCAGGACCTGTCATTTGCAGGAGGAATACGTGCTTCATTGAACCAATCCGTTATTGCTCACGCTTTATTGGCGAACTCTCTGCACTGAAATGCTAAGCATCAGAAAAGAAACCTTTTCTCCCGTTATAAAACTGAATTGTAGGAGACAGAGACGACGCTTTTCATAGCACCCCTGAATAAAAGATCGAGGTTACGCGGCCACCACATTTGGGAAGAAAACAGCAATTCTTTTTAGAAACTGGCAGTTCAGAATTGACATTACGAATATATTTAATATCTCACAAAAGCCATCAATAGATACAAACTGGTAAGCAACGCAACAAAAATACTCTGTCATATTCCAAATTATTACTGTATAAAACGAAAGCCAAATCAAGAACAAAACAAAGCCGTTATTTTTGCAACCAACACATTCAAAATGTAGATCATAATATGAACATCAGCAAACACATTGCGGTCACGTAGGAATTCTCGTTTCAATATTTACAGTCGACTCCGGTTATTGTGAACTCTTATATAGTGAACCATCGGTTATAGTGAACAAATCACAGGTCCCGTTTCACATACATTACAAAAAGCATGAGAACATTTGTTTATAGAAAACCTTAACTGCGGTTATTGTGAACGTAGGAAATACAACTTCCTGGCAATTAATTCCCTCCTAGAAAATAATATATTGCCTCAGTGTTACAACTTCCAACACCAGGTACCTTAGAAAAAATATCGATTAAGTTCATAATCCAAGAAGTCCCCCCTTAGGTGAAGGTATCGGGCCTGGAATGGGAGCCTTACTGATTACCTTATAGTACTCAGTTTTACGGCAGAAACGATTCTTTGCTTCAGCTTCAAGCTTGCTGTTACTTGATATTCCATGGGAAAAAGCGCGTTGTGTTCTACTTAGGAGACAGAAAACGAGCGATTGCCGTTGTCCCAGAGCCTGGCAACACACTCTGCGCCGCGCGGAAAAGTGATAGTTTTATTATCTTGAGCCATCCCGCTACTTCAAGCATCTCGTATGTTATTAAGCAAGTAAAAGGACCTTCGGAGAATGGGACTGTGTTCCAACAGTGGAAGAGGCATTGAAGGGCGTCAAGACTGCATTACGATACTTAGAGAGCGTGGACAATGCAGCATCATATATGCAGACAGCTCGAACTTTGAAGGAGGCTCTAGAGGAAAAATTAATAAAATGTGAATGAAGCAAACAATTGGAAAATAGATAATATTGAAATTTTAAGTTCGAGTTGTTAATGTATTTTGCCGTACCTCCTGCACTAAGAAAATCAATCATAGTGGAGAACTTCTATTTTGATTTGACATCATCAGTGAACCTTTGATATAGGTCTAGTGTTCACTGCAACCGGAGTCGACTGTATTTATTATTTCGGGTTCCCGGGCGACAACTACTACAGGCATTACACCCGTTAATGTTGTGCTTGTGTTTCACGGGATATGGCGGTGACCATTCCCCGGTGAATGGTGTGCCAGCTAGCGGGGTTTTCCCCAATCAGGTACCTCACACCAGTTCGTCGCGCACCACCCTAGCCGAAACAAGCTCTAAATTCCAGACATGTGTGGTAGTATAGAGCATGGAAGTGTATGGGGGTGAGGAAGGAAAGTTAGCGATCGGTCCGTACTACTCCGGGATTTTCCTGGTGTAGATCGAAGAAACCACGGAAAAATACCGATCAGAGCAGCCGACCGTTAGAATTCTCCTCCAGATAGCGTCTGAATTCGACCCAGCTAGTGTTGAAAAGCAGAATTGAGGACCAAAATACGACGTAGGGATGTCTATGTGCTAAACAAACCTACCTCTTGATTAATGGCCTCAAGGCCAGGACGCTGCTAGTAGGCCTTGGCCCCGTCAGAGACGCATGTGCCAGTACACAACAACAGAGTCTCAAATTCTGTTACGGTCGGGACTCCAATCCTAGAACCACTCGGTCTGAGGCACTGCAGTGACATTAGATTATGACGTGTGTCACCTCCGCCAGTTCGCGTCAATATGATGAGCATATCAAACATGTTCCATTAATAATTTTATATCGCATAGAAATTTATAATAAATCGTTAAATAGTCATAATATCGATCATATTTGCTGCTTAAATCTAACCTAACAAATTCCATTGCATTAAAGAAAGACCACAAATCTGTGCGACGCGACGCCACCCGTTCGCTCACTCCCCAGCGCCCCTTCCTTCGCGCGGAGGTCAGGCCAGCCGCCGCGCGGCTCGAAAGGTCACTCGGCTGCGTAACTCGCGCTCCACGCACGTGCACGCGCGCGCGCGCGCCCAGCGCACATCCTTCCGCGGCCTCGCGGTCGATGCCCCGCGCACGACCCCCCCCCCGACAACATCCCCCCGCAGCTCAATGGCCGTTGCGACAGTCGCTACCCCTTGTCCCTGGAGCTTTTGTACTCACTTCTTCAATAAAATGTTATTAAATGTCCTAGTAGATGAACATGTATGAGTATGGCCAATGTTATTAAATGTTCGAGTAGATGAACCTGTATGAGTATGGCCATAATCTCATGAATCCATGAACCCTGCATGTCAACAGGAAACTGTTCAAGCTGGTGGAGTCTCTGGGATGGTATTGGGCGTGTGAAGTTGGAGAGATATGTCTAGATACGACTCTAACAGGTGACACATACGTAAGCATCCTGGTTGATCACCTGCACCCTTTCATGTTCATTGTGCATCCCGGGGCACTTTAAGTGGGACAATGCGACAACCTGTACATCCAGAATTACTATAGAGTTGCTCCAGGAACACAATTCTGAATTTAAACACTACTACTGGTCACCACAATCCCGACATAGACATTATAGAGCATATCTGGGATGCTTTGCAACGTGCCCTTTAGAAGAAATCTCGATGCCCCGCGCACGCCCCCCCCCCCCCCCCCCCCGGCAACAGCCACCCGCAGCTAGTGGGAGTTGCGTTGCGACAGTCGCTACCCCTTGTCCCGGGAGCTTTTGTACTCACTTCTTCAATAAAATGTTACGTTCCCAAAAAGTTGGTAAATGATAATCAAATATTATTATTAATATATTCGTTTATTGAATTTTTTTGGTCGTGAATTGGCCATCGCAAACTCGCAACCCAACGGGCTCACTTTTATTTATCGAGGGTAGGTGCACGAGACTTTTATGGGGGAGATTAGCACGTTCATGCTGAATCCGTTTTTACACAGAGGGCTCTTAGCCCAGGGGGAGGAAGTGAATCGGTAATGATGGTGAAGGATAAAATGGACAACCACAAACATGCATACACACTCACAAACACAACTATGCCCGAGGCGACACTCGAACCAGCGATCGTTCGGTCAGGGCACTACTGCCTTAGCGATCTCGGCTCCCGGATCGGCATTTATTTAATTATATTTACATTTGTTTTTAATTCTAAGATTGATTATAAATGCAAAAATCGGATAGTAAAAATACATTCAATATCCAGCAACTGTTTGAAATAAATAACCCTTTAGAAAATACATCAGTAGTAACACTGAAGAGCCAAAAAAAATTGGTACAACCATGCGTATTCAAATAAAGAGATGTAGAACCAATCAGGATACGGCGCACCGGTCGGCAACGACTATGTGAGACAACCAACGTCCGGCACAGTGGTTAGATCAGTTACTGCTGCTATAGAAACAGGTCATCACGATTTAAGTGAGTTTAAACATGGTGTTATAATTGGCGCAAGAGTGATGGTGCATAGCATTTCTGAGGTCGTGATGGGATTTGGATTTTCCCGTACGACCATTTCACGATCGTACCGTAAATATTGGGAATCCGGTAAAACATCAAACCTCGGGAATCGCTGCGGCTGCAAAAGGATCGTGCAAGAACGGGATCGACGACGACTGAGGAGAATTATTACACGTGACAGAAGGGCAAGCGCAAATTGCTGCAGATTTCAATGCTGGGCCATCAACAAGGGTCAGCGTGCGAACCATTCAACAAGATATTATCAACATGGTGTTTGGGACTCGAGAGCTCACTCGTGTACCCTTGATGACTGCATGACACAAAGCTCTAAACCTTGTTTTAGCACGTCAACACTTACATTGGACTGTTGAGGACAGGAAACACGATGTCTGGTCTGACCAGTATCGTTTCACATTGTTTCGAGCAGATGGACGTGTATGAGTATGGCCAAAACCATCCATGAACCCTGCATACCAACAGGGCACTGTTCAAGTGGGTGGAGGCTCTGTGATGGTATGGGGGGGTGCAGTTGAAGTGATATGAGACCCCTGATACGTCTAGATACGTCTCTGACATGTGACACGTACTTAAACATCCTGGCTGCTCACTTGCTCTCATTCACGTCCATTGTGGATCCCGACGGACTTCGGCACTTTTAGTAGGACAATGCGACAGCCCACGCGTCTGGAATTGCTACAGAGTGGCTCCAGGAACACAATTATGAATTTAAACACTTCCACTGACCAATAAAATCCCCAGACATGAACATTAGAGAGCATATCTGGAATGCTTTGTAACGTGCTCTTAAGAAGAAATCTCCTTTCGCACTCTTACGAGTTTATGGACAGCCCCGAGAGATTCATTGTGTTAATTACCTCCAGTACTACTTCAGACATTAGTTGAGTCCATGCCACGTCGTATTGCGGCACTTCTGCGTGCTCGCGAGATGCCTTACACGATATTATTGAATTGAATTGAATTGAATTGATGCCTTATTTTACGTGGCGAGACTAGGCAGGTGTACCAGTTTTTCTGGCTCTGCAGTGTATTATTATATGTGATACATGAAGTTCAGATCATATTAAATATAATTCAGTTACATTTCAATTACATTTTCAGAAACACGATAAAAGTGTGTTCACAGCGAGTAGTTTTGTTCCTGAATTTGTGAACCACTCTCATTGCATTAGTTTAAGAGATACGGTATTGAACGACATTTAGAGAGCGAATTACGATGTTCCGTTAAGTGCAAATGTTGTACTTTTGTCTTAATTTTTCAACATTTCTTTCTTTTTTGAGATTTAATTGCAATGTTCGGCTAGTAATAAAAATAAACAGGTTCAACAGTAAGTTTCATCATATCAGCTAACTTCAATATTATCATTTTCTGACTCGCGAACGCATGAATATTCCGTCAATCTGCATAATGTTTCTCAAAACACAATCTTCGGGAACTTTCGGCAACCTTTCTCCCCGAACGATCAGTACAGCGTTGCAGTGGGCGACGTCGGCGGCGGACGTGGTGGACGTGGCGGTGGCGGAGGTGGTGGCGGTGGCGGTGGCGGTGGCGGTTGCGGACGTGGCGGAGGTGGTGGCGGAGGTGGTGGCGGAGGTGGTGGCGGTGGAGGTGGCGGTGGCGGTGGCGGTGGCGGTGGCGGTGGCGGTGGCGGTGGCGATGGCGGTGGCGGCGTCAGCGGCGGTGGGTGCTCGCAGCCACGGAGTAGAATGACGCGCGGCCCAACAATGGGGCGGCGGATAAGTAATTAATGCGATTCGCTGCGCGCTCTCGTGCGTAGTTTCCAATTTGGAGATCCCGCGCCACCGGCAGCGCCCGCTCGCCCGCTGCGGCGGCTCGCCCTCCTACATCAAAGGGCGACGCGCGGCGCGGAAGGGAGGGGGGAGCGTGCGCTTCTTTTCACGGTCCCCGGTCACAAGGACCCACGAAACACGCCCACTGGAAATTGTTCTGGAATATTCTTGTCAAATATACATAAACGAGCTGAGTTTTAAAATGTCGGGAACAAAGGGCACCCTCGGATAAGAAGGTAAAACGTGTCCCCTAAACCAAATCACATGCGATTTGTGTTACTGTAACTCAAACACAAAAATAATATTTTTGAAAAGGTTTTTTAGCCCCTGTCGCACCACCCATACCCCTCTACAGCCAAAAAACGTGTTTTTATTTTAATTTTTTCGTCAACTTAACATTATTTTATCTGATTGAAAGAATGAAAAATAAGAAAATAATTTATACTATCAGAATCTTATTACACCACGTTTACACCAAATTTAAACGCAAAAAATATTTTTGAAAAACATTTTTTTTACTGTGTCTTAGAATCCTAGAACTGTCTCAAAAAATCTCAAATATGCCTTTCAAAACAAAAACTGGATTTGTTTCATTTTTTCAACTTTTTTTCATTCCCCGCCTTTACATCACCTAAGCTTTAAATATACTTTGAAACTGACTGCGACAATCCTGTGCATTTATTTTAGTTTATTATACATTAGAATACATTATTGTAGCGCCCAGTAATATTTAGACTTTAGAATTTAGTTTTAAATTATCTTGTTTTTGAAGGTTTTTATATCCTTTGTATATGCTTCATATATTTGTTATTTTTTCAAAAATTTCTTTTACGTTTGAATTTAGCACTGAAAAAATATCAAAAATACTTTTCTGATGATCTGAGTCTTTTTCTTATTTTTCATGTTTTTAATTAGCTAAAATAGAGTAAATTTGACAAAAAAATAAAATAAAATAACACGCTCTTGGCTGTAGATGGGTGTGTGTGGTGAGACGGGGGTAAGAAACCTTTCAAAAATATTATTTTGATGTTAAAGTTATAGTGTAACTACTTATATATCATTTGGTTTAGAGGAGCTTTTTACCATCCGATCCGGCGGTACCCTTTGTTAATTCGATACTATTTTTCCCAGTGTTCATTGAAGATAAGATTGAGAACAGATAAGATTGAACATAATATTCATTAGTTAATCAACTGAAACATATTTTGCGATTATGTTCGTTCCTGACTACGCATGCGACGGAGTAGCGTTTCTAAGAAGAGCTACATTTGCAAAAAATGTATTGTATGGATCAGAACGATCTCTTTTTAAATAGTTAGACTAAACAAATACTTAAGACTTTACCTAACTTCTCGAATGTTCCCTCATTTGATCTCCACAAGTTCCCACACATATTTCGTATGTTTCCTAACATATTCTCAATGAAATCTCTACAGATTTAATAATGTTTATAAGGTGTTTTTAGTTTCCCTCCCTATACCACAGTACAACGCGAAAAAAGTGTAGGAATCACCTCATCAATACGATCTCACGTTTTCGGGTGTTAAATGTGGGTTTAACGTTTAGATTAGACGTATAGGTAAAAAAATAGGGTCACTGTTTCAAATACGGTACAAATTGGTACTATTGGCCATTTTTGTACCGCAAAAAGGATGTGTTCCTGTCTGTCCAAGCTAATAGCCTGTCCGCATCTCTCCGTGACTGTTCGGGTCTGTTCGTGACTGTCAGTGTCTATCAGCGTCTGTTTGTGACTATTAATGTATCGGTGTCTATAAGTCTCGCAGTGTTTCTCAGTGTCTCCAAGTGCATCACGGTCTATTAGTGTCTGACCGTATCGGTCCGTCTGTCCGTCCGCCGTTCCTCCATTGTGTAATGTCTCGTGTACGGTACGCAAAATCTGATTAGATTTTTTTTATTTTATTTTATTTTATTTTTTTTTTTTTTTTGCATTAGGAAAAATTATATTTTTCTATCCCTCTACTTTCTTTAGATATGCAGAGTGGTAAAAAATAAAACAAATCTAACTGTGACAAATAGCCTGCTATAAATTTTCAATTATATTTTCCATTACATCGATCACTTGGAGATTTATCGTATTATATTATACAATTTATCATTTCAGAATTCCTCGCCTCCTCCCAAACGATCCGATTATCTAGTTTTGACGTGTTTCAACTGAGTACAAATTGATATACATATCAAAGAATCAATTTAATGTTTTTGAATGCGATAATGGATTCTACACTTTGCGCGCAACTCATGTAAATGCTGCATATCGGTACTTTTTTTTAAGCGCGAGTTCTGAAATGTATATCAATGAATATTTATATGAAAAGACCGGTTTGCGTTCGCCATTGTGTTTTATTTTATAACTGTAAAAATTATTTTCCACTCGGAGATACCATAGAGGTAAAATGTGTTTCAGTCTCTTCAAAACAAAAGCGTACTCTGCAATAGTGTGTCGAAGTAAAGTGAGGGCCAGAGCAAGTCCATTCCAGCTCCTCTCCCCGCCCTCGACATGTGCATTATGAAGCTAGTGATTTCTTCACATTTCGTAAGAGCATACCAAGGCTTTTTCCCGTATGTATTACATGATAGTTAACGGATACGCTTGGTTCAGGGTTGGGGGTGGATGCAGCGTAGACTAAAGGACGCAAGTGGTAATGGCATATGTGTGCTTTGCGGTGATAGGGAAGACTGGATCCACATCCTCTTAATTTGCTGTGCAACCGAATCATGGAGAACAAATGGATGGGAATGGGAAATTACTACTTCCTAAACAGGAATGTAACGCTCGCCCAAAACATTTTAGATGATAAAAGGTCTAAATTTATGAAAGAATTAGGAACATTTTTAGGAAATGTTCGGACCATTAGGGAAACTGAAATTAGGGAGTGGGAAAACAGAACCGGTTAGCTTGAGCGGAGCCTAGACTGGAGAGAAATAAATAAGTCAATAAGCTAACAATATGTAAGTTAATCAGTAATTTTATGTTAAGTTAATAAACAGTTAAGAAATAAGTCATAAGTCGTAGTCAATTGGTAAGTAACAGGTCAATATAATAAATAAAATAAAACTGGCATAGTTATAAGCACATTAGGGGGGGAAGGTAAGGGGGGATCGAAAATATAAGGGCAGAGGCGTTGGTGCGGACGATCTTCTGTGGCGCTGTTTGATTTCAGGTGCTGAGGAGGTCAAGCACTGGAAGGAGACGGCGAGACGCCCGCGCCAGAAAATAAATAGTTAAAATAAACGTCGGATACATTAGTATGTACTCGGCTTCTGACGGCAGATTTTTCCCCCTTCAGGGGTTTTTTCCAGAGCCGTACCTTATGGTCTCTTTTCCGCGGCTTTGATGCGATGGAGAGACCATTTGGGGTGAATACCAGAATTCGAAAGATTAGAACGCGAAAGGATGTAGGTATTGCAATGGCTTAAAGACCTTCGGCCTAGCCACATATGATCAAATAAGCTAATTTGTTTGTAATAATTACCTATTAAATAAAAATAAATGATAGTTAACCAAAAGTATATCGAACAATATTTTATTAGTTTACAATAATAATTGCAAACTTGGTTGAGCATTTCATAGTTTTATTGCAATCATTTGAAAAAAGCAGAATTACAATAGCAATAAACAAAATATATAAACAAAAGTGGCAGTTTTCTTGTCTTTGTGTATGCAAACTGGTTAACAATTTCATTAAAATTGTTTTGTTCTTTTTTTTCTCATTTTATATTGAAGCCGGATAATTCTATCTTATACAGTCGTTACTGATTCTTATAAAGACGTAGGTTCACGAATATCGTTTAATTTACTAAACGATCTCTTGTAATCCAGCTTTATTGGAATTGCCATTCTGAGATTCGGTTCACAGCACTGTACCGAATTGTCAAATTCAAAAAATGTCTAAATGAGAAATTTTCTTGTTTGATCAAGTTAAAAACAGCATTTGCAATGATTTATTTACACATATCTAATAATCTACATCCTTATAAGAGACGTCTCTCAAATAGTTTTCTTTGAAGTTCTCATCTTCACAGGATACTCTTCTTTTCAGGTTCTCTATCTATTCACAAAAAAAAGTTTTACATTTAGTTGGAAAACCATTTTTTGTAGCCCAAATAGTGTCCTAGCTTTATCAATCGATATTTCACACATACCGTTCTCTTTCTTTCGAGAGAAATTTGGGTGAAACCAAAAAAACAACAACGTAGTTTACCAAAGGTAATACTACAAAGTTTCAGAGTTTATCGATAAATTTACTAGACACGTAAAGGCGAGTGAATTTTCCTGGGAAAATAACTAACGAAATAATAACTAAATAATATGTGGATATGTAGAAATAAATTTATTTCTGTAAATTTAATTAAGAATATGACCCACGAGACAAGGTCATATCAATTAGATGATATGATTGTATTGTTTACCCATACGATCACTTAAGTTCTGTGAAGAAAAAAACACATTTGCCTTTGAGTAAATAACCACAGCAATTATAATTAAGATATTGATTCGCTGCACCTGTTGAGTATCGTGTCCCAGTACTCCATCCTAAGTATGCCTCTGATCACTAGAGCAAAAGGAAAGGTGAAAATTGCGATTATTAATTGAATCTCAGGGAAATGTGACAAAATTATATGGTTCTCTACTGGTATCAGCAAAACAAAAATACAGGTTTTATACATACATTGCGTTTACAAATCATATGCTCGAAATTTCAATAAAACGTTCGAAGATAATTCAAAATATTTAGTAATCAAAATGTATAATGCAGCCAATTATATGATTGAGACACTTTTCATCATTATCTTTTAATATTTCGAAATTCGGTTGAAGTGTGCTGAATTTATTTCTGATCTCGCTTTTTAAAATCTAAATAAACGTCTTGCGCGTTGTTTCCTTAATTTAGGTAATTTCTATTCTTTATTTAATTTTTAAATGAGTTATAACAAAATTTTGTTCCATAAATTTGGTAAGTCTTTATACGAGAATTACGTACTTTACCGCCAAAGAACCCAATATTATACCTAATATTATACCTAATATTATATACTAAACCTAATATTTTATATTAAACCTAACGTTATATATTAGGCTTACCACGAAATTATTGAAAAATTATGTCACACGCTTCATTTATTGCCTCCGTGAAAATTAGAGTTTAATGAAGATGAAACAATAATTATAACATTTTATACAAGTTGAAAAATTATAAAACAATTATTTTAAAGAAAAATTAAACTAATTTATGTCTATTATTTGTAAAGTCATCTACTCTCTAATTACTTGCAAATGCAGCACAATTATAACCGGAAGAACGATCCTCAATGTGCTGATTTTTTTTAACAAAACAAATGTGAAACTGCATCTGCAACAATCAACGCCTACACTTGAATAATATTCCGAAACATGCTCTTGTAATATATCACGTAGGTAATTTTACACGTAATGAGCCGCATCCCGCTTTCGAAACTACAGCAACCCAACCGCGCAATTTGCGTCCCCGCGGCATGGCTCCAACACGAACAGTCACGCATGTTCCGACAGAGCGCCTCCGCCCTCGTCCCCGACAAGCAGCGCGCTCCGCGAACTTCGCCTCGCCACTCGCGATGAAAAGCCCTCTCGGCCCCAATCTGCGTGGGGCACTTCAGAGCGCACGTCGTTATGGGGTAACGACGTTACGACAAATGGCGCCGCCGCCGTCGCCGCCGCAGCTTCCGGCCAGCCCGTCACAGAGGCTCCGCCACCGCCGGCGCTAGGCATGGACTCTCAGAGTCTATTCACAAACCTATTCAGACTTGATGCCTTCCTAAGCATTTTTGCGAACAATTGTTAACAGTAGGTGCTGATTGAAGTTACCTACCCCTTAGGTAGTTGTATTTTGTTTTAAGATAAGAAAATAAGAATATTGTACCCCAACTATGACATATGAGATTGTGTAAGTACGCTATACATTTTCGAAAGAAAAATATGCAACAAAAAAACTTAAAAAAGGCATGGGCACACCGGGTGATCGTTCGATGCCTCGCAAATCAACGGGCCCGGTGATGGGACTGATGGAAAAAAATAGTAAAAAATTAAAAGAAAATAGAACTCGAGAAAGTTGACGTCATAATAAGTCGCGGTACAGGAGTTTGATATTTCATAAAAGTTTCAATTTTTTTTACCTTAAATTAATTATAGGATATAGTAATAATATAATTTATTACTTGTGTCATTAAAGGCATAATTTAATTCTCTAGCTAGCATGTTTCATTATTTGTAAATACGTCGTAAGCAAATACAAATAATTAATAATGCAATGGAAAAGGGAGCTCAGAAATATAGTTTCCCCCATTTTGTTATGGTATAAGCCCGTTTTTCGAAGAGCGCTTTAATTTCATACGTGATACTCGTATAATACTAAGAGTAAGATAATAATGAAAAATATTTAGTTAACAATGAAGGTAGATGATTACCAAAAAAAAATATGAACAATAACTCGTAAAATAATAATTAATTATAAATATATTAAATTATACATCAGTTATAATGTATAATTATAAATATTCACATAATTGGAAAAACTACTGATAAACACTCGTGTTTAATAAGCGAATGTCAACATCAGACATGAGAAAGGTGAATGCGTTAAAAAGAAGCGTTAGGAAAACTGGAGATGGCTAGTCTTTTTGAGTCAAACCCCTTTGAAAAAAGGGGGCCTGACGGGCGTGGGCGGTGTAACAGCAAAGGCCGCAGTGAAGATCAAAGCAAACATACAAGATTTGCGATCGTAGAAGTGAACATTAATATACAGTACAATGTGGGCGTATAAATGCAGGAATAATAATATTATCGCAAAGCTAACGTGCGTGAAGACGAGGGTATGAGCAAAGGGCAATCGATGCGACAAAGGAAACACGAGTGCGAAATGCAGTTCACTTCTCGCAGGCGTGCGTCGGCCGGATGACGCAACTCTCAAACGTCGGAACCCAGAGAGAGAGAGAGAGAGAGAGAGAGAGAGGAGAGAGAGTGAGAGAGAGAGGAGGAAGAGGAGAGAGAGAGAGAGAGAGAGAGAGAGAGAGAGAGAGAGAGAGAGAAGACAATTGCCTGTCGCGCGGCGGAAACGTGAGACCCCGCACCGGAGGCTCTACGCGAAAGGCTTCGCTGGAAGCCCCGAGAAGCAAAGCGCAACGTCATCCTTCTACATGCATAGTTCGCTACACACGGGCAATCACAGTACATATGATACATATGGCACCGATAACGGAGTACTAGAAAATTTCAAGGTCGGTGTGGTACGGTAATCATTGAAAAAATTACTTCTTTTCTAGGTTACCTAAATTCCGGATTTTATAGTCACATTTTACCTTACTCTTATTCACCCATTATTATTAACCAATAGTAACAATAATATAAATAACAATAATAATAATAATAATAATAATAATAATAATAATTACAAGACACACAATTATTTTATCACATACATGTAAAATTAATAATTAATAAATACATGTAAAATATATAATTATATAATACATGTAAAATTAAAAATTAATAATTAATGTACTATGGTAATAGAGGAAGACAATATTGACGAGAGTTTAAATAAATGAAATTTTGATGTAAATATAACGTAAAAGGAGGAAAATCAACGATCAGCTGTTCCAAACCAGTACAATTACGAGCAATACATGAGCCGCACTAGCAATATTTAGCAATACCTTATACTACAAAAATATTTTTAAAAAATGCGAACAACCTCTCCCTGCAACAACCTCTCCTTCCTACAACAACCTCTCCTTCCTACAACAACCTCTCCTTCCTACAATGAAATCTCCCTCGAAGCAACCCTACAGCCGTCAGATATAACTCGCGAGTTGGGCCGAGGCATTGTGGTTGACATTCGCAGAACTCTTCTCTAGAATTCTCGAGGGGTTCTATCATCTGCATTGACCAGCGACTGAATTGTGCCTCGGACATCGCCTTTTCCCTCAGATGCCCGCCCCGTTCTTCCCACACAATACAGCACATCCCTTCCCCACCGCCGGCCCTTCCACCTACCCCCCCCCCCGTGCTATACCACGCGCCGGGACGCGCCGGGACACGTCGGGACGCGCCGGACGCAGCGTTTCTCCGTGCTGCTTCACTTTAGCGTGCGACATTCCCACGCACCACTACGCCACACCGCAAAATCAACACACTGCACGCACCAGGATGATTCTCATTGGTTTGCCGAATGTTCTTATGCAGAAAACTATTTACTTTCGCGCCTTTCACAACGGAGCTCATACTAGAATAGTGGTTTTATGCAATTAGTTTAAAATGTTAAGCTTTATTGCATGAGTACATGTTTTGAAAACAAGAGACTTTAGGAGTGAGTTTTCAAATTTGTACGATTGAAATAAAGCAACATTATAAACGAGTTGCATACTATATTTTTTGATAACAGCATTATACATTTATAAGAAAATCAAACTTAATTTTGTGAAACAACTTCCCTGTGACGACTCGGGTATTTGATATCGTGGCGAGTAAACGGTGGTGGCTGTCCCGTTTAGCTCTACCTCCCCCCGATTCTCTCGCTACGATTGGCTGAATGTGTGTGACGCAATCATTCGTAACATAGAATCTAATATCGTCATTATTTGTACCGCAAAATTCCGATTATGAACGATTTCTTGCAACAGAAAAGCTTCTTTTATAATGTTGGAATACAAAAAAACACATTAAGAATCATCCTAACATACGTGTATTTGTTTACATCGGGTATAGAAATTCACCATTTTCCTTTTATTCTTTCAATTGAATTGATGCCTTATTTTACGTGGCAAGACTCAAGCCATCAGGCCCGCTCTTCCATCTGACCACGCAGATTTCGCTACGCTCCTTTCACCAACTAGCGGAGAAAGGAGGTATTTCTTGGACGACGAAACAGGCAATTTGAATTTAACCCAGAAGCGTCATTTAGGCTTGAGGATCTTTTATATGCAAGTAAATCCACTAACATGGGACAGCCGGATTTATTTCCCCTCCGAAAGAAGTATGAAGTTCTTTGAATTATTTTTCTTTTTTTCTTTTGCCACGATACCAATGAATTAATAACATTTCAACACTTAGGGAACGCGCCATCTATACATTGCGTCGCTTTAAAAATATGCTAAAGAATTAAATATCCCATAAATACATTGCGAAGTTCCATTCATTATGAAGATCTGAAATAATTTCTATTCGGGCATCAAACAAATTGAAAATCTATCCCAATTTAACGTACCTCAAACTTCAGATCCTGCAACAAGAATTGAAAAACAGGTTCCAATATACGCATTTTTTGCAAACCAGTGCGAACTGAAGACATTTCGGCGCTTTAATGGAGTTTCCTTATTTTTGAATTAGTATTAATTAGTGTAAAAGGTAATAAGCCACAAAAAATTGAATGAAAGTACTGGAATACAGATCCATGTACCTTCTTATCGAATAAATGAAAAATAAACATGAAATGCAAATCGTACGGAAGGGCCGAATGACATCTCTTCCGCTTCGTTTCTTACTGGGCTCTCTCTGCATTCTCCGTTGTCTTCACTGCCTCTGTGGTGCTACCACCCACGCAGCAACGTCGTCGCACCTTGCACCACCGGTGCACCCAGTCACCCAGGGACTCGTCATCTCTGCACCCCACCCACACTTTTCACGACCGACTGACACCACACGCACCCCCGCTTCTTTTCTCTGCAGTGGCCTTTCCACGGGAATTTCTAATTGTCCCATCAAATCAAATGTCGATTGAACTCCTCAAGGAAACAATGGAGAAGCTTAGCATTTAGACTTCTTACAAACATCATTTGTATCTGCAACAAAGAAGTATCCAAATTCATCCAAACGAAACTAATTAGAGGATCGGGTTTTCAACTCAATGTAAATTTCTTGATAAACTCTTGTCTTTTTAACTAGCACTTTGAAACATTAACAATCCCGATTTTTTTTAACAATTAAAATTGCTATTAAATATCTATAATGTCTAAACGTAGAGAAAATGGTCAATAAATTTACTAAGGTTGATAATGTACTACCATACACAACAATTATTGGAAATCTTACCTGAAAATTAAGATTGAAATAAAGATCCTTAGTGTTCACAAATGAATTTATTTCAAAATAAAGCTTAAAATCGCGGTTACTAAACAATACTATTAATAAACTACGATAAAATAACTTTTCTGGCCCTCAATTATTAAACGCAGTTACAAACTTTTCCAGAATAGTCTGTCGTATTACATCGCAAAGACTTCGATGTGCCTATTAGAGAAACTTGAATTTGAGAAGCTTTAGTGCAACACGACAGTTAAAAGGCGCTTGCTCTTAGTCACCTGCACTGAACTATGATAAACTTTTGTTCCGATTCAATACAAGTCATAAGAAAAATGTATTTGGCACAAAAATATTACTAAAAATTGCTTGATTAAATATTTAACTATTCCCTTTGTGATACCAACGAAAATAACCGTTAAGAAACTGATACCAACGAAGCTTTTTTTTCCAAAATCATTTCTTGTATTTCACAAAGTATGATTTGGCAAAGGAACACATGGGCTGCAAAATATACTATGGAAAGCCATGGAACTGTTGCGCAAACTCTGAAAAGAGGTCTAACTGTTAAAACGCTCTATTACTTCATATATAGGCCTGGTGAAGGTGGTGTGGAAGATAAAGAAACCTACTGCACCAGTTATGCCCGTTGCTGCCATGCTTACGATTGATTGATTGTTTTAGTGATTCTGAGTAAGTCAACTACCAGGGTCATTTGTCCCGTGAGTGTAGTGCATGGATTTGTTCGGGAAGTGGTGGTGATCTTTCCCTCGCTGTAAAGGGGGGTTGCAGGATTTTTCCCAACCATGTATCTTCACCAGCGGGGAACCGCCCCAACCGGGAAAAGCTCTGGGCTCCCGACCAGTCTCTTGACATGTGTACTTGTGTATGCGTGCTAGTGTAAGTGTGTGTGTGTAAGGGAATAGGTTAGGACAAGAAAGATGTACGAAAGATCGCGCGCTGTCCGTAGCTCGTTTTGTAGGGTTCTGCTCCGGCATTCGCCTGATGTTGATCGGATAAACCACGGAAAACTACCGAGCAGTGCAGCCGGACACTAGAATTCTCCTCCAGACAGCGACTGAATAAGACCTCACTGAGAAGGTAGTGTCGATAGTTCTGCCACCGACGGGACTAAAACCTGGGACCTCCCGGTCAGAAAGACTGCAGTGACATCTGTTGATGCCCTGAGCCATCTCTCCTAGTCCATGCTTGCAAAAAAACCCACTGTCGCACCCTGCGCCCCGCATCCCGCGCCGCGCATCAAACCCACAGCGTTCCACGGTAACCCACGCGCTGTAGCGGTCAGCGGCCGGCGCAGTGCTCGGAGAGCACAAAGGCACGACCACCGTACGCCACCCGACCCGCGCCCGCACGCCCGCCGCCGCCGCAACCCCCTTCTCTCGCGCCACCCACAACTCCCGCACCCACACTCGCACCACTGCCACCCCCCATCACCCACCCCGCCCCGGTCAACCTTTTTCCCCCTGCCGCCCCCTCCTCGCTTCACCCGCTCCGACGCCAGGCCAATACCCTGCACCAGCTGACACAGCAACCCCGACGGCGCCCTCACTTCAGCTGGACCATGTACTACACAACTAATGCACACTGGGTTGGCACGAGTTATTATATAACTATCTTCGTTTTAACATTGTAAACAGTAGTAACAGTGTAATCAGTATTTAGTACGGATTTCATCGGTAAGATATTGATAAGGGTGATTTGGCATCCTCTTAATAATTGATTGCGAACGTTAATGATGAAGAATTTAAGAGGTTATTCTTTTTCTCACGATAAAAATTACTATATACTAATTCCAATCAAAGGAATGATTGAATACTTTTTTAATGTAACTAAACTGTAAAATATGAGCGCTTTTATATGTTCGATTTATTAATATTCCTATTCCTACATTTTGGCATAAAATTAAATTCTCTCGAAGAAGCTAATATTAATTTCCGTAATTTCCTTAACTTGGAAGAAGCTAGTAAATTTCTGAAAGAAAGTATTTTATATCAAATCTTTCTTTTTATGCCCTGAAAAAACAAACAAGCGATAAAATACTAAATACTTCCCTGCATTGAATACTTTACATTATATGAATTTAGTCAAACCCCAACCGATATTTGTGCATTTAAACATGTTTTATTCGAATTGTAAAATCAAACTCAGAACCTATTCAGTCAATGAAAAATTTGCGGGGAGAAAAATTAAGGACAAAATAAATAGGAATGCTTAAAAGGAAGGTTTCTTCGTAATAAGTCATGTCAGGCCAATGTAGGCCACAATCACCACCTCCACCGCCATTTCGCGGTCATCGTCAGCACAGCTTCCTCCGCCTCACTCAAACCTCCGCAGTTGTCGCTGCGATGCGTTCGCGGTCACCGCCTCCCCCGCGGACGCCGCCGGGCCACCGCCGACACTTCTCTCCCGTCGCCGTCCCCCCCGGGGGCACCGCCGCCCCGCACAACCTTTCTTTCGCTGCCACTGCCGCAAGCTCGCCCGCTCACCAGCCCTCCCCGCCCTCACCGCCCACCCCCGCCCTCACCGTCCGCGCCCACCCTCAGCGCCCGCGCCCGCCCTCACCGTCCGCGTCCGCCCTCACCGCCCGCACCCGCCCTCACTGCTCGTCCCCGCCCACCCCGCTCTCCCCGCTCGCCCCCGCCCTCACTGCCGCGCCCGCTCGCCCCTGCCCTCACCGCTCGCCCCCGCCCTCACCGCTCGCCCCCGCCCTCACCGCTCGCCCCCGCCCTCACCGCTCGCCCCCGCCCTCACCGCTCGCCTCCGCCCTCACCGCTCGCCCCCGCCCTCACCGCTCGCCCCCGCCCTCACCGCTCGCCCCCGCCCTCACCGCTCGCCCCCGCCCTCACCGCTCGCCCCCGCCCTCACCGCTCGCCCCCGCCCTCCCCGTTAGCCCTCGCCCTCACCGCTCGCCCCCGCCCTCACCGCTCGCCCCCGCCCTCACCGCTCGCCCCCGCCCTCACCGCTCGCCCCCGCCCTCCCCGCTCGCTCACGCCCTCCACGCTGGCCACCGCCCTCCCCGTTAACTCCCGCCCTCCCCACTGGCCCCCGCCCTCACCGCTCTCCCGCCCGCCCGCCAGCAAGCGACCCGCGCGCCATCGCGCATTGTTCGTCTCTTCACAATGGAGCATCGCAAGCGCGCTTGGAGGGCGAAGAGTGCCCTTTGCGACCCCTTCCCCTTCTCCCTCTCTTCCTCGCCATCGCCCAGCCATCCTCCCGCATCACTCTCCTCGACCCAGGCTTCGGCTACGCGCTTCCATCTTCACTGAGACTACGCTGCAATGGTTATGTCAAAAGTCTTGGTTACTTTAGTCGAAGGTACAAATATAATGCAGTAATAAATATTTTTTTTAAAAAAAACGCAATAATAGTCTATTCCTCAATAAATCTATTTTTAACGATTACATACAAAGGGAAGCCAATGAAGTCTTCTATGTTTTCTGGGAAATAACCCCTAAGGGAATGTAAGAAATTAACTTCCAACCTCATTTTACAACTTCGATCTTTGAATTCTGTATGCATGAGTTTAGCGGTACTTTTGTAGTGGGGATCTTTGTTGATACCTAGGAATCTCTTTATGACTAGTTACAATAATTCCGAAGCGAATTAGAACGCGAAAGGATGTAGGTATTGTAATGGCTTAAAGGCCTTCGGCCTAGCCACATAGGATCAAGTAAGCTAATTTGTTTGTAATAATTACCTATTAAATAAAAATAATGATAATTCCGAAGCTTCTTTTTCAGCTTCGTTTATCGCTTGTGAGAAGACACTATCTGACTGGAGTTAACGAATACGAGGGCTCATAAACATTCCCTCTTTCAATTAGGCTTCAGAAACGTTTGGGAATTTATAGCACATATCTAAAACGTTTTTCATCTTCTGGGGGAGATTTGACGAGTTATTTCATCAGCTCCAGCTTAATGTAGAAATGTAACAGAAGGATATATTTAGGAGGGATCAAATTTACATTGAATAATTCTTCGTCTGGTCTGAGAGAATGTTGAAAAGACTCTTATTCTTTTCCAGAGAATATCTCGTCACACCTCGGAAACAAAACAGAAACAATATCATGCGCGACTGAACACAAGACTTGGAATATCTATGATTTTTGTTTTGTGATTGATTGCCTAAATGTCTAGTTGGTATTTTAAAATCTCCAAAGTCTATTTCGAATTTTTTGAATTGACCCCAGGTAACATCCAAATGAATGAAAACGTCTCTTTGGGATTGGAATTCGTTCTCACGATATCGCGATGTATTCGGCAAGATTTTATTGTTTAGTTTAGATACCAAAATCTATGCTGCATAATTTGAACGACCTCAATCTATCACGAAGTCTTCGAGAAAGCTCGTTCTGAGAAAATTGTTGAGGGTTCCCCTTTAACTTTAAATTATGAGCCAGATTCGTCTTCTTCTTCCAGATTCGTATTCTGTTATTAAGCATCTACACATATTCCATACGTACACAAGACGGTAGTCTTATTACTGTGATGTCACTGCTGTAAGACAGAAAACAAACTCAAGATTGAGATTAGTAATTTCTTTCTTGTTTTGTTTGTTATATGCTTTCATATTGATTGAATAGTCACTACTGTCGTTTTGTTGCTTATGACACATTTTAGGAATTCCGAAACGAAACTATTTTTTTTATCTTTAACCACAAACAAAGCTCATCTTTAAATTTTGGGTACACGTTATGAGGAGTCCAGGTTTTGTCTTAAATACACAATTTTAATCTAAAGAAAGCGCCAATTCCTCTCTCTAATAACTCGCTTACATTTTTTAGTTGCATTTTAAGAGCATATTCACCACAGATAAAATAATTGTGAAAATTAACACAATTCCCTAGAGTCATTTTTAAAGTTCAATATATGTACACTAACGTAAAGGCAACAACTGAAATAAGGACTCGGTTAATAAATGTGTTGCAGTAACCTGCTGGATTAAATCTGTCACAACATACCACACATTAACGACCCCAATGTTGGGGAAAAGGTCAAGAAGAAGATACAGGGGAAAATATAAGGCAATAATTGATTTAGTCTGAAAAAATAATAGCGTTGGCTATACACTACTCCAACCTACGGTTAAATTGTCGATAAACTATACTAATTCTTTTGTAAAAATCTGTGCATGATGGAGAAAAAGTGAAGTCATTTTAGGTTTTAGCACACTCAAAGACATCAGAATTAGTCAAAACAATGTTTTGTTCGCTGCCTAGTGTTACTGCAATCTACTCACTTGTTACAATTCGATATACAATATATTTATTTCTTTTGTAAATAATTTACAATTTTCATGTTTATGTTTCTGTAATGCAAATTTTTACGTAGAGATTATTTTTTCGCACTAAGGCTAAGCGAGTCGCAATATCGAAGTAGTTTATTAAGCAAAATATGCTTAAAATTGTCTTAAGAGCTTATTTTCGAAGTTTTGACGTTTCCTCTCTGCACACCTGAATATGTCTAGTTTGCACGGTCGCCACAGCAAACGCCCCTACCTAACTCGATAGCCTAGGTTTAATCAGGCGAGCGTCAGCGTAGTGACAACAAGCACTCGACTGTGCCTCGACTGTATTGCGGGATTTCGCGGACACGTGCAAAAGTGTAACATTTTTTGCATAGGATATACTTTTTTTGTTATTTAAGGTCGCGTTAAAATCTAGGTCATTAGCCACCACTATTGCATTTAACGGAATGGTAACTGATATAATATGGTGATGATAGGGGTGAAAGGACGAACACAAATATAACCATGTCCGAGGCGGAACTCGAACACGCGATCCGAGATCGCTGCGGCACTACTGACTTAACGATCTCGGTCATCCGGACCGGCGATGTACTATTTATTCAATACTTCGTATTCGTTTTCGTTTTCGACCACGCGTTTTGTTTTGTCTAGAATTTCACATAGGCACACTGTGAGGCTCTCTGACCATCGCAGCGCCCGAATCGCCTGCCTCTGGGCTTCCGCCGCACGGCCCTAGCAGGGCAACGGTCGCGGTCCGGAGAGCGGATATCGACTTGCCCAGATGGGCCGGTGGCGTCGACTGCTCCTCCGGGAAATGCGGCGGGGGCTAGGCGATAGCAACCGGACATGGCGGCCGCAAACAAAGACGGAAATTTCGTAGGGAAGTCGTACCAAGAAAAGGTTCCCGTATGAAATGACCCGGAAAACGTCACTAGTGTAGCACGTACACACACAATGGCTCATTTTTTACATTTTTCAAAGGCAGTTCTTCAAAAGTGTCTCGTGGCTAGTTCTTAATCAGCGTGCTCGCTTTCCACTATGCGGTCCCGGATTTTCTTTTCTCGGTCAGGTAAGATTAAAGTTTGCGTTTTTCCTTGCAATGTCCCAGTATATGTTGCCGTGTGACAATGAGAAAGTTCACGGGAATAAGGCGTGGGGATGTCTACGTGCTGACCACACGTACCTTCTTAATCCATGGCCGCGAGGTAGGGACGTCGCCATTGGGGCTGAGCCCGTTCACGGGCTGTCGCACCAAGTACGTTGTATACATACTGTTTTCCGTATATTAACAGTACATATATACATGTATACATATTGTATATATACTGGTTTTCCAAAGACTGGAGTGTGAATACAATTGATGTACTATCTAATGTAAAGTTACCTGGCTAATATGATTGATTTTAAACTCGTACTATAAAAAAATAACAAATGCTGTAGTGCTATGCAAAGGTGTAGTAAAAGGCTGACCTAAATAGCGCAGGTCGTTGATGCTGCATATCGTTTTGTTAGGTTTGTGAGATCAGACCCTACATTAAGCTGAATCTTTGTCCCTTGTGCCTGTGACATTATTGCCTAGAGCAGGGTTCTTCAACTGATGGCCACGAAAGGTTGTTACTCAAAAGAGAATGTCCCTTGCATCCACGTCGGGCGGGAATATTGCGCGCCTATCGCAAGCGCCCTCTCATGGCAAAATATCCTTATAGTAAAAATAGATTGTTTAGATTTAAGAACTTTTATATGAAATTCAGAATTTCAAAATCATCCCAATGTGTTTCCTGTGATATTCATGGTACGCTCCGGTTGCCGGGAAAACTGCCGATATCAACACTAAGGGGACAGGCGGGTGTGGATTGTCCGAGTACTGTAGTTATGGCCCGCAACCACAAGAAAGATTGTAGTTGTGACACTTGAGACCTCGCAAGTTGGACATCCCTGGCACAGAGCAAATGATAAGATATCGGCTAGAAACATCATGCATGAAACCAGGATCTTCTAAAAAGACACACGGTAGTTCTGTTAACTTCCACCCAGCTCGTCCGGTATGGATGTGTTACGAATATTCGTTGCATTAATGCCTTGTCCAGAGTGACAGAAATCCGATTAAACATTTGTTTAATGTGACAAACAACCACCACACGCGATTTTTAATTTTTGGGCGACAATCTTGACATCTAGACAGCCTCGACCATTTAAACACGGAAAATAACATGCAACAGAAAATGACACAAAGGGAATGAAATTTCAAAAAGGATTTTCCGTGTATTCATTATCTTTTAGTACTCACAAAATTCACTGTAAGAGAATTCACAGAATTGAAACGGGACTTCGTAATTTTACTTTAATGAAACACTTTCAGATTTTGCAAAAAGCGCACGATCATTATCCAGAAATAATTAATAAACTTTTTGTTACTCGCTACCTAGAATTCTACCAAAAAGAATTCTACTACGTCCAGTTCTTTCATGTCATTGTTTCCGGTTATCATTGTTAACACTGCATTTTACGAGTTCTCAGAATGTAATAAACCAATAAAATATTTGTCTTTGTCATTCTATTTTTTGACTTGCAATTTAAAAATGACACCTTCATTGAAAATCATAAAAATTCGAATAAATAAATAATATCTGTAGAAGCTCTGAAAGCATTTGTAATCTTTTTGCTTTTTTGTTGTTGTTTTTTTCTTTTATACCATAGCATGATAGATTTATGGTTAATAAAAAATGGTTTAGGACTATCGATAAACGTCAGCATTTTTATTTCAATCGTTTGTAGATCGCATTGTTGGCCTCATTTGCTCCAGAATTAGACTCTATTCACTAATATTTCTGAAGAGAACTGGATCATATGGAGGTCAAGCTTTCTTTCCAACTGATTTAATTACTTTACCGACTCAATTCCATCTGAAGATCCGAGTAACAAGATAGAAAACCGCACATACGTCACGAACGTGGAACCAGTCCGATGCAGTTCTTGTGGGGCCAATCTTACGACGCCATGGATCACGGAACTTCGGACATAAAACACGACTCGCGAGATAGCGGAGAAGTCTTCCCGGAGCCCCGGGCGCTGGGGATTTGCTAAGCGCCTCAGGATTTACGGCGCGCGAGGCCACGCAGAGCCTTCGTCTCACGGCCAGGTGGATTCCTTCCACGCGCGGCGGCGACGCTTAGGGGCCCTAATTTTACGGAAGCAATAACCTTCCTTCTGGGAGCAAGTGATGGGAAGTGGCAAAGGAGACAGCGTGTCGCAAGGCACATCTTCGAGTTTTCCGCCCGGGAAAAAAAATATTTTTTTTTGTGAGGTTTTGTGAGGTATCAAGTGAAGTTAGCAGATGCTAATACTTTCCGTGACTGATGGGTTTGAATGGTTATTTCTGGATTATTATTTGATTGATGTATGAGGTTTGACAGCGGACGAAGCCATGCAAAGCCTTCGTCTCACGGCCAGGTGGATTCATTCCACGACTTCCATTTTACGGATGCAATAACGTCACTTCCGGGAGCAAGTAAAGGAAAGTCGACAGTGGCAATCGGGACAACGCGTCGAAAGGTGCTGCGCCCGAAAAGAATTCTTCTAGTGTCGTATTACATTGGTCAATAATGTTAATAAATACTAATACTGAATTGAATTTGAATTGAATTGATGCCTTATTTTACGTGGCGAGATTGGAGCCATCAGGCCTGTTCTTCTGTCTGACCTCGCCAATTTCGCAACGCTTCTTTCAGTCACTAGCGGCGAAAGGAGGTATCACTCGCGCGACGAAACAGGCGATTTGAATTTAGCTCAGATGCTTCATTTAGGTGCACATGCATTACATCTACTACATGGGACAGCCGGATTTACTTCCTTTCCGAAGGAAGGCGTACAGATTTTTTCGCCCTTCAAGTTCTACAGCTTTGAACCCGCAAATTTGGGTGTTACAGTCCAATACACTAAACGTTACACCATCACCGCAGCAATTGGATGATTATTTCGTGTTTCTGGGCACATAAACTAATTTTGTCATGAGATCCGTAAGTGTAATTCATGTTATATACGTATATTGTCGGGGCAACTCCATCGCCACTTTTTAAGTCAAGTACGTTAGTGTTACGATTACTGCACTTCTGTTCAATAGACTTTTAATGCAGCCATTAGCGCTTTTTAATTTGTTATAATTTAATTTAAATAATGCATGTCTTATTCAATGTGACAGTTGCCTCTGCATCTGGATTTGTTTGTTAGTTTTTCGTTTTTATAATCTGTATTACGGTATGAAATTACGACATAGTCTGCAATGATCATAGCTATTCAAGCACCCATTTAAACTGCGATCATCAATCCACCGCTGGAAATTGAGATCCGGCACATCTGTTTGCAGGAGGCCCTTTAGAATAAGTCATGCAGATGAGCAGCCGGGACAAGCTTTAAGCTTCCGACATGAGTGTAAATGTTCAAGGCCTGGGAAACTGTCTTCTTACAGCACACTCGTTTATGAACCCAAACTCAGGTTCACAGACCCAATTCCAGTTTGAGGCAATGCATTTCCGAATGGCAAAAAATACTAACAGCGCCATGACACGTCAGTGGACTATAATAGAGCCCATTAGTTCACTTTGAAATATATTGACAATACCCAGTAATTGGTATTTTCACTGAACATTCTGAAAACGCCTTAACGTTTGTCGCGTCAAAGCACGAAAATTAATTATCTTCATTTACGTATAAAAAGCAGAATATGGAACTGCTGGCAGATTCAGGCATTTTTATTTAGTTCATATTCTAAAACCATGTTAAGAAGCATGACATGATGGCTTTAAATATTTTTAGTACTCTTAGTATCTTTCAATTATTAATTATCTTGGAATGAAAAACGAATTAAATAACTGCCGTTTCTGCACCCAAATACCCACTTAAAAGTATTAAAATACACATTTTAAATATATACTGAAGTTTTGTTTTCTTTAAGAAAATACGCCATTGGATACAATACATGAGCATTCACATTCAAGCAAATGAATGAAGTTTAATAGCGTTATTAAATTCGTACTAGCAAAGAGGAATTTACAGTCATTGACAATTTTCATACACAATTCAATATATGTCAGCTTAGCCAATGTATTTCTTTCTAGTTGCGGACCAATAATCCACTCATCTGTGCTTTCCAAACTACCGTACATTTTCCACGAAACTTTGTGGAGGAAGAAATGTGCTTGGCACGCTTCCTAAAGTATAATAATTCGAAACTGTGCAATTATGCACCCATTTGTGAGGACAAATTTATTTACAGAACACTGTCAAATATTCCGCACAAGTAAATCCATTTTTGAAAGATATACCTGCATTTTTGCAATTACCGGGGTAATTTGCCAATTCATGAGTTATTTGTTCTTAACCAATAAGCCCTAAAAATTAGAAAGTTAGTAACACTGAATTTTCAGTACATTACAGAAAAAAATCAAAGAAGGAGCAATGTCCATAAAGAATGTTGCTCTAGAAAGAGTAAATAAGGCTTGGAAAACCCATTACATGGACTCGTTAACAAGAACGTGCATTTCAAATATACCCAATAGGTTCATTTCAATTATTGCTGCTAAGGGTAGCTTCACAAAATATTAAAATTATTAAATTATTATTAAATTATTTTAAAACAAAATGTATGTTTAAGCAATACGTTTTGATCAGTAAATTTGTTAAAATTAATGAATAATATTCACAAAATAAACAAAATGTAAAAATGTTAAGAAATATTTTTATTTCAAAGTTCAAAAAATATATTTTCCTATGGTGTTTAATAATTTGGCAAAACACTATAAATTGTGAATACTTTTACTTATTTAAGGTCGCTAATCAACTACTGAGGTCATACAGCGATCACTGTAATCAACATGTAATTTTGGGGTAACAGTAGAACTCGCATAACACTGGTTTCGAAACTTTGGGGGTAACTGTAGCGGAACTCACATACGGACACACACAAACATCCACACCACGGACGGGATTCGAACCCGGACCCTTCAGGCACGAGGCAGCTACGGAGCTACGGCCCTTCGGCCTTTGCGACCTCTGCTCTCCGCGCCGGCAGTGAAACACTTTGTTACACCGCTAACGGGTGAAGTCAGCCTCCACTAAGGCAGCGATACATCAGTGTGTCCAACTGGACATCTTCCACACCATCTGCTCTTTCTCCATAACTACGCCATAAATCTGCTACGTTCATAACGCACGCACCGCTGCATGGCCCAGCCTGCGAACTCTGGAGGTGCGTCACGACACTTGGCCCAGTTCCACCTCCCGTCCAAACGGGGACCCGACGCGTGAATTTGGAAGATGGAAGGGATAGAGAGAAAGGAATGTAGAAATTGCATGAGATGAGAAGCGCCTTAATTCCACGAAAATGAGAAGGAAATGCATGAAGAAGAATTCCTAATTACAACCAACAGAAACGAAATTACACATTTACAAGGAAATGAAAAGACATAATAGTTCATGGCAGGTTGGGAGATAAAAAAGGGCAGTACTAACTAGAATTTAAGAGAATCTAATTTCCATTTTAATAAGAATATTTATGGTCCAGCAAATATTCATTTCCCTTTTTACGCTAATCGAAATACCCCAGCAACATCATTTCCTTACCGTTAATAAAGCGCCTTCAGTATTGTTGAACTTATTGTTACTATTGTTAGGATAAATAGTTCATTGTAGGCAAAGATAAAAAACCTTCTACTATGTATTGGTTTTAAATGGCAATAAATATAACATTTTATTGCAGAAGCGCTGTTATTATCAGACTCATACCATCGCAATTCTGGTACCTAGACGACACCTGTGCGGGCGCGGGAGTCAACGTTGGGCATCAGGAAAAATTGCAAAATAATAGAAGGAAAATTGTAGATATTTAACACCTAATGCCAAGCGTACTTAGCCACACACTTTCTGTACTTGGCGAACCATATAATGAGAACTTATCCATGTCCTTATTTTGAAGAACTACTTCAACATTCACTAGCCTCAGGAGAAAAGCCTCATTGTAACGTCCGCGGGGAGAGACCCTGAGGGGGAAAAGCGGGGATCAAATCTCGGGCGAGGCTACTGCTCGCATTCGAGGGTCAGATTCTCTATCGGCATTCACCTAGAAGATATTATAGCCCAGAAAAGGCAACTTCACCATATCGGCACCAGAAGGGGTTCCCTCTTTGAAACTTACCGGTCCGCCGGGAAAAGACCCCGAGGAGGGAAACCGGGCCGGACGTTGTTGGGAGATTTAGCTGTGAAAGAACGCCGTAGTTTTCATGAAATTGCCATGAAACCGTCACAATGACATTGCAATTATACAGGGTGACCGTTTCAAATTATTTTGTAAATATCCGATAAACGTTGAAAGTAGAAATTATCTCTTAGAGTCAAGAAAGGTATTAATAATGAAAGTTCTGAACGATTAAACAGTATCACCTTATTTAAACAGACACGGAAACCCTTCCCTGGGATCAGGTTAACCCTTGCATTTGAAAAGCGCCTGCGAAGTTACAAAAAAAAATTAGTAAATTTCCTCTTTATCACGAGAAGCTGGCATAAAAGTAGGTCGTATTTGTACACAGGATTTTTTTTCTAGACATCTTCCTGCACTTGCTATTCTTCCAGGCTCTGCGAAAGGTCTGTTGGATCCAGTCCAGCAAAGGAGGTAATAATTCAGTTTGTTCAAATTGTCTTAGTACACCATTTCCGTACATTTGTCTATATCAACCGCTTCTTTGCCTCAACGGTATATTTAATCAATCTAACAATACGGAATTTCGCAAATGCTAGGTATAGACACTTCAACATCCACCCCCCAAAAAATATTACTTTTCAATTGTTATGTCAGTTCTACCATTAAGTAACAAGTATTGGGCTTCCTTTTTTTACCTTCTCCGTACAATCACGTATGACATTGCTCGCCGTGATGAGAGAAGCCCGAACGCACTTCCGCCCCCGACGTGACGCCTTCCCAAAATGACAGCGAGGGAGCGAGAGGAGGGGGGCGACGGACCTTCTCCGGTTTCATAAAAGCTTTCATCAACGAAAGGCTGCGGAGAGCTATTTTACCCCTCGCGTCGCCCATTCGCCCACTCGCCCAACGATTTGACGATCCCCTCACGTGGGTCTTTCACGTCTGGAGTGGAACGAGGACGAGGTATGCGTCTCTTGAAGAATCTTTTGGACGAACTGGAGATTGATGAGTTACATTACCGAAGAATTTCCGATTTGTAGGCTACCTTTTGTGTTGACAGACGATTCCAGACTTTACGCGCATGCGCAGAACGGTTTCTGGTGCGGCAGAGCAGTTGCTGCGCTGGCACGCGTTCGCTTAAATACCGAAATCGTTCGTTTTTTGACTGATTGATGATTCCGGGCGGGTCAATGAAGTCTTTAGTTCCGTAAGAGTAGTGCATGTTTCTTCCTCGGGTGGGGGTGAAGATCTTCTCCCGCTTGATGGCAAGATCCAGCACCGACCCACCCGTCTGCTTCCAGGTTTTTCTACAACCAGATTTCGGGGAACCGCACTAGCCGGAACAGGCTCTAAGATCCCGACAGGAATGGTAGTGTAGTGTATGGAAGTGTGAGTGTAAGTAAGGGATGAGTATAGGACAAGGAAGAGAAAAGAAAGATCGCGCGCGGTCCGTGGTCCGTTTGTTAGGTACTGCTCCGGCATTCGTCCGGGTATTGATCGGAGAAACCACGGAAAACTACCGCTCAGAGCAGCCGGCCTCTAGAATTCTGCTCCATACAGGCACTGACCAAGACCTAGCTATCTAGCAAATGTCGAAAATCCTGCCACCGTCGGCACTCAAACCTAGACCCCCCCCCGATCAGAGGCACTGCAATGACATCAGTTGATGCCCTGAGCCACCTCTCCGGGTCCGAACTCGTTCGTCAAAAAGAAGAGAAAATCGTATCGAGAAAATAACCCGTAATGTGTTTTAACTTTTAAGCAAGTACATATTCAATCTCCTTTCTGTTACTGGGATCAAATACACGCAGGGCTTTTAATTCGATTTTGAAGAGATTCGCGTTTTTCCATTTTTAATGCTTCTTTGCTGTTTCAGCCTCATTTTTTCCATGATGTAACGAATACAACAAGTAAACTACCAGTGTTGACATACTTGTCAATTATTATTTGATAAGTAAACAAATGTTAATGGACATTGAAAATTTTCCTCACATTCCTATATATCGCGAAATTTGCATTTGTATTAACATGTGTTGAATCGGTCTGAATATTTACATATTTATAAGGAGGAAAAGTATCTGGACTTTCATTCTAATCGTTTATAGATTGAATGTACATTTATACACTTACCAGCTTTTAAATGATATCATTCATTTTTCTTATGGTGTGTTTCACCGTTTGTTCACTTGAGTTGTTGCGGCAAAAACATGGCTGTACGATTTTGAGTTTGCAATAAGAAAGAACAGACGTTCTCAATCAGTGTTTTTGAGATTTGAATTTGTATCAGAAGCTAAAATCCTAACAAGACGTTCAGCACAATGTAGTTGCAATGTTTTTTTCTTGGTGAAGAGATTACATTCGATTGAACCGTTCAAAAGCAGTCAAATAAGAATGCAGGATGAGAAAAGAGAAAGATAACCATACTCATTCACTTCTAAGCGCAATATTGAGAAAGTTCTTGCTCTTGTTCTCTATAAACGATGAGTCACTGTTGATGAAGTAATGAGTAATTTGCACGTTAGGCCGGTTCTGCATATCAGAACGTCGAGATGGATTGTCGACAAACGAACATTAATTGAAAGACAACACGCATCCACATACCACCGATCAAGCTTTCAAAACCAGTATTCTGAGTTCTGAGAGCATCCCAGACACAGTTATAATCTTGGCACGCCTAATTATCATACGTTTCTCTTAATGAGGCCGAAGATTTAACATCGACCTACAGGTGAGGAAGCAATGCATACATGTCTTGCTGTACAATCAAAAATATTTTTTCTAACGTTATCAAAAAGCTGGTGCTATGATGGACTAAGCAAATGGAAAAGAGTAGTGTTTTCGTTGAAAAATGAGTTTCATTGTAAATTTAGTACTGTTGTAATCAATTATAAACATTGAGTGCAGATACTTATTGACTTACTATTGTATATTAGGCGGTCCCTTGTTTCTAAAGATCAGTGATGTTTTCTGCATTTATCTTAAACGTCTTGTTTTTCACTTCCGAGAGCCTTGATATTGCTTGTATTCTGCTAATATCAGTGGTGTAATTTTGGTAGACGTTTTTCATTTCGTGATTTACGAGAGAGTATACTTTGTTAGACACAACCACTGCATTGTGGAATGCAGATGATCTACACGTAGGTGCAAATTGTCTCATCGTTCTCGTCAGCCTGTTTACACACACGGGACCATGCGGGCCTTTCTCCTTCTATTATTATTATTATTATTATTATTATTATTATTATTATTATTATTATTATTATTATTATTATTATTATTATTATTATTATTATTATTATTATTATTATTATTATTATTATTATTATTATTATTATTTTATTATTATTATATTATTATTGCATGCAGCCATATACTAATTTTCTTCATAATTTATTTACATATTTCGAATGAAAGTTTCTCCACAAATATGAGAGAGTGTGTAATTTAAAGTATATTTTTTCTCAATAAGTTATTTTATTGTCATCCTCTAGGAGAACTCAATTTTACCATGACTATTAACAAGAAAAATAGTAATTTTATTATTTTTGGGAATGTGCCAGGTTTCGGTCTAGGTCTGGAAATTATGAAGGTGATATACGTTTCGATTGAACTAAAATGAGGTAGAAAATGTGCGACTCTTGTCCGGCAAAAAAAAGTAACTCCATCACTGGTTCGCATTTCCAAAAGTGGTAACTCTCTAGAAACAATTCATGCCCGTTCGGCAGAGGCTAGTAGAAAAGCAACAGATCTTCACAGATGAGCGTTGAGATGCCAGTGGATGTGGGGGGAAATAAGAAGCATAGTGGCATGTTAATAATGTAAATAATATACATCGTGTACTCGTATGTATGTATGTATGTATGTATGTACTTGGCGCGACAGCCCGTGAACGAACTCAGGTCTACCGGCGACGTACCTGCCTCGCGGTCTTGGGTAAAGGGGGTACGTGTGGTTAAGCACGTCGACATGCCCACGCCGTATTCCAGTCTTCTCAACCTCATCGTCGCACAGCAACATGTACTGGGGCATTTTAAGGAAAACGCACACTATAATTTTGGCTCGACCAGTAATCAAACCCGGGGCCGCTTGGTGGAAAGCGAGCACGCTGACCAAGAGCTAGCCACAAGCCAATGTATCTCTTAAGAATGAGAAATATTCAGAAGATTTCAAATTGAAACAATAGTTAATCCTCTCAGCTACGATATTTTTTAAATGGCATACAAAGAGAATAACAGGGAAATATCTTCTGACGTAGTTTTTCATAGAGGATGCTCCTTACACTGAGATTATGAATGTAAGTAAAAATATAGAGGTGACAATATAAAAAAGGGGTTTATCAACGATATAATCGGACTTTATGTAAATGTAAGGCAAAACAAAATTTGTCGCTACACGGGTATCTCGGGAAAATATATTTTCTTACATCAGTATTTGTTGAAGCTGCGAAATATTACTTAAATGAATACAAAGAGCATTAGCAGAAACTGCAACGAACACCACCTTCTATGTTGTCATCAGACGAGTTCTGGAAAAGAAACGACACATAATTGACAAAGATTATTACTTTGCCGAAAGGATCAATGAGTATTGAAGAGATTGTTATGGTTACCTCCGTCTGGACGAAAATAAACATTTTCCTTTACAAATTTCACGCTTGATGTGTATGCATGCCACGTTTTGGCGTTTGAGATTTGGTGTTATTACGTTCGACTGCAGAAATGTTCTGAAAATTGCTTGCCAGCGTGCCGAATCAAACTTTCAATGCGCCCAATATATGTTTCATTTAGCTTCTGTGCACAACCGCTACGAAACTGCTCGCGGCTCCTCTGATTTTCATAACAATGCGAGCTCGTCCGTTTGATGTGGAAAAAATTGGATTCCGAGAAATCTGACAATGGGTCAATTTTTTGTTCGCGGCCGCTCAGGAGAAGGCGCGATTTTTTGGTGAGTCTTCGAACTAACAGAAAGCAGTTGACAATCGATGTCAAAGAACTTTGAATAAAAAATGAGTAATTGGGAAGGAAATGGCGCGTTTGTAAGCCAGATTAGGCCATCTTGATGGCGGGAAGTTGGAAACGTATGATCTTTTCTTATAAAACGCCTTCAAAAGCAGCGAAACTGAGCTATTCGAAGCGTGGCGCCAAATTTGAATTAATTTGGCCACCCCTGTTCCAACAGTATTGAACCATTTGTGTCCAATTTACCTTTCTCTTTAAGAGGTGTTACTTATAGTCTAGAAAATTTATTTGTTCTCTTACATGTCAAATTAAAACTGAACGCCTCTTGAAATGAGTGAAAATAAGATAACATTAGCCCTCTACCACCATTCGTGCAAAACTCCCTTCAAAACCCGACCTCATTCCCTTCCATTTCATTCCTGCAACTCAGTCGCTGTATGAATCAAAATGATAATTCATTGCCCTCTGACATATATTTCACTCAAAATCTCGACAATCCACTTGATGCTCCAGAACGACAGTACTCGTGGATAATGCTATCTCATGTCAAGAGAGGTGAGATCGTTAAAGCAAGAGCCGTTGACGTATTTACTACTCTCAATCTGCACTGTACTTCTGCACGACAGGGTGTCGGAAGTTTTAATTGCGTTCGTCCTTGATGAAGCTTCAAACGCCCTCCGCTGCTTCCTCTATTCTGGGATGGTGAGCGTGGGGCGAATGGGGGGCTGTAAATGAAAATTTTGCATTTAATTAAAAACAGTTGTGACGGGTGCGGAGCTTTGATCCGGGCGTGTGCAGAACGGGAATAATCCAACGTGGCTACCGAATGCCATAGACGGTCCGCACACATTCAGATCACGGTGCGATTGCATTACCTTCGTAACATACTATTTGGATGTACAAACAGCGTTGCCGTGATATTTGGTGTACGAGCAACTTTTTTTTATCCTGCTTGCGGATGAGTCAGTGTAATTGTCTGGGAGGAAATTAAAAAGGGAAATGGGGGAAGCGCGGGTGAAAAAGAGAAAATAATTTTCGATTAAGATATTCAAGAAGAATTCATTTTATTATATCATCAAAATTCACACCTCTAACAAAGGTCTGTAGCATCAAAATTGAATTAATTAACTAGTGGATAAAAAATATTTCAAAGCAAATGTGTTGCGTTTTAACGCAACACACGTCAGCAGAATTAACTCATAAGCCGTACTTTCAAGAGCCTTACACCAGACATTTTCCGTGTCCCTCTATTGAAATGAATGAAACTATTACAGCTTTTAAAACTAATACTTCCTTGGAAAAGTATGTTTAAAAGTATACAATTAGTATACAGATACATGAATATATAATAATTTTTTGAATCATCTAAATGTTATGAATGTGAAATGTGGTAATCCCATTACATATTCCGAACTCGATCATCGACCTGTCAAAAGAAATTAGAAGTCATAAAATAAAATAAATTTAATATTAAAAGACTCAGTTATAAATTGGGCATTAGATGTATACACCTACGAATAGTGGGTATGTGTGAATATGTGTCATTAAAGAACGCATAATCAATCACTGCATCAATATTAATTTACGATAAATTCATTGAATCAATTTTTACTGCATCGATAAAGGTGATAAACATGCAAGAAAACCTCACAAGAAGAGAACTCGAAATAAATTAGTAGGCCAATATGTAAATCTCCATTACTTTTTGAAGATTATTTTGATAATGTATTTTTAATTTCAAATTACAATGTGGATAACGTGACTACAATCATTCATACCTTTTCAGAGCAAAAACATTTCACCGAAGAAATTACGTTAGATAATAATATATTTTGTGAAATTACCTTCGAGATATCTACTTTGACAAAAATAGATTTTTAATCACCCAATACCCCTTTGGAATGCACGTAGCTTTGGTAAGGGCGACGAAGAAGACAGAAAGTCGTATAAATCTTTACCGTTTAATCTCATTTCTGCAATAATGCCACACATTACCTAGGATGAGTGAGAAAGGAAGAGGAAGAATAAAAGGGTAATGAGAGAAGCAAATTTAATCGTACAATTATCGCGAATTCCCACTTTTCTAAATGTATCAACGAAGATACATGAAATTGAATCATGATTTGATAGAAATCACGAGGTTTAGTTTAAAACAGTAACATCAAAAATATTTTTTTGTGTCTCTGTATGTAATATCACTAATATATTTAATTAATACAATCCAATTATGTCTTATTTTTTGTGGCGAGGCTCTTACGTCTGATCACGCAAATCCCGGTATTCTCCTTTCAGCGTCTGGCAGAGAAAGTAGGTATCACTCAGGCGACGAAACAGGCGATTTGAGTTTTGCTCAGAGACTTTATTTAGCCTTGAGGATCTTTTACATGCAGTAAATCTACTACGTGGGACAGTATATACCGCGCGTTGTCTACAACTCCACACAATTCTTTGTTCTACAAGAAGGATTGCTCCCCGGGTTGGACATCTAGGTTCTTGGACCCGCACCCCCATCCGCACTTGTATCCAGTGCAATATCACCTTCAGGCCGGTATCTGGATCCCAGTAGACCGCAGTTAACTTGTTGGGAACCTTTTCATTCAATGCCGTCCGGCCAGCACGGAGCTACAAGCTTTCCACGCCTGTACTGGGACGTCGAATCAATGCGCCGGGACAAGTCCCTCCTCTTTGTCCAGAGATTCGGACCACTGCCACCACGAAGCCACGTGCCCAACTGGGAGCCACTCAGGCTAAGGCACGGGGAGCTAAGGGTCTTCAATCCGTCTCTTCACTACCTCTACCATCAATCTCTCGACCTGAGTGCCCCCGGACGCTAACATAACTCGGGGGTTCACGCTTCCCGTCTGGACTTTAGTAAGATGCGCTGCACTGAAGATGCCGGTGAACGGACTCGCACGCCCTTCGGACTTGTACCCGCGAATTTGGGTCTAACAGTCCGGTACGCTAACCGTTTCACCACCGAAGTCCATGTGAAACATGAGCACACATGTGAAATTTGCCCCGATTGGTAGGAAACCCTTACGCTCAGGTGTCGGAAGGTACGTGAGTACTGTCTCAGAGAATTAAAAACAATAACAATAATAATAGCAATAATAATAATAATAGTAATAATAATAATAATAATAATAATAATAATGTAGAATGGTTATAATAAAGGATGAAAAATACGCCACACATACGAATAGAATATTCAGTTATAAACGATACAAAAGAAAGGAATATTGTTTACGAGACATCAGTAGAGGACAGCATCAGAGGCAGGGAAAGAAAATTAGATTTTCGCCGAAGGGAAAGGAAGTCTCGGAGCATCCGAGAATAGCAACAGCTCCTCGCTGGTAGCCCCAAGGGCGAGCAAACTTTCCTCATCTTCCTCTCAGAGGCTGCCGTTCACGTCAGCTTACATTAAGAGAGCGGCGGGAAACAGTGCCCGATGCGACCTGTACATTCTTGGCTATCCTGGAGACGCCGCGTCGTTGGCTGAGAGGCCGACGTTTCGCCTGACATGTCGCCGGCTTCCTCAGGGCAGTGATTGGTGGAGAGGTCTCCCTGATTGGCTGGCGGTCTAGGCCAACCTAGGCCTCGCACCTGACGTCCCCGTAGTCGGACGGTGTTGAACATTCCCCCGACGGTCCCGAATGGATGGTAAGAGAGATTTTCAGGCGTGGTTAAGGCTGAGGCCTGCGTCCACGATGATGTTGCCGCGATGATATCGGCGTTGATGACACGACACGTGATGTCGGCGTTGATGACACGACACGTGATGTCCGCGTTGATGACACGACACGTGATGTCCGCGTTGATGACACGACACGTGATGTCCGCGTTGATGACACGACACGTGATGTCCGCGTTGATGACACGACACGTGATGTCCGCGTTGATGACACGACACGTGATGTCCGCGTTGATGACACGACACGTGATGTCCGCGTTGATGACACGACACGTGATGTCCGCGTTGATGACACGACACGTGATGTCCGCGTTGATGACACGACACGTGATGTCCGCGTTGATGACACGATACGTGATGTCTGCGTTGATGACACGACACGTGATGACCGCGTTGATGACACGACACGTGATGTCCGCGTTGATGACACGACACGTGATGTCCGCGTTGATGACACGACACGTGATGTCCGCGTTGATGACGCGACACGATGTCCGCGTTGATCACACGATACGACCTGTGCTTATTAGTTTTCTTAAATAAATTCATCTTGGAAGTTTTGCTTCAATGGGATCTTTGCCAAGAAAGTAATTTAAAATATTACGATGTGTATGAGCAATATAATAATTATAGTATGAGTAACAGGAACGGAGAGTTTTACTTAATTCGCTGCCTAGAAATGTCAGAAATATTTCATATGCTTAACGACCTTTTAATTCAAGAACACATTTAACATATTTTTGAAATGAACTTGCATGAACATTTTGTGCATAACAGAGCAATGTAGACACAGTATTCAGGCAATTCGCAGTTTTAATGAAATAGTCTCTGAAAAATCCTTTCATTTCGCATCGTCGTGAAACAAGTCCGTTTAGAACATTATTATGAAAAAATTAATTAAATAATACTTAACAAATAAATCTCAGTAGTAATAAAATCTGAACGCTTCGATAAATACTCAAATGAAAAATAGAATTCATGTCTAGAATTTGTAATAAGTAGTGTTTTTACAAACACACAATTAGTATCCTTAGTGTACGCAGAGAATAGAATGCACTGATAATAGAGGTCTCAGAACACTTTCCGTACTTCGAAAAGTAGTCATAAAAGGAGTTGCACAAAAATCAAAGGAAGACAAAATTGCAAATGGAAAAGGATTTTGAAGAAGGTACCAGGAAAGACATCATTTTACATTTTCACATTTCGATTTCCCTTTTAATTTTCTTCAATGTATGCAACTTGGCATACATTGACATTAAAACATTTGGACGTTTCCTGAATTGTTAAACGTACTCAACATACAAAATTCACTCATCATTTCTGTAGTATCTCGCAATAAGCTTCCACGTGTGCGAGAATCAGGCAATGATATACGAACATTACTATCTATTATCTCTCATTTAAACAAAACCATTGTCCAATTGTTCATTAGAATATTATTACAGGCCCATTAGCTCTATCAGTAGAAAGTAAAATGTGAGAACATAAAATAACCTGCTATTAGCGATCCTTGTAGAACAAGAATAAGTTCTTATTTGAAAATCAGCAATGCTTTAGACCAGGCTATTCATGCAATGGGCATCTACCTGGTCAAGACACTGGTGATTCACTCGACAAAATAAAACAATTGATGCAATCGAAAGAGATTTTTCCAAATCTTTCAACTTTGTCCTTCATCACAGTTTTATTTATGAAATAACCAAAGCGGATGTATACCCTCAAATAGTCATCTCAGAGATTTTCTTTAGAACTAAACGGGTTTTTATTTTAGTTATTGTGCGTACTACGCACAGTACATTTGCAGTAATAAAGCATTATACAATTACCAAACCAACAGTCGAATAAAATTATAGAAAACAGTTCTTATTTCCTTGCGTCACCAATCTTCGCGCGCGCTTCGTCTTTCTGGGGTGGAAGTTGCCACGAAGAAATTCTTTCTTCGTATCTTGTTGCTCTTCAATGTTCTAATATAACTTTTATAGCGAAGTTCTGAAAGTTAATTTGTCTTCCTTCCTTTGTCACCGCAGAAGGATACCTGCTCCCGAATACAGCCGTATAAAATTATTTTATATTACGTCGATCGCTGGTAATATGAATCTTTGTTCCTCACTGTTCCGTGTAAATAGTAATCATATCTTACGCTATTGACAGATGGAAATTCAACCATTAATAACCATTTCCATTTTCTTTAGAAACGACCGACGTCATCTGTCAGGCATATCTGTATTAGGCCTTGCTCAGCAGCCTCTTCCACCTATGACGTCATCTTGTTTATTTCACCTCGCCGGCGTCCCCATGCATACATATTACAAGAGGTTCATCTACCTGTTGCCTATTCCCAATACAATGAGAATTCCCCTAATAGTCCCAAATATTCCGACTAATTTCGTTATGTCACAGGATCAAGCCGAAAGAATGAAGCCAGCAGCCCATGGGCTGCAAACCAAAATGCAAAGAAAGGATCTCCTCTCTAAAAAAAAAATTTTTATTCAAAAGTAAGGGTGGAAAAACTTTCTCAGTTCACGACAAAAAACATAAAACTTTCTTCGCACAATCGGATAAAAAGTTGGAACAATGACAAAAGCTATACGAAACCGTATTATTAAGTTAAAACAAATACGAACCGGCCACAATGTCTGAACCTGATTAATTATCCACCAAGCAAACACTGCACTTTGAAGCACTGACAAAAAGAATCAAGACTCCTATTCCGAAGCACGCCGCGTGCGGCGGCAGTAGGGGCAAACGAAATGCTAACGACCCGCTGGCATCAAACTGCCCAGGCGTCCCTCGGCGAGTGCCTAGCCCGGTGTCCTCTAAATTCATTAGCCTCTCATTAGAAGAGTGCGCCGCGCCGCGCCGCACCTCGGGTGGCCCCGACAGACGAATCCGCGGGGAGCCGTCCGCCTGCGACGGCCCCGCGACGGCCCCGCGACGGCCCCGCGACGGCCCCGCGACGGCCCCGCGACGGCCCCGCGACGGCCCCGCGACGGCCCCGCGACGGCCCCGCGACGGCCCCGCGACGGCCTCGCGACGGCCCCGCGACGGCCCTGCGACGGCCCTGCGACGGCCCTGCGACGGCCCTGCCCCGGAGTGGACGGAAAATAATCCAAGAAAACTAATTCAAATAAAACATGAAATAAAATACCAATATGGTTTAGTGCAAATCTTAGGTTGCCGGCTAAAGTCCCGGCTTCATCCATAGATTATGTTAGAAATAAGTAAGTAAGCACTGCCCCCTTCTTTGCCGCATAAGCCAAAGAGCTGCGGTGCATGTTCCCCGACATGACAATAAACTCCCGCCTCGCCAGGGCTACTGGCGGGGGGAAAGTTGAAAAAGAGTGGACGGATATCGGCGCCTATGTCCTCCCGTTCCCCCTTCATCTCATTCCGTCATCAGTGCCTCTAATCGGGAGATACTAACGTTCAAGACCCGACAGTGGCTCGATTTTTGACACCAGATTCCTGGGATTTCGACAGGTAGCGAACTAGGTAGCTTCATCCGCTGTCTGGAGGAGTATTCTAGAGGCCGACTGCTCTGGTCTGTGGTTTTCCGTGATTTATCCGATCAATATCAGGTGAATCACATAGCAGTACCTTAACAAATGGGCCACGAACCGTGCGCGATATTTCCTTCCTGTTCCTTGCCCTACCTTTATCACTTACTTTCACACCCTTACTTACATTTACATGCACTACACTACACTACCACATATGCCGGGAGAAGAGTAGGGAGCTTAAGAGTTTGTTCAGCGTGGTGTAATGTCCTGCTGATGGGAGGTATCCAGTTGGAGAAAAAATCCCACGTCAACGGAGACGGGTAGGACTTCTCAGGTTCTTGTCATTTAGCTGGGCAAAATTACCATCTCCCGCGATAGAAAACGTGCCCTACTCTTACGTGACTTATGACCTAAGCGGTTGAAGCCCGTAAATTAGATCAGGTGAATAATAATTAAGAAGTTTGGTTTTTTGGCGACTTCATTTTTTGAGTGAAACCATTTGTTTGACAAAATTAGACACTTAAACAGGCGTGCGCGCGCAAACACACACGTACACACACACACACGAGCGCGCGCGGGACCGTGTGTGTGTGAATCAGAAATAAATAATGCACGGGAATCATGCCCTTCAAAATATAAAATATATTGAATAAAGTGTCATAAAATATATATGTACGTTTAAAATAATCCCTAATAAAATAGTCAACTGTATTACAAATTTATTCTATTACAATTAGTGTTGTTCCCGTAAATCAGAAGGATTCTTATGTGGAGCGACAACCTAACACGATTTTGATCTTGTAGCCACTCAGTACCTAAATCTGCAGCAGCAGTAGTAGTACCGTATGTGAAACATCACATGCACCTTACAAGTCATCTTGTGGTCTCATCGTTCAATCGTTCTCGCTCATTTGCGACGACCACTCTCTCTAGGATCAACGAGTATACTGTCCAAAGTCGCCGCTGAGAACGCCGCGCGAGAAGCTAAATTTAGCTCTGAATCCGCCGTGCGGGCCGTCACAATAGAGTAATAGACGCTCATAACACCTTGGATGCCGCATCCCAGAAACCAAGCATGCGGTTGCACGAGGAAATCATCAAATTAGAGAATATAAGAAGAGCAGTGGTACTGCGAAATCACATATCTTCTTGCATTGTTTCTAAATGCTCCGCAATATTATATTGTTACATAAACCAGAAAAATGTTTTCAACCAGAAAATTTGTTTTCATTCCGAGAGCCGATCTCAGATCTTCAAAGTTAATATGCCAGCACCACCACCAGCAATATCCGAAAATGGTATTAGCACAATATTTTTGCAGTCCCTTGTTACATATGAGGATAAAATTTAAAGAAAAAAATTGGAACGGTTTTCGAGAAAAAATGCCTATATTTCGCGCAAAATGACACGGAAACTACTCACATTTTCGAAAAATTGGACACGATCTTATTTAAAGATAGGCCTTTAATAATCAGACTTTATTTTAAAAAATCTGTATCTTCAATATTATAGTTCTAAGAAGATGTCTCCAAAACATTTTTGTCGAATTTGTGCTCTGATTTCACACATTTGAATATTATATCATTTTATTCCGAATGACCGGACCAATAAAATTAGGTTTCATTCGACCCGTATTTAATCCATTTTATAAATGATTATGAACTCACCAAGAGATTTAAATGTTTAAACGAGAGCAATACGACAATTAGAGGCAACCATCAATTGAGATCTACAAATATCTACACATTCAATATAATTGTTTTTTTAAATGCACTGTACTCTCAGCTCATCTCAATACATGTTTTTAAATTTACCTAATTATACTACTTTTCTTGTGGATTTTACAACATTGAATGATAACAAAACTGTTTTGGATTTAACGAAGAATGAGGAGAACGTAATATTTTATAAGCCAACGAATCGTAACTTCGCGAACGTTTCGTAATCAATATTGCTTCGGCGTTTTGTGAAGTATGTGGATCGAGTATTGACAAATATCGACCAAGAAGACCATTTTAATTTCCAATTTCTTCTGCGAATAGGTTAACATCTCCCCCCTCCCACTTGCTACTCATCCCTCCCCTTCCCGTCCCGCTGGGACTGCACCCCCTCGCTCAGCGACCGCACGGGCTGAATACGCCTGCCACCAACGCCCCCCCCCCTCCGCTCCCCCGCAGCGCAGCGCTGCGATCGCTCTCTTAAAGCGGAGGTCCCACAGCGAGTGGGGGATAGAGCGTTTCAGAAGAAATGGGACCTTGCTGTCGCAATTCAAAAGGATCCAGTTTCAAAGGACGTGTAAAGGAATTGTGTTGCTGGCAATCTTATTATTCCTCCTACCGTCGCCGGAGGTAAAAGGGGCTACTTTCTGGAAGTTTTGATTTCCTAAGTCCAAATTTGCGAATTTAATCCCGGACTGGTGCCAAGGATTTTCAGTAGACGGAAAATCCTCTGTGAGTCATGTAACGCTCGTGGCATGTAAAAAAACTCTGGGAGTCGCAATACTTCACCATATACTACATAAATTCAAGATATTTTCCCTTATGGAATGTACGATAGATATACTGGTTATTTCTTTTTAAGATGCGTGTAACATGCACGAATTCTGATACGACACTCCATCAAATCGAAACAAATCCACGAGTTGTAGCGAAAATGAAACATTTCCTTTTTAAATCAAAGGTATTTATTATACATAAGTTTCCGAATTGCTTCGTTCTATTATTTAGCTTGAGCAGTTCAACAGATTTCAAATGTCAAGATATCATCGCATAAGTTTCAAAGCGACACTAGGATTTAGACATTAATCCGCTCTTAAAATCAGTATTCTCGCATTTTCACATTAATTAGAAAGCTTACAAACCATTCAAATTTTTTAAAGCAACCTTTAGGGAGGCTTTAATTGTTTTCAAAAGTGTGAAGCAAGAAAGAAGATAACACTATTTCAAAAGTTCGTATGTAAGCGAATATCTTTATTCAGTTCTATAGTCCCTAATTCGAAAGACTTTCAATTAAAAATTATAGTCGCAATAGGCTTGATATTTTCAAAGATACTTGGCAGTTCATTTCAAAGAGCTAATAATAACATTATTATTCTTTCCAATTAAAACATACATGGTCGAAAAATCTTCGGTATTATGTGATTATTTAAATCAGCATTTCCTCTTCAATTTGACTATTGTATCAATAGATAGCATTTAGAAAATCTTTAGTTCAATAACAGCCAAGACACTGCTCTAGAGTCAAGATGAAATCTAGCTTTCATCGAGTGAATGTGCGAAAGCATATGCATTATAGTAAAACCTATATAAGAATTTTCACGGACGCGACAGTGAATTAACCTCACCATCGTGTGAAAATTGTCTTCAGAGATGTGTAGTGTTTGTTATTTTGTAAAAAAGGTGTTAATTTCCTTTTGTCGTAAAGTGAGCGATGACAATATCAAAATATTCTTCTTCTGTTTTAGAATGATTCCCTGTAAGTTTGAAGATATTTTCTAGTGAACCTAAACATGAAGAAAACTTCAATATCCTAACCACTCAACATTCATACTCTTCACCTAAATGAATTCGAGAAAAGTCGTTAATTAATATTGTGCCTTACTTTTCTTATCCTGCGTGTTGATTTCTAATATCTGAAGAATTCATAAATATCCCAAGTAAAACATCTATTCAAACAAACAATATTAGGTCCATTTCATATTTCTTAATCAAGATCATTGTAAAGAAATAGTAATGGTTTCAAAGAATAGTGAACCTTCTCCTTCATTTAATAACAATTTATTACTATATACATAACAAAAATAATGAGTTCTAATGAGCATTTAATTTACTCATTCAAAGATACAATAATTCGAATATCTATGTTCACACACAATTATGTGAACATGCAAAAAGGAAAATTCTATTATAAATTACAAATTAAGGTCATAGATTCATTTTAATTAATTCGCAAATTTTTAAAAAAGATTTAATTAAACGGCGTCGCCATTTCATTAAGGCTTTTATATATAACTCTAATTTAATATTTTCTCTAAAATTCCAGCATGTTCATCAAGATGGTTACTTTGAGTAATTATTCAGAAGCATGAAATGAAATCTGTTGCGAGCACAAAAGATAAAGAGAGGAAATTTTAATAAATTATGTTTTATTCGTGACACATTGTATTTGACATTATGTATGACATTTAAAAAAATATGTGTATTAAGAAATTGCCTGTTTTATTTATCAATAATGAACACTGAATTACAATTTATTATAGAAATGGATATAATAATACTGTTTACATGTCACAGAACATTTATTTTGGTACCCGTTCTACATTTATAACGGAATTATTTGAAAAGGATAAAATATATCACGATATTACCACAAGATAAATAATCAATAAAGAACATTTGCAAATAAAATAACTTTATTAGCCCTTCCCTTCGGATGTATTACAATTCCTTTCCTTACTTTATAATTAATCAAGATAATTTCAACGAAATAGTAACGCAAAACTTTTTCTTTTATGAATAAAAATGTTCACACTCTGCGTCGCAAGTGTCGCTAACTCTGTAAGTTTGGATCAAGACTTGACTTGTTCATAAGGTTTAGTCGATTACCAGTTAAAGGTTTCATTGAATCATAAATTTAATATTCTACCACTTTAAAGAAATCTTAAAGAAATACGGATTTGTTAACAATGATTGCACTTAATTTTTAAAAACTCTTAAATAGTATTAATGAAATATATACGTTGAAAATAAAGCAAAAATGATAATTTAAAATACTATTTGTATTGCGTTATAATTTACTCTTGTGTTTCTTACCGCAGTTTAGATTTTTTGTCGTCTGGGCATTGTACAATTACTCAAAATCTCTGAAGAGTATTCAGTTGTATCACTCAGCACCGTCACACTCAGCAACACAGCTTTTTTTTCGTTTTGGCGCTTAGCTCTTTATATATATATTTTTTTTAATTAATTAATTCAAGCTTGTACATTGTCCCTCTGCAGACGCATAAGACAACTCTTTTTATAGTGTTCAGGTTTTCGCGCACCAAATTGACACCAGAAGTTTTGACATTAAATTAGAAGTTACGCAATGTTTTCAAGTGCTCATGTAGTATAAAGCTTCTACGTAAACTCGCGTAAATACATTTCGCAAGAAGTAGAAATCCACCGCTCTTTATTCCTTATTGCATTTCAAAACTTCAGAAATTAGAAGCGTGTTTTCGTCGCCGGCTATGCGGCAAAGAAATGTGTCTTTTTTGTTGCCGTCTGTATGACCAGACCGGTAGCCGGCTCTGACGGTGATTGCTCTGCTTTCTGCAAGGTTGCGAAAAAGAAGTCTAGGGCGACTGCCTAATGGTTTGTAACGACGTGGCCTCAGTAATAAAAGCGCAGACTGCCCACTGGCGTGGCACAGCAAGCAGTAATTGCTGTAAATCGCGCCCCTGAATATAATATACAGAGCACGATATAGTGCTGAGTAAAGAATGTGTTTAAGATTTCATTGAAGAAAATAGGTTTTTTTCTGCCTTATGATTACGATTTTGCTCAAGAAAATTGTATATTCTTGTTCGTCCTTACAAGGTGCATACGGTGCTTCTTTTGGCATGGATAAGCCTGGACACCTGAACATCAAGACACACCAATGGAATGTACCCATTGTATGAAATATATTAATAAATATTAATTGATAAAACTATTGATATCTTTCCAATATCACATTTTTAACGCTGTACTTTTATTTGTCTTGAAATGAAACAAATCTGGCGTTTATGTTTGTCAATAACGGATTTATCGTTGGGTACACAAGACACTTGACAAGGAATAGGTAAATTTATTGAGAGAATACAAATATGTTAACTCAGATTATTTCACAATTAATTAAATCAAATTTGCAGGGGTAACCAATACCACCATTAAATTTCAGCAGTTTTAAGTATTCTTAATTTAATAAAATATGTTCACTAGAAATATTTGAAGTTTTATTCGTTAGTCAATATAAATTCCTAAGGGCGGTTCCGTTTATAAATCACTCGCTTTAAACGCACAATAGCCAACTGTTCACTGCAGGCCTTCGCCTCCATTAACTTGTTAGCAAAAACAAGATGGAGTCGGCGGCCTCTGCGCTCGGGAAGGCAACATCATGTAGGGCGTTGTAGCGTTTTGCCGCCGCCGTGGCGTTTGCCCTGTCGCCCCCGAAACATGCACCTCGCCAAGTTTGCTACAGAGAAGCAAGTTCTCTGGGTGACGCGGAAGAAGATGCATTAAGCTCTGGAAGCGCATTAACGAAACTAGTACGAGCAAAAACGCTCAACTCGCTCAGCGACAAGGAGGGAGAAACTTCGTAAAAAGCGTGCGTGCGTGCGTGCGTGCGCGCGCGCGCGTTGCCCTGTTCAAATCATGGGGAAGTCAGAATATATATAGTTGAAGTTTTTGAATATGTCAAGACAAACACGTGCACGAAAAAAACTTTATACGTTATTCTTGCAACGCAACTTTGATCGTTGAGCGTTCAACAAAAATATCGATAACCAATAATATTTTAACCAGCAATTTCGTTCTGGCAGTTATGTAAAAAATTATGCTGATATTTTTTTATTTAACGTCGCATCAACTACTAGGTCATTAGCGACCAGTATTGCGTGTAACGGTATGGTAACTGTGAGGATGACACGATATGATGATGATAGGGGTGAGAAAGGACGAACACAATAAAACCATGCCCGAGGCGGGTTTCGAAGCCGCGACCCTTCGGTTCGAGATCGCTGCGGCACTACTGTCTTAGAATGACACGATATGGTGATGATAGGGGGTGAAAGGACGAACACAATACAACCATGCCCGAGGCGGGACTCGAACCCGCAATCCTTTCGGTCCGAGATCGCTACGGCACTGTCTTAACGATATCGGCCATCCGGACCGGCTGCTGATATTTTGTCATAGCTATTTTGAAATAAAGAAAATCAATTACTTTAACAATTAAAAAAATTAAACTAATTTGGAGAAACTCAAAATGAAAAAAATATTACCATTTGCCTCACACCAAAATAAATTTAATTTACTTCATGAAGTCATTCTCTCTGTACCCAAGTTAATTAACGATTACAAATTATATTAATTTTCTGTGGAAATCAAAACAGTTCATTAACTTGATTCAATTGTTTACCAATGCCATCAGAAGAAAAGTACGATATTTATATACAATCTATTCGCCAATTAGATAGTATTTCAAATTTATTGAGTAATGTTTGAGTAATATACTAGAACTGATTTCTCTTTCTCATTTATTTATCTCGCGCAATGTCTGAGGACATAATTTTGATCCGACACATTCACGTTGCGCGTTCAGAAATTCCGATGAGAAAATTAGTTCTTAAAGCTCTACAGTTACCGTTTTCTCGCAATTCAGCATCGACCGCCGCCTTCTCGACCTTCTTCATTAATCATTAATTACCAGTAAAAGTCATGGACACTCAGATTTGATGAAACCAAGAGTTGATTACTGGTCTATCCTTAACTATTCAGTCTTATTACTACTGATGACACAAATATGATATGAACAATAATAAATTTGTAACTAAGAATACTTATTATCACATCTGTCAAAATGAAGAGCAGTAGGAAAGTTATAAAAGTACTACATATTCACATTCGGAAAAACATGTAACTCCAAAAATATTGTTTCATATCGTTCAACTCTTATTTTGGAAGACTAATATAATGAATAATTATGTTTATTAAGTACATAACGTATACGAGAGAGTAATATAGTGACTCAGTTTAAGAGTTAAGGCGGCCATAAATCACGAAGAAATATACTCTGTAGTACTGTCAGCTGGCAGTGGATAATGGCGTACGTCCTCTGAGGAAATGACACAACCATGATCTGCTTATTTCAACTGAATATTCAAAAAATCAACTCACAGTAAATTGTATCGTTTCGAATAGGTGATTGGTTCCTTTGTAACAAAGCAAGTTATCTGTTGTTACAATATTTAGAGATCTTCTATAGAGTACAAAAATTTATACATCAGGAATTTTCAAACTTTTGTTGCCCACTGTTCCCTTGAAATAAACAAAAGTCCCGAACGTCCCCTAATAACAATACGTGTCAAATAAATGTGTTAATACCGGCCCACTAAAGATTGAACACAAATGAGTAAGTGATATAAAAAGCTAGTCTACAAAAAATATTTTTCTATGGCGTCAATATAACGACATTTAAGCTCCCGATTGGATGAAACCGAAATAGTTGATTTCCGTCAAGTGCACGACTAGATAAATAGTACTAAAGGGATGTAGGTCGATACTAAAGAACTCACAGAAACTTATTGGTAAAGGACTTGCCCGGTTCAATTAATTCGTAGTTAATTAGAAAAATAAATTATTATATTACAAATAACATACACTATGATGTTACAAAATTATTTTGTACGCATAACTGTCACAAGGATTACGGTAAATCAAATCCAAAGATCATTTTTAATAAATCACCGCGACGCCCTGGGAGCCGCGACGCACAATTTGAAAACTCCTGCTATAGATGCTCTAGTATATACTCCCAGTGGCATGGGTCAAGGAGAGCGTCATCTCCGACTTTAGGACCGTCTGAGACATCATAGATCCAAGAAACGCTAGTTGCGATAATACACTGTGGTCTAGATTGAGGAAAATGTGATCAATAATAAGGTTGATAAACGGTTTAGTCAATAATATGATTCGTTGATATATCAATCGAAATCTCTTGGAATTTTGAACATAATGATTTTGGACGTCCATGCTTCCAAATACTGACACAAATACTGAAAAAAAACAAATGATAATCCAACGTATTCATTAAAACCAAATTCACATACAATTTAAAATCCACTTGTATCCAAAAAGACACATCAGTCTACCAGAATACGAAAACGCCTGACGATCCTATAGCGAATGCACGCGTCGGGTCGGGTCGGGTGGCGTGGCGGGGCGGGGTGCGGCGGCGCGCGGCGAGGCGGGTCGGGTCGGGTCGGGTTGGGCGATGCGGGGCGTGGCGAGGCGGGGTGGGGCGGGGCGGGGCGGGGCGGGGCGGGGCGGGGCGGGGCGGGGCGTGGCGAGGCGCGGCGCGGCGCGGCGCGGCGCGGCGTCCAGGCCGGGGCACGTGACCGCGATATATTCGCGTCCGAGTGTACACAGACGCGTCCTCGCCGAGGGCCGCCGGGCAGCGTCTCTTCGCTTCGCTTCGCGTCGCGTCGCGTCCCGTCCCGACGCAAGGCGAACGTGTGCGGGCGCAGACGCCACCTCTATTTGCGGACCGCCCGCGCGCCCGATCGCTCACACGTCTCGCAGAGGAGAGGGGTCGCGGATACGCTGTGCTGCGTTGCGTTGCGCGCTGTGCGAACCGCTGTGGAAACGAACGACACAATCGAGAGGCGGGTAAACAGGGAATGTTTCCAATCTACCTTCAGCGTCTGTTCGACACTGACTACGCAGCATTTCCCCCCGATGGATTACAGAGAATTCTTTTTTCCCTTTTTAACGCAAGCTCTCAGGAAAATTCTAATTGTTCTAGCTGCACAGCTAGGTCGAATTCAGAGGCAGTCTAGACGAGACTTTTGGCAGACGAATGTTCTGATCGGCAGTTATCCGTGGTTTCTCGGTAGTTATCCGCGGTTTCTCCGATCATGCCATTGGAATGCTGGAGCAGTACCCTAACAAATGCGCCGTGGACCGCGCGCGATCTTTCCTTCCACGTCCTTGTCCTATCCTCACCCCTTACTTACACACACTTACACTAACATGTACTACACTACCACAGATGCTGAGAGACCGGTAAGGAGCTTAGAGGTGCTTATCACCCCAATCATCCCACCTCGGGCACCGCCCCGCTGATGGGAGATTTCTGGGCGGCGACACCGCGCCGGCGGCGACCCCCCGGCAGGAGATATCTGGTTGGGGAAAAACTCGCCAGCCGACAGGATCTCACCACCCAGCGGAAGAAGACCACGGCCTCCTCCCGAGGAAAAAACATACACTAACTTACAGGACTAATAACTTCGGTGGTTGATCCGATCGGAATCATCAATCAATCCAGTAACACTTTAATTCGAACTCACTTAAGATGTAGGTGCCAAGGAATTGCCTCCGAGCTCCTTTAATGTGTGTTTCGTGACCTACCCGCGCCACATTAGGTATTACTGTCTTATCCGCCCCGCAGGGTTATCGCAACCGACCAGAATGATCTTGCTGCGTTTTTCGCGTTGTAGTGGAACAAAATTAAGAGTCGGCTTGTCGAAAAACTCCACATTTCTCAAAAATGTTGTCATGTAACGTAGGACAATTAGTACACGTATGAACTCGTCTTTTCACACTTGTTGTCAGGAGCTGAAGAAATCTGTAGTGTGAAATTAAAAAGTCGAAGTTGTGTGGATATCTTTTAATTTAAAAAAAAATATTTAGTACATTATTATATATCTTATATGCACTTTGCCTACGTTTTCAACTTTGCTCACTTCTCATGTCCCCCTTACCCCCAGGCGTGGATTATAAATAAAAATGCACTCAACAAAAATTACTCTTCAGTATCTTGGGGAGGTGTTTTTAATTTCAAATCCAAAGGAAAATGTCAAGTAATTGGGACCATTAAATTTTAAACTGACGAATATAAATTACTTTTGTAGAAACATTTTGCCCGTTTTTTAGCTCCTTCACAGACCTATTCATTTTATACTTGGCATGCACTATATATTATGAGCACTCGTATTAACGACAATATGAAATTGAATACGAGACTATTCCACAGGTGTGTGACGAAAGAAAACCTCAGGGAGACCAAGTATGCTAGATACGGTGAAGAGTCTTGCTACCTTAGTACTCCCTTACCCCAGGCGTGAATTATAAATAAAAAAGGAACAGATGTCTGCAACCACCCTTAAATAGTACGACTCTTAACCTATTTATGTTACTTAAACAACAAACTCTTCAGTCCTCCACCTCGTCAATAAAGAATAATCGTTTCCAAACCTTGTCCTCGCTTCCTCTACCAGACGTCTACACATATTTCCAACGATAAGGATTTTACTTACGTTCTATTAACACTCAAAAGCAAAATCACGAACCCAAGGATGGGCAGATTACAAAGAAAATTGTGAAAATCATCAAAATGAAAAATGAACAACTCCATAATATTCGAGTAAGATATTGATGGTACTCCTTATGACCTCGATACACAATATCGTATGACACCAATTCACGATATCTTACGATCTTAATTCCCAATATCTTATGACCACAATACTCAAACTTTTTCTTTCAATCCAGGGAACGGAAGACCAACAAGAACGGAAGAAAACCACAAAACAAACTTTCAAAAATCGAGTTTTGAATGAAAGCTCGAGGCAGATCGCCCGGAGCGCCGTTCCGGCCTGGAGGTCGCCGACGCAAATTAGCAACTCCAATTTCATTGTTGATTTTAAACAGAGCTCTTTTTTTTTTTTTTCTCTCTCTCTCTCTCTCTCTCCCGCGCACAAACAGCGCGCGGAGGCGGCGGCGCTAGTTCAACAACAGCACGCGGCAAAAAGTCACAAAGCGCGTTCGCCCTGCAGTAAGACACGCCCACAACGTGCCGTCGTACCATGGCGTTTACTGGCTCACGTAGGACGCTATATATATATATATATATATATATATATATATATATATATATATATATATATATATCTCATTCGCTGTTGATATGTCCCTGGGCGCTGGAAAAACGCCTCATTTACAAAAGTATCGGGTCGAAATTTTATAGAATATTTTGAAAGAGTTTAGAATACAATTTGAAGTCAAAAAAGGTATTCCTCTACGTAAAAAGTATTCCTCGAAACTTGTCGGATGGATTGAAATTTCAATTATCTCAAATTAGAATCCTTCTTCCCACATGATTCTTGTATCAGCAGGGAAGCCGAGTACAAAAAGCGCCCAGCGGCGACCGTTCGTAATAAACAACAGCACGCAGCAAAAAAACCCTCTCAATAAGATGCACGCCCGACATAACTTTCTTCTTTCGCCTAAGGCATTTGCAGGCTCTCCAAATACACAGAATGTCCCTAAATATCAATACTAATTTCTTCTAAAACTTCTAGACTATTTTTCAGTGCATGCCCAGTATATAAAATTGCTGTACGTAGAGAAGGAAGCAAGGATGAGAAAGCAATGATCACGCGCATTCCGTTTCTTAAGGAACAGCTCCACAAAACGTCCGTCAGCTATACTAAAAAGAACAAACAAGTATTTATAATCAAAGAGAAATTCGAAAACCAGAATTACTGAATTGAGTGCGGCGATAGGGCTGTAATTTTGGGGTCTGAAAAATGTAGTGAAATTCGTAATATTAAAAGTTTAACAAGTAATGTTAGAAACACACAACTCGAATCATCCGCCGTTCGATCTGTCCTCAGTCTCTGTTGCCGGAGGGTGTCATTTACACTCACACACACATTATACAAGATAAGTTTATATGTCTGTAAAAGTACTGATCAAAATAAAATAATATTCCAAAACAGCGATTCAGAATTAATAGTCTATAAATACGGTAGATATACGATATCTCTTGGAATGCATCAGAAGTATTCCGCCAAACACAAACGCATAATGGGTTGCCCTAAATGCAGGGGCAATTAATAACATCTCCATAGGATAATAAAAATAAATAAATAACAGCAAATACATAAATAAGTAGCTAAATAACAAAATAACTAACTAAATAAATAAATTGGAAAACAACCAGAGAAAACAGTAAAATAGCGTTATGTAATGTTATACAATCCATTTAGCACTATCCCTACGGAAGTTAAAAGAAAAAAATGGGTTTCGTTAAAAGATCGTGTTTCAATTTAACTTTGACCTTTATTTTAATTGTACACAATGCTAACTCAACAATCGCAGTCTCAAACGTTACATTTCTAGTGATAGGTATGTACTGTAAATTCAGTCCCGAGACTTGGAGAGAAATCTGAATAGTGAACCTTCGTATTGATTGGTAACTACAATGCCAACATGCCCCCGGAATTGCTGCAGCGTGCCGTGCATAGTTTAGCCAATGGAATGCTTTTCGATGGAACGGCTGATGTTTGGTCTGTTGGGAGATCATAATGGAAAGTTATGAAAAGGGCAGCAGAAGTAGTATCCATGCACAGAAGTATGTCCATTTGAATTCCCAATGGAGAATAGACAACTAGTAATGCAAAGTCATTAATTAAATATTTGTTTGAAATATTATCTACTCTAAACTGACAGTCATAAATGTGAAGGTTTTTGACATGAATGTTTTAAAACGATAAAGTGTGAAAATGTTTTGAAATATTTTAATAACAAAAGTGAACAAAATTAATACGTACACAATTGCCCCATAATGTCATCTTCGGAAATTTTGTTAGAAAGGAAATTTTACGTTTTAAGCCTTTCTAAAGTGTCACCATTTACATTTCAAACTTCGTTCTAACAGCGGACGCTCTATCACGTAAATTTTAAAGGAAAAATGAATGGAGACGAAAGTAAATGTTCTTGAAATCACATCCTACCAAAATATATTAACACATTTCACTGTATGGCTGGGTCGAATTTAACACCCATCTAGAGACAATTATAGCACCCGCTGCTATGAAGCGGAATTTGTTGTTGTTTTTTCCGATCAATATCAGACGAATGCCGCAACATGACCTATTAAACCGCCCACAGACTATGCGCATTCTTTATTGACTCATCTTTCATTCCTCCTGCCCCCTTAAACATACACTTGCACTAACACACACTACAATATAGTATGCCGGGAGTTTAAAGCGTGCCACTGGTGGGTCGGTTCCCCGCCGTTTTTATTTTTTTTCTATCAATATTTTCAATGAATCCTAATAGTATTTTTTCAATATTTCATAATTTTTCTATAAAAGTAATGCTTAATGGTGGGACATTTAATAACACATAAATGAAACGTCACAAATGTTCTTTACAAACAACGGTAATCTGTTTTGTTAGACATTTTTACACTGGTAGGAAACAGTTTGATTGGGGAGCTTAGAGCACACCCAATTTTTACATCATGATAAGATTTAAGATCAGTTTATGTCTTCCTTTCTTTCACATATGAAACATCGTCAACTATTTTTCTTACACTTGCTTCATTCTGCTGTTGCTGCTCCATCTGTTTGCCAATCTTTTTTTTGTTGTTGTTATTTAAGGTCACATCAACTACTAGGTCATTAGCGACCACTATTGCGTGTAATGGTATGGTACCTATTAGTATGACACGATATGATGATGATGAGAGGGGTGTGAAAGGACGAACACAATACAACCATGCCCGAGGCGGGACTCGAACCCGCGACTCTTCGGTCCGAGGTCGCTACGGCACTACTTCCTTAGGGATTTCGGCCATCCGGACCAGCTGCCGATCTATTGTTCTGAGGAATGAGATCATAACTCTTTACCTGAATTGTGAAATTTATCTTTTCACTACCTTTTTTTCTGAATAAAATAAGTTACCAACGACTCAGAGAGATTGGGTAAAAACCATTTGTTATTAGCTTCGTCTTTAAAACCTGTCCAGAAGACATGCATTCAGTGCTGCTGTGACATGTATATTATGGAAGACGCTCTAAACCACTTTATACTTGACATAGGTACTGCAAGAATACTGACAATCATTTGATCGGTTAGATTAACATGGTACTACAATTTGACAATCCGTCTCACTCTTTTTTAGTGAAGCAGAAATAGTTACGGCCATATAATTTACGGAAGACTAAAAGGGTTCGTTTTGGACCCCAAACTATTTTCATTAAGAATAGCTACTAATGTATAATGCGATTGTTTTCTATGCCTTAGGGGAAAATATTAAGCTAGAAACATTTGCCATCCAGATACTCACACAAACGTATATAAATAAAATGACGTCTTGTGGAGAGTAAAATTTCTCCAGCCTTCTACCCTCTAACCACTGTAGTCTGTACTCCATGAATCGATACTTCCTAAAACACCTACTCAAGAAAATAAAAATCGAAGCTTTAGTTGGAAATATATTCTCCAAGGGTTCAACACCTTTGTATGTGATCAAAACGTTTTGAATGAAAACATTCATGAAATGTTTGTTTTCATTGTGTATTCGTTCAATAAAAAGAGAGCAGAGCTGGAGTCCATTCAATTGATTTTTTGAAAGTGTTTCTGTAGCAAAGAATAAGAATAAAGCATGAAAATACTATAGGAGTGATATTTGGTTATACAATGAGAGTGACATTTAGCGACTTTTTCTGCCAGAAATTATTAGAAATAGTGTTGAGGAGACTTGAAATGCATTTGGCAAATGTGGCTCATTTATTTCCAGCCTTCACGGATGAGTGGTAAAGGCATGGTAAAGGCGACCGGAAGCCGAGCATACTGCAGGCCACCCTATAACTCTCCGGATGGTACAGAGCTTCCGGCGGGGTTAGAACTTTATTGGCTCCGATGCTGAGTTATGAGGCCTGCGGATACGCGGGTGAAGCGCCTCTGGGTCTTGCTGAGCACGATCCAGACCCTCACGCCCCTCTGCCCTCTCACCCTTCCTTACACCCCCTTCTGCTCATTCCTTCAGCCTTCTACGCACTGTAGTCTGTGCTCCGTGAATCGAAACTTCCTAAAACATCAACTCAGGAAAAGAAAAGTCGTAGGTTTAGTTGGAGACTAATTGTTTAAAATTACTCGGCCTTAGAGTTGGATTCTGGAATAAAAGAAGTACTCAACAGGCGATACAACGTTAGCGAGTTGACAATATTCAACAATGTGTCATGTTTTTCTTTTCACAGTATTGTTAATCACAATTATTATTGAAGATACAATGTATTAATTTGTTAGTTTGTTATTTCGTTCATTCGTATTAGATCGTTTTACTTTTGAGAAGCAACACTTCAATACTCAACGTAAATTGCAGAAATGATGAATACAAGCTAAGAGGATACCTGAGTCCTAGGCGAATTGGCTGACTCACCCTCTTTTTGTATAATCAAGACTGATACTTTTTAAACCATTATCTCATACTATTTGAAATGAAATGTCAAGATTTATTATCATTTTTGATACAATACTCGGAAAGGTCACTTTTGCAGCTCTCAGGTATTGATTGATTTAAAACACAATTGAAGGGTTTCTTACATGATTCAAACTAGTCCAGGGAAACGATTTTTTTTCTAGAAGCACAAAATACTTCAGAGCGTGGACGTGCATAGTAATAATTTACGATTTTCCCCGCCTTAAATCTTTCAATTGGTGCATGTCGAAAGGAAATGTCCCCGCAGTTAGCGCCAATTGTAGGGAATAACGTAGTAAATCTCTCATAATATGGAATTTTTTATTTGGTTCTTGTAAGAAACCCTTCAATTACATTCTTAAGAGCTACCCTAGAAAAATGTACCCTTAAACTTTGATACAATGAATGAAATAATGAGAAGGCGAAGTAAATTATCAATAATATAATAGCGTAATTTCACACTGTGTCCCACTGACACTCTTAGATGATTGAAACAGTTAGGAAGAAAAAGAGGGAAACAAAGAAATCAATTGAAAAAAAGGTTTTTTAAAATTAAAAATCATAATTGTAACAAGAAATGAATTCTCATATAAAGTATTTCATACCTGAAAATGTATTGATACACGTGACATTCTGAAGCATCACTTTGGAAACAATCAGAATATTCGAAATTTATATTTAAATTTAGTACTTTAATATATCATTTTTTAATATTTTCCATATCATTAAAATATTTATTTTTCCATCTGCCTTACTAGGCGGACATAAACTGAATATGCAGTAGACTTCATAATTTTTGATTCCATCACCTCATAACACATAGTTTATTTCCGTGTGTGGTCCTTTGGTATCAAACATTATACAGAGATGCAGTGCATCAAAAATAAACTTGTCTTCCTGTTGTTCTTGACATTGGTGTGTCGAGATAATGTTTCACACAAATTGGGAAGGTTTGAGGCATTTTGGCCAACGTTTCTCTTTCCCAAAGCTTGAGAAACACCAGATTGCCAACAACACTTCACTCTACTTGTTTTCACAGAGAATGCATTGTTACACATTGCGAGCACTTTTAACTTCAATGTCTCTGCACTGAAAGCAGCTGTCACCTTAAACATTCTCAACAGTTGGCCAACGTGCGTGAGAGTGTGGCTTGTATATTTCAACAATAAATACAGCAAGAAAAGCTTTCGAAAGAGAAGGAAAAAAGGGAATACATGTTAGAGAAATGGTTCTACAACTATTTTAGATTGCGACATTTTTTCTGGTATACGAGTAATATAGCAACACATACCTAATGTAAACGAAATATGCACATAGGTAATGTAGATGCAATCCTATCTGCCTTAGAGCCATTTCAAACGTTTACACAACTGACACTACATTTAAATCGAGTCTCAGTAAAAAAATATCAGCGTTTTTTTAGGAAAAAAAGCAACAATACTTTTCTTTAAGGGGAGAGCGTACTGTGGTATTATTGATGTACCTATTCTAGAAAATGGTTTACTAGAAAATTATATGTAGCACACTTAAAGATGCAGCTTTTGTTATTATTTTGATACTTTTTGAGTTGATTAAAAAAATTGAATTATACGTTTTGCCCCAACTTTTCAGCATTTTTTGAACAATCATTATTTTTTGTATGTTTTATTATTGAAGAATTTTTATATAAAACATCGATTTATTGCCAATATTATAATTATAAATTGTGAACGATAGTTTCTGAGAAAAGGTACTTTAATTTCAAAATACATACATTTTCGGCAAACGTCATTTGAATAATTGCCAACGCCATTGCTCTACTAGAACATTCTTTCACTACATTCTGAATCATTTTGTTCATCGAAAAATCCCATCATATTAAGAAGAGTGTTTTAATAACGCATTAACAATCAAACATGCGTTGAAATTTACGAAAAAAATAGCCATACACATAAGCAGTGTCAACAAGAGGGCGAGGCTCGTGCGCTGTAGAACATTTGAATAAGATTTAAAGGGACTTAAAGAAGAAGAAAAAAGTTAATATAATTGGAAAGATCCCAGTTTGAATTATTTATTTGGCCACAAAAACTAAAATCGATAATTTGATCCATTTCATAGTAGGATTTCCCTTACTCACTGAACGAATGTGACTGTTTTAATACTTTCTATCGTTTTTTAATAAAGATAGAACATAAACTAGGAGTGACTAGAACAGAAACTACAACATTATGATCGCTCGCGCATTATTTGTAACGGTTACGTAATATTATACGTATACTACAGTCGACACCGGTTATAGAGAAATTGGATATAGTGTAGCGATACCGATTTCATCATAATTTCGTAAACGAAATTCACCGGATCAAAATATTAAACAAACAGACTCGGCCACCCAGGTTCCTGCCGAGAGGTTACGCAGACGGTCACACGTGCGCGACTCCGCTTATCGCGACAGTCCCTACCGCCTCCGGCGCATTAAGAAAGCCGTTTAGAGGGTCGGCATTGACAGATTCACTGGGCACACGTGTTCACTGTGCCGGCTACGAAGTTTCGAGACCGCCCGCTCGTTTCGGGGAAACCCCAAATCCATAATTCTTTACGGACAACGCGCCCCCTTATGCAAACATGGAACGATGTTCTAGAAGGAATTGGAATAACACTACATGCTTGCAGCTGGCACGGAGAGCGGAAAGTTCTGTGGCTTCTCGCGTGGCGATTGGCTGAAAATAGCGTGATGCGCAACAACCTAGGTCCAATAGTGACTTGACTTTTATAAGGAGCTAGGGCACATAAGAGGAATTGGGTGGGGGGAAAAGTTAACCTTATAAGATTTCGACGGAGAGAAAATCAGAAGGGATTTGAATTCTAGGCAGAGCAGTCGGGGCAGAAGCTTCTTACAGGGAGCTATTCTTCGGTCAGATACAAGTTCGCCTCCGCCGGACTTATAAATTTTTCATCAATCAGACGGGGCCAGAGTATCAGGCGTCGGGGAAAGATCAGTGTCTCTGGAAAACTTATTATTTTTTGAGCTTGAATATTAGACCGAGGGCAGTTGAGAGAGGAACTTATTTGGGGGTGGGAATTATTCGGGCGAATATGCCTATGTGGGGACTTATGTTATTTTACTGCGAGTTTTGAGCTGTGAGCCGACTGCAGTGGAGAGAGAATTATCTCTGGGGTGGGTTTTCGTCGTGAAGAGAGGCGAATGTTTCTCCAATCGAATTTTAAACTGTCCGAAGTTGTGTTCGACAATTATCATAAAAGTCAGAGAGAGACGCATAGTTGACCACTCCGTTCCTGAGATCGTCCGGCCAGTTCAGCTAGTACTACCAGCTTCTACTAGAACTTCCAGATCAGCTAGTTCAGCTAAACTACGAAGGGCGCCGTCAACGACGCCCACGCGTCGCCGCCTTTTGGTGACGTCACAACCGACCGCCAGCTGTAGCCCGGAGGGTTACTGACCTCTGCTGCATTTTTCTGAAGGACGCCCAGCCGCCGCCCTCGACCGCGCCACGGCCGACCTCGGCCGCACAAAGACCCTTCTCCAGGCAGTATCGTTCAGGGTTACCGCCCTATTGTGTAAATTTTTCATAATGCGGTGTCACGCTCTGACACATTGACCAGTAATAATTTCACCCATTGTAATTGTTAGTTATAATTCTTCTTAGTTTTTTAAGCTTAACTCCTAAAACTAACTTTTCATTTTTTTTCTTCCTCTTCTTCATCTAATTTTCCCACTATTCTTTTATTCAATTTAAGAGTGTAACTTCCCTGGGGCATTTTAATCATATTGCCCAGGAATAAATGCGAATTTTTACCAGTGAACAAGTGTTTATTCTTGTTTCCACCGTACTGTGTAACAATTCCTTCCATCACCGACTTGAGCTAGCGTCAGGGCCGCTATCCGGTTCCCCAGGTAACCGGGAGTGTTACAATAGTGAACCCTCGGTCATAGTGAACGTACAAATCTAGAGCGCGGCCAGGTTGGCGCGTGCTCTAGATTGCAGCTTCGGAAATCGTCGATGGCGGTAGACTCTCCACCTAGCTCCGAGCCGTGGAGCAAGTCTGGGCTGGCACCAATGTCTGGGCTGACAGCTAGCAGGCGCCTCAGAAGAGTTTTGGGAATGACTGGGAGATATGGTGCAGTTTGTGATTCAGTACCTGCTACGCCGTCCGTGCTTACTTCCTCAGTTGATACTCTTTCTCGACTTCTTCTGGGGTACGGTTATTAGCATTTGAACTTCGTCATTTTCTTCCGGCATTTTCGTTACTTTGGCATTGTTTTTGGATCGAGAAAGATTTTGTAACATTGTAACAAGGTCCGAATAAACTGTTGTTATTTTTTACGACTTGTCATGCTTATGTTTATATATTTTAAATGAAATGTTAGCATAGTAAATAATTTCAAGAACAGATGTCCCTATTCCACCACTTGATTTCACTTTGAAGAATTAAAGATAATAAAAGCCCATATTCTGGAAAGGCAGGCTTCATCGTTATCATCGTCAAATACACACTTTCATATTTCATTTTTCAATGACTAATACACAATTTAAATTTCGCGAGTCTCCAAAAACTGTATATACGAGTTACCGCTTACATCCTACTAATATTAGTTACATTCGCGCCTGCATAGCTTCTTGAAAATCATCAGAAATGTCTGAGATTCTTGCAAAACGTACTGATTTCAAATGTTTTTATATCAACTATTAAAATTAAATAATATTTTTTACATTGTAAATATTTATATATTGTAGCGAGTATGGTGTAGACGTAATTGAAGAAAAAAATAAGAAGATAATTTTAGAAAGACATCACAGATAGGAACCGGCTTCACCAACAAATAGAAACACAATCCAAGGAATCTGCTCCGCGGAGAGACGAGAGGTGAACAATTGTAAAAGTTTCAGGAAATCTCGTAGTTTTATGGAGAAGTACGCGAGACTGTAGAACGGGAAAGGGCAGATGATGCTATTGAAAATGCTCCACCTAGTAGTTACGACTTGTTCAGCTGTACACTGCTTGTTTCCTCAATACTCCTCAAGTGTAAATTTCAGTTAGATGACAATAATTGCGCATATTTTTCCTGGTAAAGTATTTTCATGAAGTACAGTGTTTGCTCTTTGCTGAAACTGAAAATTTCCAATTCGTAAAAAAATATTCAAAGAAGTACCGAATGAATTACTTCAGCTAAGAATGAATTACAAGCCAATGGCATATATCAAGTATTTGCATTCTTCAAAGCATTCATCAGAGTTACTGTTAATGGTAATTGTATTATGCATGTCGTTAGAAAAGTTCAGGAAATTTCAGGAAGAAAAAAATAATATAATCATGGAGGTTAAATTTTACTAACCTCGATTATTTTATTTGCAAAACGTAACACTGTCGAGCCATTGAATCACGCCCATTTCATTAACAAAATCATAAACCTACACGATACTGAACATACTTCAAAAAACTAATATTAACAATTATACAAATATTATTGGCTCTCGGACGTATGGGTAGTACCGCATCTTTGACGTTAGTAAGTCAACGAAATTAATATTCATTTTTCTAAAACGATGTTCCGAAATGTGATATTATTCTATGACATTCGAAATAATGTAAACTTTATAGAAATCCTTTGGTCAGCAATATTCAAAATTATACGTTTTCCTATGATAATTTTGGAGTGCCAACAGCAAATTACTCTTCTGAAACACACTTCGTGTTTAATAGTTGCCATGCATTTCTTTGTCTTACCCAAAACCACCTTCGACAATTTCCTTGTAATTAGATATTAGCAATAGCAAAATTTATTCACTGACAATTAAATATTTTCTTATCTCAGAATGCATTTCTAAATAAAGTGTAAAGTATAATGGTCTTTTTTAATATTTTACTTTAAGGAGGAGTTCTTTCTGAAATACTGACATAGTTATTGATAATTATTAAAATATTTGTGATTGATATTAAAATATGTTTCTTCTATCAATGAATGCCATACTGTGCTGATGTTATAAAAATCATTCTGCAGAAATCTGAATGGGCTATAAGAATCGCCACATTATATACCTACATGTTTATCCAAATTCCATTATTCCTCGATTCATTTCCAAAATACATAAAAGACAGTTGTTCCCTCTCTCTCTTCCCAATTCGTAAAACCGTTCCCTCTCCGACGATTGCAAATCGCTTCCCGAACATTCATTTCCGCTCGTCCCGCTATGCTCGCTTTCGGGCATGCCAGTCACGCGACACCACGTCAGTACGCGCACTGGAGAAGATGGAATTTCGTAATGTCTGTTTTTATACCCCGCGGTTCGTAAAGCTCTTGGGAGACTTAAGATGCAAACGGGTGTAATAAAGACACATATTACGACCTCTTACTACTCTCTTAAATGTTTTGTAAGCAATAAATGTTGGCCCAACTATTCCTAAAACCACCAGCAGCAGTATTAGAAATTTAAGAACTCTTCGTGAATCGCGTACGCTGTCTAGGAAAAAAATTCATTATTTATTTTTCAAAATACATCAGAAATAGTAAGGTCTAACGTATTGTTTATGCGTGGTAAAAATTTAAATATTATTGATTGCGGCGATTATAAAACATACCATTATACAGAATCACACACTACTTTCTATAGTTATTTACTAATAGTTTGATGTAAATACTTTGCACTTACCTAATTATTGTTTTATACGCGAACTTATCCTGAATTAGAAGGAAATTGTAAGATAACAAGTAGTGGTACACCTCACTTGAACCACAGAATTTTGTAGAAAGTGTTAAGGAATTAAGCAGCGCACATGTAACATCTAACACCCGTTACACTTTATCCGACATTTACATGCACTAACTCATAAACTGTGTGCCTCAAGCTATTAAAGGCTAAGTTCTGCTGGTAGTAATTAACAAAACGGGGCTATTGTGAATCTTCCTTTACGTAGGTCTGCATGATGATAATATCTGAAATACGATGTATGCAACTATTACGTTTTTTTCTATTTGTAAGCCCAATACCTGATTTTCGAATTTTTGCGTGTGGTGTGAGTTTGGAATTCATAAGATATTTTTATTGCACTATCCGTGTGTATTGTTGTGTTGTTGAGTGTAGGGTGATGGAATATTTAAATATGAGTTTAGTTGTTATATACAAGCATATAGGATTTAGAATCGAGAAATTAATGAAATGTTTCAACCATAATTTGACTATTAAAAAGAGGTTACAACGTTTAATGTTGGTTTTCCGTTTCATTTAATTAAGTATTAAAATGCTTTACTAGTAGGTATAGCGAATAGAATGAAACTGTCCCCGTGCATGTTAATTTTTTTTTGAGGAAATTTTGAGAATGTCGTCTGAGCTCTTTAAAGAATGCTTTCGCAGACACACATACACACCGACAGACAATCATTCATATAGAAGGCCAGATATAGTGGGACAGGCAGACAGACAAGCAGACAGAGATACACACAGACAGACTGAGATACAGACAAACAGAGACACAGGCAGACAGGCAGAGACACCGGCAGACAGACAGAGACACAGGTAGACAGAGACAAAGGCAGACAGAGACACAGGCAGACAGAGACACAGGCAGACAGAGACACAGGCAGACAGAGACACAGGTAGACAGAGACACAGGCAGACAGAGACACAGGCAGACAGAGACACAGGCAGACAGAGACACAGGCAGACAGAGACACAGGCAGACAGACAGAGACCCTGGCAGGCAGTAATACAGAGATACAGGTAGGCAGAGATACAGAGATATAGACAGAACGAGATTTGAAATAAATTCAATAAAAATAGAAACTATTTCTCCACAAATTTGAACGTTCCGCAGAAATTGTAAATTCGTTTCTTGGATCGCTCTACCATATCGCTTTAAATATTTCCGCATATGTTCCAGATTTTGACAACTATTTGGCACATGTGTTAGCAACCCACTCCCAGTCCCCCTCCCAGTTCCCCTCACATGTGTTAGCAACCCACCACGGTGAGCATTCACAAGCGATGCAAAATGCGCCGACGTTCACGCGATGCAGCGAAAAGGAAACGGATGAAGGAGAACAGGGCAACATAAACCACAACTTTCGCGGGCTCTTGCATTTCCCACCGAGCTTTTTACGGCGGCAACCGCTGCGCAAGCAAATAAGCGCGGATTTCGGCGCGCCGCCGCCGCCGCCGAGCACAGCGCAAACGGCGCTCGTGGCGACACTTCGACAGACGCGCGCGAGCCGCATAAATCACACGAAACTCCGCGTCCGTCCCTTCTGAAATCCGGCGCCGGGAGCCTGATTTACGACTTTTGTCTACTTATTGGGAAATCCAAATGTTCTGAGAAAAACGCTTTTGACAAAAATATTGATTTACGTCGGAATGTTTGCTTGATAAAAAGTGCTAATCTCGGTCTACAAAGATCCAGGTTCGATACTCAACTGTTGAAAGATTTCTGACAGCCTTAATGGGTTGATACCCGACTGCATACTATAGCCGACCACTGCCTGAATGAATATTTTAAACGCCGGATGCTCTGATCGATTGCGTCAAGATTGGTAACCTGCGATTCAAGTTTCGTAGATCGGTAAATCGGAGGTTCGAGTTCGGACGATGGCATATTTTCGACTGTAGCTAAGAATATGAATAGCAGGACCCCACTTTCCTTCGGCATTTCCGTGGTTTCTGCTGATCAATTCAAGTCGAATGCCAGAGCGATTCCTTAAACAGCAGGACTCGGTCCATACGCGATATTTCTAGGCTGATTTTGACCGCAATCCCATCCTTAGAAGGGAGCACTGAGTTGCCTTCCAGTCTTCAGGTTCCAATACAATCATGTCTTTACTATTTAGAAGGTTTGTAAGAAGTGCCGGTGATACGCAATGCGTCAAAATATACTCTTAACAATATTTGACAATATGTACCAATTAACAATATTTACACTGTCAGTATTTATAGATATATTATAATTTGCTTCGCGTTTAGAATTATATATCATTTTAGATTGTTGTCTTTTTTCTTACTTCGAGATTACGAGGCTAACTCAATCCCTTTTGGAGACTCAATCTCTTCATAAAAAGGGAGTATTGATTCACTAATCAGCGCACATAATACTGATTATATTTATGCATCAAATCTTAATTCAAGCTTTGCAATATGTAATTAAATAGAGATGATTCTAATGCAACTATCAGATGCCGTGTTAATGGCATTGAATGAATTAATTTATGTTAATTTAGTTTGAATTACAATGAATTAATTATGTAATTTGAGATAATGAATTATCAATGACTTTATGAATTATCAATGATATTGTGTCGTTTGTATGAAGTATTGTTTATCACAAAATGAGCAGCAAACAAGCTCAATTTTCAACTATCTCCCTATATTTGTACAAATATGTATATTATTTGAAATGCTAAGCAGGCTTCTGTAATATACAATGCATACACAAGTTCTTTGTATATCAATACCAGACATGTGATTTGCATTTAGATATTACAAAAATAGCAAATTTCACAAAATAATTATCTTCATAATGAGTTTTATTGCAAATATCGATAACAGTTTCATATAAAATTCTCCTGAAATATTAGCCCAAGTAAATGTGGAGCTATTTTGTTTGCCTAGTACGTTCACCTTGGACATTTGTTACAAAAAAGTGTTCTTTCAGTCCATATATCCATGATTTTCTATTGTTTAACTACATTGTTTTATGGTTATTATAGACGCTTAAAATGACCTGTAATTGCCGTACAACTATTCAGATCGAATTTAGTGTTCAGTAGAAGCATTTCAATTCTGGGAAGCCAGCGACAAATAAAAAGAGGACAGCTGCTTATCCTTAAAGGAATGGAGAGTTATTTGTCCGTGCTTTCCACCCATCACTGTTGGCGGGTTATAACCCGATCGAAGCCGTGGATTTTTAAGGGCGAAAAAATCCTTCGTACGCCTTCCTTCAGAGGGGTAGTAAAGCCGGCTGTCCCATGTTAGTAGATTTACTTGCATGTAAAAGAACCTCAAGCCTAAATGACGCCTCTGAGCCAAATTCAAATCGCCTGTTTCTCGCCCAAGAAATACCTCCTTTCTCTGCTAGTTGGTGAAAGAAGCGTAGCGAAATTTGCGTGGCCAGACGGAAGAGCGGGCCTAATGGCCTGAGTCTCGCCACGTAAAATAAGGCATTAATTCAATTCAATTCAATTCAATTCAATTCAATTCAATTCAATTCACTGTCCTTCTCCACGTTAGAAAAATATAAAACTACACAATGGTACGAAATACTTAAAAATTAGATCTTTAAACAAACGAATTAAATGAACTAGAATCACTCATGTTTAGATACTATTAAAAATGCTTAATAACAGATCGTATTACATTTATCATAAACATCTTCAATTAATTTTCAAGTCTCCTAAAGCAAGTAATTATGCCCATAACTGAAAATCCATGATCTAATCAGTGTGTGTGTGTGTGTGTAGGGGGTGAGGCCAATGGTAAGGTCAATGTTGCCGTGGGACCCTGGGCTGTTCGGAGGCGACTGTATCCCGTGCTCAACGGCGCACTAACTTTACGACCTCAATAAAGGCGTGGGGGCGGGCAGGTCTGAACGCACGCCCGACAGGGACAGGGCGGGGATAGGGCACGGCGGGGGCGGGGCCGACAGGGCTGCGAGGGCGGTACGAGGGCGCGGGGGCGGAGTCTGCACCTGCCACAAAAGCGATAGTTGTACGACCGCACATCACTGCAAGCGCTCAGCGGTTGGATCGACTACGATGCGACGGGCACAGCGGCAGGCCAACGATAGGGGATACGCTGCATGGTGTGTCCGTGTTTTGGCCCATCAATACCATGCGAATGCCGAGGGACTGCAGCAGTAGACGTGCTCGAAAAAAAAAAACAATCACGCAAGCAAGCAAGAAAACACAATATTGGATTGAGATATCGAAAAAATTGTATTATGTTTCGACAACTGTACACCAAAGACGATTCTGCACATTACACATGTCGTTGGTAATTTGTTAAAATCTATTAAAAGATAATTTTTCAAGACACATACGTATTTAGTTGTAGAGAAAAAAATAACTAATTTCAGAAAGGTTCAACTTCGTACGTACATTACGCATCGCACCATATTGGCTTTACCAACGCCACCGACCCCGAAGTTCCCCACCCTCACCCCGGCTCCGGTGCCTCTGCTCAAACCGCAACAAGCCTCAATGCCAGGAGGGTGGAGGGGGGCTAACCACATCGTTGGAACAACTGTCACGCTGGAGATGTGGTGGGTGTGGCACCTGGCCCCGACACGTCAACCCACCGCAGGAGCAACAGAGATGGAATATGTAGGTCACATGAATGGAGAAAGACTCATTGTGCATAAAATTATAAAGACACGAGGTCGCTTGAACAATGCTCTCAGCCTTCTTATCAATTTACAAAAATTTTACAGTAATTTTGCCTTAGATAAATACTTTTAATGTAATCGGGATTTGCTGATTCTTTATACATAAATACTACGTTGTGCATTTTATTTGATTGTGAAGTTTTTTAATCATGATCTCAAATATTACTTCATAATTTTCTATTACTAGAAAACATCTACAGTTCAATTGCTTCATATATTTTTGCGTCGATTTTCCTTGCAGATTGCTGAATCATATATCCATATTAATTTCATTACTTTACATTTAATTGTCCACACCTTATCACTTTTTTGGCGAGGTAACTATGTCGAAAATATATTCAACAAAGTTAATGCATCCATGATGTGACTGCTTCGGAGTAACCAATGGATTTTAAATATTAATTTTCTTCAACGTACTGTCACCTTGACCAGGAATCGAGGCCAGTCTCCTCCTTTACGACAAGTTGCTCTAAGTATCAAGTCGATCAATTCTTTGAAAGGTCAAATCTATTACCTATTGTACGTACATGAATCATCATTAAATATCACAGCACGCGCAATATACGAGTTACTTTATTGTATTAGGCTTATGAACCGTTCAAAGAATTGGTCGCTCGGAGTTTAAAGCGTCTGGCCTAAGTAAATAAGCCAGAAGTCTCTGACGTGATGACAATTCTTTGAACAAATTTATTTATTCCTTTCATTGTAATTCCTATTTCGCCACACATCACGCCTCTTGTTTTCCTCTTAATTTTCTTTAATCTACATCATTCACAAAATCTGTTTTCATTATGATAGGGAACTTTATTTTTAAATTCACTTCATTTTCATAATTTCTCTTTGTTTGCCTCAAACTTGGTCATGGTTCTTCCTTTTTCTCTACTTCTGCACATAGGAAATTATCCTCATTATTAACGTCCATGGTGCCTCTTGTTATGTGCCTTTCTCACGGCCTGTCCCCTACTGTACAAGCTTTTGTTCACCGTCCACAAACCTCTCTCTTTCCCAATTTCTCTGAGCAGCCTCCGCGCCGTTTTCCAGTCTCATTAATTCCCCATAGAAAGCAGAGGCCCAGCACCGCAGCCGGACTGGCGCTGCTGGTTTTCCATTCGAGAGCGCGATCTCTATTTTTAATGTTCCCGCCGCCGCCGCCGCCATCTGCATTTTCCGCGCCGGGGAAAGCGGCCGCGAGGGAAATGTTCTCCATTAATTGCCGCGCGTCAGGTATATTTTATTTTCGGCCGAGCTCCCGCCCGAAGCAGCGTCAATGACAGGTTTAATGCCGCTTCGCTTCCAAGAGGATTTAACCTCAATAGGCAGGTTTACGGGACTCGCGAGTGGGATCGGCGATATTCAGCTTCCGAACGCTTTTGGGCGTACGTAAATAGGACGCGTACTCATTTGCGCTGTGTCTAAAACCCGGACCCGACCCTTTCTCAGCGGCTGATACGCCACTGGTGTGAATGAGTTGTACACACATGGAGACTTAATGTCGTTTCAAAAATAAATAGTAGACGAAGAAGTGATGTCGAATGTTCTTGGCTGTCCGATTGACGCTTGGTCGAATGCTGTGGTGCCTACGTTTCGACCACAACACTTGTCTGCAACCTTAATGCTGAAATATCCCAAGATAATGGGTACTATTGTGTCCCAGAATGGTGGGTTTATTGCTCGGAAACCATGCATTTTTGCGGGACGTACACAGCATTATGGGATAAGACATTTATTTAGTAACATGAAGACTAGTGAGGTACTTTTTAATTTGTTGTTCACTGGAATTTAATCGACAGTAGTACCTTAATTTGGCCACATTGTCTTGTGTATTGCAGGCAAGCTTGTCGCATCGGATATACAGCCGTTAAAAAACACCCTATTGCACGCTCTCTACTTTGTTAAGGGAAGTTTTAGAAGAAAACATACGGTAAGGCTACTAGTTTACAACGTTATAGCATGTGTTACACTGAAATTTTGGTTCCTTTTTACTTTCTGGCTACCGCTTACGCAATAGAGAGAAAGTTTTGTAATGCTGCGTGAAAAAAGGTGAATGTTAGGCAGAAAAACTCATTACGGAGCCCTAGAGACGGAAAAAGTCGATAAATGTAATTGGTAAAATTTGGAAAAAATCCTTAAACACGTGATATAACCAGAATCCTCGTTTTGTGGTTCCATGATACCAAAAAATTGAATGACGGAAAAAGTGTCTTTGCATGTCCGTCCGTCCGTCCGTCCGTCCGTCCATCTGTCCGTCCGTCCATCTGCCCGTCCGTCCATCTGCCCGTCCGTCCGTCCATCTGCCCGTCCGTCCGTCCTTCCATCTGCCCGTTCTTCCGTCCATCTGCCCGTCCGCAACAACACTAGCGGATAAACCATTCAGCCAATTTTCTCCAAAATTGATATTCCTCATTTTCCCATTCCCCAAAATTCATATTCGATCTGGCTAATGTCGAGGCCACAGTATAATTTTTGAGAGGTACTTTTCTTGAAGCACATTGGACATTTTCAATTTTTTTTAAATGGCTCTATTGTTTTTCATTAAATTTTGTTGTTGGCTAGTGGTAAAGACGTTTAAGAGATTGGTATTCGTCTCACTTTAGTTAAAAGTGGCTTTTTGAAAATAGCAAAAAGTTAAAAAAAAATTCGGCGGCTTACGCCATCTACAATTATGAAGAAAGTAATTTTTCCCTGAATGGAGTATGTTCCTTACAGATCAATTTTAGTATAGAGGCATGCACAATTTTTTTGAAAAAATAAGTTCTTTTCAAGTAATTTTGCGTGGACGTACGGGCGAGGACGTAGTACTGTTTTAGCACCACTAGTTTAAAATATGGGTATTGGTTGAGTGTTAATTTGGGACACTTGAGATGAGAACACTTTCCGCTAGTTTCCACTAGAAGTTTTAAAACAATTTCCTTGAAATTGCTGTGTTTATGGTAGTTTGGTTTCATCAATAGGAAGAAAAGAATGAGCAAATTAAGACGAATTATTTAAGAACTGGGTCTCGAGTAAAAGAAACGGTGAACGAGTGACAGGAATAGTAGATTGATACAAAAAGTAGTGGAGTTAAATTTGTTTCCTATGTTAGTTAATATAAAAAGTAATTTCTCAACATTTTGCAGATAAGTATTATCTGTTGAATGAATGATTGAATAATTTTCGAGATGAGGAAAGAATTTTAACTCTTAAATGGTATGCGTTTTTTTGATATTTATTAGTAATTTAATGTTCGATATTTTCTGAAAAGAGAGACAAGGCCAATTTTGCTATAATACATTTGGTGGAGAACCATTTTGTTTCAAATGAGCTTTGCCGCATATACACGTATCACAATAACTCCGCAAACTCAAATTGACACATTTCTTTCATCAGTTTCGACAGACAGTGTGCCGGGTTCCACCAAAACAAATCAGTAGACTTCAGCCAGAATTGACCTGCGGAATCATCAAATTAAGGCAGAATGCACAGCGGTTCTAATTTTCTTTTATTTTGTTGGTACATTTTCTCTGTTATTGTAGATATCATGTGGATACTCGTTAGAGAATATTAACTGTCTGTGTCAGTCTCTCTTTGTCCGTCTGCCTCTCCCTGTCTCTCTTTGTCCGTCTTCCTCTCCCTGTCTCTCTTTGTCCGTCTTCCTCTCCCTGTCTCTCTTTGTCCGTCTGCCTGTCCCTGTCTGCTTCTCTGTCGGTCTGCCTCTCTCTGACTTCCTCTTTGTACGTGTTTTAATCCCTCCATATCTCTCTTCCTCTGACTATTTATGTCTCTGTCTAATAATATTAAATTAATAACATATAAACAATGCGGGTAAAATTTGCTGCGAGTATTTTCGGGAAGTATTAGGCGCATGTTCCACTCGTGCCAAGGTTTAGATTCTGCGCCGTCAGTCTACTGGAGAATCGTAGAAGCAACGTACACAATTGAATTTCATGATAAACTAAAGCAAGTTCAGCTTCATTTAAATTGTTGATGAGAGTTACATTTGAATTATCTTGGGAGCTGCGTGGAAACAGAATGGGAATTGCTGGTAGCGGTGGGGGGAAATGGGTATCCCGTTGTGTGAGACTCGATGAGAATTTTAAGACGTTTAAGTTTTCATTCAGGCAGCTGACGCACTGTAAGGCTCACAGTTACCGGTGGTATGTGGCGGAGGACAGTATTAGGCCGTAATGGACTTTGTTACTTTAGGACATCACTTTACACATTTGGATGAACATTGATGTTATCCATACCTTATTCAAATAATAAGTGATGATGAAGAGTACAATAATTTCAATAATTTCCTATACTCAGGTTAGGAGATTCAAGAAAGATTCTTGTCAGTTTCAAGAACTGCCTGTTCGTATACGACAACTGTTAACTTTCAGGGCCTTGTTAATTTAGTTCACATTTTTGTAATATGTAAAAAAATGAATGACTTAATAAAACATATCTCCAAACGAAGCCTAGGAAAGAATTCTCCATTCACACATGTCCCTTAGCAAAATGGTCCTAAAAAGGCAGAATTTTAAAAGAAAGCTAACTTGAAATTTCACATAAATTCTAAATAAGATAATCATAATTCAAATCTCAATTGTTTGATAGAACAAATCTCGCATACTTTTGTATGTAGCCATTAAATACTTATATCACAGAATTTTATACAGTACATTTTATACAGTTTTCACATACTTATATACAGTATTTGAGTGTGCGGATGTGTGCAGTTGCGGCACTGACGGCTAGATCACTTAGTGTTCACGCCACTACGAGATGCCATTCGGCGTGTCTCGGCCTCCTGATGAGGAACTAATAACTTGTTTTTGGATCAGGCCAGAAGATTCAGAGAAATCTCCAAAACGTGTTTTTCGTGTTTTGGCGCTTCGTTCTTTATAATAATGCCAGGAAATAAACCAACGGTTCCTAAATCAATATATATAGGTGGAATTGATTAAACTCCAGTACCCAAACAAATTTTTAGCAAAATAATTATTATTATGAAAAAAATGAAAACATGCATGACATTTGCAAAACTTAAGTTTTCATCTTTAAGTGAACAATTGAATTACCAAGTAAATCTCGCTGCAGACCGATTTGAATTTAGATTCGAATTAACGTATTTAAAAAAATAAATTTGCGAAAACCTACGAACAGTATTGTCTCGGAACGTATTAAACTTTATGAATATCAAGTGAATACAGAGAAAACAAAACTGTGAGTAATGCTAGAGAATGAATGAATGTTATGTTCAACTTCTCACTTCTACGTTGTTACATACTAAGTATGCATAAACCGAGTTTCAAATAAATGTGACCCACAACTTATTCTTATTAAACTTAACTAACCCTTTATTCGCATTATTAACAGTCGCCTTTTAATGTTAGATTGGCATGCAGCGCTAGATTCGCATACAAAACTATTAATAAAGCAATTGTAGAAGTAAACGTAAACACAAATTATGAGTTTGAGAAGTTATTATCTCTTTAAAATTAGGAATTATAAAAATATGGAAGTGTTGAGGAAATCCGAGAAAGAACCAAATGTAGTTGTCAAAGCTGTTAGGACATAATTTTCGAGACTTAGGAATAATATGCATTTGTGTTAATGCAAATGTGCTATGAGCATTTTTGTGCATGTTAGCTAAATAGTGAAAAACTGTAGCTGTACTAAAAGTTAACTATTAGCATCATCAAAACCTACAATTATTACAGCGATTATAATTTCGAAATTGCAATAAAACATATTCATACCCCGTATGGAAGTAACATACAAATCTATTGTGTGTTGGGGACTTTTTAACTGGAGTATAACATTATCAGGTACGAGTACAACGATTCATTGGTAAGTGCAATTCCAGATACTGAAAGAACATATTTGAACAAAGCTGTACATGAAATAAATTTTCAACACATGAAACTATTTTTACAACAGTTTACAGCGTCGGTGGTGACACTTTTACTAGTTAATAGTAGGAGTGAAATAGTAATTCGATTCTCAATATTAAGCCAAATCAAAACTATTTTGAATACTATTTCCCAAGTTCCTGTTTTACCCTAATTTTATTTTTTATTTGCACTTTACAAATTAATATTAGCTGATCGGAAAAAAGTCCCAAATAATGATTTAAAAGGAAATATGTCTCATTTGAGCAGTACTAAATTTGTTTTGACCACTCGATCAGAAAACTATCTTTTGTTGTTGTTGGGTGTTTTTTTGGGGGGGGGGTCACATTCCTTTTTACAACCTACGAAACATCTACTTGCCTCATGAATTCTCCAAGCCTCCAGGAGCAGTTTCATACATAAATATTTCTTTTTCATACATTTTCGATGTTACTGACGGATTAGAAAATTGACGATTATTCGAATACATGGAAAAAATACATACTGTGCATTGTTATCGTAAATGTGATTTCCCCGATATCACGTTCTATAAATATTTAAAGCTTTGTGAATGAAGTGTGATTGTCATTTTATCATGCTTGCATGTATAGGAATTTTAGTAACAGGATTTTTGTGTTAATATACACAGAAATGTATAACGTTTATAGAAAACTCCACGTCAAACGATACATTTTCGAATGGTCACAGGCACATTGATTACAGTAATTAATTATTCACTTTGAGAGAATACCGCTGTTGAATTGCAAATGCCCAGTGCTTCTCACCCGAATTCCGAGGGGAAATTCCAGCGAGGGATGCTGGTTTTGCTGTAACTAAACCTGAAAGAGAAATGACCGTAATATCACATTCCCTACTGACGGGGATGCAGTTGCTATTGACAACACGCTGGGACACTTAGAAATGGATAACTCCGAATCAAAGTTACGGTTTTAATTAATAATAGGCCACTTGACTTTAAAGTTTAAATGTGAACCCTAAGATTTTTCTAAAAAGGGCGAAAATATTATGAGATTTGTGTCGCCGTGCGTTCAAGATGAATATGGCGTAAACTGTTCATTATTCCTCCATGAAACCATGAATTTCTAATTGGAATATGCATTATAGTTTTAAATTTGATGATGTTTGTTTGGTATTTATACCAGGGGTTTCCTCACTCTTATTTATTTAAAACATTTTTATAATAACATTGTCTGCTCTAACTCATTAATTTATTTACTATTTAACTATTTCCTTATTTCGATCGTGGAGTAAGAATCACTTATTCGTGTAAGAAAAATGTACGTATGATGGGGTGATAGATCTGCCGAAATCGGGGTGTCAGGATGGGAAATATTTTGAAGGATATTTAATCAAACTGATCTACTTCAAAATAATCACATTAGATTGATCCGAAAATTTTATAATTTCCCATTTTTGTGATTACAATTTCAAATATTATTCCCTTATTTTCCATAGAATAAACTAAACTCCATTTATCCTATTATCGTAGTCCCATAGCTAATACTATTAATAACACATGAAAACATACTAAACAATACACCTACAACAATTAACCCTCATTCAAATAATTGACAATTCATTCACACATAGATACGTCTTTATCTATTCGTACATTCTCTAACGGATTGTGCATGGTCTTGGCTATTTTCTGATTCTCTCTTATTCTTGTAATACTCACTGAAAATTAACAGACGTCGTCTTCCTACATTTGATGTAATTAGTCTATTCACTTCCCTTTTGGTGATTACAGCAAGCTTGCTCGCCGACGCTGCTGTTGTAATTCCATTCCATTCTTATGACATCTGCGACGTCTTGTATGGCGCCAGCCCAAGTTCTAATTCAAAATTTTAATCTCGAATTTTAAAAACTAATGCTTTCAAATTAAATAAAATACATTATTAACTGTTTTACGTTATTTTCTCACACATTGCTGCCGAGTAATAACGTACTGAACTCAAATTTTAAAGAACAAATCTCGAGACAATGCGCTACCATTTGGTCTTTACCGTGGCGACATTTGTTCTCTGCCTTCAATCCTACTTCCCTCTTTCAACTGACTTTTTCTCTGCCCCAAAAGTCAAATATTTGTCTTCCTTTGGCATATTTATCGTATTATTTCGTCGTACACTGCTCATAATCCACCAGCGAATTTTGAACTTCCCCATAGGTTATAAACACATCTCTCCAACACTCAAACAAACGGTAGACGATGCGATGTGCTGTGTCCTTGGAAAAAGCTTCCATCAACACCAACTTATTACGTTTTTAGTGTACAAATTGAACTTTCAGTAGATTTGTTGAGGACATTAAAAATGTCAAAGAAGATTTTCTCTACTGGCTCTTTCAACATTGCTATCTAATGTCTTGGATGAACGAAATTATATGACGCTCAAACTTTGTTTTATAATTATTATTAACTATTTTAAATATGAATAATGTAATATGAATCAATATTTTAAATTTTAAACTTGTTATAAATTACTCATACTTGTGTACATGGCCAAACGATAATAAAGAAGAAAGCTAATAAAGAAGCACGCCTGTCATACTGTAGAGCGAAACTTTCGTGCTCCACGTACATTTAGGAAGGGTCATCCCGAGCAACTGCGCCCACGCTCGCTTTACTGCGCCACCGCTCGGCACTCTTCTTCGGGAGAGAGACAGAAGGGGGGAGAGGGGAAGGGAGATGGCGGTGGAGGGCCCCAGGAGAAAAACTCAATTAAAGCGAATCACGTCCCAGAGCGGCGGCGCGTTAATCGGGTTATGGCGGCGTCTCAGCGCGACATCTCGGCCTCCACCCACCGCGCAATCCCGATGTGGGCCCCGACGTCCTTTGGCGCCCCGCCCCGCCCCGCCCCGCCCCGCCCCGCCCCGCCCCGTCTCGCCCCGCCCCGTCTCGCCCCATCCCGTCCCGTCCGCCCCGTCCCGATCCACGCCCCGCCTCACACTACCCCGCACCTCCCCGCCCCGCCCCGCCCCCGTCCGCACTACCCCGCCCCACCCGCACTACCCCGCCCAACCCGCACTACCCCACCCCGCCCCGACCCGCCCCGCCTCGCCCCGCCCCGCCCCGCCCCGCAGCGCATCGCCCAAGTCAGCACTGCCCACGATCCCGAGTTCTACTCCCGCTCTCCCATTCGTTGGTGTGGTTCCTCAGACAGAAGTCCTAACTTTCGTCAACGCCAATTCTTTCTCCCGTGTCTATTTTATCGTCTCTTTTTCTCTTTCTCTCTTCTTCTTCTTCTTCTTCTTATCTTCGCCTCTTTTTTCGTTTAATTATTTTCGTTTCTTATGTTTCTCCATGTTATCTTCCAACTCTTCGCCTTATCTTCTTCATCTGCTCTTTCGTCTTTTCGTCTTCTCTTCACTATTTTATTCACCTACTCCTCTTCGTAAGATGTTTCTCCACTTGATCATCGCCTCTTTATTCTCCCGCTTCTTCTATTCTCCACTTCATGGAATAGACTACTGTCTTTAGCATTTCTTTCTCTTTTTCGTCGTCCTACGTACTTACTCAGTTTGGCTCGTTTGTAGGGAGCCTTCTGATGTCCCACTTTTCAAACACGTACACATACACTTCTATGACATCCCTCCTCTCCGTCTCGCCGTTTTTCATTCTCTATGTACTGACGAAATACCTGTCGGCTTTCTCTCGGCTGTTCCCATGGCCTATCACAATTGTATAACATCTCCGTCTCTGTTGCCGTCTCCTGTTTTCTCTACCAACTGTCATCGCTGCTGAGGAATAGAATCGCGTCCCTCTCCTGGCAACTACTATATCTTGGATTAGTAAACATGCAATTTTAAATATATTAGGAACACAGTTTTGAATCTTTAAATATAATAAAATTTGAGGCAATATTTTACCTCTAAAATGTTTGTTTAGTGAAGAAAGAGCAATGCACTAGAAGTATTTTGGTGTCAAAATCATGAACTCTGAAAATTATTGCACAAGTAGAATATGTACGCGTCTCTCGGAAAATTTCGAAAAAAAACATTAATGAAAGCAACTGTCTTTTGAAGTATGCAGTACCTTCAAAATTGCATGAGACAGCTTTTCTATATTTTTAGAGGTTTTACTGTTTCAGCAAGTACAGAAATGGCTGCCCTGATTACATAAAAAAGCTTCCATCACTGAATTCTCGGAAGTTCTGTATTGAAATGACTGGAAATTGAGAGAGATAAGCAAAGGAGAAATTATCTGCTAAACCTTGTTTTCTTTTGTTTTTGATGACTTAAGATATTATAATTTTGCATTTTTCATAAATTATATTTAAATTATTTCAATATGTCTCGTATTTATTAACGCTGTATGTCGGAACAAGTTTAAACATTTAATGTATTATTTTATAAACATAATATTTGTGCACTGGCATGCACGTCTTGCCATATGACAGCAATTGGCAATTGTACAATCATAATGTCAATTTAATTGTAATCTGTATTTTATGTTGTAATAATGTTTAAGATTAAACGCTTCGCTTACATGAGATTACATAATCGTGCGGGCGCTCGCCTGTTCAGGTATTCTCAGAGACTTCTCTGCCCACGTATTGTCTAGCTTGCATCAGCGCGAGGCAACGGTTTTCAGAAAATTGTGGTACAATGCAATCAACTTAATGTATCAGCTTCATAAGATTTGCCAAAATACCTAGTGTTCAATTCTCTATACGTTCATACATCTCTTGCTTAAGTTGTAATTTATCATAGCTCAAAGCCTTTACTTTTAACGACCTGATGTCAATTCTCCTTAGCTCAGCCAATCAAACAGTACGGATCTCTCATCGCACCACGCCTATTTTTTTTTACTGGCACACGGATGTAAAGCATTTACTCTGTTTCATAAACTTAACTCTTTCAGTCTCTGCCTCTCTCGTGTAGTACTACCCTCTTATGGGTCTCTACTTATGTTGTTACATCTCAACTTTTCAGCGTTCGTCTCTCAGCTTCTCCCTAGAGACCAGCGATAAATCTCTCTTTCTCCTAATATTTTCCGCATTCTCATATCCGAACTCCGCTCTCGCTTTTTATTTTGCTCAATAACAAAGATCAGACGCTGAAGAGCAGTTTGGCATCGTTTCTACCTGTTACGATATATCTGCGTCCTGTGGACGGAGTGTGATCAAAGTACGAAAAACAAATATTACCGAAGTGGAAGATTAACTCTCTGAAAAATTCATGTTTCAGTAGCACTGGAAAAAGTAAAATGGTATGGGTAACAGGAAGACGAGATATCGATTTCGTCCTTGTGTTGGTAATTTTGATTTCTCATTTAGGAAAAGCAGAAAAATGACAATAAAAAACTACAACTCAATTATGATTTTTCAATGTTACGTATCTAGGTCATATTTAACTTCCAAATAACATCGTAATAGTAAAATTGAAGATCGATCAAGATCAGAGCAATCAAGACAATATACATATCTAGGTCGCGTGTGGAATATTCATCAAAATCAAATAGAATTTTCGATAGCTCCTCCCCAATTCCGCTTTGACCACAATTCTGATTGCCAATTTCTAGCATGAACGGAGCAATTGACTTTGCGAATAGTATTGTAGCTTTTTTAAATAAATATAATTTCATATGTTACTAATATCTCGTATTTCTCTTTCTCTTGTGGTGTTTCTCCTTCTCTCCCTTTACCTCTCTTTCCATGATCTACTCATTTACTCCTACATCTCTGTAAACATCCTCCCCTCCCCCCTCTCTCTCTCTCTTTCTCCCTCTCTCTATCCTCTTTTCTATTCACTTCTTACTTCCTCTAATACCTGTTTTTTCCATCTCTCCACTTTTCAGCACCCCTTTCATTTATTCTTTCATCCACCTTTCTTCCTTATGCTCCAATTACCCCTTGGTTATGCCACATTTATCGTCTGTCATTGTCTGTCTCACTCTTTCTAACGTTCAGTCCCCTCTCCTTCCCTACTGACTACTTCCCTCATTCGCACGAAGTCCCCTGGGGATGAATGCAACATGCATTGACATGCAAACTGGCCGCAGGGCCCGCCCGCAACGAAGAGGATCCAAATCCGCAGAATAATTATTTACACCAACCACAAAGCTCAAAATCCTCTCAAATTATTCATGCGTATGCAAACAATTGTAGCTGAGGGAGTCTTTATAGTATTAAAGCCAAAGCAGATACGTTTGAGTCCAGTAACTAACAACTTTTTTCAGAGAGAAAAATCACGGAAGAAACATCGTAATTAGAAATAAACGATTGCGTCTAAACGGCAAAGTAAAAGTTTTGTATACATTCACACAAGTGACGACAATACTAACCTATAGTGACCTTCATGTACGGTCCATTCTTTTGGGGACGGGGCATGAGCGTGTACACTATAAGCTGAATAAATGGTTTTGTCATTAAGCTGAGAAATGTGCAGCACTCCAAGTTCTTGACTGTACTCTTATTGCTCCACAACGTCTATACTATTATCTTAATGGTGAGTCGAATGAAAACTAAAAATATAATGTAATACAGACTTATTAAACTCAAAGACAAAATTAATAGAAATCAGGAAATAGTAATATTTTAAGAAACACGCAAATAAGATCAAGGATTAAAATTAAATAACTTAATCACATGACATAAGTGCTCTTTCGACTACAACTTGTTTTTTTTTCAAAAAATTTCATGCGTGTAATTTTTTGAATTGTTAAATATGAATGACACGAAATGCAATGAAACATGCAAATACTATTATAATCTAATGTTGTAAAAGAGATATTGATCACTTATAACCATGCAGATACACTGCGATTTGAAATACATTCATCATCCTAAAGGCCAAAAACTCCCTTGTCCATGCTGCCATTACATTATGTCCACTGTCCTTTTCATTTCTGTGTAGTTTTTGAATTGTAATTGGGTTTGAAGTTGTTCCAAAAATTTTATTCTAGGCCTTCCTGTTTTTCCAACTATTTTTCATTCTGAAATTGTATTTAAGAGCTCGTTATCCCTAAAAATGTGGCCAAATAACGTTTCTTTCCTGTTCCAAATGGAACAGGACCTCTTCTCTTCACCCTTTCTAAAATTACACTGTTTCAATTTTTAATAAATTAAATTTAAAATATGTCAAAACATACGCCATTTTTCTGTGCTTCTCTTTCCTCTATCCGAGAAAATATTGTACACAATTATTTGGAGCCACTTTCAAAAAGAGTTTATGAATGTTGTTTAGGCATCACGTAAAGTACCTCCAAAAATATCAGTTTTAAATTCAAAGGACAACAGTCCGATCGGATAAAATTAATTTTGCTGAAACTCCTACATACGGTTTACTGTCCGGTCCTAATTTCTGTGGTTGTTCACGAAGAAACAAACGATTTTGGAAACAAGTTTTTGGTATCATTAATCCATAAAACTTACTACCAACACTATGGGTTGGAGGAAGTAATTTGAAAGATTGGAACAAGATTTATCCACTTTTCGCTATAATACACAAGTGATGTTTTCTGTAAAAAATATTGCGCTGTATTACCATAATTTCTCTAATTAGTGTGTAAGTTTGCGAAAAAGAAAAGTGTATTATATTACGTACATTTTGTCACTTTTACTTTTAATTAATATTTAGCGTAAATGCTTCTGAGAGTGCACAATCTTTGCAGGACGACACATCCGCGGATAATCATCTTTTATTTTATAGGATAAGGAAGATCGGTTCAGTAGAAAACTCAAAACAAACCTCCTAAACAATTGCTATGCGTTTTAAATGTATAATTAAGATCCTTATCTACTCCTTGAAGCATTCGTTTAATCAACTGAGCCCACGCTCCCCTCGGTCTAAGCTTTATTAAAATATTTCTAAGCCAATCACAGGCGTGCACAGGGCGGGCTCGTAATTTAGGCAACAGGCACTAAAAGAACATCGTGCTCTCCCATTTTGCGCTGGATAAAGCAAATTCCAGAGATCTGGAGGTTATATATCTCTCAATGGGTGAATAGTAGTTTCTGAAGTCCGTGAAATGAGTTTCTTATGGTTTAAAACAAGAATTTGTTCCAAAAAATACTTCGAAAATGTGCAGTATGCGTAGGATTAAAATACAACACAATATATATCAAAATAAAACAAAAACTTCCATTAACGGGTCGTCATTACCGCTATTTTGAACATAGGTTTGAAGCCCCAAGCAACCAATACTTTGTTATTGTACAAACGCCATAGGAAGTACGTAATGCTCAGGTAAAATAATATTGCATTAAAAACCATTGCGAGGACTACTTGCGGTTTTACAGAAAATATTCTGCACACGAACAAACTCTTATCATGGTTTAAATATCACTTGGCAATGAGAATTAACTATTTATGCATGACACTTTTCTTTCTACGTACTTTCATTCGAATGAAAATTTTAAATGTTAGAAGTTCAAGAAAGTAACCACTTATTAGAACTAACAAAGATGCATCAGACTTTTCCATTTGTAGTTATATAGAGGGTGCAGTCAACATTGCGTAGTTGAGACAATTGTCTTCCAATCGATCGATTGAACCGCCAATCGCCCGGGCGCAGCTCCATGCGCTCCATTGACCTGGCGTCGAAGGCCGCTCTCAACAGAGCTCTGATTTGCTTTGTCGTAGTAACGTCTAAATGTTGATTTTCAACGCTTTCTCATCCTTCTCAGTACACAAGAAGGAAGAGGATACATTCAAGTTGGGAATGCAGTCGGAGGTACGGAGCAACTCAGATTAAAACATGTTTTGTACCACTACTTTGTCAAATAATGATAAGCAAGACAGGGTGAAAAGGATATAGAAATGATTTTTTAAGATTGATCAGGGAGATCATCCGACGTGTCGTTTCGTGATATTTTTGGGAAACGTTTTGCACACAGTGTACGAAAACAATCTCCACACAATATCTGTCAAAAATTAAGAGAGACTTCTAACATAAACAAGAATATTTCAAAAAGTAAAACTCAACACATGTTTTAGGCGCAGCCAAAAGTGCATAGATGTACGCGTAGAGCATTTTCAACATGTGACATTCCGGCTAAGGTAGCTCAGAGAAAGTATTACCACTCTCCCGGCAGACACACTGTTCTAGAGGTCCTAGGTTCAAGCCTTCCCGGTGGCAGAGTTTTCACCGTAGCTGGCTGGCTAGATGGTTTGAACTGAGTCGCCGTCGCCGGAGAATTCTAGAGGGCGGCTACTCTGATCGATAGTAGTTCCCGTGATTTCGCCAACCCAATACCTACCGTCTTAGGTTGCTCAGGGCATTAACTGACGTCACTGACTCTAATCCGAAGGGCCAAGGGTTACACTCCCGACGCGTCGGTGGCAGGATTTTCGACACTAACTAGATAGCTAGGTCAAAATCAGTCGCTATCTGGAAGAGAATTCCAGCAGTGTCCGTTATGACCGGAAGTTTTCCGTGGCTTCTCCAATCGATTCCCATTTCATCAGTTCATTTGCCAACCCAGTTCAGTCAAGCGAGCGGATTCTATCAAGCGAGTGAGCGAGTGAGCGAGCGAGCGAGCGAGCCTCGGCCATTCATCAGACGAATACTGACTGGTTCAGTGTATGTAGTTGGAGGGCTACTAATAAAGCTTCGAGATGGTCCCTCGAGGCGAGTCACAACAGGTGTGTCTTTCTAACACGCAAGGGAACAATTGCTCCATATCTCTAATAGAATGCAAAATTCGATTGATTTTTTCTGTGATTTCTGAGGTTTCCTTTGATCAATTGCAAATGAATGGAGGTAGAGTGCCTCAAACAACAGGTCTATGGGCCACGTGCCTTAACTAGAGTGCTCGATATAGGTTGCAGCACCTTAGGAAATGGAAAAGAGAAAATGTGTATTAAAGAGAAAAAGAAAGAACGGGAGAGAATTCGGAGTGAAATACGTCAAGGGCAGTGTTTCTTTCGATTAGGTACGTTCCGTAAACGTACAATAAAATTCATTACTAACTATTTCAATTTTGTGTGAATGTTACGGATTGATTTCTGTCTTCAATACCTAAATTCAAGTGTCTGTAACTAAAAAAACGAAAATTATCGATATTATTTATGCTTCAATCTTGAAAATATTCATCTCTCAAAATATTCTTCGATTATATTTGGGCTTTTTCTTGACACTGCATTTAATGAAATAACATTCAAAAGATATCACGTAGAAAATAAACATTAAGTCCATGCAAAGATATTTAACGATTTTTTCTGCTCAGTCATTCGTTCATTCATCTCATTCTTCCTCATAAATTTACTCTTCCTGTTTTATCATCTTTTCATCGTATTGTAGTATGTATCTCTGTATTCAGTTCCCCTTTACTGTGCAGCACGTACTGAGCGTAGCAAGGTAAGCTAGTCAAAAATGTACCCCCCCCCAAAAAAAAGTTAAGCCCGGCGCTGGTCAGTGTGCCGGCAATCCGCACAGAGTACGTATAGACAGTAAGAGGGGGGGATATTGGCACAGAGTTTGCACGACGCAGCGCTCCACGCGCGCTGGAAGAAGCCAATTAACGCTAATTCGCAGTCAGCCTACCCCACGGCGGGCGACCACCATGCTCCACCGCCATCCCCCTGCTTTCCCGCCCCCCCCGCTCCGCCTCACAGTTACGCTGCCACCCCCGCCACCCACTCGCCGGCCCCCCACGCCCCCCCACGCCGCCTCCCTCGATGCCCCCACGCCACCCCCGCCGCCCTCTCGCCGGCCCCCCACGCCGCCTCCCTCGCTGCCCACACTCCCCCACGCTCCCCCCACCCCGCCTCCCTCGATGCCCCCACGCCTCCCCTCGCCGCCCCCACTCCTCCCCCGCCGCGCCCGTCACCCCCGCCGCCCACTCGCCGGCCCCCCACGCCCCCCCACGCCGCCTCCCTCGCCGCCCCCACTCCCCCCACGCCCCCTCACGCCGCCTCCCTCGCTGCCCCCCTCCCCCCACCCCCCCGTGCCGCCTCCCTCGATGCCCCCCCCACTCCTCTCCCGCCGCGCCCGCCACCCCCGCCGCCCCCGCCGCCGGCCTCGGACGTGCCATGTCCTTCAATTGTTTCCTTGTTTCAGCAGCGATGGCGGTGGTAGCGCCCGTGTCGAAAATGATAATGGTATTGCTGATCCTAACGTTTAGAATGTGCACTTTGCATGTGATTTATTTTTATTCCCAGTACAATTCCGCAGCGGAGGCGTGCTAGGCAGAATTAGAAGACGCCCGAGCGTGACCCCCAGATTCTTCCAGACAGACCTTTACGTACCACGCTATTGTTTACATTCCATTGTCTTTTCTTTCGTAACGGATTACGTTTTTAAACATTTTAGTAAGTCATTCACTCGTAATAACATGACCTTTTACATTTATTTTCATTGCTATGCTTTAGACACAAGCAAAATAACACAGGAACATAGGAAGTATTGTATCAATAAAAAACTGAATTAATAGTCTAAGGTGAAAGTTATTAACAATGGAAATTTTTTTTGGAGAAGGGCAGGAAGACATACTAAATTTAAAAAAATAAGAAATGAAATTACACAGCATCACATGGACAAGAAACGCACAATTTTAGATTTCATCAATTGTGACATGCGAGACGAATAAAGTCAGTTAGGTGAGCCAAGAATCGTTTAGAGAGGTTTCCTCAGAAGAGAGCGAGGTAAACTCATGTATGCGAGGTTTTAAAGATGTTACGCGAAAGTTTATAATGAAATTTGCACGATACTGCCTGCAAAAATGCATTAAATTGGAATAATCTCATTAAAATTCATTAGATATCTTTATTTGAAATAATGAAGATCTGGAGAAATGTAAACATATTTTTGTATATTCAAACCTATAAATAAATAAAACAAAATAATAATTACAATCAGAATCATGTGCCAGACGATTGGTAGTTATTACATTCATAAACGATCATCAAGTTTGGCATTTAAAAAGTCATTTATCTTCGAACTTAAAACTGATTTTCAATTTATGTGTTTCTTATTTTTGTTACGTTAGATATCCTCGGCATTGATGGTATACACTTAACACACCTAGTTGTCATATTGGCTCAGACAATATCCACCATCATTGAAATCCATCCCAAACATCACACCGTATTCTGATAAAAGCCGGCTTGTGTGTTTTAGTTCCTGTAATCCAGTGATCGCGTTTTCTAGCGAAATCCAGCGCCGTGAGCCCGGCACCAGAGAAGCTGCGATGGCTGCGATGTTATAAACCGGGCACGCTACCAGGATGCCGGGGGAAGCCGACCGTGCACGTCAACACATCCGCATTTCGCGAAATAACGAACGCCGGAGTGCGTGGGAAGTTAACTACAGGAAGGCCATTATAAAGAGGTGCACGAAGGTAGAGGCCAACTCCCAACCTCCGCTAATCATTCCGTGTCTCCCACGGTGGGACATCTCATCTTGATGTTTCGCTCGCCCTTGGAGGGGACTTTTGTTTTAAAGTTAATCGCGAATTTCTCGCTTTGTAAATGAACGGAGCGCTTTTTAACTGGCAAGGTTGCTACGAAATTATACATTCTAATTATGTTTCTAACTTCTTTGTAAACAGTGTTTGTAGTAAAAGATAAGCTTACAATTTGTTTGTAATGCTAAAGAGCATGCAACAAAACATCACTGCATATTAGTGAAATTTACATCTCTGTACATTTTCAATCACGTTACCTCCTTTTATTAGCATCTTCACAACGATACACAGAAAGCTTACCCCATAACTCACATTACCCCATACCCTAACATAAGATTAGCCCATAACCCCATTACCCCATACCCTTACATGAGATTAGCCCATAACATATCGCTTTCAAACGTGTGCTCGTATTTGCTGTCTACGAATATGTTTTTCATTCCCAAAAATATTTGTATTAACTGCATGAATTGTCACAATAGTCTCAAGAGAGATGACAATTTATTTCAAGTGAAAAAATAAATACTTATTAGAATATTATGGTTTTCGAGTTTAATAGCGTGTATGATCCCTAGCATTGTTAAAAGTTTTAATGATGTAATTTAGTAGAGAAAAATAAGTTTTGTTTTTGCATTTATATTTATCAGAAATAATTCTTACGTTATTTTCCTAAAATGCATTATAATCCCGACAAGAATAAATTATCATGACAGAATCTCAAGTTTTCCCGAGGTGTCCTTGCCCAAATGACTATCTATGATTATCCAATATTACGTAATGCGTTTACCTTTATTGACTTCAGTATTAGACTATCAGCAAACGTCATTATAAATACAAATTTTACTATAAATACAAATACAAGTTTCAACTGGCTTTAGCAAATAATAATTAATTCCTTACGCACATGAAAATTTTATGTTGAGGGAAATATATGCTTCATTACAAATGATTTTCTTTTCAAAGGTAAATAAAAACATACAATATAATGTAGAAATATAAGTGTGATCTCCTTGAAGTAAAAATAAAACAATAGTAAGTTTACTTCGTAAAACTGTACGTCTTAAAGAAGAATTTCTAACTAAATGTTAATTTTATTTAATATCCTATTTTTAACATCTTCCTCAAATAGCTTGAATTACAAATTAAAATATTTTTTCAGTAGTTTTAATGCAGCACTCAAAAATATCTAGTCTTAAACTAAGAAATAACTTCGAGACGACGTATTTCCAGAACACCACATTGAACTTGCAAGCTCGCCTAAAACAGGGATACTCTTTAATCCTACACGAGGGATTCGCACACGACACACACGCCGCCGTGTACCTCGCTCTCTAATAATTCAGTGTCTTAGCGAGTGTCTCGGGCGAAATCCCAGGTTAGCGCGCCCTGTAAGAGCGCGCGCCGCCGGCCGCCCGCCAATTACTTCCCATTCATGGCCGGGGAGCGCGCTCGCCCGGAGGCCCATTCACGAGATGGACCAATTCGAGCAACTCCCGTCTCGGGGCTACGGAGCTCCGCGGGAAAATGGGCCACTGAGGTAAGGCCGCGGCGGCGACACGAGGTCAGGAGAACCCACGTTGAGGATCGCTCCCAGGACCGAAGCACGGGGGGTTTTACTCGTGAATATATTCATATAAACTCGCCATTGGGTTTTGAATATTATGTAATAAAGTCAGCACAAAATTTTATTAAAATATTTCACATGAAAACAGTTATACAAATTTCAGTGAAGCGCTGTATAAAAACGACGTGTCGACAATTCCTGCGTATCAATGTAACTCAACAAGATTGCAAGTGAATATTATGTAATAAAGATCCCAAATCTATTAAAGACAGCACAAAATTTTATTAAAATATTTCACATAAAAACAGTTATACAAATTTCAGTGAAGCGCTGTATAAAAACGACGTGTCGACAATTCCTGCGTATCAATATAACTCATCAAGATTGCACGTGAATATTATGTAATAAAGATCCCAAATCTATTAAAGATAGCACAAAATATTATTAAAATATTTCATATAAAAACAGTTATACAAATTTCAATGAAGTACTGTATAAAACCGACCTGTTGACAATGCCTGCGTATCAAAATAACAATTTCAACTCAACAAAATTGCATCAAACATGAATTGGTTCAAATGCTAAATTTTCTTCCTTTTTTACAATTTTTGTATGTCCAAGCACCTTAAAATGACAATAAAAAGAATTGTCGAAACGTTGATATTGTACAGTTCTTTAGTGAAATGTATATAACATTTTTACGTGAAATATTTTCATAAACATTGTCCTGTCTTTAATAAATTTGTCATCTTTATAACAATTTGTGTTTGTACATTGTTTTTACTCAACCTCTCATTGAATATAAATGGATAGTAGTAAAGGAAATTTATTGAATTTTAAAACAAAAGTTTTGTACAAATATGGTTACTTACATCCGTAACAGCCGTGAACACTTTAATATCGGTTTGCTAGTGGTCTCCCTTGACGATCTCATCTTTGAAGAACGTCGCCGCCAATGATACGAGATAAGCTGAAAGTTGCAATGAAGCTCCCAATGGTCTGGAAGATTTGGTTGGAAGTTTCTGTCTTATTTTTAAGACTTTCTTGGCACTTCGACATATCTGAAGCACTTTCCTCTCACGTACAACAGTTTTCTGACAACTTCATTATAATTTCTTGACACTTTCGCGAGCTTTGTGATGGAAATATGTAAAGAATCTTCAAGCTTTCAATAAAATAGATATATCCCGTTCATTCTATTAAACAAATGGTATTCTTAGCGATTACAGTGAGTTTCATTTGACTTCTGCGTACGTTATACGTTTGAATTTTCAAAGAAAATATTTTTTCTTATTATTATTATTATTAATACTAAGAAAGAAAATTATAAGTATCACTTTAAATTGTGCATTACATTATGGTCATTCAATGATACAGCATACAGCATGGTCATTAAAAGATTTATTAGTTTATATAATTTATTTTCTCTCTCAGACGTTGAAAAATTGACTAATGAAATACTCGTAGATTATACTTGTATCATCTTATATTTCTTTTGCTTCTTCATTCAAATTCTAGTAGGAATTAGTCTTTATTAAATCGATGTTAAATAATCAATCATTTTAAAATTATGGACGCAATTGAAACGCTCGGAGGAGTAGCAAGAAGAGCCACACCAGCTACAAGAAGTCTCCCGCAAAAAGTACATGTTTTATCTCGTTTTTGGTCGGCGTGGCTTGTACTTACATGCCGATAATCTTAATTATTTGTATGAACAAGACATATATAGCAAACAAGATAAGCAACGCCTTAGCCAAAATTGAGGTATTGACATTTACAAATAGCGCGAAACTTCATGTGACTGGTTTGGCTTATTATATGACAGTCTCAAGACATTCAGTTGCATTGAAAAATATCGCTTCCTCCCTTAACGTTGTAATAATTATGAATCGTATAAATCGTATAATCGTAAAACAAATCGTAAAAAAATCGTGTAAATAGCTAAGACCGCATCGTATTGGGTGTGTTAAAATAAAATGTTATAAAATAATACAGAAGTACTTTAAAAAATTAAACAAAAGTACTTCAAATTACCATTAAGGGCGATTGCTCTTATTATAGTTTGCTTCATTTACATTGTACGTAACAGGCCAAATATTTTTTTAAATTCAACTTTCAATAACAGAAAAGCGATGAACAACATTGAAAAGCGTCTTATCAAACAAAAAGTTCCGATTCATTTTTACGCGAAAACAAAAAAAAAACGTCAACTTGTGGAAACAATATCGACTGGTAGCCCGGACAAGATTGAGGCCAACGTCACTCGTGGGAGAACTCCATTTGCCGCGCCCCGTGACACACAGCCAGGGTAATGAACAATGTTCGCAGCGAGATAAGCCCATTCTGAAGCGCAGCGCCGCTCCCTTGAGCACAATGCAGCCAACGACCTGCCAGCGGCGGAGCAAATTGCCACGTCGGGTCGGGCCGGGCCGGGGCTCGCACAAACGCTCACGGACGAGATAAGTGCCAGCGCAGTAGAGCCTGCGTTGTACCACGATTTTCAAGAATACCCGCGCATGCGGATAATACTCTCTAAACGAACGCATGCAGCCTCGGTGGCGTTAGGGATTGAAACAGCACAGCCGGCTGAGTTAGCTCAAGGCAAAAGCGGTTTCCACTGCAGCGTCGGTGACCTCGAGTTCCTAGTGATCGAGTCCCCGCTGGTGGCATATTTTCAGCAATTACATTACATTTAAATTTTTAGATAACATTACTTTTTAGTAATTTTACTATTTAATACATTACTCTGTATATTTGTGACATGTGGTCAGGCGGAAGAGCGGGCCTGATGGCCCGAGCCTCGCCATATTAATAAAGGCATATTATTATTATTATTATTATTATTATTATTATTATTATTATTATTATTATTTAGTAATAGATGGTTAGGTCAAATCCGGCCACTGACTGGAGGAGAATTCTTGTAGTCAGCTGCTTAGATCAGTTTTCTGCGGTTTCACGGACCAACGCCACGCAAATGCTACAGCAGCATCAACCATCCTCATCCATGTCCCCTCCTCGTCCCTACACACACACACACACACACACACACCACCACCACCACCACACACACACACATCTACATGTCCTACAGCACCACACATGTCAGGAGGTCAGTCGGATGCGTATAGCTTGTACCGTCTGTGGTGGTGGCGGCGACCCCCAGGAGGTAGGTACCTGGATGGGGAAACCCCCGAAAGCCATGTTTGGGTCGGCGACTGATCTTACCATTCAGTGATACATCGCTTCCTCCCGTGATAAAATACATGCAGTAAAGTTTGCGGGCATGTCTTTTATCCTTGCCCTACTCTCACCCCTTCCTTACACACTATTACATTAACACGCACTACATTACCACACGTGCCGGGAGAGCATCGGTCGAGAGTTTCTCCCGGCTGGAGAGATGCTCCGCTGGGGGGAAATACCTGGTTGGGGAAAGCCCCGCTATCCGAAGGTAGGTCGGGGCCCGATCTCGCCATCTAGTAAAGATTGATCACCGCCTTCTCACGAGGAAAAACATGCACTACACGTACGGAACTAATGACCTTAGCAATCAAGAGATGGCCCTTAGAGAGAAGTGGGTAGTACAAGAAATTTTACGGTACCACACACTGACCTCATTACATCCGGAGTATTTTATTTGTTTATGTTTTTGTTTTTTTTCGTTTTTTTTTCCAACCGCATTTAAGAGGAAAAGTCTGAACTAAAATTGTCCAGCTTTCCCTATTCAAAAGGTGGGGAGTGTCTTATCCGGTTACACAGAGTACAGATCGGTGGACAGCAAATAAAAACCCAACTATCGACTCCGCCCTGGAAGTGCGCATCGAGCCAGAGCGGTTGGCGGGGCGATTCGCCCCTCGGCTGGGAGCTCGGGGGGGGGGGGGGGGGGGGGGGGCGTCGACGGCGTCCATGTCGGGACTGTTGACAGCGGCAGGGACGCGGTCGCTGTGTACCCTCCACCCGCGCCACGTCTCGCACAATAGCTCCAAGCGCTCCAACGGGGAGGGCCGAAGCTTCGAGTCCCGCCGGGGGAGGATTTTCGGCACTCGATTGTGCGGTCGAATGCAACTACTGTCTGGAGGGAATTTCAATCTGCAGGTAGTTTTCCTTTATTAACACGAAGTGGATGCCGAGCCGTCACAGACCGCACGCGATCTTTCCCTTTCGCAACTTTATCTCATCCTCCGTGCCTGTCGCACACACACACACTAACATCCACAGAGATGTCCAGAGACCCGGCAGGAGATAAGAGCTTGTGCAGGATGAGGCGGTTCGCCGGAGGAGATATCAGAGGATAAAACTCCCAAAAATCGAACGTGTAAGTCGGCACCGGAGCTCATGTTCAAGGAAGAGAGGAACCCGCATATCCCGGGATATAACATGCACTGCACTTATGGGTCTGGTGACCATACCATTTTAACTCCTCGATAGCAAAAATCAATCAAAGCGAGGCAAAATGTCACTAAAATATGGTTGTTAAAAAAAAGAACTGATTATTTGTGTTGCTGGATCGATCCACGTTGTAGTGCGCAGAATGATCCCCTTCCACCGCTGGGTACCTTTCCCTAAATTCTGATCGATCCACGTAGATTTATTTGTGTGCAATTGTGTTTTCTCGCGTTATCCCCTTTTCCATTCCTCTCAATTAATAATTACTACATCGTCCACCAAGCCAACAAAACAGGCTCCCAACAGGTTTTCTTGAAATTCTGCGGTTTCTCCTGACTTGCATTGCACCACACCTCCATTGCCATGATTCACCATCTGTTTCGTTTGACTCTCATTACTCGCGAACTGTTTAGTCTTTCCGTGTATTGTTTCCGTTTCGTTGTGTTACAGTGAATTTTAAAATATAATATTGCAGAGTAATCCAATTTGTGATTCTGTGAAAGTGGAATGTGTAGGTCTATTTAGAAGATGGATGTGTCGTAATAGTGTATCGGATGAAAGGAAGGGTTGTTATTGGGAACAAGATATTAAGGCGGCAGCTGTTGTCAGGTCACGTATACTCTAAGGGGAATTTGTGGATTCTGGGGAAGGGTAAGGAAGCTCTTCCCAGTGAGGAGATTATGCTTTTGGGGCAGTTGAAGATCTGCGCAAGAAGATAGACTTTAGTTCATGAATAAACGAGTAAATGGTAATGACGACAAGGTCTCTGTAGATCTGTGAATCGGGGTGCTTTAGTTATTCTCCTGGTGAATTTATTCTGAAATGTCTAAAGGTCAAAGAGGTTGGATGGTTGTGCTCTGGCTAAAATTGTGGCTGTTGTTGGAAAACGTGAAATCTCCGAGAATGTAGTCTTCTCCAGAAAATGGACGACATACTGTAGATTATATTAGCCATCAGCGGATATGTGGCGTATAAAAATGTAATAAATCTAAAAAACTTATGGACACAACTGATCCAAACGTAAGAAAACAACTTTAATAAAATCAACTTGGTCCGAAAGTTCAGACTTGAAATTGATCCCAAGATCATACACACTGAATATATGAATTATCATCGGATTAATCGGTGAATCCATTAAAACAAATCTATAAAAAATAATCTGAACCAAATGATAAGCTTAAGAAAATTAGAGATGTGGCCTTTTGGAGAGACCCGATTCGGTTCACGTTCTTTAATCGTGAATTTGCCCCACTGTCAGGTTTCCCCTTCTCGCCCCGGCCACCGCCTTGCCCCGGGTGCCACCCATCGCTGTTTGTCGGAGCGCCCGCCCCCGCTGCGCCTCACCCCGGCCACGCCCCCCCTCCCGCCCCAGGGCACCCCTTGTTGACCCCCACGCTCCAGCCTGCCCCACAGCATCACTCAAACGTCCGGCTCCACCCCGCCCCGCCCCGCCCCGCCCGGACCCGCCCCGCCCGGACCCGCCCCGCCCGGGCCCGCCCCGCCCGGACCCGCCCCGCCCCGCCTGGCCCCGCCCATCCACGTAGATCCTATCCCTCCAGATCGCCCGTTCCCACCAACATTCTACACAACTATTCACAAGATGCCGAGTTTGCAAATGACTGATACTCATTGAACTTTGTTTCGTTGCATAGAAGGTTACATTTTGATTGGACCACTGGAGATTTCTCCTTCAGCCCCGCAGTGACAAAAATAGAAGACGTTTTACGTCAAAAGAAAAGTTTCAGAGCTTGAATTTTAATTACTTAATTAATTAATTAACGATATTTATTTTATTTTATTATTTCATTTTATTTATTTTCAACCACACGGACTTGTGCACAATTTCCCATACGCATTCACCATCCATTCCGTTAACTTATGTGGAATATCAAATAATGAATTTTAATGAATAGGTTTAATTGCACATAGATTTAGAGGTCAGGCATATTTGCGACCATTTTTACAACGAAATATTTCAGAGTTCTTCACAATTCTCAGAAGAGCCAAGCTTCCAAACATTTAATAGAATATATGTATATCAATGACGTGAAAAGATTTCACGTTATTGATTACGGCACAAAGAAGGAAACTGGAGGCCTTGTGTCTCAAAATCAAGGTTGTAGTGCTCTCTGATGCATTTTTGCAAGTTTTGCGCGATTAAAATATCAAGAAAAACAATGTGAATTGAAAGGAAACTTGTATCGCAGATTAAATTGGATGCCTGATTTAGTCATATTTTTGATAAATCTATAACAAATATGAAATCAAAATGCAATGATCAACCTTTTTTTAAAAATATTGTACATATCTCATGACTTTTTATTTTCTGCAATTAGTGGGATACGTGAGCAGCAAAAGAGATATACTTCCAAAAATATTATATTAGGCGAGTAATTTCAGCTGGTAAAAAAATAGCCACCATCACCTTCTCATTTCTATGAAAAATGAACCTAATACCATGTTCCTGAGAACGGTTCGTTTCTGCACAGCAGTCTTGACTATGTTTCTTCGTCTATTACGTCCTGAAGCATACACTTTACTTAATGTGAATAGAAACTCTTAGAATAATCTAAGTATTGTCGAAGACAAAATAAACTGTTTTCAGATGCAAACGAGTAAAAACGCAAACTTGGAAATAGATGGATTTGGGTTGCGAATTATTACAGATATGTTCCGTGCCCGGACCTGCAGTCGTCCTCGATTCCACTCAGTCGGGAGCTTAGCCCAACAGCCGGCCGTCAAAATAGCAGTGCACTTGTTCTTCGCAAATAACGTTCATTACCTCCCGCGTCTGCAACGGCGCTTTGAGTCTCAGAAATACCCATAAAGTTGAGTGTTATAGACGTTGCATCTAAATAAAAAATACAACAATAAACACTTTCTAAGGGAATACATGTTCCTGAAATCAAAACGCTAAAAGAATTATTTATTATTAAAACTATCAAGAATATGCAGGTGTGTGTTTTGCATCTGTGATAACTAATATAAATAATTATTATTATTACTGTTTTTCCCTGTATAAAAATTGTAATTTTAATTAATTACCAACCTAAATAGAGTCAAAGCCTTCCTTTACAATAAGTTTACATACCGGAAATTACGAGTTTAGAGTTCATCTTTAGAATTCTCTCACAAACATCCTCAAACTGCTATTGACATCACCTTCAGATTTATGACTGAAGATTGAACAGCCGTCAATCTGAGAACAATTTTTCTCGTCAAAGAGGAAAAAAACAACATTTTCTAGGTTTAGAGGAGGGAAGAAAAATACATATTCATGAAAATTCCTGATTCAACTTCCAGTCTGATTATGAATGTATAACGCTCGTAATCCACTTTTCTTTGTGGATTCCACTCCACCCTCTGGACATTCCGTTTGCGAGCATTACGACAGCTAATCCATCAGTTTAGCAACCAGCAGACCATGAAAACACTGAATTTTAGAATAATTCCGTCAAAAATTCCACTCTCTGTCCGTCGTTGCTGCTATGTTTCTGCATGGCCTACGTTCCTACTTCTTTTGTTACACCCAGTACAGTCCACCATTTTCTCTCGCATCTCTGACTTGTATATTGGTCTTAAGTTTTTGTAATTTTTGTATAATCGTTGCTATAAACCAAATTTCTTTTTTTTAGAATTTTCAAGATGCCTGTCGAAATTACTCAGTAATAAACTACGAAAACTCAATAATATCCCGATAAAAAGCTGCGGCTCTATTTTAATGTTTAATATTTTTCCGTACCTTATTCTTCTTTATGTTACAGGCATCATGTATGATACTTAATGCGGAACTCTAATTGTTTCGAAAATTATCACAAAATATGCAAAAAGAAAAGGTTAATACTAAAAAAATTTCCAGTGACCACCAATAATAGACATTACATTTCCTCACGTGTTTCAAAATAGTCAGTCACGTTGTAGCAATTTTAATTTGCATTGTATCAATTACTATACAATCATTCTCGTGAATCGTTGAGATTGACTGTGGCAAAACCAACACGCCAACATACGTGTTTACCAATTCAAAGTGGAACAAAATTAATTTAATTTTCAAAGGCGACCTTAATATTCAAATAACTCATAATGTACGACGCCGAGAAACTAAAATGACCGAGCGAGGGCTTGAAAAGTGGGTCACACGAATAAAAGGTGCATTTTTTCTTCCAAGAATGAATTATTCAACTTTTGGTTCCTGGCAATTATCTCGAACTCAATTTCTCTTGCTACGGAATAAAAGTTCGTACCCGGAAACGTATGAAATTGCGCCTGAAATAGTGTACTTAAGGAGAAGAAAATTTTCCACTAGCCCTCAAATACTCTTCTAGATTTCTCGTTATTCAACTCGTTCGTCAATGAGCCTCTGAGAAAAATACCCACTAACAAACTTTCTTGAAAATATATGAATAATTAGTTCTGTATACATCATTAGTGATCTTCTAGCATCTCGCTCAGAAATTACGCCTCGGGGTTTACTGTGGACTTTATTCTTCCTTTCCGTATCTCTAATTATTAAAGTACCTTAGTGAACTACAGAAGAGAAAAGAAAGACATATATGGTGTTTATCGACAATAAGAAAGCAATCAATAGGGTAAATAGGAGTCAGGTAATCATCATGAAGAGATATAAAGAATATCACTATAGGAATATTTTAAATTGTTGTGCCTATATTTGATATTGTATTGGGTGATGACATCCTGTTTAGTTAGAACCATTTCCATATTATTACTACGTTTTTTGATGCGAGTTTCTATCGCTTTCTTGGTCGCACCTTCGTATTTGATAGAACTGGCATAAAATCTGGTATACAAGATTACGTAGTCTGTTTATCGGAATTTGATCACCTTCCTTAATGTATCGACTAAAATTTCGAGTGTTGTTAAAATTAGAGATGTTATATTTCATCAGTGATTTTCTTATTGGAGATAGCAAATAAATGCAAAATAATAATTCCAATAGGTTCTGTAACAGGTGAGTAAGAAAATAAGTACTTTCCTTTATAGCATAGTATTGATTTTACGAATACGGGTATTACAATATTATTATAATTGTTGTGTGTGAATATGGATAAAAATGATTGAAAAAATAGTATTAATGTGACTTGTTTTTGAGGAAAAAGGTCAGAATAATTTTTCAATAATAGTCAAATATAATAGTCAATATATTCTTTTTAAAATTACATTATTATTAAATTACACAAATTTACATGTATCAGAACCTTTATTTTGTTCTTACGGTTGAATTGAGGAAGAGATAAGACTTAAAGGGATATTCCGGGAAAATTAGACAATTTCCTTTCCAATTCCTTTAGAAAAATTATATTCCTGGTGCGACTAATATAATTTTATTTCACCCATTACTTAGTTCTATAAAAATAGATGTGAAGAAAGAAGTTACAATTGCATAAAGAGTTGCAATGAAATATAATTTTCCTGAAATACATTACTAACTTGATATGATATTAATTAAGCATCTTTCTTATTACCGAGAAGGCAGGTTTATTAAGGAAATATAAAAGTTTCAATGTATCTCCAAAACATCAAAATAAAATTGTTTATAATTGAGATACACGGTTAAATATTAATTTAAAAAGTGCTTGGTAACTAAAATGAACGACGACATTAATAAATCCTGTGTCAAATTCCAAAATATCTTGTAAAATGTGCTGAAATGGCTCAAACGACCGCAATTTAAAGCAGTAAAAATTGACTTAGGCAACAACGAAAACAAGAATTGCCTGAGAGACAGCTCATAGTTGTTACATAAACCAATGAATCACTCAGGGAATTTACATTTAAGTACTGTCTAAAAGGTGGCACTTAAGACTCATTTCACACTCGAGAGAGTTGCTGTTTTGGCAAATAATTTCTCAACTGCAACTTGTAAAGAACATTGTATTTTTCAGGATTCAGTACACAATTGTTAAGATCTCATGAAATAATGTAGTATATTCTCAGAAGGTGCAAAATATATTCAAATTATACAGCTCCTCAAATTAGCCAAACAGTTGATAACATCACATCAAAAAAATGAATAGAATACACTTGCATAATCAGATCAACATTAAAGAAGTTGAAGCAGCTGCGTTAACTCAGCGGCAACACTGAAGAATGTAGTATCGTTGGCCGGCATTGACTGATTGATTGTTTTATTTGTATGATTGAGAAATGTTTCAGGGAATTGCAGCTGCTAAGGTCATTAGTATCTTTAGTAGGTGAAGTGAAGGTTTTATCCCAGCAGTTGGCGCTGTCTCTTCACCACTGAATAGAGAGATCCGGCGCCGACCTACTTGAATCGGCTTGTGAGAGTGCAGATATCTCACTCCAGTAGCTGGGGAGCGATATCTTCCCAGGAGATATCTCTCCCCAGAGGGGAACTACTCGACCCGGAACAAGCTGTAAGCTTCCGGTTAAAATTAACCGGTAAGCATTGGTCTCCTGGAGCATAATGTGTAAGCGAAAGGGGAGGGGTAGAACAAGGAAGACGAAGGAAGGAAAGGTCGCTCTCGGTCCGTGGCCATTTTGTTTAGGGTGCTGCTCCGGCATTCGCCTGCTATTCGTTAGCCTGGATATCCTAGAGTTGAAGTTCGACAATAGCGAATTTTTGACTAGCTTCATAACAGTGTTTAATTCAATCAGGCTGGAGGTAAAATTCTAGCGGCCGGCTGCTCAGATCGAGAGATTTCAGTGTTTTTCTTCAGTACTATGCGAAAATTGGAGCATTATTCTAACGACCACAAGTCACACGCAATGGTTTCTCCGTCATTCTTTTCCATCTTCTTCGCTTGCATTCACATACATACATGCACTACACTTTCCTACATTTCGGAATACCTGTCCGGATTTTAGAGGTTGTTTCGATTAGTTTTGCCGCTAAGCGAAAAAGGTTAGCGTTATTAATCACATGAGATCATTTCAAATATGAAACCAAACATTTTCTCATCACAAACTATATTTTATGATAAACCATTTCTATAAATTCGCCAAAAATGCAATACTGCCAAAATGTTGCAACATCTTACACCAATTTTCTTAAATTTGTTAAATTCATTAAATTGTTCTAACTAAATATGAATTCAAAATGGTATTTAATATTTTTTTCTGGCAATAATCCTTACTTCTTCACCTTCAACAAAAACAATTGTTAAAAAAGAAAAACTAAACTATGTGAACATCCCCTTTGTAACGTTGTTTCTTGAATGCAATTCACAGCTGAAACATACCCGCATGGACTCCATCTCCCTCAATTTGAGAAACGTCTAAACAGGAATGTAAAAATGGTATCCGGACATCAAATACATCATATCGATTTGTATATTTCAGGCATTTTCTTTGCTAGTTCCAGGCAGATAAAACCTAATTTAACCTTAACGTTTACGGTTCCGGAAAAAAAGGCCGTTAGTAGAAGTGACATCTTAATCTACGTTAAGAGACTAAATAAAAGTAGGCATCCAATTCTGTTCCTTTGTAATGAAGTTAGTATGCATTGTTTCTAACACTTAATTTTTCGGAATACGAAAATGTTCTTGAGCGTGCGAACTCAACTTTTATACAAAATTATTCAATGACTCGTATTTGCCCACTTCCTAGCATCTTTAGTTGTTTCTTCCAATTAGTGAACTTTACTCCCAACTCGACTTGACTTCAAGCCAGCGTTCTCAACTTAAGTAAAATTCAGGCCATGCATGAATATCCCATGTCTAAAACACGAGTTAAATATCCCACAAAATGAGCGACAGTAAGTAACACTGTTCTACGTAATCAGAAATTGCTTCCCAACATACGAACAGATCGTACAGTAATATCGAGCGACCTCCCACATTCTATAGCACTACGGGGGGAAAACCGAAACTCATTAATTTTGTAATCTGATAATGCAAGCTAATCTTTGAAAATTGCCTGGCTGCTGATCGCGGAATAAGGGTAAATGAGGAAATGTGTAGACGTATCTTATAGAAAAATCTATTTATTCCAGGGGAAAATGGTCGTTTATAAAATTGGCTATTTATTTGATGAGGCCGGTTAACACAGTATCATTGTAATTATTGCAAGCAAATGTTTTCAAGAATTTTTTAACTCATTTTGAAAAGCACACCATGCATTTAATTTGCTGCCGGTCCAACCTGCGACATTTTACAATCTACATAACAAGGTTCTCCAAACTCTTTCATTTTATTGAGGGTTATTGCAGGAATTATATTTCCACTTGTTAGCAGCTGTTCTTTTACTCTTTACTCATGGCCTTTTTAAAACATTTCATCGAATCTTCTTTTATGTGCATTGAAGGTAGATGTGTGTTTTTGTCGTAATAGGCATGTGATATTTTACTCCAGAAACTTTCATGATTTATCAGAACCCTTTGGTTTCTTTGTAATTACCTATTATAATGTTTAATAAACACTGGAAACAACTAACTTTCAGTATCATGACTGCATCGGCATAAGAAAGAATAATTTGATATTGTTGCAATCTCGTGATGTTTATCAAAGAAAATATATGTGATAAAAAAAAGGCTGTCTTCATATTTCTTGGAGAAGTTTTTAAAATTTAAACTATTTTTAAGACCCTTTTTGGGATTAGTTGAGCGCTCAGCCCATATCTGTAATTTGAATGCATTCATACATTACGCGGAATTCGAACTTACATTCGCAATTTAGTACTTTTTACAGCGTGCACAGGCATTTGACTACATTGAAAGGCAGAATTATGAAGTAAATGAAACAATTACAAAAAGAAACTTCACACTCATCAAAACCATGTATCTTCACTACACTCCGCGTGCCATCCCCTTCCATCTACACCCAACCGCCCAATCTCTCCCAGTTGCAGAGCATTCAACGCCGCCACCCCACCTTCGCAACCACCGACATCAGCTCTCCCCAGTCAGCGCTCCCCAGTCACCAACGCCTAGTCACCGACGCCCAATCACCGACGGCTGCCACTACATTTTCACCTCCACGACAACGCTTCAATATCCCCTGCCGCTACACCACTTCGACTAACGCCATCCTGGTAACCCCCTATCGCCGTCACCGTCTCACTGTGTCCCCTAGCTCCGCCGCTGCCACCACCATCCCGTCCCGCTGCCTCACCGTGCCGCGTGGTCGTCTCGCGCAGTCTCGCGTGGGCGCCCCGCCGCCATCGGAAGTGCACGCGGGCGAGACGCCCCTCGGGCGAACACGGCCCTCGCCCGCGAACACGCCGCCGCCTCGACCTTGGCGAGATTTATGGCGGAAGCGCGCGCCGACGACAGCGCCCGCCGCCGATATAAGAGACTCCGCGCGAACGCAACACATCACTCCTCCCAGCGCTTCACCCACCATCAACATGCAGCTCCTCACCGCGGTCTTCCTGCTGGCGGCCGCAGCCGCCGTCCTCGCCGCCCCCGCCCCAGCCGAGGACGCCTCCGCCGAAGACGACGCCCGAGATTTCGCGGATCTGGCGCGGGAAGGCGCGCACAAGATGGCGGACGTGGCGCACGATGGTCTGAACAAGATGGTGGAGCTGGCGAAGGGCGCGGGACAGAAGATGGCCGACATGGCTCAAGCGGTGAAGGACGAGATGACGGGCGGCGATCACGCGGAACACGATGAGAGTGGAGAGGAAATGAAAACAGGAGGGGCGGCGGAGCTAGAAAACGGCCATACGAAGTCACTGGTGAGCTGCGGAGACGCAGATGGAGGTTGCGGTGGCCACGGTAGTGAAGGCAGGAGAATGCGCAGTGAGTATTACAATTCAGCATCAGAAAAAATGATACAATTGGTGGTTAAGGACATGTCTATCTCGCGCTTTGTTAGTGAAAAATGAAACATGTTTTCTTTATTGTATCTATTGCTGTATAAAAAAGTTTCTATAAGAAAAAATCAATGGAGGTATATTTGCAGGCGATATAAAAAGGAACAAGTCTCGTAGGTTTGAGAAAGCTCTTCGCTTTTTCGTCAATTTACCATCAATGATCAATGTTGTCACAAACGTAAGAAAATATTGATCATTTTGATTCATTTCAGTTTCTATCACTTTCACTAACCACTTTAAAATCAATATTTCAGCGTGTTTACATGACAAACTCTCCTATTGCTTCATGTTTTTAAATCTTATAATTGTCGCGTGTTAGTCCCGTGCAAACATTTTGCACTTTCTAAATGATTGTTTTGAAAGTGAAAATACTGAAACTTCATGACGAAATTTAACTTCGAGTGCGATACTTTTTATATAACTGATAGTGGACTTGAGTAAACTATTACTGCTAATTATTAACCAACAGAAAGATTTTTCATTAGATCCATGAGAGTTTGTTCCTCAGAATATCAAATAATTATATTTGATGTCGATTTTCAGATTATGAACGATTTTGACAATTCCTCTGAAATTCATAGATCTAAAGGGATCAAGAAACAATAATGTATGAGCTTAGTATACACAGTTTTTAAGTTATAGAGGGCAATGCGTGTTGGAGAACAACGTGTGATGCGGGTTGCATATGTGTCCGTGTACACGTAATAGAGAATGTCTCTCAGCCAGTCTAAGGAAGTGTGCAAAGTAAAAAGCGATCATTAAATTTATTAATGAGGCCAACTAGACAACAGTTACCAATGAAAGGGAAGCAGTTTGTCGCTCCCCTCCTCACCCAGCCAGAGAGTGTCGATGCACCGATCAGCTTTGTTAGCTTCAACCCGAACTACTAAGGCACATGCTACTGCTGCATTGGGGATATCACAAACTTTATTTTGCCCTTGTCAGATATCAAACTAGCACATTATTGAGTGGAGACAAATAATAGTTATTAATAGAATTAGCCAAGAAATCGCCCAAGAAATAACTCTTTTCTCTGCTAGTGGGTGAAAGGAGCGTAGCGCATTTTGTCTGGTCAGACAGAAGAGCGGGCCTGATGACCCGAGTCTCTCCACGTAAAATAAGGCATTAATTCAATTAGCTGTAAATAACCATCGGAATATGTTATTTAGTTTATCGGGCATCTGGCGTTGAATTGAAATCTTTTTCTTAATATCTGATTTTAAGAAAACATCGCATAAACAACAAATTCCATTTATTGGATTGAATATACTTATACGCCATTATTAGCTACAGCTTTTTTTGTTTCGCTCATTCTTTACGAACGCCGTCCGTTAGGAGTGGCTTTTCGTCCCTCCGTTCGGTTACGTTACGTCGACATTGCAACAGTACAATAAGCCGGAAAAGCATGAACTTGTGGTGTCTGGATGTAGCTCACAGCTCCCATGCGCGCGTGTGTGCGCAGGAAGCTCCTCGACCCTGCGACGCGAGCGCTTGCGGCGGGAGGTGAGTGCGGTGATGCGAGCGCTGGTGGAGCGACGCCACGAGCAGGTACTTTTCTTATTTTACTACTATTATTTTACAATAATTATTTTACTATAGTTATTTTACTATAATTATAATTATTTTACAATAATAATTTTGCAATAATTATTTTACTATACTTATTATTTTACTACTATTATTTTACTATTATTATTATTATTATTATTATTATTATTATTATTATTATTATTATTATTATTATTATTGTGGACATTAATAATTCATTTCACTACTTGGTCGCAGTTGTAACGACAAGATAACAGGGCCTTATTTTATGTTACTCTTTAGGATTGTTCATATTACCCTGACCCCATGTCCACAAATGTAAATTTGACAGTTGCGAGGGAATACGTTTACCGTGTTGCATCTGTCAACCGTAGTTGCGACACTCACATCTAATTAGATGGTATAATTGTTGTAAATGATCTTTATCAGTAGAATCTCTCTTCACTTTTGATTTTTTTTAAAAGGTGGTTTAGTGAAAGTTAGTCCTGTGCCAATAAGCGCACATTCTTCTCTTCTATCAAATAGTAAAGAAAATAATCGAAGCCATTTTCCAGAAAATTTTGAAAATGTTCCAGGAGTTGTGTATAAAGTGTACCTCAAAACATTAGTGTCAAATTTGAACAACATTTGAGAAATATCAGTTTTGGTGAAAATATTTTGTACAGTTTAGATTTTAGGCGCTGATGATGTTTATTTACGGATGAACAGACGTTTTGCTGAAAACCACGTTTTCAGTATCAAGGTCCCGCAAAACGTGAATTCTGACTAGACAACATATTACAGGAAGAAGAAACACATTACATATAGAAGCAAGAAAATCCAATTTATTAGTATCAGGGATCCATACGAGTTGTTCTGTCGACAAATCGACCATTATTCCTGGGTATTGCAATAGTTTATACTTTTGTACGTAGTAGTATCCGAGAAAGTGATTGATGTCATTTTGATAAATTAATATTTTCCGGTTGCAGCAGTATTCTACCATATTTGTTTACATAACTCAGCAACCCCTTAGTTCGATTTGGCTGAGTGCCCCGCATTATATAAAACCTCTTTGCAAACAGGTGATGCGCCTGGTGGCTGAACACGAGGCCCACCGCCGGCGTCTGACCGACGCCATGGACAACAGCCACGACCACATGGGCGGCACCCCCGCGCACGGCGGCCTGCACCACGCGGACGGCGGCGACGGCGGCGGCGACGCCTCCCTGCACGGGCCACACGAAGAGACGGACGCGCTCCACCACGGCACCGACGCGCACCGCGCCGACCACCTCGCTGACAACGCCCGCGCCCACGCCCAAGCCCAAGCCCACGCGGACCACCTCGCAGACCACGCCCACGCGGACCACCTCGGAGACCACGCCCACACCCACGCGGACGTCCAAGTCCATCATGAACAGAACGGCCACGGCCTGCACGATGGACATGATGGGCATGACGGGCGCCACGACCACCATGCGGCGGCGGCGGCGGCGGCGGCGGCGGCGGCGGCGGCGGTGGCGGCGGCGAGCAGGAACGGCGGAGGTGGCGCGGCGGCGGCGGCCGTGTCTTCCAATGCGGGCCATTAAACAAGCCCGTCTTTCGACTGGGCCTCAAAGGTGTAGCATCCTACACCAACTTACGTCCACTTTCTGGAGCGCAATAGTCTCCTTATATTCTTTTTATCTGTAAAGATACGAACGCCAGGCAATATTCGCGACTGCAATTCAATACCTTCTGAAAACTTCAACACACGAATATGATATATTTTTATGAAAAGAGAAAAAATGGAGAACTATTTCGTAAAAACGTTAGATTATTCCTACATGTATTACTCTCACTACTTGAAAAGACAATCATGTTGCATAATTTTACTGTTTGCAAAAGTAATAAACCACTGAAAAGTGCTAAGCACAAACGTAATCTGTAGTCAAGTCTGCCCAGCATTTACTTACTCTGACATAATGTTTATTAATATACAGTGAAAATGTATATTATTTGTATTTGCGAGAACAATAAACATATTTTCTCGAGTACTCTTTGATATTGATTTTCCTCTCTCATTAATGTTACTTTTACCTTTGGAGTGATTGTTGAGTCCCAAGAATCGGCGCTAGAAACGCTTACCTTCATAATGAAAATTTTGACAATTTACAATTTTTACTGCGACGTTCGATCTTGGATATTTCAACTTAAATGAAATGAGGATTAGATTATCGTTTTGAGTGTATCATACAAAGAAAAATGGTAACGTTTAATAAATGTATAAAATGTATTTACAATATAAAAGCAGTGACTATCTATCTCATGAGAACTCAAATATTAAGGATAAATGGTTTCAAAATTTGACCAATGAATCTATACCTAAGAAGATTGTAAATATTTTGAAACTTGGATAACAGTTTAGCTTCCCAATCAATTACTATGAAACAGTGCGTAACCAGCAAGGTACGATAAATTGATAATACTTCTAACAATGTCAAATCTAATTGTCGTATTAATAAACATAGACAATTATCCAATGAATTTCCGAATTTACCACTAGACTGACACGTATGAATGTCCACGACCACCAGATTCTTAAGAACATATGTTTAACCAAGATGTAAAACAACTCCAATTTTATATTTTAATTAATAACGATAAAGGGAGAAAAAATGTAGAGTTGAATATTGATGAATATAATGAAAAGGTCTCTTTTCAGTGCAGTAATAGAGAATATGTGTTTTTTATGAAAAAAACTTCAAAAGTTATCAGAAGAATTCAAGAAACGACAAAAGGTTAAAAAGATAGTATATTGTACAAAAACGCTTTTGGAACGTATGTCCTACACTTGACAGAATGTTAGGGCATATAGCTTGATAGAATTATATAAAACAGGTCTCATAAGAAGACCTGTCAGTGCAGTCTATGTGTTATAGGCTAACAAATCTTTAAATTTTGTTAGAAAACCAACTCTGGATCGAAATTATAAATAACTGTAAAAGTCAGTTTTGAACTAGTAGACTTAATGAGAAATATGCCCATTGCGGAATCGCATGTAATTAGCTCCTTTGATAGAATAATATGTTCCAGTCCATCGCAAACGAATTAATATACTCAGGCCGTGAAAAATGACTAAATAAATTCCCTAAATTCTAGTCTGTTAAAAAATGAAGTTATGATTGCTACCAAATACGTATTATACCTCACATTTAGTTATAATAAAACAAATCGTCAAATAAATTGAGTGGACAATGATAATAATCATAGCAGTATTTTCTCAAAAAATATTAGAGCCTACGGTTTTAAAAGATACATTGTTATATACGAGTTATGTTGATGATGACATTTTGATTGTTAACAAAAGTTAATGGTACTTGGAACAATTTAACGAATATAATAATAAAACAATAAATTATCAGTTTTTTTAAATATTTGTACTAGAAGATATTGAGATAAAATATCAATATCAAATTGTTTTATAAACCTACTACTTCAGGATTAAATGAAATTTCAGGCCCAAATATTGGTTTTTTTTTCAAACTCAAATCTCTTTTTTCAAACAATTGGAATAATTTGCAATAATTTCAAAGTTTCTCAAACAATTGGAATAATTTGCAACCTGGTGAATCGGGCCATTAAATTATCATGAATTACATTCAATGAACATAATTTTAGAATTGTTACCGTGATCTCTTATAACAATGACTATCCAATACTTTGTTAATAAATTCATTTTGATTCACTTGTATAATATTTAAAGTTTAATCTTAATATCAAAGATGACTTTACAATGAAAAAATGTATAGAATTATCGTATACACGCAGTTATAAATAGACCCATAAAACTTGATAAATTTACAATCTTTGGACAAACAACACGTATTAAAAAGTAAGAAAGAAACAATTTCTAAACTTGATTGAAAATATTATATATTAAATATTCTGTACTGGTTATAATTCAAGTTATTTTAGGACAGCAAAAGAGAAAACAGGTTAGAAGAGTTAAAGAGCACCAAAATAATAATATTTAAACTACCATATACACCAAACTTGATTACACAACATAGAATATTAAAAGAGAATAATTAGGATTTTGAGAATGCCAAAATTTTAAATCATGAACGACGGAAATTCCATGAATTACTACTTATATTAGATTAAAAAATATGAATTTTGCAACAGAAAATAATCAATTCAATGGAGTCTATGACATGATAGTTGCAATACCCAACCATGCTTGCCCACGATACTTTTCTTTCTTCCTTCCTTTCTACCCCCCCCCTCCTATTTTACCAATAGTTCCTTCTCTTCTCATTATTATTCAGGCTTCTCTCACAATTTGGCACGGGAATGTCTTTGTCGATGAATTTAACTGTTTTTATGACTACATCTTCAATGTATACGTATCTCAATACCATGACGAGTTCTTTTAGTTTGATTAGGAACTAAGTACTTTTAAATAGTATTAGATCTTTGTAATGTTCTTTCTATTACTTTTGCAGAACCAGAAAATGAGACCATCTTAAGCCTTAAAACGCCGTTCATATAAATTAACAATGCGAATAAATGTATAATGATACCTGCCTATTATTTTAAATGTATGTGTGATTGAAGAATGTACAGGACTGTAGATAATTATCACACGGTCTTTAATTAAAAGCTGTCATTTACCAAAAAACTGAAAAAGGAATTTTGCTAATTGTAGTACAAAACGTGAACTCTAAAAGTTCTTGATATCCTTTTCAACTAACTTAATGTTCTTAGTGACTTCTTTCAATATATAACAGTATATTTATTTTTTATATTACAGTACGACAACTCGTACAATAGTTTAAGGTGAGCTAGTAGAGGGTCCTGCAGCATAGTATTACAAAAATGTCCATCTAGATCCAAATCAGTTAATTATTTTACCAATTTATAATAAAGAAATGCAAGCACACTAATATTCGGCAACGAACGAACATATAAGAAAATATATTGATCAGGGCACTAGAAAATATTCACTTTAAAACTGCGTTCTATGACCTCTTGAACCAGTGAAAAGTCTCAAGCCTTTGATAACTCCTTCCAACATTATTTAAGTCAGTCCATTAGCATGGAAGGTTAAACTCATCGTCTCGCGACTCCTCTTACATCGAGACGCGTTGCCGAAGGTTGCGATAATAGAACGGCGCCCTGGGCGAGTGTCTCTCTCAGGGCACTTCACGCGGATTAATCCCACGACAGCGCGTCGCCCCGTCGCCCGCCACCGCCATCTTGATGCGAAGAGAGATCCCCGATTAACTCGCCACTTAAGCGAGAACAAAGGACGCACGAAAAGCGGAGCGTCACTTAATTGGCCGACGGAAACGTCTTCTGCTGTCTCATTCATTGTTAACAGGCCAGTACAAGACTCCAACGTTATTATGTTCGCTTGATAGAAACCGGTTTCTGAACAGGTCTTGTAAATTGTAAAATTAGTTTCTGATACATTTATTATTTCGCTTTCTTTCGTTGAAATTTTAAAATTACAGTTTACTGATGTTACCGTTTATAACGTGCAATGTTCTTCACAATGGTCGTAAATCTTTTATTATATTTTTTACCCTTGAACAAGGAGTACTGCAGGTTTGCCTGCTTAGGATTCAGAGGATGTTATTATCCTATTTGATTTAGCCTTCTCCGGTTACTTCCCACTTCCATGGCCTCTCTGTGGTCCCCTCTGTACAGTCGATGTAACGGGTAGTTCGAGGCGATCTTATTATGTCTTTGGAAGAAGGGTCTTTGGATCTTTATGTCAATAAAGGTCCTAATAATGAAAATTTCGAAGATGACATGATCAAACGATAAGGCTGTGACTTCTCACCTAAAAAAGGTGAAGGAAAAAAACTACTCTAGAGTCTGTCGTATCATCCATTCCTCTTGAGGTATGCGACTGTTAACGTGATTCCTCTGACAAACTGGAACTTACAGGAACACGTGGAAAGTAGAACACTGTAGAATATGCTGTGAAATGTAAGCAAACAAAATGGATCGTGTGGTGAATATGTAGGAATCGGGTAGAACAACATAATGCAGGAAACGTGAGGGTACATGCCAGCAAACATTTGTTTCGTGATGGAATATGTGAGGCAACATACGGAGGACGTGCGGGGAATATGTTGATAAACATGCGGAGAGCAGGAGGGGCTCCAGATCTACTTCTTAAGCAGCATTCTGCACAACGAGACTCTTTTGAAACTTCTGCTACACTTTTGGAGAGTTAGTTTTTGTAGGTACTCCCACTCATAATAGTAAACGATCAGAACTTCCAATTCTAAGTAAAATTCAACTGACGCATCATGACGGTCCCATTAAAAGAGGACGAGCCTGTAATTCATTAACGCACTATTCAGGGGATGACCATTTCAAGTTAGTACCGGGAAATAAAATATTTTCAATTTTAAAAATATGATTTTAATGTACGGAATGCTCGCACTGGTCCAACTGGTTAACATTACACGCATATGTTCTAGAATTAAATGTCCTTTGTGAAATCAAGTGTACTTCAAATATTTCTTTATGCAGATTTTCGAATTCTCACAAGCTTTCAACCTTACAAAGACGCGACCGGCATTTTCTCAATAACGGATATAAGTTTTGTTCTTTGAAATATTAATATGCTTAATTAATAAATTAAGTGCTTTTTTCTTCTATGATAATTCGCAAGTGGTATTTCACATAATTATTAAGGAACTCAAAAAATGAAAGCAGGTTTTAAAAACACTTATACAGTACCACAATATAAATATTCTAGGAACGAAAACTATACCATCCGGTAAATTCACAGTATCCCTCAGTATTATATTCCACATTTTCTGCATGGACAGTTAACTTTTGAAATTGTTCATCAATGGATGCAAGGATGACGGTTCTTGTAGACAAAAAATTCAGGTTGTTTCTGTCATTCAGATAAAAATAGGCAGCATTGACAAGCACGTTATTGAATTATATCTAACAAAAAGTTTGATTTTTCTCAAGGCGTTTTAGAAGGTACTGGTACTTGAAAATATACTGAGTGATAATAATGTGTATTAATGTGTTGAATAACAAGATTTCCACCCGGTACCTGAAATATTTCAACTGCATAATTTGCAATATAATTAATAGGGCTTGGACTTTTAGATAAATACTTATTTTTTCATCGTAATTTTGAGAGTTGAAACTTCAGCCCATATTCAAGTTGTGTACAATAATTACCATACACCAAATTGGTATCACATTAATATAAAAAATTTCGACTAAACAAATATTTTAACATATTTTTCTAAATTGTGTATGAATAAATGAATATTTTGAGTATTACCAAGTTAAATACTTAGTTTTGGGATACGTTGTGAAAAATCAGTCTGCTTGGAATACAATGGTTGATCACAAACTTCATGTTACTGTAAAGCTGCCTCTGATTGAGTGAAGTGAATCCGGTTCACAACCTGTCAAAACGTCTGAGAGCTTTTTATAACAGTAACTGCCGATTAAAATAATTAAACAGAAATTCCTGGCATATTTGAATAAAAGGCTGTCAGAAGTTTCACCTATATTAAGTTTCACCTATTTTAAATGGGAACACGTAGACTTTTCTCAACTTCTGAAAACTGAGAATACTGGTGATATAGCATGTTACAATTACACAAAATTTACATCTTGTGATGTCGAACGTACATTTTCAAAATATAAGTTATTGTCGCGATAAACTTACAGCTTCAAAATGGTGATTTTTGATTGAACCTTTACCACCCGTTGGAACACTTCTTAGTTCTCTAATTAGTTACTAAAAAATAGGTGAGTAATTTTGTAGTTTTTATATGTACACAAAACTATATAATCTTTGAAAAATTGTGCTACTTTATTCAGTATTTTTAATTTTTGGCAGGCATAAGCCTAGCTATTCAAATTCGAAGGGTGAAAAATTAAAGTCTTCCGGTTCATTTTGTTTTAATATTGAAGAATAATAGTTTAGTTCGCCTTTTTAATATCTATTTTTCACTTTTTATGCACATAACAAATACATTTTTTCCGATTTTTTGCCGATTTAAAAGTCTGTGCTCTAATATTTTTATTTTAAATATCCTGTTCAAAATTTTCGAAAAAGTCTGCATTTTTTAACAAGGCGATGGAGATTATCTGCATTAACGTTTAATACAGATGACTAAGAATAAATTATACAAATTTCTGAAGAATGTAGGGTATCAAATAGGACCCCTTTTGCCAAGGAACATGAGCTGGGGGTAAATTCACATAACGAAGTTACGTCAGTAAAATTTTCAACATCACATCTCTTATTAGCAGGCGATATGTTCTGGTGTTTGGCGCGTAAACGTCTGACGTAGTCAAAGAGATTTCGTGTGTCTGTGAATCACCGAGACACGATGACTTACATGTTAACCAGGAAAGTGTCGTTCACAATTAAGAGTAACTGCCGTTTAGGAAATTTTTCATGATATGTTCACCTGTAAAACGTTATCATCTTCGACCCCCAACATGTTCTGGATGTCATTAACACATATTCTCAGACTTCCTATTTATGAAAATGCTTTCAAAACACGATTAGATGTAAATGGTATTATTGATGTTATATTTGTCACGCAAATGTGTAGGTTTTTTATATCTTTTCTCGTTAGCCTCTAATTACGGGAATTACCTTTCTCTATCCCTCGCTCTGAGTCAGCGTCATATTTTCCATCTAGTTTACTTCCTTTCTTGGCTAGGCTTTCTTCTCTCTCTTGATCTTCTTACCGCCTCGTTTCCATACTCAGCTACTGCCTCCAGCCACGCCGCCTCTTTGTGCGCGGCTAATAGGGCTCATTTCGTTGCCGTTGCAAGTCCCCGCGAGTGCTTTGAGGTTGTCTGCCGGCGGCGGCGGCGGCGCCGCCGCCGCGCGGGTGAGGGCGGGCGAAGGCGGGCGTTGCTGGGGCGAAGGGAAGACCGGGAAAGGCGCGGAGAAGAAGCAGGAAAGACACGACGAAAGCGCGCGGGCAGAGCAGGCAGACGCGGAAGCGGCGCGGGGTGGCGCGGTGGGGGGGGGGGGCAGAGGCTGCGCAAGGAAGTTGTGATCGTGTAGGGGGAAGGCGCGGGGGAGCTATGGGCTGGTGCGCGAGCGGCGCAGGGGCGGCCGGGGTGACGCGGAAGCGGAGATGGAAGATGCGGTGGCGGTGCGGAAATGGTGCGGGTGTGACTTGGGGGGTGGCGGAGGGAGATGCGGGACGGGGCGGAAATGGCGCGGGGGCGGCGCGGGGGCGGCGCGGGGGCGGCGCGGGGGCGGCGCGGGGGCGGCGCGGGGGCGGCGCGGCGGCGGCGCGGCAGCGGCGCGGGAGCGGCACGGGGCGGCGAGGGGCGGCGAGGGGCGGCGAGGGGGCGGCGAGGGGGCGCCCAGGGGGCGGCGAGTGGGCGGAGCAGGGAGATGCTTTGGCGGCAGGAGAGCGTAGGAGGGGTGAGGACGCTCAGATGGGGATGGCGAGGGGGGTGGAAACAGGTTGAACGTTGCAGAGAGACGACATGGGAATCTTCGACAAGACAGGCGGAGCTCCAACATAGCAGTGGATGTCACGAAAAATGCGTTCCAGGGAACGAAATGAGATCGCCATTGAATATTGGCAGAAAGTGGTAGAAAGGCTCAGACTTACTCAGGAAGACCGTGAAAATATTTGTGGAGAAGCGTTGTGTGTCAGATGCAGAATAAGGATAGTGTGAAGGTGATAAATTAAGTTAGCATGCCATTAAAAGAAATGGCTGTGCCAGGGGCTTTATCTATGTAGGGAAAACAAACATGTGAAAAGAGGGTACAAATTTGCCAGGGCAAAAAGACGTGAGGCGAGATGGGGCGTTTGATTGATGGACTTCTCGATTTAGTGTTCCCAAGCGCGTCAAAGCCTTTTATTATTAGACCCGTAAGTGTAGTATATGTTATATCTCAGGAGGTGGTAGTTTTTCTCCGTCGCTTGTTCACGACATTTGACGCCAAATTACATCGGCTTACGACGATTTGTCTCCTTAAGTTATATGCCGAGTGTGTGCGAGTAATTTAGAATGGAAAAATAATGTTTTTGTTAGGTAAATACAATATTTATAGGATCTAGAGGATTTATAGGAAAATGTCGAGTGGGAGAAACAATTTCAATTTAAGGACGGAGAAAATACCATAATCATTCACTATAGAAAGAGTGCAGAATATATGATGTCCACCTGTGATTCGTACGTGGCGTCAATAGTTAAGACAGCGTCTGAAGTGGTGTGAACAGCCTTTTTTTTCTTTTGTCCCTTCCACAGTAACCCTGTGGAGAAGGGAAATTTATTTACTTTGAATTCTTACATTAAACTGCTGCCTTGCGGATTAGCTAGAGGGGCTTTGTCTTACAGCTAAGTTTGCTAAGTGCACAGCCGATTTTGAAGTTGGTGCACGCGCACGAGACAGCTCCATCGAACTTAGAACGCGAAGACCGGTATAAAATGGGCGCCCTGGCGCCCGGAAAAGCAGAGTAGTTTGTGACTGAGTTGGGAGTGCCTACAGACCGATATTGTGACCACTACGCTGACCACGCCGAGTGCTTTGTTTCTCCCGCCGGGTAATTGTTGATACTGCTTCGAACTGGTACGACTTCTGGTGATACGGAATACAGCTAGGAAGTTGTTACTTTCTTACTGGCAAGTGTATTTATTGTATAATCGGAAAGTGATTTTTCTTATGGTAACGCTTGTGAAGCACAATAAACAGTTTGTGTAGAAGCATCTGCCTTCTTAGTTATTCACACATTTCATGAAGATCGAGAGAGTCGGAGACTGGAAGATGACCAATTCGATTCTAGAAGTTTCCGGGAATTTGTTCAATGTGTTCAGCAGCAGCGCTGGTTTGTGGCCCTGCGCTGATCGATCGTTTCCGGGGTTACTCATCAGTAAAGACCAGATTTTCGTACAATAAAACTCTTTAAAACGTACAGTAAAAACACCAAAACGTGCAAAAACATGCAATAAAAATATCAAAACTTCGTAAAATTATATAGCCTAAAAACTCCAGTCAGTCCATGTATAAACTTATTTTACACTTTGGATTACAATTGGAGGTGAATAAAATATGATTTTAGAGATTTTGTTATAATATCATTAAGTTTCTACATGTTATTTAAACAAATCCTGTTTTATATTTTAAATATTATTCACACAGAAAATTAAATTAGTATAAAAAATTCAACCACTGCTTGATGCGATCTCGATCATGCGATATCTAGTGGCACGACCGAGAAAGACGCGAAATACCGTGACATATTCCATAACGAACACTAACATTGACGCGCCACGTTATAAAAACCGTAGTATAAAAGCAGTCGAAAACTGCGTTCATTCTCTCTCTCGTATCTTGGAGGGTAGCATTCGTTCCAAGAATTTCGATGAATTTGAGACGCAGTGCAGCTTGCCGCAAGGCTTCGCGCCAGGTCGGAAGGTCAAATGTGAGTCGCGCATGCAGTCTCGTGTTGCTTAGTTCAGAGAAAACTGACAAAACGGATATATGATCTGATTGGGAAGACTGATCCCAGACAAAGCGCTGGTTGAGCGGCCGCAACGAAGAGCTGCTGGCCGAGTTCGTGCGAACACGGTGTGTCCCCACTCCGAACTGTAATTCCTCACCTCAAACATTTCAATTAGACAATAAGTATCATGAAAGGTATACGCTCAGTTCATATGGAAACAGAATGTAGAATTGATTTAGATTAAACGACGCTCGGGCTTCTCAGACCACCCAAATGCACTGCCTGGCTAAGTAATCCTTTTTTTCTTAAACGAAACGTTTGAAAGGGTAAATTAAAGTTGATAATAAAAGAATCATAGCTTATTTCATAAAATATAAAGCTTGCAAATTTGTCCAGTAAAACCCCAAAATGTGCAATTTTCAGGTAGCATTACCCAAAACGTGCAATTTCGGGCAGTAACCTCACAAACGTGACATTTGGTGCAAAATAAAACAAATATTATAATAACGTCGGTTTCATGATTCAAAATTCAGTTAAGATTTTATCCAATTTCCAGTTACCAAAGAAAAGATTCAATAACCCTAGAAACCGGTATTTACTCATTACTATCCGGCGTAGGATGGGCGAAGTGCTCACATTCAAATTTCGTTAGTTCAAGAGTTTTAATGGTCTGTAGTAATTCTAGCTATTATTTAAAATAGCATCCAAAAATAAAGTAATATTAATTTTAACAATGACATTTAATGTATTATGTATCATTTAGATTGTATAGTTGTAAAGAACCTGTTAAAAGTATTGCACTTCAGCTTCCGGGTCAATCCCCATTTCGATCAGGTTTTCATTCCGTTCCCCTGATCCTCGAGCAAATGCCGAGATGGCCCCTTGTTTTGCTACTGGGTAAAAATGTAACTTCAAATTATCTTCTCCCCATAGCACGTCACACACAGTTTTTAACTGTTTTGACGTAAATAAATAAAAGTACTGATAATGAAAGGCACACTAATAAAGAAAACCTTCTGAGAAAGAGAGAGAGTCGTTTGTGTCAAATTGTGGAAGTAGTGAGCAATTCGCTCATTCTCAACCGTTGGTGTCCATCCTTGCAGAGACAACACTAGCGCCTAACTGTACACAAGATATGCAACGATGTGAATATTCTGCAATGAATTTAGCTTTTAAAGGAAGCCCGTAAGTTTTAGAAAGCTTAGCTTACAATTTTATATTAACAAGTAACATTTACCAATAATACGAGAAAGTAGGGGCTTCCGTAGTACCATTAGTTAAGAAATAATTAGAAAGACTAGAAATTATATTATTGATACATAGCAATGGGTTGCTCTGCGTTTTAAACATTAATTCTACTTATCTATTTCTATTTCTCGAACATTCTTTCAATACATCTACTCTCCTTTTAATGTTGCCCAATAAAAATTTAAAATGCGTAAACAATACCATTATTCTTAAATAATCATAACATAATAACGATCTGATGTAAATTATATGGTTATTTCTTGCATTAACAAACCCTTGAGTAACTATTTGTAGTCGACCGTCTTGTTAGCCTTCTACCTACGATGAAACAGTGTACGCTCGGCCTACAGCGGGTTAAATGAAGCTTGCACGGGGCGTGATCTTTACCCATCTCCCTCAGTCCAGCCATGGTGAACGTGGGAGAGTGTGTCCTCTAGTAACTTGCTCATACCCTGCGTTCGCTTACGGGTAAAAAGGCTCATATTCGAAAATGATTTTATTTACTTCGTGATGAAAACAATACAGTTCATCTCGTGAAATGGGGAATTGATAGAATATAAAGAAGGTGAATGAAAGGAAAGGTAAAGAAGAGGGATGACCAACATGCAAGGCCTGAAGAGCCACAACTAAAACCTTTAATATGATTGAGGGTTATATTTTCATTACACGGTCGATCCACATCTGACTTCCCCGAATTGTTAATCTCGGTAGTTTGCCCGGCTGCTCTGAAAAGAAGGGGGGATTACAACCGTAACAGGCAGTACTGGTGTAAGGCAGTGAGACACATTGAGATGATTTTTAATTGACTAAGGAAAAATTCTTAAATCTAAACTTTACCTATTTTTACATTAAGGGAGTGTTCACCCAGGCAGGGAGCGTGCGTCAGGCGCACAATGTGTTCCACCGATCAGATGACTTTTGATTAATAACCTTTCGCGGGCCATAATAAACCGCGAGCGCGGCGATGGTGTAACGGTTAGCTTATCGGACTGTTGTGCCGAAGTTGGCGGGTTCACACCCGATCGAAGCCGTGGATTTTTAGGTCCCTTCGTACGCCTTCCTTCGGAAGGGAAGTAAACCCGGCTGTCCCATGTTGGTAGATTTGCATGCATGTAAAAGATCCTCAAGCCTAAATGACGCTTCTGAGCTAAATTCAAATAGCCTATTTCTCGCCCAAGAAATACCTCCTAGTTGCTAGTTGGTAAAAGGAGCGTAGCGAAATTTGCGTGGTCAGACGGAAGAGCAGGCCTCATGGCCTGAGTCTCGCCAAGTAAAATAAGGCATTAATTCAATTCAATAATAAATGGCTTTGGAACCCTGATAGAGAACATCGTAACTGATTTGCAAACCAAGATAAAAACACTCGCGGCATAGAAAAGGAGGATGACATCGACATTTGCATAACAGAAATGCCAAGGAATAACAAGCTATGGTGAAAGATATTCAAATGCAAAATTCGGAGTCTTTCAAAGAGAGGGAACCGTTGTTGTTTTGTCATTGCATCGCTGATTTCAGGGAAATTAAATGCGAAAACTTAGTAAAGAAAGGGATCTGTTTACATTCATACAATAGCGAATAAATAATGACTGTGTAGATTATATGTAATTCTGAACTACCCTGAAGGTTTTCCAAAAATCAGTCACTCTAGATTTCCCCTAAAGAGCTCATTTATTGAATTAAAAAAAGAATACCTCTACAGAATGAGCATGAGGCAAATGAAAATAATTAAGAATTTTCTTACAGTACTTGCCCAGAAAAAATCCAATCGTATTAGGCATTAATACATTTTTCGACCGTGAATATTCTGTCAATCAACAACGATACATGAAAGAACCAGAGACAACATTATGTAACAATAACTGATGTTCCAGGTATTTGGATATGCAATATAGGTTTATGACTATTCCTTTATTTGGTAGTATATTTAACAGTTTACAATTCTCTGCATGGAAGAACTAAATTAAAATGAACTTAATACATTTTTTATATTTTTTCATCTTGAAACTACAGATAAATTGTATGAAAATGCTTATTACCACATTTCACACAAAACAATATTTTTAAGGTATTTAGTTTGTTAGAAGTGTCCTATTTACCTATTGCCAAAATCTCATTGAAAATTTAACATATCAAAATAATGCGTTTACACAGCTTACCCCCGCGGTATCCATTCTCCAACACATCTCGTTGCACATGTATTAACGGCCACTCTTGTCAGCCAGAGACACATTAGGAACTAGGACAGTCCTTCGCAGGTGGAGAGAGCAGCCTCAAGAGCGACCCAAGGGTGATGTCCCTTTCGTGCAACAGGAAGATGGAGAATTTCGCTTCGAAATGCGAGCAACTTGGGCGTGGCTGCAGGGTCACGGGTGAAAAGACGGCGACAGAAAAAGATACGAGTGCTCGCTACGTCCAAGAACAGAACAAGCAGCCGGCGGCAACTGCTGTTGCTACAAAGGAAAAAGGTTCAACGAAGAACTGTTTTTTTCTTTTACTTTGGTTTCTTTTGTACTTCCTGTTCGTCTTATTTTATTTTGCTTCTTCCTCTGCTCTTAATTATCTTATTCTTTTTCTTGTTCTTTTACTTACACGTATTTACACAAATCTTTCATAATTTTATTAAAAAAACACTAATAAAGTAGTGCCAGAATACACGACAAAATAAAATTTCAAATTTCTGGCTAATATGAAAAGCAGAAATAAAAACTAGGAAAAAGGACATGAACTTATTCTCAAAATAACCAAACTCTCGCAAATTCCAACGTTACTGGAGTATTTTACACAAGAAACACATATGCAAGGCCAAATCGGAATTGTCACAGGCACTAACAAGTGATTGTGAATGCATTTACACATGAATCTTCCAAGCATTCGACGTTATTTCAAATTAGCTCTTACAAAGTTTTCATCCTGGTAAAAATCAAAATTTTCGATACTTAATAATTTCAAATATTGGGTTCTACGAAAATTCACTGGTTTTTGTACCCCCTCCAGGCTATAATATTATATTACATTGCTTTGTTCTCACACTATTGATATAAATCGTTTATGTCACGTTCAAATTAAGAATCCAATATTTTAATTATGCGATTGATAAGGTATCCAGCCCAGAGTCAATTAGTCAAAAAATCTAGTCTAGAAACCTTTCTGAAAATTGTAACATCAGTGGAAACTGAATGAAAAAGTCATTCAATTTAGAAGTATTGCTAACCACACGTACTGATTTCGCGTTTCTGCTACTTAGCAGAAGTTGAGTGAAAACTGGGACGGAGGGCGGAGTCCGGTCAGCCATCGTACTCTCCCTAACACATCAAACTCTGCACCCGGTCTCACCTCTCCCCTGCACCCCATACTGAACTTTTCCTCACTCCGTCCTACCCCAATAACCAGCAACCCGCCTCACTTCGACTCATTCGCCTCACCCCCTCCTTTTCATGTCACCCCATCCCCCACCACCCACCGTTAAAGGGTCCGGCGCGCCTCATTTCAGTAATGACCGTCTAACGCACATGAGGTCTAGGCTACCGAACTCCGCAACTTCAGTATACGCGCCTCTACACCATTCCACCCCATGCAACCACACACCACTGTACCACTTTTCTCGCCCTCTGGAGAACTACAAGAAAGTTTGCTCGCTCGGCCGCGAGAAAAACTTGCGGATTTTGCCATTAATTATACGCAATTATGCTAATGGCTTTCTTAGTGCTTCCGTGAAGATGGTATTATGAACATTCGCTCGCTATCTTAGCGGAGAAAAAACTGAGAATAAGATAAGAAAGTCTTCTTTTCCTGGGCCTGGGTCTTTTCTTTATTTTTGTATTAAGACGCTAGGAACTTCTTAGAAGTTCCTTTTCTCTATACGATAAAATAATTAACGTATATAATACTATGAGTGCTTTGGAAATTTCATAAATTTATCTGAGACTTTCCAAAGCACGAGTGATACCAGGCGAATTTCATTTTCCATACCGACGTTCGGTTTGATGTTCTTAAGGGTTTCATCGAGTCATTTATTTAGACATTACATATAAGAAAAGGTAAACAAATGTCAAAATAATTTTAGGTCGTCTAATAGCAAAATTGAATTACACACTCACCCACCATCACATGTAGCCTGCTAATAATTTTGCTGAATTGAATTACCTGAAAATAAAACGGAAATAAATTAATTATTTTTCATAAACAATCTGAAAAAGTAACATTCTTTTAAATTATTATACATCTCAAAACCTTCATATAAATAAAAGAATGTTATTAATTAGATCGCTAGAGAGGTAGATACCTTCTAATAATAAAATATGGTAAATTAAATGTGTAGTCTTGTATCAAACATTTATTTGGCTAATGATCGTTTCGATCGCGTAGCGAGAGCATGCAGCTTCCGGGCCGAAAAGAGATTTCGGAGAACTTTGTTCACCATCCAAAGAAGTTTGTTTTCGGCTCGGAAGCGGAAAGCTCTGAAGATGATCGCTACGCGATCGAAACAATCATTAGCAAAATAAATTTTTTGGTACCAGACAACACCTTCAATTTACCATATTTTATTATTAGCGATCTAATTAATAACATTCTTTTATTAATATGAAGGTTTTGAGATGTATAATCTACAAATATTTTCACAATACACAAATGTCAGTAATATAAACTTTTACCGCAACAGTACTTGGTATTGGGACTAGAAAGTTTAATGGAAATTTGCGGCAATTTTTCAAGGATACTCCGAAACTGGCAATCGGGCCCTAGTAATAAAAAGTGGATAAATCTTGTTCCTATCTTATGTAAATTACTTAGTCTAATACGTTGTATTGTCTGAATTCATATGATGTGGGCCCTTGATATCCAGAAAAATCAATTGACGGCAAAAACGTCTGTTCTATGTCTCCTCTGTCTGTCCATCCGTCCGTCAGTGGTCAACACCGATCAGGAAGAGTTTAATAAGAAATATTACTGTTTTGCTTGAAATATAGGCAATTTTTTTCTCGAAAACCGATCTATTTTCTTCGAATAGAGCAAAATTCGCTGATAAAATAGCTCAGGTTCCATTTTCGTTGAACAATCTTCATTTTTAAAAATTGAAAGAGTTATAAATAATACAAAATTTAACTAGTTCATAAGCGTCGCGAAAGTTGGACTAGCCGTGCGACTAGTGAAGTAGAGGTTATGTCCGTAGCATGTTAACTGAAAGAACGTGAATTCGAATTCCTGCGCGAAGAAAAAACTTTGCAGGTTGGAAACATTTTCACAGTTTCGTTTAGTAGTGTAACACTGCGTGAACTTTATGAATAATGCGAGAAAGTAAGTACTGTTGTAGCACTACTAGTTTCTTTAATAAAGGTGGACCATGATTCTACTTACTATATGACTGCAACAACCAAAAAGCTATTAATATTTCCCATTAAAATTGAAGTCATTTACGTCAACGTAAATCTAATTAGACAAAGATTAAAATTTTCTTTTAAATTTAAGATCATGTCTGAGTGTTAATTTTGTATTAGCAGAAATATTAAGTGACAGATGTCTTTTACAAACTACCTTACAATTTGCGTATTCCGTCTAAATATCAAATTCAGAAAATGCATGCGTCATTATCTAATAACTAGGGAAATAATTTTGAAGTGCAAATTATGGTCGTATAAGAGGGAAATTTCTGAAAAACCACAAGAAAAGTGCAAAAAAGATGCCGCCGAAACAACTGTATTAAGGTTTAAACGAACTCAGTTTCTAGAACATACGTATCATTTTGTACCAAGTTTTTCTGCTTTATACAGTCCATAAGAGGTGATTCATAGAACTTGTAGTACTTTATCCAACACTGTAGCAGATAGAAAACTGTTAAACAATTGTCAGTACTGACCGAACTTATTTTTCCAGCGAAACGCATAGTAGAAAGCCTACGTGGGAACCTGGGTGCTTTTGGGGCACAGGCAACTTCACCTGACACCCCTGACCTTTCTCCTCCAAATCCACAAGCGCTTCCAGTGCTATTTTAGTATTGACCACGACCCGTTGGCAAAAGTAAACATTTTCCTCAGTCAACTGGAATTCTGCACACACATTTAAATGTCTTGATTTACCTGTTTGAGCAGCACTTTAAATCCAGGGTTGAACTGTTGCAGCATCACTGTTAAATTTTAAATTTGGCTTTACAGCAGCAATTGACCATTGTTGCTGGAATAGAAATTACTGGTGGTTTAAAAGATATTTTAATATTTATTTAATATTGTTAATAATAATTATATTTATTTAATACTTCTAATTAAATGAGGTTTTAAAAAGCTGTTTAAGAAGAGAAAAAAAAATTGTTCTACCTAATCGTGTAAAAATGCAGAAAACTGAGAAAAATGTGCTGAGACATAAAAAAAGAGAAAAGGTGGCAACATGTAGTATCTCACAAAAGGTGCAGCAATTTGGTGTTCATTTCGCTTCATTTCATCACCCCAAATACATATATTATAATATCTGTATGAAAAAACAGCTATATTATTGGAAAGGTGCCGCACCTTAAAATCCTCTCCCTACTAATCCTCCCTACAGGCACACGAGATTACATCGGAAACCCTCCCAGGTGGCTAGTGACAGTGAATAAGGCTGTGAGGAGTCCATGTTTGCGCGACGCTTTCTCTGCAACAATTAGAGTGGAAGATCCGAGCTGACATTTTGCGTCGAGAAGCCCTCCCGTAAATTGTGCGAGGACGCAAAAAAAAGGCAGCTTAAAGTGCCTTGGCGGCGAGAGCTAAGCGCACGGAAAGTGACGCGTTGCAGGAAACAAGTCGAGTTCAGCCATTCATTAGACGCGCTACGAAGCGTCGTCAATAAAGGGAATCCGGGCCTCTAACCGGGAGGTCCAAGGTTTGAATCCTGTCGGTGACAGGATTTTCGACTAGATAGATACCTAGGTCGAGTTCAGTTGCGGTCTGGAGAAGAATTCAAATGACCGGCTGCTCTCACTGGTACTTTTCCGTGGTTTCTCCAATCAATACCAGGCTGTACTCTAGCAAACGGGTAGTTTTTTTCTTTCTCTTCCTCCTCTTCTTACCTCTTACACATATACACACACACACCAGTATGCACTACCCTATATCACATGCCGTGAGTCCGGTTGGGAGCTTTGAGACTGTCACAACTGGGGCGGTGCCTCGCTGATAGGAGATACCTGGTAGTAAGAATCCCCGCTATCCGGCGCCGCATCTTAACTTATAGCAGGTGAAGATCACCGCTACATCAGAAGAAAAAAACCTGCAACACTTACGGGACTGATGACCTTAGCAGTTGACAAACCGGGAACCACTAATCAATCAAAGCGACGTTGGTATACGAATACAATATAAGAGAGAGGGGGCGCGCTGGTGAGTACTCAAAGTTTCGTTTCAAACAACACACGTATTCCTTACGAGGAGTGAACACGTATTCCTTACGAGGGCAGAAGTGGCGTTCTCACAAATCTAACTATATTTTACAAACAAATCGTCTTTTAGTTAAAATATGGACAAATAATAGTATCTAAAGAACTGAAAATTCACAAAATACTAAATAATTTATTAGAACGTTGACATATTACAAATTCTATGAAATGTTACACATAAATGCATGTAATATTCCTTTAAATCTATATCTCAAATGCATTCGAGTAAAGATTTGATTCTGAAAATTCTTGTGCTCTAAAGGTGATGTGCAGTTATCATAGTTTGCATTACAATTATTAAATAAAGTAGTTCGACGAAATTGTTTAAACATCTGGAGGCTCAAATGTGAATGCGTTTCAATGTAACATCAGATGATCATCTCACACAGATCACCTTAATGTGACACAACCACAGGATACAATTTACTTGTTTCGTTTACGTCCTCAGAGATAACTTTCCAGTTGCCCTTTGGTGTCTCCGCTTAACCCTCCGTCCATTCTTGCATTCCCAGCAGAAGTCTCCCGCGTGTTCTTATTGCTGCAATCACTGATTTTCTCTCCATCTTCCATTTCATTCCCGGATTCTTAAAGTTCAAAGAAAGCAAGTTTCTTTAGAAATCCCCTTCTGGTCAACCTTTCTCCACTGTTGTACTTCGCATAAACATTCAGAGCATCGATATTCTTGATGTCAGCTTAGATCAGACACTGAATCGCGAGTGGTAGCGCGGACCACTTTTGTAATATTAACTATTTGTATTATTTACGGAGCTTATCACTGGTGCAGCAGTTATCACTTGAGTCATATGTCACTATAATTCGATAGTTAAGACCTTCTACAAAAGGTACTGAAAAATCCATGCCAAAAGTTTGTCAATGTAAACAGCGTAAATGTAATGTAAACAGCGAATTAATACGACTGGATTACAATAGTAAGGCACACGACCACTCCAGGGGAAAATAACAGTAGCCCCCTCATCTGACGCCTCAAGTCTAGAGGCATTTTAATCGAAGAATAGTTCTAATCGCTGAAAGTCGGATTATCCATCCTGCTTTACTCCTTTACTCTACTGTATCACAAACGTAAGTAGTGCTTTGTAGTACATAGTGAGTTCAAACGAGGCAGAATTATCGGTTTCTGGAAAGCGGATCTTACCGAGACAATAAGGGGAGCGCTGCTACGACAGTGATGCATGTGTGGAACCAGTGGATACAAGAGGGTCGTACGTAGCGACGATCAAGACAGGACCACACAATGAGCCCATAGTTCGGGATGACCGCCTTCTTGTCTGCATGGCCGTAACAAAACGGGATCGTCTACTGTGTAGGCTCGACTTCGGAGCACTGCAACGGGAGTGGTCGTGTCTGCGTCGACTTTTCGATGCGTCTGCTAAGAGCTGGACGGGTGGCACGCATAACACTGCGTCGCATTCCTTTGTCCACAAACCACCAACGCCTCAGAGAGCAATGGGCACGTGAACGTGTCCACTGGTGTGCTGAGTGGCAAAATGTGTTTCGGGTGAGACCCGCTTCAATTAGTGGTACAGCGATGGCCGCGTACGTGTTCGACGCTATCGTGATGATCGCAATCTGCCAACCTGCATTGCTCCGCGCCATAGCGAGCAATAGCCAAGGGTGATGGTTTACAGCTCCATTGTCTACAGTGGCCGCTATCATACGTATTGAGGTCAATCTTAACAGAAACAGCTACATTAGTGGTTTTACAGCCCAAGGTAGTGCCTCTCCTGCAAGCAGCTCCACATGCCATATTTCAGCAGGACAACGGCCGACCTCATGTGGCGGGAAATATGCAAGCTTTCTGCGAAGAACGACTTATGTCATTGCTTCTCTAACCTGCATGTTCGCTTATCATGTCACCCATCGAACATGTCTCGGATAAAATCGATCGGCAAATTGTTCGTTCTGGTACTCCTGCAGCCACTGCCGAATTTTTTTTTGTCACACCTAGAAACCGCGTGGCACGGTGTTCACCAGGAACATATCAAGTCTCTCTTTGAATCCATGCCACGGCGTCTAGAGGCCTTGATGGCAGAGCACGGCGGCTTTTATCCATACTAATTTTTTAAGGTCAAAATGCAGATATAGTTTAGTAATTCCAATCATTTGTAGATTGTGGTGTACCTAATCGGTAGAATAAATTTCAATTTTTGTAAGTATGTCCTTCTTGATGTTGCAATTTTCACAAAAATCAGTGTACTAGATGCCAGGAGTGCCAGGAAGAAGCAATTTCATCAACATGTGAGAAGACTATATTGGTTACTAGATCAACATTCGAATATATCCTTAGACAAATTATTGATCTACAAAATTATAATAGTCCCTATATAATCCCCATATGGTTCTACGAAATCCAAATTTGGGGAACTGCAAGCAGGTCAAAACTCTTCACTTTACAGAGATTTCAATCAAAAACACCTAGAATTAATGGTGCCTAGAGACTTAAAAGTACCGGTAGTTTTTGATAAAATCAAAACAAACGGGTCAAGCTATCTTCAGTGTTTGGAAAACTAACCCAATTCTATATCCATTAACCTATTAGACAATAGTGAAGAAAGCAACCGATTACACAGACACTGCTATCCTTACAACTCCATTGTAGACCTTTAAATTATTCACAATATATGTAGTCACGTAAATTTCTCAACTTTAACTCATAACCAAAAGTATTAAAATGACTTTTTGTCCTGGACGTAAGAACACGGTGAAATGTACCACAGGGATACCCTCGCCTACAAATTATAGTCATTGTCATATTAAAATATTAACTAATTATTTTAATGTAAAATAGATTGTAAATTCACTTTGTTCAGAATAAGGAGCTTTAAGGAACAGCAACTACTTTAAAATCTTGATATGACAAGAGCTGATGTACTGTACGTATTACATACGTATGCATGGATGCTTGTCTGCATGTACATCATAACTCAAAGGAGTTTTGCTCATGAAATTTGCAAAACACAGGCGATATCAATTCTCTCCTAAATTATTGGGAAAATGTTAAAACAATTTTCATTGAAATGGAAACAATGTATCTAGTGCGAGGAATATCTATTCTGATAAAAAAAATTATAATGTTTCTCATGGACACGTTTGTATTAATGTGCGCATCTTCGCATACGGTTGACAGATGAAAGCAGAAAAATGCAGCGTGGAATAAGAGGAGAATGATTGGGAATTGGACGTGTGTAGAGAAAACACAACAGATTTTAGAATTCTAGTTGAAAAGTCATTGAAAGTTATTTTGTATGTTGTAGAATAGACAGCGACAGTATTAGTTACGTTATTGAGTAGAAAACGTATATAGATGATTTATTCGAAATTTACATAAGTGTGATAAACAGATGGGCCATGTCTTCTTGAAGTGCCTGAATGAACTGATGGGCCTAGATTCGAAAGCTGACCATACAAAGTGAAGTAAAATGTGCGTACGTTTTGTACGAAGGCTAGGTTTTAAGCATACTATGAAACTATTTTAGAGTTTTGTGAAATCCGTTCAGTATCTGTTGAACAAAGTATGAAAGACCGTAAAAAATCTGTTCTTGTAACAGATTGCTAAATAAATAATTTAAAAGAGTAAACTATTTGTTTTGGAATTCTTGTGTTTGGTTTTATAATTTCAATATTGTTATTGTTTGTGTGATTTTTTATGTTTCGATGTTAGATTTCATATATTTATTGAAGAAAATATTTCCGATTAAAAATATACAAAACTCTTTTGATGTTATAAAAACCAATGGCTGCCTGGTTATTGCAGTAAGAGCATATCCCACTCGTTTTCCCTATTAATGTACTTATAAAATCGTTCGAAAATCCGAATTGGGCGAATAGAGCATTGACACGACAAAAATTTCCATGACAGATGTGTTTTGCTTTCAAATAAGTATACAGTGTGAGCAATAAAAATATATTTTTATTTTGAAAGAGGCAGTAGTGGCAACACAACGCGATGAGAGTACAAATTTTAAATAAATGCAATTTGATTAAGCAAAAAACGGTCTTAATAAATATGTTACTTCAGTATGTTTATTCCGTTTTGGAAACCAATTCAGAAGCATTTTTATTGCTGCAGACTACTAAGTATAATCTAAATAGCGTGTGAGATGTGCGGAGGTGTATCTTCTCGGCGAACACCATGGGATACCAGTTGCATGAAATACGGCCACGCGTTCGTAGACACCAAGTCTCGCAACCCTTCACAATACACACACACTGGCCGCAAGGCAGAGTTCCTTCACATCTGTTCAGTCTGTCGAACCAAATCATCGTTTGCAAGCAGTGATTGTTCTTCGCTACGTAGTCACGTTTTGCGCGCTATTGCAGTTACCTCCTACAGAGGGTGCCTGGTGACAAAAGCCATTAAGCAATAACTTTTCAGAGGTACGGTTTTTAACGCTTCCGGTTGGTTGCAGTCGTCGTATGATACGCCCCCTCCGTGAAACATATGGTCAGATCCACCGCTCGCTATTTTGTCCTGGGAGCAAGGGATGAGCCCAACAAATTCATGAAGCTCGTAAAACGGTCCGAACTCGCCAAGAAACAAGCATTCCTACAAATGTTCATGACCAACGTTTGCTGCTAGAAAAAACCGTGCTCATATTGCGCCTGAAATCTCTGCAGGAGCAGTTACATTTCACTGTATGCAATTTGTTTTACTCTCTTATACTCTAATACTGCTACGAGATATAGAGAAAGTATTGTACTGCTGCAAGAAACAAAGCTGACTATTGTCAGGAAAAACTCATTTTGAGGGGCCCTGATTAGAAGAAATGGATTTTTATTCCTACTATATTGTTTTGGAAACACGAAGCAGCCTTAACTGACAATTTCCCCCTAGGGAGTGGTAGCTACTGTGGGAGATCTTGGTACATTCTTCAGGCCATAATAGAAAGTTGCCGAGAAGGAAATAAGCCAGTGGACTATTACCAGTCTAATTAATTAATTATTTAATTAATTAATATTAACGTGATGTGGTGTACGTGATATTATGTACTCGTAACGTGATGATACACGTACAAGTGATGCTTTGACGTTAACCAACTGGTGAATCATAAATTTCTATGGGACATGTTCCACAAAATTTATGAGGATGGGAAGGTCAACGTGATAATAGTAGACGTCGCTTAAAGGGCATAAAACTCGTCTTGTGCCAGAAGAGGCAATCAAAAGAGCGTTTCCGACACAGTCATGATACAACAATAACCATAGTACTAGTACTACAGCTAGTACTACACTTTTTTAGTTCATTTTAATCACCTATCATTAAATTACTTATCAATTCGTTCGAGAAAATATCGGTATTGAGATAATTCCCCGTTATTTGGAAAAATTCAAATGTAATACCCATCCCCAAGCCATTCAAAAATCTATCCAGAACTGACAACTACAGACCCATTAGCCTTCTTCCCACTTTATCAAAAATCCTAGAAAAACTAATCCTTAAAAGACTAAATTCCCATCTGAATAAAACTCAAACAATTCCAATGCACCAATTTGGCTTCACTAATAAAGTTTCAACTTCTCATCAATTATTAAGAATCACGGAGCACATACACACGGCATTTCAAAAAAAAAAAACACCATACAATAGTTACCTTTTTAGACATTTCGAAAGCTTTTGACAAAGTGTGGCACCCTGGATTAATATTCAAACTTAAAGAAATAGGTACTCCTAACTATTTAATTAATACCATTAATAGTTTTCTCCAAGATAGAACATTTTCAGTCACAGTTAATAATCACACATCCAATCCCCGCACAATTACAGCTGGATTACCTCAAGGCTCACCACTGTCCCCCACGTTTTTCAACATATACACAGCCGACATTCCCATAACATCACACACGCACATCGCCCAATTCGCCGATGACACCGCAATTTTCATGTCCAATCATTCAACTGATCTAATCTGTAAACAAATTCAAACACATTTAAATAAAATTGATGAATGGTCTGTCAAATGGAAAATCAAACTAAATCCTACAAAATCATGCGCCAAAATATTCTCATTAAGAACATTTTCAACCCCAACACCACTTCAAATAAACAATAACCCAATTCCATGGACCTCGCACAATGAATCTGTCAAATACCTAGGGCTGAATCTTGATACCAGACTAAATTGGAAAAATCACATAACAGTAAAAGCACAGCAAGCCAAAATAAAATTAATTCAACTAAAGCCACTCTTAAATCGCAATAGTAAGCTCTCATTAAACAATGCCATCACCATCTATAAATCAATAATTAGACCCCTAATGCTGTATGCATGCCCTATCTGGATCATTGCTTCTAAAACTAATATAAATAAATTACAGATCATCCAAAATAATTTCCTCAGACTTGCCACTCATGCACCCTGGTTCATCTCAAACATTCAACTGCATAATGAATTTAATTTACCCCCTATACTTGACCATATCGCGCTCTTATCTAACAATTTCTTCTCCAAAATAAACACAATAACCCAAGCCACCCATTACGGCCTAGCCACCACCTACCAGCTCCCAACAAGAATAAAAAATAGATATCCATTAGATTCATTCCTTAGCATATTTTCAGAACTCAATTAATCACATAGGTGCTCTGTGAGTTTCCTATTCATGTGTATTTAGAATTAGTTGTAAGATTAGATTGAAGTTAAATATAAGTCATAAAAATACATATGATGTAGTATACATAATACTGAACTATGTACATTCGTTCACTAATAAAGATATATTTTAAAAAAATGTTGGCCGACATTAAGCCGACAGCCTGACCTAACAGCTAGACTTTCATTTTACTTTTTTTTAAAAAATAAAAATCACGTATTGTTATATTAAGGTATGACAAAGGTAATGCGGTGAGAGGAAATTATTTTATTTTATTTTTTGCATTCAAAAATATATCTGAACAATTGATCATTGCCCACTTTTAGTAGTAGTGATAAAAACTGAACTTTTAACACACTACGCATGACCCGAAAGCACCACTCTTACTAGCGGCGGTCTAAAATCAGATTTGTCATCCCGGTAGATTAAGAACACTCGCTGCAATAGTTCGTCGCTCTGTTACAGCTGAACACTTCATATTACTTCGCGACATTCTAAACGAACTATTTTGTCCATTACGATGGACAAACAGGTGCCATTGTCGTTACCAATTAGAATATTAGTAGTCTGTCACTTCATTTGTTCATTTTTGTCTTGCGTTCTTTCCCAACGTTCATCAGACTCTCGTATTTCAAAAGCTCATCTCATTTCATTTTTCGAGATTTGCGCATACGAACGTACTTTATCCATGTCAACATTCTCATGGAGAGAGGATAGGAAAATGTGAACTCTTGGCTGGTTCGAAATCACTTTGATGTTGATTGAATTGAAATGAGAAATCGAAATGAATTCATGCAGAACATTGCTTCGGCTGGTAATGAAATGCAAAAGATAGAAATCGGTCTTTGCCTTTTTCCGATATTCAGATTTGTCGAGCTACCATGATAGCAATATCTCCGTCATTTAAAATTTCAATTATTTATCACTGCATTCAAGTTTTCAAGAACATGTACACATGCGTCTGTGCATATCGTTGAAGTCTTTTTTAAGTCAAACGTTGCCGAATGTAAAGAAAATAATTGTTGTGGAGACTGAAAATAAGTAAATAGTTTAGAGATTATATAGAGATATAGTTTAGAGATCTTTTGCCCGCCTCCCCAAAATAAAACTTTTTGGGATTAAAATTCTTTGTAAAAAATGTATCTTCTGTTTAATTTAATAAAATTACTTGTAATAAATATTGAAAACCTTTCAAAACTTTATATATTAAAGTTTCAATATTTAGTTGAAAATATTATTCTTGATAACTGCTATGTATCTTCGGTGCACTGAGTTAACAAGGCTCTAGCAAACTTACGAACAAATTTTTGCCACTCTTCCAAAACAAATTTTTTACGTCTTTTTCGAGAAAGATTGTATTTTCTTATCCCGACTTTCAATATGGTCCACATATGTTCGATTGAATTTAAATCAGCTAATTGAGGAGAGTAAGCAACTATTTGGGTTTTTCCAAATTACCCTTAGCCATTCATTGTAAAGTTGCCGTATGTTTGCTGTCATCTTTCCGAAAGATATTAACTAATTACTTCTAATTTACGCACTCTTTTTTGTTATGTGTTTTCAAAATATGAATATGAACTGAATTGTCCATGACACCATCGGCAAAATACATGCCACAGACCGTTCGATGGCTTACAGTCAAAAGGCAGGATTGTATCGCCTTCTATATCCACTCCTGTGGGCAGGTTGTTATCTACGTTATTATTTGTGTGGGCCTTTCTCCTTAACCTAGGAACACAATCAAAGCTAAAAAGATTAATACTCGTTTCTTCAGACCAAAGAACAGAATTACAGAATTCCTAATTTTTATTAATATTTTTTTGCAAACTTGCGTCTCAGAGCTTGGCTATTTTTACTTACAAGACATCTTCCTGAGAATTCTTTCATTGTATACATCGTGGTAGAGTCTCCAGCTGAGAGTGGAATGACACCTCTTAATCTGTGGCACGTTTCACCAAAATGCGCAAATTTTAATACACTTAATTTAGCTTTTGCCTTGATTCTTACAGCAAGGCGCTCTTCCATGTCCAAACTTTTCTTCTTGCTCCTTCGAAACAAATTATTTGTGGAAGTTAACATTTGTTAAAACAAATGACCCTGTTTAATGTGTTTCATTTACTATTTGTCCCATATTCTATTTACTATTTGTCCTACGAATTCAAGGTCACTTGATCTCATAACCTAGGTACTTGGTCACTTGGTCTCACAATTTAGGAGTTTTGCACAAAACATTACTAACTCGAAGTTCGTTTGAAACTTCTCCATTTAAACTAAGGTTTGTACTTCGTAACACAGTCGTACGAGCAGAAATTGAGCATTAATTTAGTGACATATTTACTTCTACATTTTTCTACGCCTGATACCTTCAAAAATAATAATATTTTAGGGCATACAATACTTTGCTTACATATCTAGGAAGAGTACCTAAAAATGTTTTAACGTTTATCAATACCGAAGAATAAAAATCAGTATTTATTGAAAACGATGTCATATGTACGAACAGAATTTGAGCATTCCGTATATGGTCAAGTCATCAACAAACAGGGCAATTACAGGAACTGTTATATTCGGAATGTAGTTAATGTAATTGTTTAATAATTCTGGTGATAAGTAGCCTTGCCATACTCACGCTAAAACTGCGTGTTCAACTGATATTTTTTTTAAATGTTCCTTGCAATTTAAATTTGTATATTTCCAATCAGTGTTTATAAATAAGTATTATTTCTTAACTAATTGGGTGATTCCTATTTTTTTTTCAAATTTTATTAACAACTTTAAAGTACACAAGGAAAAATGAGTGGGCAGTGATTAGCAGACCAACTAAGAGCAGAGAATAAATATGGAATTACGTCATGAAATGCAGTTATCCATCTCCAACAAAGAATGAGAGAAACGGGTGATGTTATCAAGAAATATTTTATATCAATAAGATGTCACAGAATTTTCAACAAATATGACGCATTTTTTAACAATAATTTTACAAAACGATTTATTCAATTATTTCCAATTTATGTAATTATTTTATGGTTGTGAAAATATTATTTGATTGTGATTGAAAGTTTTGATATCTATTATTAATTTATTTTCAACGATTAAAATACATCATTATCTTAATATAGGTTCTACCAGAGTAACGTTCATGTACCCTAGTCAAGTAGTAAATTAGTTTTTGAATGTTTAACTTGATGTTTAGCAAAAAAAAATATAATGCACTCAATAACATTCAATAGAATTTATCAGTGTTTATCGTTATAACACAATCAAGATTATTAATGTAAATTTGTAATATGTTCCAATACCATAGTGAATACGAGATGGTCTAGGTCGCAATGCAATGTCTCGTTCTAAAGGTGCCCGGTCACATACTGTTTAATTCGCGAGTATTGAAAAATGAAATGAAAAGGGGAGGAAAGGGAGGGAAAAACTCAATAGAGCTGAACGTGCTCCATCCTTGGAATCAGCAATATCACTAGTCCGATGAAAGAGCAGAGCTTCTGAGGTTCTCTGTGTAAGAGAATTCCCTGGGAAGAAAAGGAAGCAATAAGAAAGCTGCTGATCCTGCAGTTCATTTTCTTACTCAAGTCTGGCACTGGCGCTGAATGTGTTTTGAGCGCAAACTGGCAGAACTTGAAAACGAAATAGCAACTCAAGAGAACAGGTTGGAAAACAGAAGGATAATGACGAAAATGTTTCACTCTTATACAAATTAATAAAATTATTCGTACTTTAAGAACTAATTATTACAGTTTAAAAGGTAATGAATAATTTAAGTTTAAGCTATTCAAGAGCAGAAAAAGTTCTTTACACTTTTAGTTTCTTGTAAGTACTAATACTAGGGGTTTAAAGAAACTCGAACCTATGCAATTTTTAAAAGTGCACATTGCTCTAGAAAAAGTTTAAAAAAAATTGAATCTACATAAAAAATCATTTCAGCTTCGCGATTTCAGCCAAATCCATTAGGGAATATACATTATTTTCTGTGCAAATTTTGAGTATGGTTCAGTTTAGGTAGCTATTTCTTCAGGCAAATCTTAAAGAGATCATGGCGGTCAATCTCTTGCGGATTGAGAAGCTCAAAGCAACCTCTTATATGGCGCACATTTCTCATTTGTCTCCTACCCAAGTCCTCGGAATGGACCTGATTGGTTTCCGTAATGTGTTAGATACCTTTTATGTACAATCAGATCTCGTCTTTAAAGAAAATCAGAATTGCAATTTTCATAACCGATTGACTTACCTCTTCAAGATTATTATCTGAACATATGAGTTACCTGCAGAATCACAAATGCTGCTGAAGAAAACTACACAAAAAGACCACGGCACAAGAAGAACAACAAATAAAATTCTCTCGTTTAACACTGCAATAAATTAAATATTTTAACAAAAGCAGTCTTCAAGGGTAACATAATATAATATAACATAGTTCATTACAAGCAAAGAATATCAAACAATGTTGCTGTTCCATAATGCAACACGTGAATAGCGATTACTTAATGGTGGGCAGTCCCTTCCTTGGAGTCTTTCTGTTGCGTGACACCAGCTGTGTCGTAAGTAGTCGCTCACTGAGTATGAAAATATAATATAATCCTGTTTAGAACGTCCATGAACTTGCAAGGTTGATATTGGTGTAAATTGCTAACATAAAATATTATTATTAATATAATGATTACCATAACAGTAGTAGTTTTGGAATATGTTTTGTCATTAAAAAATTTGTTGGCGCAGCCATTATCAAATGTGTCTGTTACAGCCGTCCTAGCCGCGTATTTGAGTGCTTTCCAGGCCTCTGCGCTCTGAGCGGCAGAGTGCGAGTGTGCATTGAAAAGCGAGACCGCAAACGGTGACCAGCAAACAGCTAATCCTTTCGGGCACGTATTACATGACATTACTGTGAAGTGATCGCAGAGTGGAGAGCTTTGAGTGAGAGATCAGCAGGTCTGCTGGGTCTGGTTCGTTGGAGTCCCATATTGACCATGAATTTTCAAAGAATGCACAAAATATAATAAAATGATATTTATTTCATTTATAAGGTTAAAGGAGATTCTTATTTGGTAACGATATGCTGTGTGATAAGTTGTTTATAAAGACATATTGCTTTCGTGGGTGCCTTGTACAACTACTGAGGCACTCCCGGCGGCGACACAGGTAACTATTTAACCTGACTTCATACAAAACGAAAAACGTTTATTTTCATTTATTTACTTACTTTTTAAGTACTTTAATTAGATCGCTGGTGAGGTAGATACTTCTAAAAATTAAATACGGTAAATTCAAGATGTTGTAAGTTAAAGATGATATTGATGGCAGAAGTTTGGTTTCGGCCCGGAAGCTGCAAGCTCTTAGAATATTCTAAACGGTCATTAGCAAAATATATTAGCTACTCGATCGAACTACATTAGGAAAATATATTTATTGATACCCGACATCTTTAATTTTCCGTATTTAATTATTTGAAGTACATTAAAATACAGTTGCTGAATTCATTTGCTCCAATTTCTGGAGGTACGGAATTTTTAAAAGAGTAAATATAAATTAAATATTGAGAAGTTCAGAACAAATCAAGTGTTTCTGTCTACAAAGTAGTATAAAATGAGAATAATAAGAATGTTGAACGAAACGGAATAAATACAATTCAATTAACACAAAATATAAAGTGTTTTGAATGTTCAGAGGAATATTATTTCAGAAAGCTCCGAGTCATCGTTTTAAAAAAATGAAAATAAGTCGAGAAAATTAACATTTACGTTTAGATAAAAAAACTCAGATATTTCGTTTATAAATTTCCTTTCTATTCTGTAATACAACAGGAATATTTGCATCAAAAATTCTCATCCAATGCTCCTTTTCTCTTTTCCTCTGATTTCATCCAAAATCTTTCAAAGTCAACGAACTTTCTTTGAATCTTTCTTTCAATCTTTCAAATCTTTCAAGTCAACGAACGCAAAGTTTTGGGACTGGCTATGATAGATCGAACTAGAGCGTAAAAATCGTAAAAATACTTCGAATTAACATTTCCTCTTGCTTTCCCACAAGATATCAAGAGCATCATGTCACAACTCGCAACATCAATATCTACCTCGGAATTCGAACGCACACCGCCGATACGAAGCATACTTGGGCGCAAATACACGCAATTCGTACGCCACGCAGGCCAACTTTGGCCTGGAAGAAATAAGGCTGAATAAAAGCTGTTCTTCTATGTGGGAGAGGAACACTATACCCCAACGCATACGCAAACTTCAATTTACGAGCAGGGATTTGAACCCGCGACCCTTCGACTCGAAACTACCAAGGCGCTTCCGCCTTGGCGATCTCGGTTACTCAAATCGATAACGAATAGAGTAGAGATTAATTCCAGTTAATATCTCCGGCAATCCGACCTCACGGGCCCTCTGCCCTCAGCCCTTCGCCAACGCCCTCTCAAGGGTCGCGTCCCGCGCGGCGCAGCCAGTTGGGCGTCGCTTTGCGCGCCCCAGGAGATTCCCCCTGCCCCAGGCGCCACCGCGAGAACTTCCCGAGCCAAGACGGTGGCGGCGGGCAGGGGCGGGGGCGGGGGCCGCGGTCGTCGCCCCTGGCGGAGGCCGTGGTCGCCCCCGAGGCCCCAGGGGGACGACAAGGAGGTGGATGGGGCAGCCTCAGCTGCGTGTGGCAGACACGGATCTCGTCTGCGTGGAATCGTTCAACGAGCCAGCTGCACAGAAGCTGAATTTGCAGGCGAGCAGCCGGTGCCGATTGCATTTTTGCAATAGGAAAATAACACGACTTCGATAGATTATTGTGGAGAAAATTAATGGAGTCAGTGTGATTCGCCATATCTTGTACGAACCTTCTTCACCCTTCCATTTGATTTTTTCACATCTACATGGGTTTGTTACGAAATGAAAACAGAACTTGGTTTGAGTGCATTAACTCGTAAGAGAACGAACAATTGAGTAATCTAATGGATTGCTATGAAAGCAAATTTGTTTTCCAAGCTAGTTCGTAAGAAATGGGCGCTTGAAAATATATTCTCAACATGTTTGAAGTGATATTCATGTTTACATATTGAACTAGTAGCATATTCAATAGTTTAGACGATTGGCGAAATCTCAGGCAAGATATTTGATATAATTAGTTGGTAGTTCAAGAATACAGAGCATGATATCCACGAAAGCAGAGCAGGTATGCCTATTGATTTGTGAACCACAGCTTACGAACAATATATTTTCCTTATGTTGGAGTTTTATGTGTTCTTATTTAAAATTACTACAAAAGTGAGGCGAACGAATAGCGACGTTGGGTAAATTGAAGGCAGTGGCAGCTGAAATTATCGAGGAAAAAAAAACAAAAAAAAAAACACGATCGCGGGCGTCTATGGGAGCATACACTGTTCCGGTACGGAAGTTCATTAGAAACGTAACATGGTTTCTCCCCTCCTTTCTAGAGTTGCCAGTTGAATTTGTAAGGGGTTTATTTTCTTAGACCCGATTTCCACACACCTTTCCAAGAACAATTTTCGGAGTTCGAGCGAACTCGCGCATGCGCTGAGCGGTTCAGTAGTCCCTAAAGTCGCTCCTCACATTTGCGTGTTCGTTAAAAATCAGCAATATGTAGTCAAAAGGAACCATGAAAATATGGTCTTAGAAGGAAACGTTCCATCATGAAATGGGATCTCTCTTCCCATGGTTCTCTTTAATTTGAGGTAGGTTAACTTTGGAATCCTTGGTTTTTGTACGAGTATATTTTCGCTGGCGTACAATACATAGAACGTAAACAAAGCAATTGGGTGTTGGAGCGTTGGAGCGTTGGGACGTCGGGGCATTGGGGCGTTGGGGCGTTGGGGCGTGGGGGCGTTGGGGCGTGGGAGCGGTGTGCGGGAGGGTGAGAGGCGAGGGGGCGGGTGGGGGTCAATGGTCAATGGGCAAGGGGACGGGGGGCGATGGGGCGGATGGAGGGTTGAAGGGGCGACGGAGCTAGGGTGGTGAGAGGGCGGGGGTCGAGGGGGCCGAAGGGTGATCAGGGGGTGAAGGGGCGAGGGGGCTGTGAGGCTGTGGGGGAGACAGGTGATGCGGGGGAGGGGCAGGTGAGGCGTGAGCTGGTGGGGCGGTGGGCAGGGAGCGGTTAACTGGTGGGGAGGGGGCGGTGGGAGGGTGGGGCGGGGGGTGGTGTGGAGCGAGGGAGTCCTATGGCGAGGGGACGCTGGAGCGATGAGGCGGTGGAGCAGTGAGGCAGGTGGTAGAGTTAGCCATACCCTAGACATGACCGCTGTCGCTTTCGAGGTCCGAGAGAATTGGAAGAGGACGAGGGGAAGGTGCAAGGGTAGTCTGCTCGGAGGCACCCGATTATATCCCGTGGCAGGTTTCCCTCACATCCGCTTTTCAGTTAATCCCCTTTCACTTTTGGATATCTTAGAACGCATAGCCCGATGGCATCCTGGCCGTTGTTATGAAAGGGGGGAAGGAGCAAACAATGCAGTTTAGTTTTCAATGAAGTTAAATTTTTGATAAAAGTAAATAGATGTTTTGGTTCCAGTCAGTGCTCGCACCAAACCTCTTAAACAGGTGAACAAGGTAGAATATTCTAAAATGTCGATGTTAAATGAACAGTGTTAGAAGACTCTAACGATTGGTATCAAGTTTTGTTTCCACAAACGTTTAAGTGGCAGTCTTCAACGTTAAACGTGCCCCAGAAAACATGCACATGTTTCCTGAATCAACTTCAATTTGAATAATACTAAAGGAAAGCACTATATTCGAAGAAGGCATATCTGGGCGAACTCTTCACGAGGAAAAAAGAACGGGTTGCAAACGAGCTCTTTTGAAGAGGAAAGAAAAGGCGTCCTGAAAGGCGTGAGAAAAAATGGCCAGGGGATATAATCGGGATGCGTCCATTCTGCTATGTATGGCGTTCATAGGTTTAGTTTGCATGGAGTAGCTTAGTGGGGTAAATGGATTATTGAACTGCACTCACTCCGATGTATGCGTTGCTTCTCTAGTAGTCATTTTCAAAAATAAGATGCCAGAGCGCCAGTTAGGCGTTCATGTTGAAATATTCACATGATGCGATTATGATGATGTGGTGAAATAAATTATAGTTAGGGTGTAGGAAAAGTTGGAATAAGAAGCTTGAAGAACGAGAGAATCCGATGAAATCTCCCGCTAAATCGTAGCATCTCCCGTAATTCAGCATGGTCGTTACCAGAATTGGATTCTGTTGTGTTTCCGACTCTTTGTAACCTCCACAGTTATATATAATAGGCATCATAGCACATTCAAACTTTGTGAGTCTTAATGAATACACGGTTACTGTTAGAGAGCGAGTTCCCAGAAATATGTTCCGTTTCCTTTGAATTCTGTTAATAGAAGAGAATTGATCTCCCAATATTCCTCTTCTCCTCTGAACCTAAAAATATCGAAGACTTCTGCAAACGATTTCGTTAAAGCGAATATCTCAGTTCACTCTATCGAAGATCCTATCTCAAAATTTGATGGAAAATGATTGTCCTCTTTCATAGCCCTATTGTTTTCAACGTGTTTGCATATTGAATTTGTAACGTAAACGAATGTGGGAGAAATGTTGTCTTGATGTACAAGAAAGCCACTATTTATCCAAGATAATAATTTATTACAAGTTATCTGTTAGAGGTGATATTACTTTATTGATTACTACCTCTAAGAGTTGATACCTACTTCTAAGAGTAGATTTTTTCCTCGTCCAATAGCTTCACCTCCTCTAAGTTTCAGTCATCATCTTGTGAATTTTGTAAGATAGGGAAACCTTTCTGACAACAGTCGAGAAGGCGAATGAGAAAATATTTAAAAGGCGGGTATTTTCATAACTCAAAATCGTATAAACGTAGATTAGAAGGTTGGATTTGTTTAAAGATAAACATCCTTCCGAAAGAGTTATAGAAATGTAGTTCTTAATAGGGATTCATCGTGGCAAACTATCTATTGGTATGAAAACTCTATTTTCCCTCTTCAAAATTTCAGTTTATTTCTCGAATGTCTGCATAGTTTCTGGTTTTTGTCAGTTCTTTGATAATTGTAAAATAGAAAGCATGTGTCATTCTTGTCCCTTGAATAATGTTGAACACGAGTTATTGTCGCCTTTTCTCAATGCGACTCAAAAAAATGTGAAAAGTCATGAAACGATGAACCAAAACATTTTAATTATACATTTCCTTTAATGGCAACAATAAAAAAAGAGAAAGTCAACTATTTTAATTTCTTAAGCCTGTTATATACCCATGACGGAGCGTATGGTCTTAATTTTCTTATGATATTGTCACAACATATGCAATGTACTGTAGCGGTACAGAATTCTCACGACAAATTAAGTTAAGTAAACCAGACCTAAGGAATTTTTACTGAGAGAAAAAACATACGGCGTCACGCGCGCAGCCCCCTTCTAATAACAGCCAAGATCCCCCGGCCCATTTCGGATTTTTATGAGGGCAAAGGGCTAATTGAAAACCGTCCAGACGCAGCCACATCTGGAAAATCTTTGGAACGCCTGTCGTCGTGAACGGGGAAACCCAAAACGATAATTCTGTAGCCAGGGGCCCCTTCACAGACATGGCCTATTTTCGAGACGGAACAATGGGACACTGTCTTCCGACAGAAACACAGAGAGTGGAAAATTCCTTTGCTCCCCCGTCGCTATTGGCCGAATATAGTGTACAACGCCATCACCTTTAGCCAATAGCGACGCGATCATTGTAGGGAGCAGGAGCATATGAGGAAAAAGGGTGGGGGTAAAAGTTAACCTCATGCGTTTTTGACTTACAAAATGACAGTTCGAGAGAGACTTCTCTAGGGGGTGGGAGCCAGCCGCGGGAAGATGCAAGTGCGCCTCCGAAGGCACTTGTAAAATTGCAGTGGGCTAAGAGCAGTGGGCTGAGAACAGTTAGAGAGAAACTTCTCTAGGGGTGGGAACCAGTCGCGGGGAGAGGCGAGTGCGCCTCTGAAGGATTTCGCAACTTTCTGAATTTGTGCCTGAGAACAATTCTCATGAGAATCGGAGGAACACATTGTTGTGTGCTCCGCACCTGCGATCGTGAGCAATATCCCCGGCTACCTACAAGACGCCGCCAGACGCTGCCAGACGCCAGCGCCCCCCTGAAGACGCCACCAGACGCTGCCAGACTCTGCCGCAGACGCCGCGAGCCGCTGCAAGCCGACCAGCTGTGAGGGCGTGCCCGAGAGGTTGCAGGCCCCGGCCGCGTTCCAACGAAGGTCACGCCGCCCCCACAAGCTTCGCCGCGCCCGCCCTTTTGACACGAAGCTGCCAGGCAATGTAACTGGGGGCTATTCACCTCTGTAGAATTTTGTCAACGCGGTGCCGCGCCAAGGCACATCGAATGGTCATTTTTCTTTATTGTAATTTTAGTTATAATAATTTTGTACTCTTCTCTAGTTGTAAGTTTTCCTGTTAATTTGATCTTTATTTTTTTCTCTTTCATTCAGTCTCTTCTTTCTTTCATTTTATAAATGTAACTTCCCTGGTACAACTTTGTCCAGGAATAAAAGTAGTTTTTTCACCAGTAATCAAAGTGTTTATTTCGAACGTCCATTGAATCTAATTAACAATTCCTTCCATCACCGACTGAGCTACAACCGGGCCGCTAACCGCGCATTGTTTAGATGCGCGGAGGTGTTACAGTACATAGGAATGTTATTTCATATTACATTTCATGAATTAGACTCGTGAGGCTTCTTATTTAATTTCTGAGGTAGTTTCGTAACAGCATCAGCAAGTATAATAACGATACTAATACCGGATATCAAAACTACATATCAAGGATATTATTCCGTCATCTCATTCACTTTATTTCATGAATTGCTAACAATCATGAACGGCAACATGCAAGTCAGTCCCTTTGGTGTTTAAATTCGACTGTGGGATCTCCCGAACGCACGGGAGGAAGGCCAAAAGCGCTGCAGCGGTGGGGCGGAACGACAACATCCCCCATACGACTCACTGGGAGCCGCTCCCCCTCTGAACTGAGCTGAACGTTTCCACTGCGCCTTTGACCGCGACGGCCACATTCCGACAGCGCCGCACCCCCCACCCCCAACCCCACCCCCGTCGAAATTTCGCGCATCGCCGACGCGGTTAGAGCGCGGCGCCGGGCGCAAACCCATTTACGGGTGCCGGGCAGGGACGGGGAGGGGGGTGATTCGGAGACTGTGGCGAGAGAAGCGAGAATGCAACACGATTTAACGCATGGAGGCAGAGTGACTGGGCAGAGAAATGTGCACCGCCAAAGAAACGCAAGGGTTCGTTCAGCAAAGGCGAGTATCTACGTGTCAATGGAGAAGTTGGTGAGGCGAGAGAATCGGGAAGAATTAAGTAGGGAATGAGAATGGCACGAGCGGGCTGGAAACCGAGGTGAAAGAACAATGTACGAATATGTTACTGGACGGAAAGTCTGAACGACTAAATTTGAGAGACACAGAGGAGAAGAGAAAAAAAATCTTGATGAGTTGAGAGTGCGAATTGATAGATAAAGCAGGAAGACAATGACGGAAGAAAGGAACTTAGAACAACGGACGGTTTGAATGGCAACGAATGAGAGATGCAGAAGTGATGGAGATGAGCGCGGTGGATGTGGATGTTGAACGAAAAAAAAACGTTGGGCGTCGAAGAAAATAAACAAGAAGGACCCGCGAGAACTTTCGAGAGGAGAAAAGCCTTCGCTGAGATACTTAGAGCGCCGCGCTATCCTCAACGGATTCTCGTTCAAGGCGGCGACTGGGGAGAGGAGAGAACCGAGAGACAACGAGGCCCGAAAACTAAGCGCCACTCGTTGATAAAGAAAGAAGGGTCGAACAAAGCAGTGTGGAGAATCAAAGTTTGTTCTCCACGTTACGCGGGGAAATGAAGTTAGGGAATAGGAAGGGAATCAAAAGCACGAACATTCTTCAGAACGATCGGAAGAAGTAAGAAAGATTATGGAAAACGGGAATGGAGAAGAGCCACAGATATGAAAAGGAAAGAAAATAAATGAGGCGAGTTGAGTGTCAAAAGTAGATGAAGGGCAGGTGTCTTCAACCATGGTTCAGCGGAACTTTAGGGATACCTGGATCGATGACAGGGGTTCCGCAAGTGATCACTACTTGCTCAGCCAAAATACACGTGAAATGAAAAATATATAAGGAATTCATGTAAGAACGGGTTGGGGAATTGTCTTATTAAAATGTTAGATTAGTATAATATGTAAGTAAAAATTACATATTAATATAAATTGGATATAAAAAGCGGTTCATTTTTCAAGCATGTGAGGTTGACCAAACAATTAAAAAAATTATAAGGATAAAACCAATTTTTTTAATTTTTAGTGGTTGTTTACATTTTCAGGCATAAATTAATTTGTATGAATTTTGTTTATGCTTGATTATGCATAAAACTTCAATACGCGAAAAATAGAGTTAAAGAATACGTGAAAAAACAAAACTGTTTTTTGAAACTTTTGCACTTTGTTGGTCCAAAAAGAAAAAAGTATACCCGAATGTTAAATTATTAATATTATGTGACAATCACTATATTATAATTTTTTGACTGTTTAAATAATTTTGCAAATTTGAGTAAAAAAAGCTTTGATATATTATTTTACCAGCTACTTAAACATACGGATCCGTCAAGAAAACCATGAGCTCGAAGGGTACCTAAATATGTAACACGTTGAAGACTTTAAGATGTAGGGGATAGCGAGCGAGAGAGTAAGGGAGCTGTGAATAATGGAGTTTAAGTTCAAAGAAAGAGGGAGAGAGACAGCAGCGGTCAGGCGCGGGCAATGGATATGGGCGTTGCAGCCGAGGGCGTCGAAGAGAATGAGCAAGCGGAGAATGCCAGAACTTTTCGAGAAGGAAAAAAAAAAACAACAACAACTTCGCTGAGGCCCTTAGCGCCCCGCCGTGCGACTCGCCATTCAGGGACCCAGGAGGGGAGGAGAGTGCACGGAAATAGAGCGAATGGTTGGACGAGGAGCAGGGTAAAGGGTCGTCCATAAATTACGTGAGGCGGTTTTGGCGATTTTTCGACCTCCCCTCCCCCCTTTGCGAGATGTCGTGAGATTTGGCCGTCCCCCTCCCCCTTCTAATCTCATGTGAGATTTTCAAAATGCATACTTTTAATGTAAATACGTTAATTTGTGATTGATTGCATTGGGATTTATTTAAAAAAACAATTTGATTAATTATATTTAAGATTATATATGACTAGTATTTAGAAAATAGAATGATTGGATTGCAATGAATATTATTGCACTTCTAAAAACACTACTTTTATTGTAGCGTTCACTATATTACTATTGTATCATTTACTTAATCGCCATAAACATTATTGTGCAAGATTTAGCCATATTTTGGTATAGACACGTGTTTTGTTTAACTTGTCTCAGTTTTTTTCGCAATTTAGCTCTGTTTACAGCGAGAAAATACGTGATATTTGCCAAGATCCCCCTCCTTCAATGTAACATTAGGTGAGATTCGCTTGTCCCCCTGTCTCCTGAAGACCCCCACTTAATTTGTGGATGGTCCCTAAACATTGTTAACGCAGTAGTAGTAAAATAGGCTGGCGAGAAGGGAGGGTATGAGACATGCACGAATAGTTCAGAGCTATGGGAGCAATTGAGAGCAACACACAGGATTTTTTAATGAGATGTTTGAAGGATGTAAGTGAATAAAAATACTGAGCAAGAGAATGGAATAGAAATACAGCCGAAAAGAAATGAAACAAAATCAGGCAAGGCGCGAACAAGAAAAACAAGACAAGAACATTGGAATAAACAAATCTCATTAAAATGAAGGCTTTATTTGTTTCAGAAAAGAGGTAAGAAGTATTTAAGGGAAGGAGATGACCGTAGTACTTGTTACTAACTAAACGAGGAAAATAAATATCAACGAAGAGAATAAATACGATTGATTGATTATTTCATATTTCCGGGTGCTTCAACTACGTTGTTCAATACTCCCGTAAGTGTAGTGCGTGCCTTATCATGGGAGGTGACAATTATCTTATCTCTCTGGATGGCCAGATCCGGCATCGTGCAAAAAATCATGCGCCATCGGCACAAAATCATACGCCAAAATATTCTCATTAAGAACATTTTCAACCCCAACACCACTCCTAATAAACAATAACCCAATTCCATGGACCCCGCACAATGAATCTGTCAAATACCTAGGGCTGAATCTTGATACCAGACTAAATTGGAAAAATCACATAACAGCAAAAGTACAGCAAGTCAAAGTAAAATTAATTCAACTAAAGCCACTCTTAAATCGCAATAGTAAGCTCTCATTAAACAATGCCATCACCATCTATAAATCAATAATTAGACCCCTAATGCTTTATGCATGCGCTATCTGGATCAATGCTTCTAAAACTAATATAAATAAATTACAGATCATCCAAAATAATTTCCTCAGACTTGCCACTCATGCACCCTGGTTCATCTCAAACATTCAACTGCATAAAGAATTTAATTTACCCCCTATACTTGACCATATCGCGCTCCTATCTAACAATTTCTTCTCCAAAATAAACACAATTACCCAAGCCACCCATTACGGCCTAGCCACCACCTACCAGCTCCCAACAAGAATAAAAAGTAGATATCCATTAGATTCATTCCTCAGCATATTTTCAGTACTCAATTAATCACGTAGGTGCTCTGTGAGTTTCCTATTCATGTGTATTTAGATTTAGTTGTAAGATTAGCATTTAAGTTAAATATAAGTCATAAAAATACATATGATGTAGTATACATAATACTGAACTATGTACATTCGTTCACTAATAAAGATATACTATAATAAAAAAAATCCGGCATCGTCGGCCTGTGAGGGATTTCCTAAGTTACTAACCCCGAGTGCTGAAATACTCTCCCTCATATGCGCTCTTGTTTTCAATTTTTTTATTTGAACTTTCCCCATCATCTGTTGATTGGGCGCATACTTGTTCTCGCCTTATTTCTTTAAGTCTGGTAAATCAAAAATGGCCAAGGTTACATTCGATAGTGCCAAGTGGAGCTTACATTCTTTAAACGGAAGCTTGGTGCCATATTTTAAAAATGAGAAAGCATAAAGCTTGTTAAAGGGGATAAACATTTAATTACTTTTTATTTAATATACTGCGGCATCGGAGAGAGATGTGGCAACAGGAATAGGCGTGTTGAAATGTAGGCAGATGAGAGTCAGAATGTTGCGGGGTTTGTAGTGGAGGTCGTAAGGTGAGATGAGTTACAATAGAAAAGACTCAAATAAATTAATAAAAAAATGTCGATGGCCTTAAACCTATTTGAAGTAAATTGTAATGATATTGATGGATTTTTATTCCGTGGCTTGTCACACACCACTTATTGATAGCAGGGAGTTGTGCCCCAGGATTAGCAATGGGGTCTGAAACCCCTGTGCAAAAGGCAACTTTGCTAAATGATGAAAATTCTTTATTAATGTACCAGAGTTTACAAAACTTTATGCCATATTTAGCTTATATCGCAATGAGGAAATATTCTTATGTGGGAGATAATCAAATTGTGCAATGAGTAATGATAGAGCTGTGCTGAAATGAGAGGCAGCGAAAAAGGAAACCGAGAAAAACCTGCAGCGAGCGCACTTCCTGTACCACAAATCCCACGTGGATCGACTGGGATATGAACCCCGGTCCCAGCGGGGGAAGGCGAGCAAGCACAACGCTACATCACGGGTGGTCCCCACTGAGTAACGAGAGAAAGAGACCCATATAGACGTGCGTGAACAATAGATCAGAGAAAGAAAGGGGGTTTGCAGACCACATGGTGGTGGCCATCGGCACTGAATCGAAGTGAAGTCGATAAAAGAAAAGGATGATGGATGATGTAGATGGATGGGCGATGACGGATGACAGGGAAATCTTTTCGGTGTGAATTCTGAATGAGTTTTGTGCAAAGCTAGAAATTCTGTAACAAAATATTAAAGTTTTGGTGACATCGGGAAAGAAACAGGACGAAAATGCTAGTGATTGTATTCATATAAGAAGAGATGGTTCAACATTGGAACAGAAAGGAGAGAAAATTATTTCTACATATTTTTACACGGTTTCGAATAAGGAGACGAAGTGGAGAGGAAACTTTTGAATAGAGGATACTTTAGGGGAACGCTAACAGTGAGGAAGAGTTTAACAATTACCGTTGAAATAAAAGAATAGTAGAAATAAAATGGTAATACATTTTAGGTGATAAGATGGAAGGTATTAAGTATATAACAAAGTGATGGTTTCCACAGCGATAAAACGCGAAAGATCCAGGGGACACACACAAACTGCGGTTGGAAGACGAGCTGGGGACAGGCATTGGGTCAAACCGATAGACTCCCTTTAATGTACGATGACAAAGGATGAGTTTCAACCGCAGGTGGTCTCCAATAGCTGTTAAGAACAACACGACTCCAGATCAGACACACGTGTGAACCTCTGTCATAGACACATAGCAAAGGCCAACGAGTTCGGCAGTCGGAACTGGTCAGGTGGAATATAGCTTTGTGTGAACGAGGTAGGTTCGGGAAGTCGTAGCCAAACACGCTATATACTGCTCAAGAAGCATTGACATTCATTTATTTGTAATGAACAAACAAAACATTTCCTTCACTCGTGAATGGACATTAGTACTTACCTTCACTATTCATTGATTGTGAAGTGTTGCTTTCCGGTACTCACATGCCAGAGTCTACATGGTCATATAAAAAAATAATTCTTGCTACGTAAACAAAAATGAAACAACATGGGTGTCGACTCGCTTATTGATAACGGTCCCAATATTATATACTTTTATGTTTTCTTGAATTCATACTAAAAAGAAAGTAATGTAGTCAACTCCTATGAAAGTGTCTTTGGGGTACACATTTAAAAGGGCTGGGCTCTGTTGCTATTGTCGGGTTGTCCGTCAACAACTCATTCGTGTATTTTAAAGATTTTGTGAGCAATTTAATTTTAATTGCAAACATTATATAGTTTATCAAACCTCCCATCAACGATACAATATTAAAAGATAATAATGAATGGACTTATTATTACAAATTTGAAGTAGAACAACTCTAGAAAAAATAAGCAACAAATTCAACATTTCTAAATAATCTCGATAAACTGACAAAGATAATTGTCATATAGATGGAACCCATTTTGGTTTGTGTATGGCTTAAAACAGAGAACGAATGGACCGGCGTAAAACAGAGAACTAATGGATAAATACCGAGAAAATAAACACCGATAGAGGCTCAATAAAATAAAATAAAATAGCAAAAGTCATTTCATTAAAAAGTACTTACAGACATACTCATGAACCATCACATCTTTTTCTCCTGTAATAGTTTCAGTTTATACCAAAATAGTTTCTATCATAATAGTATACTGAAACATTAAAAGCGATGTTGTATAATCCTCGACTTTTTATTTCACAAATTTCAAAAGCCCTTGCGTTTCATTGATTAAGGCGGCTCCCTGTGAACCAAGAAAAGAGCTTTGAGCCAGCGAGAGCAATGTCGAGTGAAATTAGGAAGCGCAAATGGAGAGGCACGGAGCAGAGGAAAGGAGAATAAGGTTTCGACCGGTGCACGTGCCAAAGGGCAAGGGTGGTCGGCAGCGGCCAGGCGGCGCGGCGGGCGTATGGCTTCGTGGGAACGACCGAGGGCCCCGGGGGCCGTTGCCGAACGCTCTATACGCTGCTTATGGAGCGTAAACGCCCGGCCGAACGACGCCCTGCCCGAGTCGCTAACGTTACGCCGCCGCCGCCGCCGCCGCCGCCGCCGCCGCCTCCGCAATCACCCGGCCTCAGGCCCCGTTTCCCTTCTTGTGATTTCGCACCGCTGCTTTCGCACCGGATGCCGACAGTTTCCACACGCAGCTTTCGTCGTCGTCGTCTTTTCTTTTTTTTTTTTGGCGCGTGTCTTTCTGAGCCCGTCGATGACTTTCGGGCGTGCTCGTTACGTTCCTATAGAAATTCACAGTCACGTTTGCGCTTCCTGGCTGCTATATGTTTCGTTTTACTCGAAGCATTTACAAAGATTCTCCATCTTTCTTTATAATTGTGAATGTACTTGTTTTTTTTTTTGGTTTCTCTATTTGTTTTTATTTACGTGAAGTTTTTTATTCTATTTATTTATTTGTTTCTTCTACACGTTGTATAGAGAATGTGTTGGAAAGCTTCAGGAACAAGTAGTTTTCTATAGAAACACACGTTTTGAGACCTCCCAAAAAACAACTGTGGATATATTCCTTCCTATTTTCGTTACGTTCGCAGTTTGTTGGTTTTTGACGCTGAAAATGAGGTTTTCTCCCAAAATGTCTCCCTGACCATCCATGGCCGCACAACAGGACTTAAAATGATATTATGGCCGTTGTCTCTGCCCCTCAAATTCTATATAGATACTTTATATTGAAGAGGGAGTACTTTATATGAAGTTCTAAGAACATGTAGAACTAGTGGTGCTACAACAGCACACACTTCGTGTCATTATTTGTAACTTTTACAATTTTTGAAATTTATGAGAGGTCAATGCAATACGGACTTACTATTTTCATAAGATTGCTAGGAACAATCCCACGAAACATTAAAAGAATGGAGCCGTTTTTGAGTCCCCTTCCAAATTACCTTTATTTGCCGCCAAAGAATGCAAAACGTACTCCTTTTGAAGAACAAATTATTGTACATGAACATTTTTGAATACATAATTTTGCGAACTGATTTCATTGAGAATAAATATACAATCAGTATTGTAGTCTCAGGCAGACGTCTGAAGCATTTTAATATTTTTCAAATTTAGAAAATTAGGATAATTCAACCAAAATCGAGCATACACCATTTTATAGGCGTACTTTATACGATATCCGATAAAAATAATACACTTATTTATACTTTCCGATAAAAAATAATACAAATGGTTTGATGCATTTTCGAGAAAAATTAAAATATTCTTGAGGCTCCATGTTACGTGTCCCCTAAAAGTAAAACATCCGCGTCAAATTAAAAGGACTGCTAAATCAGACATATCGATTGTGGAATATAAATTTTGGTAAATATCCTGCTTACATCTTTAGCTTCTAGCGTTGTTCACAGACAGATGAATATAAGTGTTGCCGTAAAGACCTCCAAACAGAGGTTTTGACCACCCAACTTGTTAGAAAAAATAATTTAATATACAGGGTGGAACAACTTAGTGATAACACCCCTATCAACCGTGCAAGATACGAAGATGCCGTTTGAACAGTCGATTGCATAAACAGGGGCTTCTTGATTACAGCATACTTCGTCTTTGCACCATTTTTTTACTACAAAGATATAAAGTCAACTTTATTTGTTTCTTTAATAGAACACTATGTTAAATTTTAGCGTATTGTGATGGGTTCAAAAATTCAATTTCGAATATGAATACATTTATTTATTTAAGCAAATCGATTTTTAGAAATTGGTGTTTTTGAAACGTATTTTTCCACTGAAGGAAATGTCGAATATAAAATCGCCGCTTCTGTGGAAAAACATCAATTTCTAAAAAACTATTTGCTTAAATACGAAGAGGTACACATATTTGAAATCTTCTTTTTAAGCCCATTACGATACGCAAAAATACCCTTGGATTCCATTAATGAAAACAAAGTTTACTATATATCTTCGTAGTAAAAACAGTGCAAAGACGATGTATGATGTAATCAAGATGCCCCTTATTATGCAATCGACTCTCCAAACGAAATCTTCGTATCTTGCACTCTTTGAGGAGATACAAAGTGTGTTAACACTTAGTTGTTCCACGCTGTATATACACGGAGTATTCCCTTTTCTGAATAAGGCTCCTTCAATACGAAATACTCTGCCAAAAATCGTCGTTTTTCGTTGCAGCATACATTTTTATACTAACTTTTTATACTAAGAATGTAGATCAGGAGAGTATAAAAACTGATGAAGATTTTCTCAAATGAACTCTTACAAAATAATCTGCAATTTCAAAAAGTGACCGAAAAACACCTTTTCATTACGCAGACAAAATGACTTTTTATTCCTTTCTGATCGCCTATATTTAAATAAATGTATGGTGGCGAGTTTTGGGTTTATATTTCATTAATTTAGACATCGAAAATGAGTTACCGAGAATTTATGAAAGCAAAACCATATAACCATCCGTCAAAAAAATGCTAGGATAATGGTAGATTTTTTTAGAATAATCTCGTTTCAATTGTACATAAACCAAAGGCGTCAAGGTCCGAATGTGAAAAATAAGGGCTGAGCGCGGTCTAATCCCCCGAAGATGAAAATGACTTACTGACACCATTTTTTTATCTAAAAAGGTGAATTATCTTTGTACATTATGGTTTGACCTGCTTTCCTCTATAAAGTTGAGAATGAATATATTTTTCCCTCATAACTCTTTCTTACCCGACTATGAAACTAACTCGATTTCTCTCCATTCCCTTACAATGTGGCTTAGACTGCTATTGCGATCACCCCGATGACCTTCGTTACTAATATATTTTGTTTAATATAGGAGTGTTACATAATTTGTCAACAAAAATAATAAAAACTCGTGTTGTATTTTATAGATCAAAATGCAAGGTTCCTATAGAACATGTGAAGCTAAAATATGGAAATTTCACTGTTCAAGGGCGCATTTAAATATATAATAATTCTCTAAATTTATGAGTTGTCAAAGGCGTCTGAAGCTGCCACAAAGTACTGATAAAGTTCATCTTCTGTTCTATTTACAATTTATTTTAAATAATTATTAAGCCTGAGAGCTGAAAACGTTTTTGGTTTGTTTGTTTTTTATTTCGAATTGTCTGTGTTTATTACTTCGAATTATCATTTCAGAAGTAGTGTCGATGTTTATACCTGTGCACCGGTATTTTTATTTCAGCAAACAAGATCTTAGGAATGATTTTTTATTATTTCATGATATAAAATATTTACATACCACGATGAGATTTATGTGAAACGTATGGGTTATTTACGCCGCAATTATTTCGAAAAAAGTAGCAGGTGCCTACAATGGAAGGTACGGTGGAAAGCGTTTCAAGTTAGATCATAATCCAGAAATCTTATATGGAGTCTTTCGAAATAGTAGCATTGATCGAAACAACGACGCAGAAACAACTTAAAGTTTACCACTTGATGGACCTTACTGAGACTACGCAGGTACCTCGCCCCGTTCTTTGCTCCATCCCCGCCCCATTCTTTGCCCCGTCCTCAACTCGTCCCTGCTACTTATTCGCCCTGTCCTCACTCCATCCATCCTCACACTCTCGTTCCGTTCTCACCCCGTCCTTCACCCACTCTCACTCCGTCCTCGCCCCGTCCTTCTCCCACTCTCACTCCGTCCTCGCCCCGTCCTTCTCCCACTCTCACTCCGTCCTCGCCCCGTCCTTCTCCCACTCTCACTCCGTCCTCGCCCCGTCCTTCTCCCACTCTCACTCCGTCCTCGCCCCGTCCTTCTCCCACTCTCACTCCGTCCTCGCCCCGTCCTTCTCCCACTCTCACTCCGTCCTCGCCCCGTCCTTCTCCCACTCTCACTCCGTCCTCGCCCCGTCCTTCTCCCACTCTCACTCCGTCCTCGCCCCGTTATTCTCCCACTCTCGTCCCATCCAACCACCCTCGTCCCGTCCTCGCCCCCTTCTTCGCACTGCTCATTGGCTCACAGTGCGTCACGGCGGCGCGGCGAGGCGGCGGATGGAAGGCGCTCGTCGTGCGGCGCTTTAACTGCCGCCGCCGCCGCCGTAACTGAGACGCCTCCGCTCCACCGCCCTCCTTGCCCACCCACAGTGATCCCTGGCGCGCGAAGCAGTGAACAACAGGGAAGCCACAACAATGGCCACGTACAGTATGCACATGTAAGCTTCCGCGGCTCGAATCCGGGCTATACGGGAAACGCCGCGTCGTTGGCTGGGAGGCCAAACGTACAGTATGTTCTTTTCAATTCACATGCAATATGTTCTTTGGCACAATACCTCCTTACGAGACAAGGCCTATCAGCGGCGTTCCGGTCTTGGGTTAAGCGGTGCGTGTGGTTAGCACGCATCCTTACGTCGTATTCTGGCCATATCTACCTGGGAAGTGAGTTTTATCGTCGTCACACAGCAACAGATACTGCGACATTGCAAATACAGCACACATAATAATCTGCCCCGGCTGGGAATCGAACTGGGGATCGCGTCTTGGAAAGCGATCACGCTGACCAGTGAGCTACCCGAGGACAACGATGACCGTGTATACGGCAAATCAAGAACAGACACATTCAGTTGGGGCAGTTTGTTTCTGCCGCGGTTGTGTCACGTATGACAATTATTAGTACGAGACGGTTTTAAAGCTCTGGCGTTGGACTCTGACTTTATTCCTGCCCAAAACTATCTCTGGGGTGCAGAACCTCAAGGACTGAAAACTAATTTTACGCCAGACATCGTCCGCTCTTAGCTTAAGCAACCTCAACTTGTAGCACAAGAGACCTTCTCGAGCTAGGCACTACCGGTTCGAGATTGGTAAAAAGGAAGAGGATAAAGGTTAGTCGATCCGGGTTTGGAATAATTTTATTCGCACTTTCTTCGAGTACGGGTCACTGGCGCGGATAAACCGTAGCCCAACTGGGGACAACGGGGAGTTCCTGTCTGTCTTCTAGATCCACCTGGACCCAAACGGTGTGGTAATCTCCAAAAAACTCAGGAAATTCAGTGAACGTTTCTAATCGTCTCCAAGAGCTGTACGAATACAAAAACCAAATTTCACCCCATCCTGTGGACATGGTTTGGACACTAGCACCACCAAACTCACTTGCCCTTGAACTTCTTTTACGAACAGAACACCATCATAGCTATAGCTACATACGAGTCTTAGCAAAACATGCATGCTATATAATAAGAAAAAATAATGTAAGACTATTAAGGAGAAATGGTAATGAAGTAAGATGAATTTTCTTCGGTATGTTTCTCTTAAGTTTAAGTTAAGTACGGGTCACATCCTGCAGATTCTTTAGGAACAGACCATGCTCTGAAATTTGACAGATACTAGCTCACAAGGAAGAGAATACATTCGTTCAAAATGGAATCATAGGTACAGAACGAACCAAAAAGCATAGGGATCATGTATTTATGTGTAAGCAGCATAAGAAACTCACATTGAAGTTGAAATGCAAAAAAAAAATATTTAACATTTCGAAATATACAAGTACATCTATTAGAAATAGTGTACGATTCTATTACTTTAAAATACGATACGATTCTGACTATATGAAATTATGTTATTACAATGTATGTACAACACAACACTAGAAATGTTCAATTCTCACGGTACGCATACTTTATAAACGACAGAGTAAAACCTTCTACGGGATCACATATTTCACATCATATTCGAAAAATCATGTATGCACCTCGTGGATTTTCAAAGATGCAGTTCTCACTAAATGTGGAAATTGTGAACTACCATGCTCTCGACTGACAGAATTGCAAAGATGTCGTAGGCTTCCGAGGCCAGAGTCAGTCCCGGACAGCCCAGATCAGATTTGCAAAGAGTTTGCACCTCGGCCCCGCCGAGGCGCTCCACTGCGCGCCGACCGCGCTCGCTGCTTCGTCCGCAAGACCTAAGAGTAATCGACGGCTCGCAAGTGGGAAGGCGGCCCTCCTGGGCCCCGTTCCCCAGCGCCGCCCGCCCCGACCCCCACCCGCGCCCGCGGTGTCTCTCAGGGCTGCCAATCCTCCCCCGTCCTCTCGCACCCTTTCTCCCGACCCCTCCCACGCCCACGCCCCGACGACGGCGAGAGCACTTTGCGGAGATCCGACTGCAACCAAAAGTCTTCGCTTTCTGTTCTGTCCCTCCGGCAGCAAACACAGTTAATGGGTAACGTTTCGATGTCTGGTTGATTATTTCGTGTTTCCGGGCGGGTCAACTGCTATGCTGATTTGTTCCCGTAAGTGTGGTACATGTTATCACGGATGGTGGTGGGGATGGTGGTGAGGATGGTGGTGGGGATGGTGATGGTAAATTGAGAGATCCAGCGCAGACGTACACGTCGATTTGCCCACCCAATAGTGGAGTACCGTCCCAGACGGGACAAGCTCTAAGCTCCTCAATGATCTCCCGATATGTGTTGTAAGGTGACGCTTCTTAGATTAAGTGTGTGTGTGTGTGTGTGTGTAAGAAGATGAAAGAAAGGTTGCGCGCGGTCCGTTGCCCGTTTACTAGGGTGCTGCTCCAGCATTTACCTGGTATTGATCGGAGAAACCATGAAAAGCTGCCGATCAGAGCAGCTGCCAAACAATTCTCGTCCGAAAAGCGGCTGAATTCGACCGAGCTGTGTCGAAAAGCCTGCCACCATCGAGACTCGCCCCTGATGACCTCCCCGTCTGAGACACTGCAGTGACGTCACTTAATGCCCTGAGCAAACTAAGCCGGTCCTCACAAGTATCGTGAAATACGTGTAAGACATACAGTTGTCGAAGTTCTGTTTTTTTTTTTATATATCATTTTCTACGCAAAGGTTCTCACAGCTGCCAATTCTTCCGAGCCCACAAGTTATTTGGTTTAACTCTCCTTTTTCGCGCAGCGACCTAACAATTTTGCTTCTTTTTGATGTTCGTTTTCTACACGAAGTCTCTTGGAACTATCAATTTCCCCGCTCACGTCCGTTATCCTCCTAAGGCGGAGCAGGCTCTCCGGGACGCACTGTGCATCGAAGAAAAATTCTGCGTCTTCTATCCTTCGATTTTTCCGACGAGCTCAGAATTTTGCGGTCCTCTTGTTTTTGTTTACAAACCATCGTGCCAGAAACTGTATATGTCATATTCATAATTTGTTATTAGTTGATATTTTTTAATTGTGTTTGCTTTTGTTTCGGTAAAAAAAATGTACATACAATGTTTCGAACTTCCTCTTCCCGCAATATTTGTAATCACATTTGAACATTTCATACATACAACAAATTGTCAAAATTAATTCATAATCAAAAGAAGTGTTTTTATGCCTAATTAAAAACTCGTTAAAATCTCCATCACTTCGCAGCCACTCAAATGCGCGTGTTCTCGAAATATTACTATTAATATAACGGTTCATTAGATTTTATAGCACTTGCTGCACAAAGCCAATTATTTTTCTATAATATTTTATTACTAGAGCTGAGAACTTTCTTAAATAAAACTCGCCAATGGAAACGCTAAATTGAAACACTGGATAATCTAACACTGTATTGAAACGCAAAGACGGTGTCAAATTAACAACTTCTGCTGAGATTCAAAAGAAACAAAATATAGACGTCTATCCAGATGGCCGAGATCATTAAGGCAGTAGTGCCGTTACGATCTCGGACCGAAGGATTGTGAGTTCGACTCCTGATACGGACATCGTATTTGTGTTCGTCCCTTCACCCCCTCTCATCAACAGATCATGTCATCTTCACAGCAACCATAACTTTAAATCCAATAGTGGTCGCTAATGACCAAGATGTTGATACGACCTTAAATAACTATATATATAATATATATATATATATATATATATATATATATATATATAGTTATACATATGAGAACTATAAACTCTTTTATATCTTTAGGTGAATGTTAAAACATATACATATGTATTTACAACAACATATGTATTTATTCAGGAAGACATTGTGAATTTACGAAACTAGCACAGAATATCAGAGCAATTATCCAGACATTAATGTATTGTTGAATATCCAAGATTTTTGTTAAGAATATAAAGTTAAATATCATATATAATTAAATATTACGTAAGAAAACACGAGGTGTTACGATGTCCTTCTTCAAACGAAGAAGAAACGAATTTTTGAACATGAGCTGTGCATAGATAACATATTATAAAAAATGGAATCAAGAGTTGTATATATTTAAATAGAATTTTGTTGTAATTTAAATTATTAACATCATATTCGACATAAATGTAGTAACCTGCTTGGCTTCCAACAATTTAATTAAATAGAATAAACAAGTAAGTTTCCACACCGCTCCGTCCAACAACTCTCCGTTTGCTATTTGTTGGGGATTTTAGACTGATATTGCCGGTCCATACTGATAGTCCAAAACGAAAGAGTTATGATCTGTGAGAAAATCAGTCAATTTTTTTAGGTCGCTTTTTAACATCTTGATCATATGGCGACCATTGTGATTGCTTTAACTGTAGGGGGAACTGTATGAAGCATACGTAAGGACAACACGAACACACACAATCATTCATGACTGAGGCGGTATTCGAACCCGCGACCCTTCGAGCCGAGACCGCTATGACCTTTCAGCCTAAGTGACCTTGGCTATGCAGGACGACATAAGTCACTTTTCTCCCCCTTTGGTCCGGTTTAAAACAATTTAATCTTAGAACAATATGAGAACTAATGAAGATTCATGATTTATTGGGTGGCGGTTTCAATTACGAAACAGTACTGTACGTGTTCAAAGGAACACATCAACAAGTGTAATAGACATTCTGTCCGAACGTGTTCAAAATGGTCACAATATACAATCTTAAATTAAAGGTCAACAAATTAAACAGGAAATTCTGATTATTTTCATAGTCGTGAAATTTATTCTCCAAGTATTTTAGAAAGAATTGTCTGAATTAACGATGGGAAATCATGAACATAAGAGGTTAATTTAGCTGCGCTAGACAAAAATGTATAAGAACTACATCCTACCGAATTTCTTGACTCCCTTAAACCTTCAGGGTAACCTCCCAATAACTTAGAATTTAAAAAAAGAACTGTCACTTGTTAGTGAGAAATCTAAACGCCCAGAGTGGTTTAGTGAATGCTGTTCGAACGGTGGTGAAAGAATTGGGCAACAATTAAATACATATATAAACTAGAAATGCCGATTGGAGTGCATCATCGTTCCAAGAATAATCTTAACTATTCCTAAATTCTCGCATGGAAAAATGCGTTTTTATTGAAAGTGCGCTAATTTCCTATAACATTTGCTTTTGTCATGACCATCAATAAAGCCCAAAACGTTACGCATCAAACGTTATGTCCGGTGGGCAACTCGAGTAGGGACAAGTGGGCAGCGGTCAGAGGTCACAGTTAATCATTACTGTTGTAATTACGTAATATTAACGCTGCCGTTGAAGCTAAGAAACCTGTTTGAAACACGGGTCTCAATTAGAGGTATTCAAGGCGATTTGGGTTTACTTAAATACTTCGCCTTTTTCGATAATCGATTTCATCTAGCATGCACCGCAAAGGCTTAGAATTGATTAAAACCTACAAGACCCCTCAATCTGAATGCCGTATTAAATGGCATTCAAAACACTAAACGCTTGCAAGAAATATAGCTGTTAATACAAAAGTTATGATTTCCAAAATTTAATATTTCCCATGTCCACATCGGTATTAATAATCAGATTCAAATTGCATCTTTTAAAAATTCAGTAAACAGAAGATAGAACGTAAAATGTACGTGAATGAATGTATTTAAAAAGGACATAAACAAATACACACTTACAACGTTTTCTTGAAATGTTCTCAGTTGCTAAGTGCTCAAACGAAATAGAAAGAAAATGAATAAAGACTCGAAGAAACTAAAAGCTATAGATAGAAGAGAACAGCATGTGGTTAACTAATACAGAACCTCGAGTTTTGGTACTAAGTGATTACTTCGCGCGGCAACCAGCGCTTCGCAAGACCAGTTCAAAAGCAAACCTCACCGCAAACCACAGCATCCGCACCACTGCTACCTTGACCTGATCCAGCCCGCATGCTGCACACAGGCGTAATTACAACACATTGCCACAAAAGGACAAACGAAAAGCACAATACAAATAACGAAATGGAATAAATTAATGAAACTATAATTAAACTCGTGTAAATTATTGGTGGGCCAATATTTGTAGTAGAATGCAATTTCAACAAATCAAAATTTTACTAGAAAAATAAAAAAAACTTCAAAACACAATTGCACGTTTCTGAATACACAACCAAATTCAATTAAATATATATTATCCTAATTCTATGTAATTAATGTATTCATAAAAGTGGTGTAGTTAAACAAACTTCATTTGCGTGGCTTGTATTAAACTTTCAAACAGCTGCAAAGACTAAAGTGAAATCGAAACAGAAATAAGTCCTTGGGAAACTCCTCAGCGAAAGTTTACTCTTCATAATTGTGCAAAATAAACTTCAGTAGTACAGCCGATCGGGAACATTATGAATTTTGCAAATCATCTTTTTAAAAGTAGAAAAAGCTGCAAATATGAACCCAGATTTGAATGACCTTGCCCTGAATTGTCTGTCTAAGCATCGGCACAGTGCATGCGTAAACATTATAATATTGTTAATTTTTATTATTAATTTTATTATACTACATTATATGCACAAAAAATAAAAAACTCAATTTAATTTGACCCAGTTGTTGAGATTTAATACGTTTTAATCATCCACTGATCCAGAAATCAACCGGAAAGAAACCGATGAATGCCGTCGGCCGCTAGAAATGTCTTCCAATAAGCAGTTCAATAGCTTTACTGCTATGGTCTGCGACCCTCGGATCTCGAACCTAGTACCAGCCAGTCTGAGACGATGTAGAAACACAGGCTGGTGTCAGTGATCTATCTCAGCCTGTCGGAAACAATAACAAGGTTTTTTTTAAATTCTCGTAAAGTGAATATAAAAACATAGCCGGGAATGATTTACAAGGAAACCGCCAAAATTGTAGTTAACCCTTAACATTGCGTGTGGCCTGTTCACCACTCCAAAGACAGCATTTCTGACGCAAACGCTTAGCGCGAGGTGCCGACGCTAAACCATACCCCCCCCCCCAGACCCACGTGACAATCCTCCCCGCAAACCCGCAACCGCACCACCCTCACCTCGGCTTGCCCGACAGTTCACACGTCGCGCCGGTGCGGCACGCGTAATTACCAGAAGTTGCCGCAGCGCGGCGCCACTGCGGTCACCAGGGCTACACCGCCGACCCCCCCCCCCCCCCGCGCCTGGGCATCGGCCAGCCCTCTCCGTCTAATCTCGGCTTCCATTAGTCGCCGGAAATGAGGTGGCGGGATTACCAGCGCTTTGCCTTGGACACCTGGCCAGCCCTTTCTGCAACCCGCTGGCGCAGCATCACTTTTCCCGGCGCCCGGCGTATCGAAACGAAATTATTTCTAGTCGGGATTTCGTTTGAGCTCGCCGCACAAACTGTTCATTTTCGTTTTGAGTATTCTCCGGCCTCAATTTCTTCTTCGTCCTTTGACGCTGCAGCCCAATTCAAGTATTCGCGTTGCTCAGCAACAGTGCTGACGTCTTTTTAGTTCACGGTGCATCGTTTCTAAACTAAACTTGCTTCACGTCTACTGCCCAGAATCAGGTCACAATCGAAGACCTCGGGAGAAAGTAATGATAACTCGCAATCTCATATTTTTGAGCCTCCTCCTTGGAAATGGGGGTTGTTTTTATTTAGGCAGAGGTATATGGTTTGTTATTGAATTGAAATTACGTTGCTTTCTTACCTCTTAGAATATTCGTGAACTACTTTGACCAGAAAAAAGAGTTTTTGGAATATATTTGTTTACGCGCAAAAAAATCAAATACCTCATTTTGCGGGTTATCTACATTTATGCCTGAGGTCTTCAATTTCCAATCTGTACATAAAGTATCTACCAATACCGCTGTCTTCACTGAACAAATCAGGCTTCTTTAGAGGTTATTTCTTATACGAGAGAAATATTCATTAAGGCCGTATCTGGGATCAAGGTCAAAAGCAGAAATATGACGTTAAATTCGCCGGATTAGATAACGTAAAAAATCGCCACTCTTCCTTTCCTCGCAGGTACGGTACAATTAGTCTTACATCCGGATTCTGACCGCTGCTCCAGCAGTCCATCTACACGAGATTTTCTGAACGCGCTGGATTCAGGGCTTCGTTCCCGGGAAATACTCGGCACATCGCAAGGGACACTTCTTCCTCTCTCCCCACTCACCAGGTGGTGGCCCTCTGACGCATTTTGAAATCGCATCACTCTAGTTGCGATTCGAGGACGTTCGCTAATGTTCTCGAGAACAAACTGAAAGAGATTTACTAAAAATACTAGAAACGGAATATGCGGAAACACGAGAGAAAGTCTTCGTTGAATAAAAACTCAATTCTCTTGCATGCATTATCCGGTAATTCGTTACGCGAAAAAGAAGTCTCAAGGTTTCTTTACCTGGAAGACTCAAAGAACAATTTGAGACAAACCCACCACGTTGGTCGAACGGTGGAGACACTTTAGGCAACTGTTTAGGATACGCCTGATCATGATAGAGGGGGCATGTTGGGGAATTAGATTATTGTCCGACCCAACGATGAATATGGGGGCAGAAGGACCAATTCGCGAGCAATTCCTGGGCTGTTTTTTAAAGTAATGTGTCGATATCCATTTGGAATTGATAGGAAAAAACTCTCGTGCAGGCTTTGAGAGAAGAGTATAAAATTCTTAACGTATTTGTAGAACAGCATTCCACGATGAAATTAAGAAATTTGTTGGACGGATACAAAATGAGAACAACTACTTTGTCACGAAGTCTCTGAGAGCATAATTAAAAAATACCAATGTAATTTATCACTTATCCTTTCCTTGATGTCTAAAAAATCGACTTGAATGCACAAAATATTTCCTTTAGAAAAGATCATTGACCCAAAACAATAAATGTTTATTTTACAACTTTTAGCACATTTCGTTTCCATTTATTGATTTTGTGGCTGAATATAACTACTATATTAATAAATTTACATCTCTCCTTGACAAAACGTATGAGTAAAAAAGAACCTGATACATTCTAAAATTTTCAATCACCGAATCATCAAGAATAATTGGCACTTTTCTTAACAACTGTGTAAAAACCCAACGTAAAATAATTATCGCCTATGTTTTCTAAACGTGATAGTTCCACTCACAATTACAACTACAATTTCCATTCCAAGTACAAAAACAGTAATTAGAATTTAAATGTTTATTGTTGGTTGGAACTGTTTTGTGAAGTTCCCTTTAAAAACACCAATAAACGTACAAGTGTCGTTGAATTATAAAATGTATAGGAATGTTATACGTGTCAACATTGTTTTCATCAACACGTGTTTTCCAACTTCTCCCCACCACCACCACCATTTCCACCTGAGCGTAGTGCTCAGTTTGCGCCCCACTACCCTCACCTCCACTTGCCAGTTTCAGCGCCTCGGGCAAATTAGTTTGATGATGATATGCGCTTGCTCACGTGAGTTATGATCAAGTCTGGATTGCTCGGGGATATTGCTTGCCCTCCCAACATCCCAGCGCTCGCCCTAGCGATTGCCTCTCAGGACGCTGAGGTGGCGGGGAGGGGCGGCGCAATGAAGTTGGTAATGGTGTCTCTGAAGAAGAGGGTGGTGGTGGCAAGTACGGTGATAAACAACAAGGCGGAAGACTGCTAAATAGTTCACTGATCGCAGCTAACAGATTCTTGTATGCTGCACCCAGGCAGTTAGTGTAAAACGTTTTATACAGGTGTTCAGTTTGCAGAGTAACGTAGAGATTAGTTACATAACCATTAATTAGGAATCAGTTTGAACTCGTACAAACCCGTTAGTTCCAACTATGCTCAAGTTGTTGAGAGTTATAGATACATTTTTTCTCAAGATAGCGTAAGAGCGATTAACGTCGGGTGCAATGGTAGGTATATCGGTTGTTTAATACGGTGGCAAAGATAATGCTATCAATAGTTCAAACATTGCTGGGATAGTAATGCTGACGAAGGGATGAGAAGAACGATGGAATTGCATAAATCATTGAATTGCAAAAAAATATCGTTGGTAAATGTGTTTTCCAATTTTAGTGTTAGTCTCTGAATTTATAATGCATTCTTAAAACATGGACTGTGTGTACGCGCCGGAAGTAGACTGCGCGAGGGGAGTAAAATACAAATTCATTGAAGGAAATTTATAAATAATTTAAGAATCAAACAAATATAGATTTTCAGGAATTTTTCGATTTGCCGAATAGGATTTTACAGAAAACACTGGCTTTCAACATTGCAGCTCTTAAATTTTGCCACAATTTTGCATCATTCAATTTAGTCAACCTCTTTCTCTACTGCTGAAACGATATTGACCAAGAGTCAACATTGTAAATCGATAGTTTCCATCAGGTTTCCAAATCTCAACGTCGCCAAATGCTAACCTTCTAACCGACGGAACTCGAAGTTGATCCATCAATATTTACTCATGTTTGCTTTTGTAAATAGGCTCACTTGATCGCAAATTTTCCTCTGGTTCATTGATGCGAGTAAACGGGTGGGATTTACACTGAATTTACACCTTTAACAAATGTTCTCAGATCTGTAGTTAAATATTATGATTTCAAAAATGAAGATGTTCAGATTAATCAAGAATATTTATTCAATTCATAATTATCACTACTTGAGATTCATTAGGCTGTTTCTCTCTCAAGATTCAGAATATACTCTAAATATCTCTTGTTGAAATACTTATTTTGTAACAATAAGAAACAGAGCTACCCACTTGTTCAAACCATGAAAAATCTGTCAGATGTTGAACGAATTAAATTACTCTATTGGTATAGTTATGCAGAAAATGTCTTTATATCAACCAATATCTCATAATATCATTCATTTTTAAAAGTTTTTTTAAATTATTCCACTGTTTCGAGCAGAATCTTCGCCTTACACGTGTTTTTCCTATAAATGCAAGATTCCCTAACCTTCGTTACCAAGGTTAATGGTTTATTGACACGATCTCGTATATATTTTCCTTGCAATATACTTGTAGTACTAGAGTATAGAATGGAAAAACATTGGAATCATATCAACAAAAGATCTCGTATTTTCGGATATAAAATCCGTATATAAGGTTCTTTTGACCTGCAACTTTGGAAACACATCAGGATTAATGTACTCATTAGTGCTATCCCAAAGGTGTTAAAGATGCGCATGGCGAGAAGGTACACGTCCTTTAATACCCGAAAATTGGAATGTCTCTCTATATGGGAGGATGAAAGTATGTCACGCATAACTGTAAGATTATGAACATTTTATATGAATATTGGGAAATATGTTAGGAGTAAAATCTAATAGTTCCGTCCCGGAAGTAACTAAATATTTTACTTTGGTGTGGTCCTTTACCTATAGCATATTCAAAATTTTCTGAAAAATAGCTGCAATTTTTTTCCATTAACTGTATTTTATGGAATGGAAGAAAGTGCATTGATAAAATTGGTATAGTTCCAATTTTCAACAAACCTCTGCATTTCTTAAAATTTCCAAATTAGTTTCGAACTTTTTCAACACAACATTAAAGAAAGAAATTAGCAATGCAATTTATCTCTCAAGTTTTATCTTTGAATATTGTCATGCACGTTTAAAAAAAACATGAGTGATCGTTTAGTAATAGGTATTAACACTAATCGGAAGAAACGTTTCAATATTTCGCGCATTCTCACTAATTTTCCATAATATACACACTGTTTTTCTCAGAGTCTATTCACCTCCGAGAATATCTCTAGCTTCGTGCACGCTCTTTCCCGAGAGCTTGAGTATAAACACCCGAAAATGGAGAGGGATGCAGATATAATATATAATATGTAAAAAATATATCGTAAAAGACCTGTTAGCTATTTGGAAAAAAATGTGTATTGAAACTCATTCCCTTATTTTGGACATTTTTTAATTATTTTTTTTTAAATATTTTAAAAACAATCCCACGAACATTTCTGACAAAGACATTTTTTCATAATCTTCTTCCTTATCTTGTGAAATGTCCTCTGGAAATAATCTTCTCTAAAACCCTTCGTAGATCTACTTACACAAACCGGGAAGGGCGTACATATTCCTCATGTTAACAAACGACACACGCTTTGAGTACGTTCTCTCCTCGCGGTCAGTGGTTCAATCCCCCTGCATATGCAGAGAGAGTTATATGCGGTCGAGAAATTCCGTCCAGAGCGACGCAGCGACTCCCAGGCGACACCCAGCGCAGAATCCCGAGCGCCGCCGCTTCGGCGCCGGCGCTCGCGGCAGAATCACTCACACCGCGCACGTCGCCGAGCAGATGCAAAGCCCCGAGGACTGAGGACTGGGGACTGCGGACGGCGCGACGGTCTCCGTTGCGCTCCAGCTGCGACACGCCTCTGCGGCCGCGTTCACGGCCTCCCCTCTGGACCCTGATCGGCTCTCAACGTCCTACTCGCAACCCGTCCTCAATACAGCATTCTGAGTCGCCCTCCAGGGTTGCTTCTCTGACCTAACTTACGATTCGTCCCCACTTTCCTGCTGTGCCTTCAACGGTCGGTTCTCTTATCTAATTTACGACACGGCCCACTTTCCTGATCTACTTTCAATGATCACTTCTCTTAACCAACTTTCGACTTGTCCTCAAGGTTCTGATCTGCCCTCAACGGTCGTTTCTGCGTCCTACTCACAACCCCTCCTCAATACAGCATTCTAATTCGCCCTCCAGGGTTGCTTCTGTGACCTAACTTACGATTCGTAGCCACGTCCCTGATCTGCTCTCAACGGTCGCTTCTCTGATCTAACTCGCCCCCACTGTCCTAATCTGACCTCAACTGTCGCTTCTCTGACCTAACTTACTACTCGTTCCCCTTGTCCTGATCTTCCTTCAAATGTCAGTTCTCTGATCTAACTAACGAATCGTTCCCACTGTCCTGATCTACTTTAAATGATCGCTTCTCTTAACCAACTTTGGACTAGTCCCCACTGTCCTAATCTGCCCTCAACGGTCGTTTACAACCCCTTCTCAATACGGCATTCTGATTTGCTCTCCAGGGTTGCTTCTCTGACGAAACGTACGATTCGTCCACACTTTCCTGGTCTGCCCTCAACATTCGCTTCTGACCTAACTTACTACCCGTTCCCACTGCCTTGATCTACTCTCAACTGTCGCTTCTTCGTGCTCATTCATAGCCCGTCCGCAATGTATTCTGATCTGCCCTGAAGGGTTGCTTCTCCAACTTTACTGCTCGTCCCCTCAACCTTGATCTGCCCTGAAGGGTCTGCTTTGCACTGGCCCTCACAACCTGTCCCCATTCGACGCTCATCTTCTCTCAACGCGCCGTCACACGCGACGCGTCCCGTTTGGATCTTGATCTGCCCTGAACAGATTCTTTTGCTGTCACTCTCGATCCGTCACCACTGAACATTTACTTGCCCTGAGAAGTCCCTGACCTCAAATGCACGATACAAACTTGCTTGAAAACTTCTTTGACAACGCTGTTGACGAAGTATTAGATTATAAAACAATAAATATTTTATAAACGCAGTAATTATACTCTCATAACGTCTCTTGCGCTGGGCTTCTAAATTTTATATTCTTACAATACCTACAAAAATTAAAGCTCACGTTGCCAAAAACATCAACGAGTATTCTCCGCATACAGTTCTCTAGCACATACGATTTTTATTTTGAGTGTAACAATGTGTACGTGTAAATGTCGAGCTCTACACAAGATTATTAATAACATTTCTTCACTTCATTCTGCACCTGCCTCGCGTCTTTTCTCCAGCTTCACTAACGATTCCGACTCCACAGACCTCTGATATTCTGAATGCTCTCCCACTCCTCATGAAAGCCAATCTTGAATCTTCATCTGTATCCAGTCTAGATGGTTGATACGTAATGAACCTGTGTGCACAGCCCTCTTCTGCGCATGATGGGCGTTTTCTGTGAAGGTTTGTAAACACTGAAACAGGGAAGTTCCACTTTTGCTTTCGCTCTTTCTGTTGTGCTGCATCACTATTACGTCGCAACATCAGTTGGTCCAGATTCACACTGATAACCGTCCACATGTCACTGAAGTATCGTGCTCTGTTTGATGCAACTTGAAATCTCCGCAACCGACCTCAAGGATTGGAGTATTGTTAAGGTGATTACTACACTTTACCTTCTTGCACTATAGTGTCGAGAGGAAAAGTAAAAATGTTACCACCTACAGAAAATCCAACTTCTCCTAAACAAGTATGAAACTGTTCAAAACTATTAACTTGAAGACATTGGGAAATTTCCTTTGAAAATCTTCTACCTATTTCCGTTTCCGCATTTGACGGGGGCCGTTTGATCTAGAAGCAAGCAAGTATTCAGCCCTGGAGTCACAGGAGCAGAATATTTTTCCTCTAAATAGAAGTTGCCGTTTGATCTACAGTCGCTTGAGAGGTTTCACTGTATCAGGAAATAAATCGACAAACAACAAAATTGAGTAACTTCCGATAATATTCACTTCGAAAGTAACAATTATTTTGAACCAAACTAGCTTCATGTTTAATAATAAATGCAATTAATGAATTTACAAATCTTGCATAAGTCCTTCTTCTGGAGAACACTTTATAATTATTACTGAAATGGAGTAAATTATAAACATTATTAAATTTTAATTTGCTTTTATTATAAAATACTAGTACAAATCATAATGCGTTTTTTACCTATTTTTTACCTCACAGTTAATCTAGTGAGCCATCAGATTCCGACTCACTTTGGTTGACATTTCCAGTGGACACTTCTTGAGGTGAACATTCTTCAAAAAAATGTTGGTAAAATTTTTTTTTGCTTTCCTTCTTTAAGTACCCATATAAGTCCCTAATATTAGTAACTTTAGCCGCATTAAGTGGAACTTGAATGACAAGTTAAAGTGCAATATTCTGGGGAACACTCTTCATTTAAGGGAATATTGCTCTACCAACCTAACGAATAGAGATACAACCATGGAAATATGCTTGGTTCAGCGTTCTCCGGAAGAAAGGCCTATAGTTCTCTAGCTCCCTCTTCTAGCTACCGCCTCAGTTACCAGCCCACTTGAACCATTTCAATACTTGACAATTTCTTTGTCGTCGTTGGTAAACCAAAAAATAATGGATACCAATCGAAAAATAGTTTAAAAAGCAAATTGTCTCCCAAAATATCTATATAATCATTGGCAAAGGCTAGAAAAGCTCCCTCAGTATTGCCTCAGAATTTTGATGCAAGGCTTCAAAATAGCATTTGCGGAAGAGCGTAATATAATAAGCGTGCGGGGCTTCAATCGGGGCACGCTCTGTTTTCGTCCGATCTCCAGACGCGGGGTAGTGCTTGCTTATGTGTGTGTGAATGCCTAAGGAAAGACGAAGGGACAAGGATGAGGAAGTAAAGATCACACGCTGTTCGTAGCCCGTTTGTTTGGGTACTTCTCGGGTATTCGCCTGTTATTGATCGAATAATTCATGGAAAACTAAATATGAGAGCAGCCGGTCACTAGAATTCGCCTCTAGACAGCGGATGAATAGTGTCATAAAATCGCTTCCATCGAACTCTTGGGCCTCCTGGTCAAATACACTGCAGTGGCATGAGTCATTGCCCTTATATATCAGTCAGAGCTATTGCCAAGGTGCAACGCGGAAACTTTTTGATAAATTCCTGCATGGTGCACACTCATGCGGACTGCCGAGAGCAATCGCAAAAATAATGGTTCGCTCTAGCCTAAATCGCATTTCCAGAGAGAATTTTTAACTGTCAGGTTCACACCTGAGCATAGTCTACCGCAGACTTACTGACGTTTCTTCATCTCATTTGTTATTAGCCACATCCTTGGTTGCGAGGGGGAGGAGAAGAGGATAGTCAGAGCCGCGCCCGACTGACAGTGAAGCCCTGTTAACAGCGAAAGATCTGAGCCTTAAGTACACGCCGGCGGGCAAAAAAGTACGAGTACAATAATTGAATAGACTCCTCGAGGCGATAACCAAGTTGCCGCAAAGCTTTACATAACCCGGTGGTTTGGGAGTAACGATCTTCGAAGCTAGCTGCTTGAAAATGCTAGTTTCCGTATTGCATGGAAACGGACAGAGCTTTCATCACTTTTTTTTCGTTCGTACAATTTTTATAATAATAATAATAATAATAATAATAATAATAATAATAATAATAATAATAATAATAATAATAATAATTGAATGGTTTTTATTTAATTGGGATACAAATATAGGGTATTACGATCAATAGAATTCGACATAATAGAAAAAACTTTCTAAATTATAATTTTAAAAATTGGGCCAAATAAAAAATAATAACATTTAGATTTTGTTAATAACAAATATAAAATGTCACAGGTTTCTGAACACCTGAGTTCTGTCTGATTTTCAGTGGATTGTATCTTTCCCATTTGTTCACTTTTTTTGACGAAAAGACCTTTTCACTGAAGTATAGTAAGATTAAATGAATGATTATTTCGTGAGTTCGGGCGCATTAACTACTAAGATGTCCCGAAAGTGTGGTGCATATTTTATCATGGGAGGTGGCGTTATGGACCTATTTCCCATCCACCTCCCACCAGCGGGAGAGCGCTTCAGTAGGCACAAACTAAGCTTCCGACTGGTATCTTGACATGTGTAGTAGTGTAGTGCATGCAAATGTACGTATTGGAAATTGTTTGCTTATGGTTAGCACTTGGCAAACAGTCAAATGTATACAAATAAGAATTATTTGCATCATCATCATCATCATTATTATTTGCATCATCATTATCGTCGTCATCATCATTATCATCATCATTATCATCATTATTTTCATTATCATTATTATTACTTTTATTATTATTGTTACTATCTTTTTTATTAACCTTACCTTGAACCCGTCTCTGCCTAAAGGAAACCTCTGTGTCAGAGCTCATCGCTTGTACTATTTTTTCTCGTATCAAATCTCCTCATCTAATAGTTCACCTGTATCAATCACCTTGTGATACGCACCTGCTTTACCACATTATTGATCATGCTCTAAAACTAACACTATGATTTTTTCTCTCAAACCAGTTATTAACTAGTTATCAATTTTTTGTTCACATCACGTTAACAACACGTTTTGGAGTATCCGGTTCACTTTCACTGTTTTCTAATTACTATCCAGCCGTTGATTCATCATTTTCATCATTATCCGCCGCTAAATCAGATGTTAAATTTTAAATATAAACTTCCTATTTTCGTGAAATCAGCAGACGCAATGAGTTTCAATATTCTGAATATTTTAAACTAAGGGGTAAAATGAATCATTACGTTCTTCTGTTTTCAATGAAATGGAATGTGACAAAATGTATGTATTTATAATAATGATACACTTTTAAAAAAATCACATTTGCATCCTCAAAACTACATAAACGTATTTTCCCTACCTTTGTTGCCTAGCAAAAGCATTTCTCAACATCTCGCACTTCTAAGCTGAATAAGTAAAGGTAGAATGGACTGTATGTCTTTCTTTACGCTTCACAGTTCCTCGTTCCTGACGCGTCGCGTCTCAGTCTCTTCTGCGTACAGCTACGGTCGCGTCTGTCACGTATTCCCTCTTCCCTGCGTGCTGCTCCCTCCTGCCTCTCGCCTTGGGACCACACGTTCGGGGTCGCACGTATCTCCGCAGCCATCCGGCGTCGCACGCCGCGCCGCGACAGTGCGACGGGGAGCTGGCCTGGCAGGAAATAGTGCACGCATGGGGCCGGAACGTAATGGCGGGGTGGTAACTACGACGGGGTTGACACTCAAAGAGACGGTGGAGTTGAATGCGTTGTTAATTATGGTAGTGATAGTGGAGACGGAAGGGAGAATGGCGACAGGCATGATAGTGGATTTGTTAGTATTGGTGGTGATGGTAGTTGTTGTGAGAACAGTGTCGATGGTGAAGGTGTTAATGATAGAAGTGGAGTTGAAAAATACTACTTTACCGGCAGCGTATAAGCGACTCTGACAGTTCTCTTACCACATGTTGTGGTACATCACGTGACCTGCTCTGAAGCATCGATCTGTCAACGCTGTTATCCTTTTGAAAAATGTCTCATAAAAGGTCAGTCGTATAGACAACACATGGTTGGGGAGTGCCCTATACACATTCCTGTACTTTATATGTCGTTCATGTTGTTAATGTGGTGGTTACAGAAAGAATGACTAAGGGCATATTTGCAAATAAGTGGAACGTAAGCGGAATAATTCGTGGCAACAGCGCATCGATCTGTCATGGTCGCTTATACGCTGCCGGTACTGTAATAATGTGGAAGTGTAGAGTAAGTTACAAAATATATTTTAGATTTTATACTTTTGCAAAGGAGTTATAAGGAATGTTCAGCGAAAAATGTTGACACATTTGTTGACCAATCAACGAACAATACTGAGACATATCACGGAACAAAACACGCTTTTTCTCTGTGATTACTTCTAATTCACTGTTTCCACCGACTCATCTCAAGACTCAAGAGACAACTGCTTTCACTGTACAAATGTTTTCGAAACGAATCTTGGCAGCACTGAAACAAAATATTCGATTAATTTCGTAATCGATGTACGTAGTAACAAACTCATTACTCATTGCAAACTTCAAAAACCTGCTACTCCGTGTAGCAAATAAAGTTCTGCCCACAAAAACGTTAGAATCTCTACGCTCCTGTTTCCGAGAAAAAAAAACAGTCGATCTTCTTTCAGTTCACGGATTCAGGTATCAAGAATATTACAGTGCTCGCAAATTTAGTGACTTAATAATACACATACATTTTTAATTATATAATTTTATGCAATCACTCCACAAAATTGATCTCACCGTCAAAATAAAACTGAAATGAGGCTGTGCTAAAGTAAGAAAGCCAAAAAAACACCAAACATTGCATTTAATGTCACGATTGTTAAACATTATCTTCGCACGTATCTAAAACATACACTTCCTCCGAACTCACAAATCGTCGTTTATAGTTCCTCATAACACGAAGGAGACGATAATTCACCTAGAATTTCATTTCATACAATGAGGGGTGTACAAACCAACGAAATGCATTTACGTGAATAGACTGCTCTTCTGCGGAACATCGCTGACATCCCATGTCTCCATTCACCTGCCCTCGCTGGGTGACAATAAAATCTCCTTGGTGAGTGAATGACGTTCGGGTACGTTGTCGTGAATGGGCGGCACCTGCCGATAGAGATTTCAAGGAGGCGCTGCAACAACTGCCTCTTCAACTCCCTCTCCTCCGGTGTGGACTGTTCCCATGGCAACGCTGGGAGGATAATAGAGCCGTTCCGAAAAGCGCGTTACTAATTCAAAGCAAAGTTTACGAAGAGAGCATAGGAAACGCAGGCGCGCGGGGTGGGCGGCAGGCGACGCCCTCTGACGGCCCCCGACAAATCTTATCGAGCAAACACCGTCCAGCGAGAGAGAAGCTTTTGTGTAGAAGAAACCCCACTAGGTCTTAAAGAAGGTGGAACCTTTCCACCGTTATATTCCTTTTCGAAAATGTTCGGTCATAAGTCTTCACGCTTTCCATAAATGCCCTGGACGTTTATAAGTTAAAGACTTTCCAGAGTTCAACCGAAAATGTCCATGTTTTTAAGGAAAATTGAAATAAACTCTAAGTTTTTAGCACCCTGCTGTTCAACCAGAATGGAAATTAATTAAATTTTTGGTCAGCACTTTTAATTCACGCTTTCTGTGAATGGAGAAGCAGACGAGGTAAATCGAATCTTCCTACACAAGTTTAGAATTAAAAGATTGTTGTGAGAAGCAATCGAAGAAATGTAAAGAAACTGGATTTTAATACCAACGCAGTAATAAACTATTTAACAAAACAATTTATAGATGTATACAACGATAGAATTTTAAGTTAATAGAACAAAGACAAGAATACTGGATAAATATTTTTCGATATTTCAATGCAGAAAGATCATCGCCTTAAAATAAAACAGATAACGTTGCAAAAATTATCATCCTGGATAAGGTGAATCTATACAAAAACTTTTACTTCTGCTTGGAAGGGAGAAGAAACCGTTAGATGAAGCGTTTAGTAAATTATTAACAAACTTCTCTACCCAACACTAACCTGAAGAAAGAATCCTCGCGTCTCTTTCAAAGCTTCGTAATTTTTAGAACTGTCAATATGTTTTGCCGATTTTTATTCAGCTCTCACCAAACACAATTCAACTCTCTAGATATCTGCTACTTTGGATTTCCATTGTGACGATTTTTAATGATCTCGTTTCTATGGACCCACTGAGCCAATAACAGTCAATCAGGCTCCGATGAAACTTAATTCGACGGAATAACCTGGTGCGTGCTCCAACAAACTTTATCTCGTAAAAACGTCAAGAGGAATTGATAATACACATTTTTGCAAGCAGCGTATTCTATGTCAATCTCAATTAATTTCATTTTCAGCTATATTATTCACATACAATTTTTTATCGCAGGTCCGGATGGCCGAAATCGCTAAGGCAGTAGTGCCGTAGCGATCACGGACCGAAGGATCGCGGGTTCGGGTCCCTCCTCGGGCATGGTTGCATTGTGTTCGAACTTTCACACCCCTATCATCATATCGTGTCATCATCATAGTTACCACACCATTACACGCAATAGTGGTCGCTAATCACCTAGTAGTTGATACAACCTTAAATAACCAAAAGAAAAAAAAATCATACATTTTAGAGCAATGGCAAAATAATAAAATAATAATTCCAACAATATACTACATGCAAAAGCAAAGGATAAAATTATCCGTGCGTGCCATAAATAAATCTTCTGGGAATTCGCGGCATTCTTAAACTTCTGTTTAAACCTCTGTAGCGTTTAAATACTAAGTGTCCCCTCTCATTACACTCTGGGCAACTTTATTCTGCCTGGAGAGAGATGCAGCTGATCTGACTTTCCGGGATTTCCATACTCGCCGAATTGAAAGGGTTGAGGAACTGCGTCTACTACTCAGAGGAATATTTCGCAAAGTAATTGTTAGAAAATTTGGGGTTTGACTGATCTCCCAGGGATTCTAACTGGAAGTTACTGAAACCAGGTCGGGGACTCGGGCTACATATTCTAATAAAAAATCCTGTTCGGATCACAATAACTATATTTATTTATCAAATTGGAAAAATAATACACACAACCCCCATTCACAACACGAAAACATAAATTGTAAAGTCTTTTACAAAATATCATCCAGCAACAAAAGCTTCACGTCTTCTCATGTTCTGTGATGTGCACAAATACTCTTGTCCATGAACTCAAATACTATTGTCCATGAACAGTCTATTCTCTTCTGTTAGCTATTCACAGCCTAGACAAACTTCCCTTAATTCTCAAGTAACACAAATCTATTTTCTTAATTCTTTAGGTTGGACTTAACATCTTAATAAAATTACAAGGATCGAAATATTACTGTTTCAAGTCCCTCCACATTTTTCTATAAGACAACTCTGTTTCTTTAATCAAGGTGAGGTCGCGTCTTGTCTACAACGTTAACTGGTCGTCTGGAAGGAAACAAACTCAAGAGGAATTTTGATGCATAGTTGTCTTCTCACATCATGGGCGGTATTAATTCGGTACTTCTATGACATATCTATTTCATTTATTTCATTACCGAGTAATTTTTTATTAAAAATTATTATAAATAATAATTATAATATTATATATATATATAATTCATGGGATAATTATTTGTGATACTTAAATTAATTATTTTTCTTTCACATAATCCGAAGTAAATGCATTAACATTAATACACGTGTGTTAATCTATTTGCAAAATTAGTAAAGTATTTTCTTTACAAACACTACCTTTACAAACAAGGAACGTCATTTGTTTACTACTGTTTGTGAACCAAATTTCTTGTATAAATTTCTCATCATGTTACGTTTCTTTCTTGCAACTTCTGCTACCTTTTGTTTTGAATGCAAATATTGTCCTATTTTAGGTACCAGCTCTCAGGGCAATTCTATTAGTATTGATCAAGAATAAGGCCAAGGCCCAATACGCTGCAAAACTTCCGTCTACGTTTCTTGTTTCTGGCGTTTCCTGGAAGATTCAGTCATGTTTTATCCTCCTGAAAATTGATCGCACCAACTTCTATTAGTTCACAGGAAATGGAAGTTATCTCAAAGAGTTTCGTGAGCGATACACCGGACGACTCAGCTTCTCAACGCGGCTCTATCAGAGGAGGGCGCGCAGGAACTTAGCGACCCCAGTGACATTCGTAGGATAAAGTTATTTCTGAGAATTGACAGCCTTCAATGATGTGACGAGTAATATATTTTGCAGAAAAAAAGATGAAAAGAGAAGCCAAGAGTCCAACAGGAGACCATTCGAACTATGGTTCGGGTGGCTTGGGGCCCCCTTTCTGTGACCTCACTGCCTACACCTTTAGGCTGGTGACGTGAGTACCACCAGATCCTAAGCTACCTGTTTGTTGTAGTTGTTGTTTGTTAGCCAACGCCCACCCTTGGCATGTTGGCCATTTGGTATCGCGCCGACCAGTAGAGGTGTGCAGAATTTCCCCTCAGCTTAGGGATCAAGCGCGTGGGTGGCGAATCAGTGTCGCTCATTTAGCGTTACCCAGGAGACACGTGTGGTAGACCACGGACGCGAGCAACTTTGTCCTCGAATTATTATTATTATTATCATCATTATTATCATTATTATTATTATTATTAATAATGGATTAGGTGATACGATATGGGTGAATGGTAATCGTGGACTTTTTGAACCATCCCAGCATTCGCCTTATGACTGAAGGAAACCACGATAACCCCTGTTGGGGGTGCCCATCCCAGCCGGATGGCCGGCCCGGGAATCGAACCCGGACCTCCCGATTGTGAAGTCAGCGCGTTACGCACTGAGCCACTTCGCTCCGGAACCTAGGCTACCTGACTGGGGGGTATCTGGTCCTCGTCGGACTTTTATATGCGGGATCCGGAACATTCCGAAGTACGCCCTTCGCCCAATCCTGCCCAAAGGTCTACGCCAACTGGTGGGTTACCGGACGAGGCCCGGCAACACGGAGCTTAGCATCGCCTTCTCTTTGCCGCCACCTTGAAGCTAACGACGTGAGTGTCGCCGCGAAACTCAGGGTCCGGTTGGCCGTCTACAACTCCCAACCAGAAATCGCGCCCACCTAACCACGCGCGATTCCCCTCTCCGGGGTTTACTTCGGACAGGAGAATACCGTTGGTGACTATTGTAGTACGGTTAGGCCGCTCACACCTCCGTTGCAGCATGCTCATTCATGCCAAAGGAGGCGGGCCAAAACGCTCTTAGACCACTCTCCAACTCGTTTATTCCAGCAAGAAGTAGTAACATTACCAATCTTACAATAGCGAAAACGAAGAAGCAAACACAATCATAGAAATCATCATCACAAATCTTAGAAATCAAATAGAAATAAAGCTCGACAACTAAAAGCTGAATTGCAGAAATTAGTCATCTCCCAATACTACTCATCTAGGATTACAATTCGCACTTCTCTTCGGTTATAATTTTATGTATTGATTTACAATTCATACATTATATGTCATAATGAGGTTACTTCCGTATAGTAACTCTGGTCTCGCTGCTCTTCTTGAATGAAATGTGTTGGTAGCGAACAGACGTAAAAGAAATCTTTGTCAGTGCCTTCACAGCGGCGTCCATTGATGAAATGGTCGATTTTTTATGTCCTCTCTGAACTTTCGCGAAGTAGTTTCTGCCTCACCCCGACTGATCGGTAGAATTCGTGCAACAACCACATCTTTCGCCCAATAAATACTGCCTACACTGCGCGTAGAATCTTCACGGAAAGGGCAAGTCAAAGGCCTTGTTCTCCTTTGTCTTGTCAATTGTCGTCCGAAATATCACATTAAATTTACATTAAAATGGGTAGTCATGGCTAAAATTGATGATTTTCTCACTTGTGCATTTGGTGGATTGGGAATGCAAGTGCATGGTCTTGCACACCTCTCCCCGTGTACAACGAAGTGAATTACACAAAAAAGCTGACTTCGCAGTTCTTTCTCGTAATTCTTAATGGCCACGAAGTCACGCTTGCGACAGGAAGTTATAAATGTTATAACACCTACGATGAAATGTATGCGCAGCGACACCTGGGTTCTTGGGATGAAGAGAGAACATTGCTCATTTCTATTATGAACAGTAATACCTCTTCCACTAAATACAGTTTACTACAAATGTTAACGATGAATTTCATTCGATAGTAATTTTATAACGTTTCTTTCTTACCATTCTTTTAAATAGGTACCAAGCAATCATGGCCGAAATATAATATTTTATGCATTTATTTCGCACTACTATATCACATTGTGTCATTTATACCAATATCTTTAAAACCACGAATAATTCTGCTTACGTTCCACTTATTGCAAATATGCTCTTAGTCATTCGTTCTGTAACCACCACATAAACAACATGAACGACAGATAAAATACAGGAATGTGTATAAGGCACTCCCCAACCATGTGTCTGTTATGACTGACCTCTTATGAGTCATTTTTCAAAAGGACAATGCTTCTCTCACATCAATAATTGCGACATCTAACAAATTTGTCCAATTCTTAGAATTACGCACAACGAACATGTTTCCGATCGCCAGAAATAACTAATTGAGCGTCCTAGGAGTTGACACGATTTAGCGGCCCATTTCCAGAAAAATATGGATGTCTCAAGACATCTTTAACACCTTGAAAAACATGCACGTCGGTGTCATATATTGTATGAGCTAGACACATTTCAGTCACTACAGCTTCACTTGTTCTTCGATGTTTCTCGCAATAAAAATCGTTGGTATGATATGTACCTTATTTACTTATAAACATGTAGTTTCTAAACATATCGTTTTCTATCAGAATCGTTTATTTAATCTTGAAGTGGTAGTTTCTTGTGATATTGAAATGATTAACCTGAAAATATTTCTCTTCTAGAAAAATTAAACGAACTCAATTTACAAAACGCTTTAAATTCTAATAACAATGTAACAATTTTGCATACCTCCTATTCACTTAGATTTTCATTAGGCACTTCTTGGCTTGACGCATTTTCAAAACATATTTCTTGATTCCACAAATTAGAGTTTCCATTCGAATGTATGAAACCAGCGAAACATATCAATAATATCATAATAATACAATATTATGATAAAATCTTTCCTCGCCCACAACAACACAAGAAATTAGTCGTTATTTCTACAACCCGTCTCTGCAATATCAGGAAAACCAACAAGTTGTTCGAAATAAACTTTACCAGGTGTCACATCATTTTCCACCATGAGTACATAAAAAAACTTTTTCAACGGCCTTTCCACTCCGGGCATGAACCCGAAAATCCCAGGAGTACAGCAAACCTCTCACAATTTCTTCCAAGTTGAAACACATTCTGCACGAACGGAAAACGACGAAACTGCCACCATCTTCATCACACCATCCGACGCCACTGTCTCGATGTCTTCCTTCATTTCTCATCTGCCCGTCCTCCTCGCATCCACTTCATGTCGCGCCCCGCTGCCGCCGACGCCGCGGACCCTCCGTGCCAAATGAATCGCGGTGGTGGTAGCGCCGGCACGTGACCTGACTCCGGGGATTCCCGCGCCGCCGCGCCATTTTTCCTCTCGCGCCGCCGCCAGATGAATGTTTTCAATCTTCTCAAGGGGCCTTGGGGCCCACCGCCCGCTCCCGCTCCCGCCCCAGCACGTCTACGCCCGCCCCCGCTCGCCACGCCCACCCCCCTCGCCCCCGCTCGCCCCCTTCGACCCCCCTCGTCCCCGCTCGCCGCCCCCGCTCGCCACCCCCGCTCGCCGCCCCGCTCGCCGCCCCGCTCGCCGCCCCGCTCGCCGCCCCGCTCGCCCCCGCTCACCCCGCCCGCGCTCTCCTCCGCCCGCTGCGGACTGATCCGGTTGGAAAGGCGTCAGCAGCCGTAGAGCGATGGAGCTGCTTCAAAAGACCGAGCCACCGATCTGTGACAGCTTAAGTTCAGAATTGACACCGATGAGATCGATGTGTGGTACGTCCGTTTCATTTACATAGAATTTGTATTGTTGACAGGTTGATTTGAGTAAGTTGCTTTAAAAGAATGTAAACTTGTTTTATTAACGAAGTATTGATCATTTTCTGTAAAAGTTTATAAGAAAAGCTTTTATTATTTTTTTTTTTCAAAAGATGTGATGATTCTTCTGTTTCACTTACTCGCTGTGAAATGTTAACAAGTGGGCAACCATGAAGGGTGATGTAGCTGCTTGAAAAGACGCGGCTACTGACCTTCTCCGCAGTTTAACACCTACGACAAAGAGTTATGATACCATTGGCGCAATGTGCGAATTTTCTGTAGTTTGATAATGCCAGAGACTGAAATTTTGTATCTTGCGTGTTTGAAAGACTCAATAGAGAGTTTACTCTAAGCATACGCATTCGGGAGAGTTAACTCAAAACAATGGTTTTGAATTTAGATTTTATTGACGATTAGCTAAAGTTGGTTGCATAAATGTTGCTAAAGAATATCCGGATCATCTCCCCATTAGCCGGTCCATCGCAATTTGAAATGTTTAGAAGAGATATATTTCGAGTGCTTCTGAAGAGTCAGCTACCGACAGATGGTCAAATTAAATTTAGGGTTTTGAGATGGTACGATGACCACATTAATATGTGGTTTTAAAGTTGATTGATCGCTGTTCTGTCATTGCATTTGTATTTATAAATACAAAACTCTAAGATTATTGGTAAAGAATATGCCGGGTTTCTTGGCGCTCATGTACAGGCCTATGGTAACAATTATTCTCTTCAAAACTATAAATATTCAGCCATTAATTTATTACATTGTTTTAAACGTTTCCTTCTTGAGCCAAATTACACAAAATATGTCTCATAAAATGAAGTGGAAGCAGTAAGAACTAAGTGCGACTTTTTCTATAAAACCCGGCTCAGCATGGCAGATATTATTTTAAAATATCTCCAAATGTGCTGTGATGAAAACATCTGCGAGCGCGAGTATCAAGAAAAAGTGCGCAAGTAGTTCGAACACTTTTTTTTAGCCAACTGCACATCCCATTAAGGGCAAGGGCCTCCTGCTTGAGCAGGAAATTATTAATACTTCTTTAATAAAGTGATAGGATGATGATGAGGGGTGAAAGGACAACCACAAATACATCCACGCCCGATTCGAAACCGTGATCTTTCGATGCCAGATCGCCACGACACTACTGCGTCACGAATCTCAGCTACCCGGATGGGCGTACGAACACTAAGCCCTGTTATCTTTAATCTTTCAAACTAAATCTGAAATACTGAAGTAGAAGCCACAGTTTATCAATGTTAAAAAGTCACTAAATTGAAAAAAAATGTATTGACTTCTTTATGGCTTGTTTAATTATTACAACTTCAACGGATCTCTTCAAGATTTCTTAATCTCTATTAGATGCAAACAAAGTTGATCCTTCAAACTTTGTGTGCAAAGTGTGAAAAGGCCTACCATGATCTCAAAAATATCCACTCATAGTTCTTAAGGTCCTTTTTTATTATAGAAAATTATATTAAATGCATCCGTACATGTTGGATTTTATTGAGAAGAAGTATTTGTTTACACTTTTCTCTGTTTGCGTGGTTCTGTGTCAATGTAGTATAACAATCTACAGTTACATATTCAATGTACCTTTTATATAAGTTTAATGAACTACGTTGGCTATGTGAAATTATTTACATTGTTTTATTTTAGATTTCTATTGACTTTTTTTGTTGTATTAATGTGTGTGCGTGCGTGAATGTGAGTAAATGTGTGTGAATGAGTAAGAGTTCATCTCTGTGTTGGGTGATTTATAACTATTTTCTTTTCAGAAAATGTCGGAGCTTTCTGCTATCTGTTCGACAAAGCGAAAGTCGTCAAATAATTCGTATACAAATTTAATTTCTTATCGAATCGGTTATCAGAATTGAATAGATAGAAACCAGATATTTAGTGGTAGCTTGAGAGCTGACCATTGTTTTAAGGAACTCTCGTATTCCGAAAGGCGTGTATAAAAATGAACTTTTTTTAACTTTCTGGTACGACCTGAATGTTTTTAAACATTAAAACAAGACTGCTCTTTTAGGAAGTTGAAAATTAAAATTAAAAATATCTGACGGGTTGGAACATGTAAAAGTTACTTAACTTACTACTACTTAATTAAATGAGCATCTGTACAAAAGTTTGCAATGCTTTTACTTGGACGCAGAAAAGATAGTTTTCGCCGGCTTTGAGGAAACAAGGGAATAAATTACTTGTAAAAGAAAAGAGAAATAATAATTACAGGGGAAAATTAAACTGAAGTGTGTTTTCCTTTAGAACTCCTAGAGATAAAACGCCTTATTATCTTTGTAATAACATCGCTGACATTTTGAGGAGTGTTAAGAAATTATTTAATATAAGAAGATGAGAATAATGAGATTATGAGATCTTATGAGATTAGATGCAACGAATTTGATTTTCTTTTAATGAACATTTTAATTTACAGAAGAACATTAAAGTCTGAAAACAAGATAAATTTTAAGCAAATACTTGAATTTTACATTTGAATTAAGTTATTCGTATCCCCTGAACACACATTCGTCATTTAAGAAAGTATTTGAGCATATGATATGTGTTTTTGGTACAGTACCTAATGAAAATCCAAATTGAAACACCAAAACCAACTAAACAACATTCAGCATAAAAACCAGGAAATTTAAAAATATTATATTGTTGATAATTATAATAAATTCAGCACCGCCAAAACAATAATCAAGAATATTCATTTCCAGTGAAATCCAGCTCATAAAACCCGAAAGTGTAAAGTGAAAACAAATTGTAAATATTTATAAAAAAAACGAAAAAAGAAACATAATATTAATAGTTATTTGACATTTTTTAGGTATATTACCCTAGGAGGGCGAGAGATGAGTGCGGCCACGAGAGGCAGGCGAGTGCGGCCACGGGAGGCAGGCGAGTGCGGCCACGAGAGACAGGCGAGTGGGGCAACGAGAGTCGAGTGGGGCAACGAGAGTCGAGTGGGGCAACGAGAGTCGAGTGGGGCAACGAGAGTTGAGTGGGGCAACGAGAGTCGATTCGGGCAACGAGGCGCGAGTGGGGCAACGAGAGGCATGGCGAGGAGGAAACGCGCCGGCGAGTGGGTTGAAAGGCGTAGGGCGAAGGGGCGAACGGCGAAGTCAGCCACGGTGCCAGCCGTGAAGGGCGCAGGCGCTTCGGCCTCCCGGAGCCAAATTAACCCGGCGGCGTCGACGGCGGTGGCGAGGGAGGAAATTGGGCGCCGGGGGCGAGGCGGAAATGTTATCTCGAATCGGAGTAATCGGGGCACAGAGGGCTCCCGGCGCCCAATCACAACATCTCGCTGTCTGCGCAGAGCGGGTCAAATGCGGGCACGGGTCACCAGGCGCGCGGTTGCACGTGCATTGCACCCAGCCGCTATTCAAGTTTCCGACGAGTCTTCCGTTCAGAAACGTGGAAGGAGGAGACATTCAAAGAAGCTTTGGCAGAGGTTCTTGCTTCTTATAAATGTTCGATAAATGTTAATGTCCAAATAAGAGTGGGATTTTGAAACTTTAACATTAACATCGCCTAAGCTCGATGAATCTTTGACGTGAACGTAGCATAAAGTAAGGGCCTCGCCATTGGGTGAAGAAATTATAATCTGCCAACGTTTTCTTAACAAATCGTCACTCAAAATACGTTTTTTCTGACTTTTACTTTTTCCTGTGCTCAACGTGGTAAAATACAAGATAATTAATAAAATCTATCCAAAAAATTATAGGTCCACTTTAAGGTAATAAATTCGTTTTGAGGGTCTCTGTAACAAATAAAATGCTCTTTTACAATGTCTGTCAGTATAGATGTGTGTGTGTATGACGAGCATAACTTGAGCTGCTTTGTAGCATTTGAGCTCTCACTTGGTGCAAGTGAAGAGTACAGATAATGCCGTTTAATAAATGATTAAGGTAAGTGCAAGTCGCGAGGAGATACGTTGAGTATTGTATCGAAAACAATACAAAAATCAAAACTAGTGGTGCTACAACAGCATATTATATATATTTTCATTGTTTGCAATTTTTGAAAATTCAGAGAGAACTACGAAAATGAATCCTGCATCATTTTAAAATATTCTATGCTCCATTTCAGCCAAAACATAAAGAAAAAAATTGAAGAAAAAAAATACAAATAACTTATGCGAGTCAAACGTATAGGAATGGGAAACGTATGAGAAAAAAATACTTGTAACTTATGCGAGCAAAACGTATGGGAATACTAATAGAGTTTTCAAGAAATTGTCCATGGTCTTATTTAAAGATCAATCTTATAACAAATTTGAAACTTATCTTACAATTATTGCTTAATCTGTCACACAGTGTACCCCCCTCCCAAAATGTATATGCTTCCAGTTGGTATACAGAAATGCCGTCGCTACAATTTTGAAGTTGTTCATCCCACAAATATCCTGATTCGGGGTTAAGTTCAACACAATGTTTCTCGAAGTACTACTAAATTTTATTTTAAATTATTGAGCATGCTTCAATAGATCTAAAATGCCGTCCATGCGTCTGGAATTTCAGTGGAACTGGGGCCATCGTGGAACACCTAATGATTAGTAAGCAAAAAGGACAGAAACAAATACAGTTTTCCCGTGAGCTTGAGTGATCAGTGAGATGTTTTATAATTAATATTCAATAAAACACGTTGAAAACATCTCCATATATACAACTGAAATACAAAATGTTCCATTTGTTTTTGGCAACCGGTATAAGATGATATTTAAACGTAATAGTCAGAATTCCAATAAATAAACGAGAAACGCTTTCGACTTCCTGTTCGTTCCCGTAAGATGTGTCTGGTATTGATACATGTTCCAGGTGAGAAATTCAAATTTCTAGTACATGGAAATCACGACCATGACTCTTAATCATCAATACTGTACGAGTAGTTTCACAGTTTTAATATTGTGCAATTATATAAAATGTAGAGTTTACCAAAAATCTCACCTGTGTCATTTCTAGATGCGTACTTTGCTCTAATAAAAAATATAAAGAATTGGAGCAGTTATTGAGACTGTACATATTTAAAAATTTCCTACTTTGTACGCAAAATTACGCAAAAACAACTAATTTTCGAAAAATTGAGCACGATCTGAAATAAAAATCTCTATTTAAAAATCATTTCATTTTCAATATTGTAAAACTAGTTGGAAGAAGACTCTGAAAGAATTTAGAATAGCAATATCCGAAATTTCAGAGAGTTCAACAAAATGGGCAATGTACCATTTCCTAAAGCGTCCTTTGCTCTATCCGAGAAGAAAGTTTAATACACAAATTGGAAGGATTTTTGAGAAAGTTTTTAAAATGTTGTTAAGGCATCATGCAAAGTACCCATAAAAAATCAAAATATCCATTTCAATTTCGTAGTCTCGAGATCGGCCAGATCGATCACGAATTATCAATTGTGGAGAAAATTGTATGAAAACTTTAGGCACTAGCATTCATCGCAGACAGAGACAAGCGTACAGCCGTAAACCCATTTTTTGTAATTACAACCCCATCAAACGTGGATTCTGATTAGACAACGGTTTAGAAGAATTCATGACGAATAAGATTTACCTACATTTTCTAAATTACGGCCCCACAATACGCTTTTGCCGCATCATTACAATACTTACTATATCCTTCGTAATTAGTATGCAAAAAAGTAAAAATTATCATTATTTTCTAATGTTCGAAAGCCGGGACCTTGAAATCAGACGTTATGCCGGACCATTGTCTCCTATCCTCACCGTACTCATGACCACATTCATATGATCTACACAGTGACAATTAATGATAGATAAATATTACATATAAAATATAAACTGCTAAATACCGTAAAGTTTTTGTTTTACTTCACCTATGGTATCCAGGACAGGGGGATCGTCTGTAAAACTGGTGACACTGTAAACTCAATGTTTTCTTGGTAGAAGTAAGAGAAATTATAGAGTCTAAATATGCAATTACAAGTAGGTTATATTTCGGATGCGAATGGGTTAACACCACGCATAATGACTTCAGTTTTACTGAACCCCGCTAAGTCACCTCATAAATATGTGATTTAATTACTATGGTGGATACGAAGACATAGAAAATAGCAAAGTTATTGAACCACATTAAACACGTACTTGGAAGTTGTATAGGCAAACGTATATAATAAATTAGGTGTATTAATTGTAACACACACGTGCTGAACTGGATTTCCAATAAACAAATTTTGCATCTCCATGTCGAGAATGAGACAACGAATTCTCAACTGTAGTCACTGTTTCATTTAATTAATGTAGATCATGGACTTCTCATGTTATTCTAATACATGGAGTTTATTCAATCATTCATGAAGATTAAAACAGCAACACACTGAGCAATTATTTATCACTCAAAATAATCTCCAATTGATTGACAACGCTCAGAATGCCACTTTCCGGAAATGACCTTCCGCGATAAACGCCCATTCTGCAGCTGTCAGTGCAAGTGATGGGTTATTGATGTGTTGTCTCCCCCGCCAAGCTACTCATGTTGTTGGCGATGATATAACACGATGCTGCAAAACAAAGGTGGAAGTGATGATTTACGTGTGAAGTTACACGTGTGTTGGGGAGGTTTCAAGAACGTAGAAATCTGTAAATCTATGTCGAAGTCTGTGTATCTATGTTTCTTTTGTAGTGTGTGTACATCTTGTGATCAGTATTGTATATCATATTATTGATATAATATTATTTATTACACAATTTGTGTAATAGGTATATTGATGTCGTGTGGGATGTTGCCTTTGTTTTTACACTAGCCCTGAGTACGGAATAAAAATATTCCGAAACGTCGTTAAATTAACGTTTTAATATTTATAACTCACTCTGACAATATCCAGGGATCGACATTTCCTAAACATTTTTTTTATGAATTACAACATTCCAACAATTTCATATGAAGAAAAACCAATGCTTTCGAAACAGAATTAAGATTATTTTGTAGACTTTAGAATGGTATAGATCCGCAACATAATGAATAAAATAATAAAATAGAATGTAAGACATGCCTGATAACACGCGTAATTTAATGAGCGTGACTTACCTCACGATTATAACTGTAATGTATTACTAGTACAAGCATTTACATGGCATGATACGTCGTTTTTAATATATTTAACTATACAAAAATGACAAAAAGTGACTTGCCAAGTGTCCTTCACCCTCCGTAAGAAAATTCAATTATATAAACGAAGGTCATGAAAATTCCAATAAGAAAATTACATTAATACCAGGGAAATGTATTGAAAATAATTTCAAGATTGCTTTCAACATCTTTCGTACATATCGCATTCAGCCTTACTGCAGAAGCAACAACCTCCTGCGAGTCGCTGATCAAACGAAACATCAACCGAACTAAAGGCAAATTCCCAGAAGAAGCTCCAATGAAGTACCCTTGAAATTTCCCGGGAGGTGGCCTCTACGAGAAGCAAGACGGAAGACATTAGCTAAGGCTTCAATTTCCCCGACAGTCGGATAACTACATTTAGAGTTTCTCTTGAACTGTAGATTTCGAGACTTCATCTTTCTTTCTCTTTCTTCTTGAGAAACCCTATAAGAACGTCAGTGAGACAGCAGAAGGAGATGATAAGAATTCAAATTATAACGCATCAATATTTTGGCGATTTGAATAAATAGAGTAGAATGGTGGCATGGTCTCAAAGTCAATTTACAATTATTTGTAAAGTAGTAAGAGGCAACTAAGGAAAATAAATTTAATCACTGGGCAAACGCAATTACCGATTCATGAGAAGGAAGATAACAAATATCATGAGATGGCAAAGTACAGTGAACCTACAATGCAAAAATTGATGTATTGACGCTGGCCAAAATCAATGAAATCTCGAAATGGAAAGACTTTGACTTGAGCATGATAGAGAGGGGGAATAGTATTCATTTTGACAACACTTCTACAAATATAGTGAGTGTCGTTTACTCATGGAAGGACAGATAGACGAATAATCGTTAAAAAATACGTTTTTTTCGGTATTGACAAACCATAAAACCTGGATTCTAAATACATTGCGCATTACGGTAATTCTTTATATACAGGAGGAAGAAAAATTATTTTACTGTATCAAATAGTCACAAAGAGAGTTTTTCTGTCAATAATACAGCACTATTTGCTGCAACATAACGTATCTTTATCTTATGCATATTACTCCGTATTTGCACGTGTATGTACGTACACGTGAAAACGAAACCCCTCGGCAGTTTGTAGAAGGTGGAGTTCCTACCACTCGGCCCTTTGTTCGAGGTGCAATTCCTATTTACATAACGACTTGCTTCGCAATCTTGAAATAAGCTCTGAAACCCCTAGGCAGTCTGGCTGCTTTACAATAAGATCAAAGCTTTAGACGCTTAGTAATTTATTATTGTAACCAGTACAGTAGCGATCGCATCCACGTTAATGGGGAGATCTACTTAAAGGGCCTCACGTTGTGGGGCAGCGAGATGGCAGCGCGACTTAGCGCACTTGGTGGTGAACTACGGAACTAACCCAGGAACCGGAAATCCCTCCTAGTACTCTCACAACAGAGAAAACAGGTTGCTTGAGTACATGTTCATTTTGCGGATGTCCTTTTTGAATTAAAAGACATCCCACCGGATGACAGTATAGGTTGTGACAGTATAGGTTTATAGAAGTATCCCTATTATAAAAGAGGAATTGACTGAATCATTTCCAAGGTGTTCGAACCAAATAAACTTGGAGGAATGTGTAATATAATTATTCTTCTTCTGCACTTCAGGGATTAGGCAGCTGCCTGTTCAGTCTTCACATATCAAACCATCTTCTGCGTGGTCTCCCTACACTTCTTCTTCCTGTTGGGTTGTACTGCAGCACTTGTTTAGGTAGCCTATTGTGCTCCATTCTTTCTAAATATTTTTTCCAGTCTTCCTTGTATAGTTGTATACAATCATTTAGACTAAACATATTTAATTATTTTCTTATATCTTCATTTCTTAGTCTAGCAAAGTACAACTTTTTACTCTCCTTAAAAATTTCATCTCTGTAGCTTGAATATTCATTTTTCCTTTTTGAGAGAGAATCCAATTTTCACTCCCATACAGGACCATTGTTTTATAAAATTTTAACATAGTGTCTTTTCTAGTCTTATTTCTTAATGTTCTTTGTAGCGTGCCGCATATATTGGAACTTGTGCATTTTTTTGTAATATACATGATATGAAATTCGAATACTCTTGCATTATATTCAATAAAGATTCCAGCAAATCTTGCCGACTTAATACAAGAACGCTTTGAAGGTAAGTACAGATCGATTAGTTATCTCCCTTACCCTCTAGTGAAGTTATGTGTATGAGTACTAATATTTTCTTAGTTCTAATTGTAAACACTAAATACATTCCGCTGCTTTATAAGGTGCTAAAAATAATGACGGACTGGAAACGAGAAAAACATTGGATAATAAATTCGCTTCGGTTCCAATTGAAAAGTTTTTATAATACATTTCATTTTATAGGCAAATAATTGTTTAGCAAGTTAATCATTTTGCAATCACTTTGTAATTTACATCACAATAAAGTGTAAACGGAGGGTGAAATTTATTTCTGGGAAAGAGAATGCTTTGTGTTTCACACTCGATAACATATCATATAGAGAACATAAATTAATATGATATTTAATCGAAGGGTGGCCCTATTAAATAATCGTTGAATTATTTACATTATTAACATAGTTATATCATACATTAAATGGTTTTCTCTTTTATTACAAATGCGAGCAAATACAGACTTTTTCTAATTTTAGTAATTGATATGGTAATTTATTAAAATTTAACTTGGTATTAAATACGTATTGTAGGATAACTAAAAAGGAATGTTAAAAAGAATCCTCACGCTGGACCAAAAACATTTTTTGGGTAAAATCGAGTATTATGAAATAACTAACTCAAGCAAATCATAGTTTAAAAATATGCACAAAATACGTTCCACTTACTTCAGACATTCAACTTTACTAGATACACTTGTGGAGTACGTAAGAGACTAGAACGAAAGTCAAACACACCAAAATAAGATCTATAGTGAACACAATATCATTATGCTATACTCCCTATTTACCGCTCCCTATTTATAAGATACCCTCGTGTTGAAATTTTATCAAAACAACAAGTCAAAAGATGAATGTCAATTGAATCACATTTAAACTGCTATTCACATCAATATTCTGAATATCTGTAGAAATTGCAAATATTAATGAAATATAATCTATCAATTACATCAGCTTTAATAATGACATTTTGTTACAAATAACACAGGAATAACATAAAATTCACTATCACAAAAAATCAGTTGCTTAAGCATTAGAGAATCTATTCAAACATAGTAAGGTTCCTTTATTATTTTTTAAATATACGAGTAAGATGAATTACAAGAGAATTCCGAGTAAGATGAATTACAAGAGTATTGCTTGTAATTCAGTCGCAGTGCATAATATATTTTAGCTTCTAATAACTGTCCGATTTTGGTCCTGCTTACGTATACACACGTGTGTATTATCATATATTATAATACACGTGTGTATTATCTTAATCCACTTCGTAGAAAGAGAAAGGTATGTGATTCTCCAGGGAAAAGTCCCATTATTTCTACAGAAAAACACTTTTTGTAGGAATGAAACGAAAAAGTCTCTCTGTTTTGCTTTTATATATAGTAACTTAATTTCTGAACACATGATATATACAGTATTCACGTTCTTTGTTCCAAAAAAGGGGTTTCTCCTTAGGTGTCTGTACACCCGTCTGTCTGTAAACTTAGTGCCTAAACCAAATACGCGAAACTGATATTTTTCCATCACCGAAACTGATATTCCCTAATTAATCTAACTGATGTCGTGACCCTTTGAAATTGAAACGGGTATTTTAATTTTGTAGGTACTTTACATGAAACTCCAACGTCGTTTTCAATCTTTTCTCAAAAATACCTACAATTTTTTTACTCCAATAGAGCTTTTAAAAAAAGACGCAGAAAAAATTTCATTGAAACCTCTAAAAATTTAGAAAACTGCGAAATTGAACAAGTCACGAACTTTTGTCGACTCCTCTTCCATTATTAAACATACAAATTTTGTTGGTGAACGCCGTTACTCAAAACTAGATATGTGTTTTTTTTAAAGTTTTTGAAAAAAAATAATAGTTTTCGAGCAATTCTGATTGTTATAATGATTTGTATTTATTCAATTCGTGAACAATATTTTCTAAAAGTGGCTCCTTTATTATTTCATATTTTGCACAAATTGAGCGAAGATCAATTTTAAAAAAATGGCACATTTTCATTAACACCTGTGAAATTTTAAATATTGCAAACGTTCATTTTTTCGAATTTGTTTTTTGTCTTCAATAATGAACTAAATATTTCTTGATAAATAAATAAAGATATTGTCTGGTATCAATACTTTTTATTCAGCTTAAGATCATTTCGATCGCGTAGCGATCATCCTCAGAGCTAAAATGTGAAATACAAATATTATTAACAGGTTGTAGTTATTGTATGCAAGATGCGTAAGCAAACTGGATCGTACATACCTTGCAGCTTCTGGGCCGAAAACAAAGTTCTGCGAATTTTTGGCGTGTGTCTTGTTTAAGAACACAGCCGGTCGGCAGCGGGAGGGGCGGAAAGAGGGGTGGGGTGCGGGTGAAGGGTCGTAAACCGCGGGAATGCTGGTGGAGGCTTGAGAGACGGTCGGGCGAGCGAAAGTCAGTAGAGTAGGGAGGGCTGGGGGTGGGTTAGGGGTGTACACTTTGTGCTAATTTTAGCAGAGGTGAAGAGAGTTCAGGGATTTGTTGGTTGAGACATGTCATGTTCTGTTGTTGTTGTTGTTGTTGTTGTTTTTCGCAGAACTTTGTTTTCGGCCCAGAAGCTGAAAGGTATGTACGATACAGTTTGCTTACGCATCTTGCATACAATAACTACAACCTGTTAATAATATTTGTATTTCACATTTTAGCTCTGAGGATGATCGCTACGCGATCGAAACGATCTTAAGCTGAATAAAAAGTATTGATACCAGACAATATCTTTATTTATTTATCATAATAAAAAGGTATCTACCTCACCAGCGATCCAATTAATAAATATTTCTTGGTTGATATAAAGTAATTTTCATTATTAGATCTTTTAAAAATTTCAGGCACACTTTTTGAAAATATTAGGAGCAAAATAGTAGTTTATGCATAATTTTAAGTTGAAATATGCAAGAAACCGTGGATCAGTACGGAATATGTTATCATTTGAAGGGGTAAAAATAATTCATGCGTTTCTCACTCCAAATTAACGGGTTCGAATTTCGGCCAGAGTAAATTTTTTTTGGCGTTTTGTAAGAAAAGATCGCAACACTCCCAAACGAAGTGTTTTAGGACATTAAAAACTAAAATTTTGAGGTCAAGGGCCTCAAAGAAACATTTTGAATAATCCATTACATTTCTTCTCGTCCGGCGCTCTTCGATATTGCCCCACCTGCTCAGAGACGTGCAGAAACTGCAACTAAAGGTGTATGAGAGGGTCAGAGAGTGACAGACAGGGACAGAGTCTGACATTCTGAGACAATGACACAGTACGAGAGGGGAGGGAGAGAGAAGGAAAGGGAGAGGGAGGTAGAGGGAGGGAGAAAGAAGAAGATGAAGGATAGAATGACTGACGGGTTACGCTAGTTGGAGTGTAATTTCATAACCCATTAGTAAAAGTTGTTACTTCAAAGATCTATACACTTAATGATAAAGGTCAACAATAATGCTGCGAACTATGTAATAATGTTAGAGTGACCTTTCCTGTTTCTGCCCCGGCCTTTGTCACAAGCTCAATATGCATTTAGGCTAATATGATTCTCTATTCCGTCCCTCCAAGTGGTCTGACTCCAGTGTCGGGATGTTGGTGGGCCTGAACAGCGTCCACCAGGATCCTTACTTCAACCGATTGGTAAATTAATGAAGTTAGGAAGCGAAGGGGGAGAGGTCAGGGAAGGTTCCACCGCCAACCTGACCGACACCCTTGCACTAACCGCTTCCGCGGCAGCCAGTCTCTTGTACGTAAATGCAGTAATTGTTTAAAGGAATTCGCATCCGACCTTGTTCAAGAGCTTTGGAGCACCGTTCGGGAACGCGGAGCCAGAAGCTGAAGGTTCGAACCCTACGTCAGGTGTGGTTGTTTTCTTCTCGTTGTAATGCACTGATTTCTTTTTAAAACATCTATCATGTTTACCATCTGAACTATTACAAATGAGTATTAATGTTTTCACATTTTTTACTCCTCAGGCTCTCTCTTACATCCGTACAGTGGAAGAAAAGGGCAAAATATCAGTGATAATATGCTCGAACATGGGGAGTGCTATAATCAGCATAAACCTTCCTCGCCCAAGTTACTGACCAAGTATGGCACTCACATGAACCCATCACTCAACAACTACAAGAAATTTAAGTTAACTGATCATTTAAAGATGTAGAGAATAATTACGAGAATCCAGAAATACAGTTATCTCGTATTCAGCGAACAAAACTATTTGCTGAGAATGAAGACATATCCTTTCACCTAAGGGAACCTAAGAAAAGTAAATGAGAATAAGAAACGATCATCAGCAAAGCCGTGAGAATAAGACAATATTGGCGAGCTCTTGAAATATTCTAGTCGAAACTGGCGAGGTAATGGACATCTGAATTAGAATAAACTTGGTATAAACTCTTTGTAGATATCCCAGCGGACCTGGCCAGTTCATAGCATTTCCTGGATTTTGTAAACTTTTTGGAAGGATCCAAACATTTACCAAACTGCAGTAGCTCAGCGGCAACCCCTTTGCCCCTGCAGATTAGTTGACCAGTAAGACGTAAAGTTGGAGTTCCGACAGTAGCGGATTTTCGACGCTAGCTTCATAGCAATGCATAATTGAAGCCTGTCTTGAGGGTTCAAGCGGCTGACTGCTCTGATCGGTAGTTTACGTAGTTTCTGCTATCAATACCAGGCCAATACCGGAGTAGCATCCTCACAAACGGACACGGACGACGTGCGATCATTCCATCTTCTTCGTTGTCCTACCCATTCCCCTTTCATCTACACACTTACGTGCACTACACCTCTCATGTCGGGAGGTTAGAGTTTGTCTCAACTGAAGCGGTGTAGAGCTCGAGAGAATATCAGAAAAGGGAAATCTCACAAACCGACCTCCGGATCTCATGGAGTAAAAACAACGCCACCACCTACACTATATAACTTGCACTACACTTACGGTAAGAATTGCCAACATAGTTGACACTCTCGGAATCAATAGGTCTACTCACTCTCTATCTCATGCATTTCAAAGCTTCTTGAGCTGATTCTATCTCTTCTGAAATTTTCGTACGGGAACGCGTGGTACGTAATCCTACAAACCACAGCGTCCGGCGTGAATGTGAACCCCCAACCACGCCTCCCCAGGCACTCAACGCTGAGCCCACCGGCCATCGCAGGGGGGTGGGGGGTGGGGGTGGGGGTGCAAACGCGATTTGCATAGGAGGCGGCGCGACGTATCCTCCTGCAAGGCGAACACGTCCAATCTTCGGTCGCGTCGTTTTTGCTCCCAGTCCATCTACATGCAAATGGCAAACTAATTGGAATAAAAGGCAGCCCACGGCGACAGGCGAGCGACAGGGCAGACACCGCCTCTCACGACAGATCTCTGCCAAAAGGGTGGATCGGTCCTTCACTCTCGTGGCGCTGCCTTGCCCTTTGAAGGCTTGGGGACGGTTCTTCTCTACGTTTTGAACGAGATGGCACCGTAAAACAATGTATCTTCGTCCTGCTGTGGGGAAAATTAACTGTAGGCGGTCCTACAATACATCCTTTGTAATTAATCGAATGTCCGTATATATAATGACTAGTTGATTTATCCGTTATTAGCGCAGCCATTTTTCTACCCGATCCGCCGACAGATGCATTTGATTTTAATGTAGTTCCGCAAAAATCTAATTTTTTCTTCACTATTAATCTACCGAGGGTCAGGTCGTCTAAACCGTTGATACCGCGCGTTCCAGCGTGTTTCAGCATTTCTTAAACTCCGTCTCTAAAAACAGACTATAAACTATATAAATGTACGATTATAACACTAACAGTCACATGTTACATAGCGTTAAATTAACTAGTACGTACAACCCTCTGCTTAAACAGCAGCATTATTTATAGTCAGAGAAATGATTAGCAAGTTAATCAGAGAAAAACCATAAATTTATTTCTATTTTCCTTATCGCTCTCTGATAGTGGTCAACCGCAGCGATCAGTGCGATAACACTCAGTGCCAGTGTCTTTCGTGTGAACGGTGCGAACAGTGCCAGGCTTAGAAAAGTGTTATTTTAGTTTTACTTAAAGCCAACAAATCTTTAAAACCAGTGAATGGCCACAAGTAGTTGCACCGTTACGGGGCAACTAATTCGAAGCGCAATGGACGCTACCTTTAGTGAAAATGATGGTGAAAACCTGCTTATCAGTGAACCTGTTCAACCCACCCCCGACCAAACAATACTACAACACCAAGAAATTCTTCAGCAACAACTGCAACATCTCCAACATCAGCAACAAATGATAGAATTGCAACTTTCCCAGCTTCAAAATCATTATCACGTGTCGACACAACCGCCTCTGCCACAGCAATCACATTCACAACAACCGCAGCTGCAAGGCACGCAGGAACATGGTAATGAACTTAAACGAAAGAGGTCACGCTCGCCAGAAGAGGATATATCCAGGTACAATATTCCTGTTTCAAATAGGTATAAGCTTCTTGGAACATTAGAGACTAATGAAGAACCCGAAATCGATCCAATTATTAAAATCCCTCCAATCATAGTGCATAATGCAAGCAATTTTCAACTTTTGTTAGATGATATTAAAAAGAACGTTAAGGACGACTTCACAACTAAACAAGAAAAAGACGCTATTAAAATTTCATTCACTTCAATAAGTGATTATAGAAGCTTTAGGAAATTCTGTGAATCTAAGAAAATTGAGTTCCATTCTTTCAAAGACCCAACTATAAAAACTTTAGCCATAGTAATGATGGACATTCCCACTACCTACACGGAAAGTGAAATACTGCAGGAACTGGTAAGACTAAAATTCCCAGCAATTAAAGTAGCAAGACTATATAATAAAGACAAATGCCCCATACCTGTTTGTGCAATTGATCTAGAAAACACATATCAAAGTAAAGAAATATTTAAACTAAACCGATTTTTGTACAGTGTAATTATAATTCAAAAAAGAATCAAATCTCATGTAATCCAATGCAAACGTTGTCAGAGATTTGGGCATTCCCAGGCAAATTGTGGCCTTCAGCCTCGTTGTGTCAAATGTACTGGCAAACATCACTACTCTGAGTGTACCAAAATTAAATCTACCCCCCTAAGTGCGTTAACTGTGGTGACGAACATACAGCTAATTATAAAGGCTGCAGCATATACAAAAAGGCAGCAGATTCAATGAAAAACTCGAAAAACATACACCCACCTTCTAACATGCCCCATCTAACCACTAGTCATCCTAACATTGTTGCCACTAGACAGTCACCATCACATCCTACCCATCATCCTAATCCATACTTTAATAACCAATCGAGGTCATATTCTTCATTATTTAAACAGGAACAATCAAATTTAATCTCAAACATCGTATCACAAGTCATGCTAGCGCTCACTCCCATAATTGAAAACACAGTTAAATCTGTTCTGACAAATTTGAATTATGGCAAATAAAATAGCCAATATTAAACTTTTAAACTGGAACGCCAGCGGACTGAAACGCCAAGAAAATGAATTCAGGTATTTTCTAAAGAAAAATGAAATTTAAATAGCTTGCGTAACCGAAACCCATTTAATTCCGGGTGAAAAGTTTCACATTCCAGGTTTTAAAATTTTCAGAGAGGACAGAATTGCCAACAAAGCATCAGGTGGCGTAGCAATAATAGTAACTAAAAACGTCGAGTGCAGCCAAGTAACTACGCCCTATTCTCCAAACTTAGAGTCAATAGGAATAGAAGTGAAGAGTAGTATTATCAGTAATAATATCATTAACACTATTGGTACCTCAGCAGCTGCTATTGCTACTGCAGCTGATGCTAACACTGGTTTTGTTGCTAATGCTAGAACGGATGTTGGTAGTGGTGGAATTAGTGACGGTAATACTAATAGTAATAGTATTAATAATAACCCTAACAATGACAACAAATTAATAATCATTGCAGCCTATAAACCTCCCAATAAAAGATTCCCTGAAAAGGCTTATAGAAAAATATTTAGCTCATATAATCGTATAATTCTCTTAGGAGATTTGAACAGTAAACACAGAGCTTGGGGCTGCAACTCAATAACTATACAAGGCAGAAAATTATTGGAATTTGCAAATAATAATAATCTTAATATTCATGCCCCAACTGAACCTACACATGTTCCCTATAATTGTAATATAATCCCAGACATTCTCGACATAGTCATAACCAAAAATATTAACTTCCCTCTGCTTCAAAAAGTTGTAGCTGAACTAGATTCAGATCATAATCCGATCCTAATACCATACAAAGGAAATTTTAAAGAAATTACACCAGGAAATAACCCATTAGGAAAACATATTAATTGGACTAAATTCGCTTACCTAATGAAAAATAACTATAAATATCCACTCCCTATTAGGTCGATAGCAAATATCGACTCCGAACTAGAAAAGTTTAATGCAGCTATTTTTAATTCTCTAGATCATTCAATAACAACAAAGATATCCCCCCATATGTATAATACAAAAAATAAAATATTTTCCTCCTAAATTCCATGGAAAATTATTAATTTAATTAAATCGAAACATAACTTAAGAAGACTCTGGCAAATAACTCGAAGGCCAGATATTAAAGCAAAACTAAATAAACTATCAAGAGTAGTCAAAAATAGATTAGATAATCACCGCTACACTTCATTCCGTCAGTTTATAAACCAGATTGATCCAAATTCAGCTCATCTCTGGACAACTATAAAAAGAATCACCAGAGATAAAAACGAAATATCCGAATTAAAAGTGAACAATAAGCTACTGCTTTCAGATGACGAGAAGGTCAAAGCGATTGCAGATCATTTACAAAATGTATTTAGACCACACCCTCCAACAATGATACAACACAACAATGAAATTGAAAATTTTATGAAACAACCACTAATTACAGCCGAAACCAAAATAAAGTTTATTTCACCGTCTGAAACAGCTAACATCATTAAACATCTAAAACAACGAAAAACACCCGGTATAGATGGAATCAGTAATAAGATGCTCAAAAATCTCAATAAAAACTCTGTAGCAGGACTAACTGCAATATTTAATGCTATCTTACGCTTTAATTATTTCCCTACTGCCTGGAAGACTGCAATTGTTCTACCTTTTCGCAAGCCAGGAAAAGACCCTCGACGCCCTGAACATTACAGACCAATAAGCCTCCTTCCCACAATTTCCAAGATTTTTGAAAGACTTCTACTAAAGAGACTTAACAAGTACCTGAAAGACACGGATGCAATACCAGATATTCAATTTGGTTTCAGAGCAAACCACTCCTGCACTCACCAGCTGCTAAGGCTTACTGAATACATTGCACAGAGCTTCCGAGAGAAAAAACATACTCTGGCTGCATTTTTGGATATAGCACAAGCGTATGACAGAGTCTGGCATACCGGTCTGTTATTTAAAATAAGACAACTTGGAGTTCCTGAGTATATACAGAATATTATTAAAGGTTTTATCTCTGATAGAAAATTTAAGGTCAAAATTAATCACTCCTTTTCTACTCTTCGTAATATCACAGCCGGAGTTCCACAGGGCTCAGTTCTCTCACCTATTTTATTTAATATTTTCATGAGTGACATACCTAAGTATTCCAACGTAGAAACTGCTCTTTTTGCCGACGATACGGCACTGTTTTCAGCAAGCTCAGATATTAACCTAGCATTTAATAGTTCAGAATAATCTTAACATCCTAATACAATGGACAAAAAATGGAGAATTGCAATCAATTCTCAAAAATGTCAGACTAAGATATTTACCCTTAGGAGACCTCAAATCCCTCCCAATCTGAAAATAGATGACAACGAAATACCTTGGAAAAGCGAACCAATAAAGTACCTAGGAGTATTGTTAGACAAGAAACTAACCTGGAAACCTCATATTCACGCAGCTATCAACAAATCCAATGCCAAAATATTAAAACTATACCCTCTTATAAATCAACATTCAACACTCAATACCAAATGCCAGATTCTATTATATAAATCTATTATCCTACCCACGCTAACTTACGCATGCCCGGTATGGGGAAACGCTGCTTCCACCACCATACAAAAAATGCAAATTGTCCAAAATAAAGTCCTCAGAAAGTCAATTAAAGCTCCATGGTTTATACCTAACCACCAAATTCATAGAGAACTCCAAATGGAAACAGTGCTCGAACACATTAAAAAAGTAGCAAATAACTTCTATTCCTCCCTTCCCTCATCTCATGCCACTCTGAAATTCCAACTAGGTCGAACAGCAAACATCCCAAGCCGAATCAAATCCAAATTTCCCAAAGACATGCTTAAACCTCCCTAAACAAAGAATATCATCCCGTCTCTAAATAAAACCTAGCACGTTCCCTTCCTATTGCCCGCTAGGGCTATCCAAAACAGCTTACCCCCTCCCCCTCCCCCAAAAAAATAAATCCCAGCAGCTCCTAGAAGCAAACAAGGAATTAAACGAGCCAGAGAAATCTAATCTCAATTTGCCAGGAATGCCCAAATCCCAAAATGTCAGTATGTAAAACCGAAAACCCTCGAAAGACCTTCAGGTCGAACGAGAAGAAATAAATTTAAAAAAAAAATTCTATTTTAAAATAATCATTTCGTGAGGACTATGATGCTTGAAGATAAAGAGTTATCTATATTTTTATTCATTACAGTACAATTTTCATATGCTTTTTGTTTCTCTGGTCGAGGTTCAAAAATCCCAGGTGGTGTTTCTCAGATTCAGTTGACATCGTAAATTCCGACCCCCCTTCGCAGTCAGGTTAGAGAAACGGGTGACTTTGACTACCTCCCCTCGCTTCTCTCCCAGAACGCACTACCGTGTGCTCTCCCTCGCGAGAATCAGACACCATTAATTTCGTCAATATCGCCTATTTTTTCGGCGTAAAAAGAGGTGTTTTACGTACAGAAAAACTAACACGAGGGCTCCCAACGCCGGAGAAGAAGCTCGATGCCTCGTAGATGTGCAAAATGTATCACTCGCCGGCGTTGTGAAGGATTCAGATTGCAGTTGGCCTCAGTTGTCCTTGCTGACAGAATTTCCGTTTCTTCTACATTTGTGGGCAGAATCCTTTTGTTCAGAATGGGCAGAGGTCCCGCTTGTAATTGAAATTGTAAATGATGTTGAACCAAATAATTGAAAAGATCCACAAAGAAGATGTATATGTATTGACTTTTACAACCAAGTATAGTTCCTACTCCGTACGCAGATCTCACGTTATTTTTAATGCTTCCATATAATTTCCATTCCAAATAATCTTAAATTCAGAGTTATACAACCCCCACATACACGCTCTGCTTACCTCTTTTCATTCAATAAAACGAGGCCAGTCGCTATTCTGTTCGCCCGTTTCAACAGAAGCACTAACAAATCTGCTCGTGGCGGTGACTCACAACAGAAAAGACCCGACTTCCACTCTTGCATCGCGGCGTCTCGTATTGCTCAATATCGATTCTAACGTTGATCACTGAGATCGGACGCGCATGCGTAGTAGCGCCGCTGACGCGCTCTATTATGCACAGAGCGTGGAATGCAATTCCTTGCACAATCTTTTGCTTACCCCAGAACATTAAATGTTATTTTTCCCTCTCCAATCTATGAGAAACGACGAAAAATTATGTTGGGACGTTTTATTAATCAGTTTGAAGTTTTGAGATGAGCGGCGAGACACTGTACTTTTAAAGAACGCTGTGAATTATTGTACTATTTCATGGTAACATGAATTATTGGCAAGATTTCTATATCATACTGACGATATTTGGACCTAATTTTGTAATGAAATAATTTAGAAAACTATTTCTATCGATACTTTTTCATGTAACTTTCTATCCCCAAAGGTTGGGCAAGTCAGGTAATTGCATTTCGTTAAAACAAACATTTTACTTTTAAACTTTCATTGCAAAAACACATTTTAACATGAATATAACCTTGTTGATATTTTTATTAAAAATGTCCTTGTCAATATTTTGTTTATGGAGACGTATTTTTCGCTTTCTCAATATTTGAATAAAAGGTGTTGCCATCATCATCATCATCATTGTTGAACCTACTGTCGGGAATTCAGAATTTCGACAACTAGCTTTCAGGCAGTAGCAATGATGATGCGATATGAGACGTCGAAAGCAGCTCAAATAGTAAACAAAAATTGTTGATAATTATGTATTTTATTTGAATATATGAAAATACCCACCGAAATCGCCACGCCAAGCTAGAAACATCGACTCACAAAAAACACAGCTTTGAAGAAGGACATACAAACTCAAAGAAACAAATACGTTCTACTCAAGACCTACGAAAAAACTAATTTCTTTATTACCGGCGAGGTCTAGGCCGTAATACAGAATCGAAGAAAATAATAAGGCCGAAGATTTTAAAATATAATAATATTTATATAAAAATAAAAAATAATGATATAATTAAATATTAAAATATTTTATATTATTATAGGAGTTTCTGCGCAGGGCGAGCTGGTAGAGGGACAACGCCCTCTGCGGGGAAGCCACGCACGGGGCGCGGCGCGTGGCGTGGCGTGGCGGGGCGGGGCAGTCTGGAAGCGCCCGGAGGCACGCAGTCTCCAGCGCAAACAGCTCGGGAGCGCAGGGTGGGGCGCGGCCGGCTGCCCTGCAGGCTCAGGCTCAGCGCCGGGGCGCCCCCGGAGGCAGGCCGCGGGGTGGCGGGGAGGCACGTGCGGCCAGACTGAGCACAGTGGCCGACGACCAGAATCTCGCGACGCGCCCATTGTTGATTGAAGTTTCTAGGATGTGGTGAGAGAGATCCGGCTCCGACCTACATTTCGATTGATAGATTACTGATTCCAGGAGCGTCAACTGCTAGTCCCATAAATGTGATGCATGTTTTTCCTCCGGTGATGGCGATCTCCCCTCGCTGGATGGTGAGAAACGACGCCAGCCCGTCGGCTAGCGGGGTTTTCCATAACCAGTTATCTCCCTTCAGCGAGGCACCGCCCCTTCCGGGTTAGGCTCTGAGCTTCTGACTGGTCTCCCGGCAAGTGCGGTAGTGTAGTGCATGTAAGCGTTTGTGTGCAAGGGGTGAGGATTGGACAAGGAAGAGAAAGTAAAAATCGCGCGTGGTCCGTGTCGCGTTTGTTAGTTGTTGCTCCAATATTCCCGTGGGATTGGTCGGAGAAACCAGGAACAACTACCGATCAGAGCTGCCGCCCGCTAGAAGTCTCCTTCAGATAGCGACAGAATTGGATCTAGTTATCTAGATAGTCTTGAATATTCTGCCACCTCCGGGACACGAACCTATAACTTCCCGGTCCGTGGCACTGCAGTGACATTAGTTGATGCTCTGAGACACCTCCCCCGGCCCGGAGTCCCCGGATGCGTCGGTTGTTTCAATAAAGTTTCTGGGTGTAACTATTGTTAAGGTCGTTAGCCCTGCAAAAGTGTAATAAGTAAATATAGGAGTTCTTTTTTGTTGAATTAATGACATTTTTAAATAATCGCATATACAAAAATGGGAAAACCATGTTCACATTATTTATTTTTATTTCAACGTTTCGACAATTTCTTAAAGACGGAAGGTATATTGGTCAGCTTCTGTTTATTAGAATACGGACGTTTTATGTTGTTAAAAAAAACTATGAACGTGATAACATAACACTATAAAGAAATTATCGAAAAATGAAATGTGGATACCATTTTATCATATTTATGTAGTATATGATTATTTAAAATTATCATTAAGTTCACAAAAAATGTATTATATATTTATTTATTATCGAAACATAACGTTGGCTATAATTAATAGTATAAAATCTTAACGTTTTACCCAGGGAGTTGCCATGTTCCTCTGAAGCTGGACGGAGAGATCGAGCGTCGACCTACATGTCAGATTGCGGGGAATTTCCTTACCAAGTATATTTTGGATTGAGATTTCAATTTATTTAGTCAAACAACCGTAAAAACTGTATGCGACATATGGGGGAGAATATAATCTGTGCACGTTTTCTTGAGTTCCAGAATCCCTTTCCATCATTTTAACTATAAATAGTTGAAAGATGAGTAAAAGTTAACGATAAATAAAAAAAAATTAAAAAAGCGCAAGATCACCATTCATTTGAAAAGCTATAGACATTTTCGTTCGCGAGTTATAGAAAACTTATTTGAAACGGTAAGTGAATTGCAGATTTGATTTTTATGCATTGCTAACAAAATAGCAACTCGCCCTTAGCTCTACTCTTAGCATTCTTTGTTGTTTATTTAAAATAATTTAGATGTCAGTGTATTTCCTCTCTGTTTGAATACTGGGTTGGTGTTGGCCAATCTTGAGGGGAGACCACGTGAAGGAAGAAGTAATTTCAAGATCACGAGGCCTACTTGCCTCGGATGAAAATAACGTTACTTTTGGAAGGGACTAAAGTGTAAAACTTCAACAGAAATAAGGAAACAATATTGTAGGAAGAAGTAGTCATTGTATTTGGGATAACGAGTAGCACATGACTAATTATTTCCATCTACAAGATAATTCCTTGTTAAATCTCATTAGCATTATTAAAAAGAGAAACATTCAGTGAATACGTAGAGTATGCAGCACAACTGTCTCCAAACTTTCATAGTCAGAACGGGAACCTGCAAGCAAGCCCCCTGTTCATACCAAGAAATCTTTCTCTGTGGTGCGTGTGATGGAATGTACCGCCCCCTCACATTCCCGGAAGGAAAAGAATCGCAGGTTGTAATTTCTGACTAGGTTAGTGCAGGTGAATACATGTCCTAGCTAAACTACCAAGCAAAATTTTAAAATCCAAGACAATGATTTAATAGGAATCAATCAAGCATTAAAACTGCTTATTTTTGTGCCTCAAAGACTTATCTAAATGCAATAATAATAATAATAATAATAATAATAATAATAATAATAATAATAATAATAATAATAATAATGATAAGGTAGTGCGGGCGGAGATTGGAGTGAGAGCCACTGTGAGTCACGGGATCAAGAGGGATGCGAGGGCGCGTGCCGGCGGGCAGAAGGCCTGCCGTGGCTTCGGCGGCGGCTTATCCCTTAATTGCCAGGGAGCGCCTGGGGTACCGCCCAGAAGCCCATTGCCTCACAACCCCTTCCCTCCCACCTGCAGCCTCTGCGTGAGCATTGAGTGGACTATTAAAATAAAATAAACGTGCCAGCAAGAAAATCGTCACTCTACTCTTCTTGAGGAAGGTGCAATCGTCGAAGGAAGAACTGCCCCAACATGAAAGTAAAATTCAACTTTACAAATGGATTTCAATATAAAAGATGTAATTCTTGAGAATTACTAGAATTGGCCATCACATCAACTATTTAACTTTCAAAAGCTACTGGTGTGCACACTTACTTTTATATATTCTAATTTCTTGTATCTAATCTATCTTTCTATTATCGTATCTATTTTGAATAACTTGATCATGAAATAAAATATATTTAAAAAAAATTAATAATTAGAAATCATTCTGCTAAATAACGACTATAAATTACATGTTCTTGGACGAGCCGGCTGAGATCGCTAAGGCACGAGTGCAGTCGCTGCTAAGGGCGAGCTTCATTTGGCGGGTCATGGGTTTGATTCCTCGTAAGCGAGGTTGTTTGCCTGTGCGTTGTGATAGGCTGATTGATTATTATTATCCTTATAATATGATCTTATATTACGATCATTATGATTATTATGATATACTATGATCCAGGCGCGTTAACTGCAAACCATTAATTCCGTAAGTGGAATGCATTTTATTTTATTTATTTATTTAATAGGTAATTATTACAAACAAATTGGCTTACTTGATCCTAGGTGGCTAGGCCGAAGGCCTTTAAGCCATTACAATACCTACATCCTTTCGCGTTCTAATCTTTCGAATTCTGGTATTCACCCCAAATGGTCTCTCCATCGCATCAAAGCCGCGGAAAAGACCATAAGGTACGGCTCAGGAAAAAAACCCTGAAGGGGGAAAAACCTGCCGTCAGAAGCCGAATACATACTAATCTATCCGAATGCATTTTTTTAACAAGGGAAGTGGCGGTGATCTTCCCCGTAGTACGGCGAGATCCGGCGACGACCTACACATTAGCTTGCGAGATTTTCCTCATCTAGGTATTTCCCAACAGTGGGACATCGTCGCAACCGGGACAAGATATAAGATTCCGATTGATCTCATGATACGTGTGGTTGTGTAGTGCTGGTGGTGGTGGTGTGGTGATACGTGTAAAGGGAGATAATGGGATAAGGAAGACGAAAAGATCGCGCGCTGTCCATGACCCGTTAGTACAGTTCTGCTCCGACTTTTGCCATGTATGGATCGGAGACCGCATGGTCCTACCGATCAGAGCAGCAGGGCCCTTCAATTCTCCTTACAGCGGCTGAATACGACCTCGCTAGAGTCCAAAATATTGCCACCGCCGGGACTCGAACGATAGGACCTTCGGGTCAGAATTGACGTCAGTTGATGCCCTGAGCTACATACACGGTCTGTGTGTTTTGGCATGAATTTTACACCATATTTACCCCGTACTATATTTACTACAATATTGTTTCATTTCTAGTCTGTTCTAATGACATTTGATCTTGTGTGTGAGGTAGATACGTGTTACATTCTGACGGTGCCGTTCCCAATTCCCCTTGTGTTGTGACATACAGGGACACACCTAACCATCACGAATCTCTCTCTAGAAGCTCGGATTCTTCCTCTTCAGACACATACGAACTCCCCGATATCGCCCTCAATTACGTAAAGAAAGGCGGATATCGGCCCACGGACTACCTCTGAAAGCCGATGAGATGGGTCGCAAATCTACTCGTTGTAGAATGGATAATGCACAAGAAAGAGAACACGCTATTGTCCCGGGGACCCGTGAACAAGTGAAGGGTCTGGAAGAGAAGGGCACTATTGAATCCGATGAGCATACATACATGGATATATGGATACATGTGTTTAACAAAATAGTATATCCTCGAAAAGCTAAAAGATAAAAAACTAACTTCTGTGAGCAAGTCTAAATATGCCATTAATACGTTGTTAACGTGAAAGAGTCATCTGAAAAAGTAACAGCTTATTTCAATCGTTTAATTATTTATTATCTTCTCCCAATAAAAACTGCAAAGTGACACAGTAGACTCTGAACAGAAGATAAATATACATAAACATAAAAAAATAATTAAATGTGAAAATACAATCCCCCAAAAATATCTATTCAATCCCAATAAAAATTCGTCAAAGAAAACATCACATACATCTGGATATAAATGAACGTGGCAATTTAATTTTACCGTGGTGTATTCCTCCACATGCCGGTCACAGTAGGTCCAAATATCAAACAATGGGAGACCTTCTCAACACGCCTTCCGCAGTAAATTTAATACGCACTCACGCACGCACCTTGTCACCTACGTTCCCATTAACCCGTTTCCCACTACAAAGAGATTTAGACGACGCGCACATGTTGTGCAGTGCTCCAAACGGCGGCGCCGGAGGAGGCAGATCAAAGATGAACCTCGCAGAGCACGGCGGCGGCGGGCAGCGGGGCGAGGCGGGGCGTGCGCTTTGTACCGGCAGGAATTTCATTCCGCGCTTTATGAGCAACCCCTCGCTCGTGCTCCAGCAGCACCCGCCTGTGCCGCCCGCCGCCCAATGCCCGCCGCCTGCCGCCTGGCCTCCGCCCCCGCCGCCGCCACCGCCCCCGACGCCGCCCCCGCTGCCGCCCCCGCCGCCAGCCGTCCTCGCCGCTAGCCGCCCCCGCCGCCAGCCGCCCCCGCCACCAGCCACCCCTGTCGCCAGCCACCCCTGTCGCCAGCCACACCCCGAACGCCATCCACCCCCGCCGCCCGCCGCCCCCGCCCCCGCCGCCTTCCGCCCCCGCCGCCCCCCGAACGCCATCCGCCCCCGACGCCCCCCGAACGCCATCCGCCCCCGACGCCCGCCGCCCTCCGAATGCCAGCCGCCCCCGCCACCAGCCGCCCCCGCCGCCAGCCGCCCCCGACGTCAGCCGCCCCCGCCGCCAGCCGCCCCCGCCCCCGACGCCAGCCTCCCCCGACGCCAGCCGCCCCCGACGCTAGGCGCCCTCGACGCCAGCCACCCCCGCCGTATCCGCCGCCTGACGCCAGCTGCCCCAAGAGACTCAACTCACTGGCACCATGCGCGATTCTGCTCCTCAATCCACGTCCCCTCCTGCGCGCTTATATCTCGGCACGACACGTTTATCGTGTTCCATCCTGTGACGCGTCTCAGGCGCCATCCCACGAGCTGCACTGATCCCACTCATTGGTTCTTGCACCCGATCTCCCCAGTATATTTTCCTAGCTTCTTGGCTCCTGTCAGTCTCCCGCATCTCGACTCGCTTCCCTTCCTCTTCTACCACCCTTTCTCGGGCACCACCTCATTCCAGACCTCGGCCCCACCTAATCCTCGGCTCCGACCCCATCCAATTCCCGGCCTTCGTCCCGACCCAACCAGCTCCGACTCCTCGGTCCCGATCCTTCTCGATTCCCGGTCCGCGCTTCCACTCCATCCTAGCCAATCCTCCGATCGTAGCTGATTGAGGATCCCAGCTTCTCCCGATGCCGGCTTCCGCCCTCCTGACCCGCCTTTGACCCCAACAGTAGTGCGGCCTCGATCCTACCCCTTCCCCCTCTTCTCTCTCCTGATTAACGTCCACGATTCCACTCGATCCTAGTCAATCCTCCGATTCCGGGCCTCGGCCTCCCCCGGTTCCCGCCTCCGCCCTCCTGAGCCGCTTCCCAGTCAGCGGCCTTCATCCGAAATGAACACCTCGCTACTTTGTTTCCTACCAGTGCTCGCCGACGGGAGTGATCACACATGGATGGACAAAGCACACGGATCCCCTGACCTCACACGCGGCACCTCGTTGCCTTCTGATACTGCTAAACTGTGCCTGTCCAACATCATGGACCGGAGAGTTGGTAAACCGCTCACTGCTTTTACCGCTAGGATATCTTTGCGCTAATCCGCTTTTTCATGTCACCCTGCGCCCTTTACCAGCTTCGCGTTTCATGGACCCTCATCACCAACCAGCACAATTTCGTTCTTTGATTCCGCCCCATCCTCTTGCTCTTGCCACTCCTTCTTCCCACCCCTACTTCCCAAAATTCAGCTCTCCGTTCTCAAGCATATTTCCTGACACCCTCACCTCCTGACACACGCTGCTCCCCACCTTCACACTCATATTCCCCTAGGACACAATGCTGACTCTCCGTTTAACCACTCTTCTTCCTCAAACCAGACGTATTTATGTTCTACTGAATCTTCTTTTTCCATTGCTTATTCGCTTCATTTAACCGTCCATCTACCTCTTGGCTTCATCTCCCTCGCCCCTAGTCATTAGCACTGCTTCGCTTGCCTCTCACGCCTTTTTCTATTTCTCCCCGACACCACTCCTGCCACGATCACGCGACAGCTTTTTCCAGGGATTATTGATTGAATACTACTTCAAGATGCGTCAAGTACTATTGTCATTAGTTGCGTACGTACGGGTAGTGATTGCTTTTAATACGAAAGGTGTTGGTAATCTTCTCTCGACTTGCGTGATATTCTACCCATATCATCCACCAGCGGGGCATCGCCCCAGCCATGACAATCTCTAAGCTCCGATCGGTCTCCCGGCATGTAATTGTGTGTGTGTGTGTGTGTGTGTGTGTGTGTGTGTGTGTGTGTGCGTAACGCGTAGGATAGGACAATTATTGGAACGGAAAGATCGAGCGCTGTCCGTGATCCGTTTGTTAGGGTACTGTTCCGGCGTTCGCCTGGTGTTGAGCGGAGATTCCACGAAAAACTACCGGTTAGAGCAGCCGCCCGTTAAAAGTTTCCTCCAGACAGCGACTGAATTCAACCTAGCTATGTAACAAATGTCAATGATCCTGCCACCGTCGGGACTCGAAACCTAGACCCCCCCTAGTCAGAAGCACCACAGTGACATCAGTCAATGCCCTTAGCCACCTTCATCGGTTGCTTTTTTTTTCCATGGAGATGGCCGCGCCGCCCTGCTTCGGGCGCGCCCGGCCCCGGCCCGGTTTCCATCCGCTCCCCCCCGCCCCCGTCCCCACGGCGTCCTCCTCAACGCGGAATCCAGAGGATATTAAACCCGACAGCGACCTCGCGCGGGGCGCGCGCCATTGTCCCAGCGACGCGCGGCTGCCGCGTGCCGCTGCGCCTAACGCCCCCCCCCTCCCCCGCGCGACGGGCAGAATTTTTTCGCCCTTCCGCTCGTGTGGGACGCAGTGCGTATCCGGAGTCTGTGAACCGAGGTAGCCCATCCTGGATGCAAATACGCATCGAGTTCACTTCGTTAGTTCATTTTTTCCATGCGTATAATATAAATATTTATAAAGTTATTTACGATCTAATGTTTTATTATTAGGGGGGCGGATTTTAAAGAAATGTCATATTTTTTTTTCTTTTCACTTTAAGATAATGCCGTTTAGTATAGAAATTCATTTTATGTAATGACAGAAGGAAATGAACCATTTTTATAGGTCTTTTTTTGCACTTTTCGTCGATTTCGACTAATTTGTCATTTTTTTACATTTTTATGTAATTTTGAATGCATTTTTTTGCTGATTTTATCGATTTAATATCATTTTAATGGTACTTGCTTCGAACAATATTTACGAGGTGCACTAAATGTGCACCACAGAACTCCTGAGTAGCCTATTCGATTTCTTCGCTGAAATATGGAAATGTGAGTTGTTGTGAGTACTACGTAACTTAAGTACTATGTATTTTTTTCTTGTGACAAATATTAGCCCCATTGTCAGTTCGGCCTATTTCGCGACAAATAAAGGCAGAGAGTTTCTTTTAAAGAACAGTCCAAACCAAAAAAATTGCGAGCTGAGTTCACTTGAACGAAAGGAAGAAGCCTCGATTACATCAGTATCATATCCAACAGCATGAGTTGTTCATCTGAACTGGTTTTGATTAAATTATTTACGTCATTTTTCTTTGTTTTTAGTGCATTTTTAAAGCACTTTAAGAGAATTTTATTAATCGTTTTGGCAATGTTTTGTTTCATCAAAATCCGCCCCTAGTTACTATATTATAAGTTATAAAATTAATTTTTATATTTTTAAACTGTATTCCAGTGAAAAAAATAATTTTACGAATTTATATTCTGCTAATCCCCATAAAAATGTTCGTTTTTGACGAACATGTCAGAGGACTATTGTCGGTTCTACCGAAATCTACACTGCGTCTGCCCTTTTCAAAGATTCTCGGAATTATGATCGGGAGCACCGTTTCTCGGTATCTCGAATGCATTGCCGCGCCATCCACGATGCACAATACCGCCCAGTGGGTCACCACTTCTATTACCCTCGTGAAGCGTGTCAAGTGCTACATTCTTGGTATTAAAATTAAACTATCTACTGACCCTTGTCATTATTTTACTTCTCTTGTTGTCTCTGGACTTTGCATGTAACCTAGATATGCTCTTTGATGAAACGTCATTGAAATATCATTACGCAACTACGGATTGAAATGTACAAACGTCATTGAAATATCATACGCAACTACGGATTGAATGATACAAAACTAAACTCATTCTAACCTCATACTAAAAAAATCAATAGACTTTTTTTACTCTTTGTTGATATTTTAGAGTGATTTCCAATTATTGCATTCGGACGCGTGAAAGGAGATGGTCTCGGTTTTGTCGTATCGCGCGTATATTGGGAATCCAGAGGATATTGAACCCGTGAGCAGCCTCGCACGGGGCACGCTTGTCCCAGCCAAGGCTGCGCGGCGTGCTGATGCATCTGAAACCAGCGACGAGAAGATTTTTTTCGCTCTTTTGTGCACGTGGGTCTTGGGCAAACCGTCATTGAAATATCATGACGCAGCCACGAACGTAGGACGTCAACATACACTTATCCTAGCTAATCAAGTAAACTAACTAACCAGAAGAACGAAATAACTGATCAAGACCGTACATGGCTTGGAGCTAGCTACACCAGATCGGGAGATCTTACGTTAGTTTTCAAACGGTTTCAGATTTTAGATTCAAAATGTCGAAAATCTACAGTTGTCTGAACACTAATGAAGATCTTCCGATCTCCAAGCTGTTGCTGTCTCGTAATTGCGTCGGTATGCTGAAAAGAATTGGCCCGGAATTTTTGGTCTTCCTACCGCATATACAACTGTCGGCGGTCAACTGTCGGCGGTCAACTGTCGGCGGTCAACTGTCGGCGGCAACGCCCTCTCCGTCCTAACATCGAGGTGCATCGACCTTGGCCACATACATTTAGTCTCCCCTCCCATCGCACTTGTGCAGTCAGTAAGATCACGTCACTCAAATACATACTTTATGCCCGGTCCCGTGTAGTTGGATAGCCCATCGAGGAAGGAAGGAATCCCCTAAGGGCACTCACCAGGTATTCATATCCCCTACACAATTTTACTGGAGAATGGCAAGAAAGTACAGGAAGAATTCGGATACGTGATTAATATATGGAAAAACAGGGAATGCAGACCGTGCCACAACACCAGTAAAAACATCTATGCCAATCGCGGTCTTCGAACCATTATACAAGTACTTGATGTGTGTGTTTGTGTGTGTGTGTATGTGTGTGTGTGTGTGTGTGTTTCGGCAGACATACCAAATCTCCTACCGAAACACCAAGCCGGCTTGCTGAAAAGGAAGACCTACCGCATTCTTAGTTAGAATTCCATCGATAGACCATCTTACATTTCCTGCTTCAATGAAGCACATTCACTTCTACCATTTAAGAGACCCGAATTACGAGCAAGAGTATGGCGACAGTAATAGCACTGTGTCGGTGCGTTTGAAACCACTTGTGGTGGTTGAGATTTTTACAGTAGAAATATCGCGGGTCGTCAGATGGTAAACTGCACTATGCACTTTTTATGGTTACTGAAATTGTGGTACATATTTCATTCATGCCTAAAGTCAGAAACATATATTCAAGGCAGTTTAAAATCCTAGCCAATCTGAAAACACAAATTCCAAGTTACAAGTAGTCCAGTGAGAAGAAAGATTCAGCTTTTTGGTTTCAGTATTTTTGATCATGCTTCGCACAGCCGCGAAGTGGTTTCATTGAATTCTCACGTTCCTAAAACTTCGAAACGTCCTGACAGAACATCACATCGATTCAAACAATACGGTATAGCGAGAAGGGAGCCTGTGGATTCGCAGTCGATGTCAAACATTCTACAATGTTAAGAAACTGATAATTCACTGCCAGAAATGTATTCATAATCAAGACGATTGTGTGGACAAATATTTCTATAAGATCAAAAAAGTTGTATTACTTAATACTTTTTATTTTACTTAAATATCTTCGCGCATTTTCTAATAAAAAAATGGATGCTTCTCTTTTCGTCATGACCTTGTAGATACGCCATCCATCCGGTGAAAACTTCCTGCTGGTTGGGTAATGAAGAACTACCATTCAAGGCCGTAAAACCAAGTACACAAATAGTAGAATAAATAACAAGGTGCGTTAGTGTACTCTGATGTAATTAAGAATCTGCAACAGAAGCAAAGAAAATACGGGAGCTCTAAAAGCGAGTCTCCACGGTGGCGAATTTTCGTCATCATCTTAGTGGCTGGAAAAATGACCACCACATGAATGAGAGTTCTATAGATCGGCTGTACAGATCTATAATTTCCAGAATTTTTGTCCATTAACATCAGTTGGATGCTCTATCAACACCTTATATAACTAATTGCAACCATCGTACGATCCTTGCATTCCCCATGCGTGCCTCTCTGCAATACGTATGGCCGGGCTATGAACTAGTCCTAGTCCCTTTCCCAAACCGGTTGAGGTGGCTCAGGCCATCAACTGATGTCGCTGCAGTGCCTCTGACAGGAAGGTACTAAAGTTCGAGTTCCCTTCGGTAGCAGGGATTTAGACACTAACTACAACGAGGGATCGATTTCAACCGCTATCTGGAGGAGAATTCCAGCTGTCGGCTGCTCTCATCGGTAGTTTTCCATGTCTTCTCCAGGCGAATGCTGGAGCTACATCATAACAAATGGGCCACAACCGCGTGGTTTCCTTGAATGTGGCGAGACTCAGGCCATGAGGCCTGCTCTTCCGTCTGACCACGCAAATTTCGCCACGCTCCTTTCACCAACTAGCAGAGCAAGGAGGTATTTCTTGGGCGAGAAACAGGCGATTTGAATTTAGTTTAGAGGCGTCATTTAGGCTTGAGGATCTTTTACATGCAAGTAAATCTACTAACATGGGACAGTCGGCTTTACTTCCCCTCCGAAGGAAAACTTACGAAGGATTTTTTCGCCCTTAAAAATCCACGGCTTCGATCGGGTTTTAACCCGCCAACTTAGGTACAACAGTCCGGTACGCTAACCGTTACACCATCGCCTCGCGCAAATCCTTCTTCCTTGTCCTATCCTCACCCCGTATACACACACACACACAACTTCTGACCACGCAAATTTCGCCAAGCTCCTTTCACCAACTAGCAGAGAAAGGAGGTATTTCTTGGGCGAGAAACAGGCGATTTGAATTTAGCTTAGAGGCGTCATTTAGGCTTGAAGATCTTTTACATGCAAGTAAATCTACTAACCTGGGACAGTCGGCTTTACTTCCCCTCCGAAGGAAAACTTACGAAGGATTTTTTCGCCCTTAAAAATACACGGCTTCGATCGGGTTTGAACCCGCCAACTTACGTACAACAGTCCGGTACGCTAACCGTTACACCATCGCCTCGCGCAATTCCTTATTTCTTGTCCTTTCCTCACCCCGTACACACACACACACACACTCACACTCACACACACACTCACACACACACACACTCACACACACACACACTCACACACACACTCACACACACACACACACTCACACACACACTCACACACACACACTCACACACACTCACACACACACACTCACACACACTCACACACACACACTCACACACACACACTCACACACACACTCACACTCACACACACACTCACACACACAACTTCTGACCACGCAAATTTCGCCAAGCTCCTTTCACCAACTAGCAGAGAAAGGAGGTATTTCTTGGGCGAGAAACAGGCGATTTGAATTTAGCTTAGAGGCGTCATGTAGGCTTGAGGATCTTTTACATGCAAGTAAATCTACTAACATCGGACAGTCGGCTTTACTTCCCCTCCGAAGGAAAACGTACGAAGGATTTTTTCGCCCTTAAAAAATCCACGGCTTCGATCGGGTTTGAACCCGCCAACATAGGTACAACAGTCCGGTACGCTAACCATTACACCATCGCCGCGCGCAAATCCTTCGCGCGCGCATCCTTCTTCCTGTACCTTACACACACACACTAACATGTATAAGCACTACATGCACACATGACGGGAGAGAGTCGGAAAGTGCTCGTCCCGGCTCTGGCGGGGCCGCGCTGGTGTGAGGTACTTAGGTGAGCAAAACCGTGCAAGCCAATGTGTAGGTCAGCGCCGGATCTCGCCATCCAGCGGAGAAAGAACACAATCCCCTCCCATGATAAAAACAAGCGTTATACTTACGGGAAAATGACCTTAGTAGTTGATGCACCTAGAAATATAATATAATAATTCCTATACGGGCCGATCAGATGGCCGAGATCGCTAAGGCAGTAGTGCCGGAGTGGTTTCGGACCAGAAGATCGCGGGTTCGAGTCCCGCCTCGGGCATGGATGTATTTGTGTATTTGTGTATGTCTGTATGTATTGTCCTTTCACCCCCATCATCATCATATATCGTCATTTCATCTTCCATACCCCCAGGGCTAACAACCTTGGGGGATAAAAACCGGATCCAGCTTAAATGCTGGTCCCCCCAAAGAATTGTCGCAAGCACCTGCCTCCGTGAGAATGAATAAAAACTGGGCCACGGTAAAGGCAGAGTGCTTGCCTGCGTGGTCCTAGTTGGCCGATCAACGAAAAAAAAAAAAATTCCTATACGAGGTAGACGCCGTGATATCTACTGAATCCGTTAGCACAGTACTGAGAGCGCGTTGATGTCGGGCCGTAGCGCGACCTGAGCGCTTTGAAGAGAGAGGGCGAGAACGGAAAAATACTTCCTCGGCGCTATTTTCCGCCGTGAAGGACGATGTCCTTCCTCCCAGGAACAACGGGCGCCGCGGGTCGCCCTTCATGTATATGGAACACGCAGCCATGCGCAGCCGCGCCATTTTCACGCGCGCAGCATGCATATGAAGCGCCAGCGCCGTCTGCAGGCAAATTGCGTAACCATAACAAAACGAACCTCACCTCGCTACTGAGCGTGTCTCGGTTACAGCGCTAGCCTCCTAAGTTTAGCTACTAACATTTATTGGTTTAAAAAATCGCAGTCACATAGGCTCATGTATTCACGCTCGATTCGTTGTGTTCTACTTCGTTTTGTGTAGTCAAATGCCAATATTCCCCCAATTCCCCAATTTAGGGGTACTGTAATAATGTGTCGAAGGAAGCATATTTGTTTCAAGTGAGGTATGATCACATCTTCAGACTTGTACGATGGTTGTATTAAACGTAAATGGCTGCAGACGCATATTGCAGATTTAATCTTCACAGACTCGACCACAGAATCTCCACAAGACTCGTACAAGACTGACCAAATGGATGTGACATTGAAGCCGCATTCTTTTGGTATCGATTTATTCAAACCGATGTTTTGAGTTCGCTGTACTTACGAAGTTTTATTTTTGAATGAAAAATAACAAAAACAAAATATCGTATAATAGTTTTCACGTATTAGAAAATGTAACATTTTCCGACCAAAGAGGTCAAGGGTGGGAAGAAGTTAGTCGACATTTCGCCGATAAATGTAATGGATAATGTTTGTATTTTTCAATGTGATATTTTTTAATTTTTCTCCATTTTCTGACTATTTTTACAAACAAATCTTAATTATAAATTAATTAATCTGGTTAAAAAATAAACTTCTACCCGCTCCAACGCACATATCTAGTTGAGGTCGACCAGTACCCCAAGGTTGCCCACCCCGCCAATGCATGAAATGTTTGTGCGTTTTGTGTCGACGCACAACCGTTCAGCCCACAACACTCAATTAATATACAAGTGTAGACTTTATGGGCGATGTTTGCCCCGATTCAATGTGCCGCTGTAACACTGTTACTTTGTTACTTGTTATTTGCTTTTTATGTCATTATTGTAACAATAATGAAGATGAAGTACGCAAGGATGTAACAAAAGTTAATTCCATGGCAGAAGAAACCGAAGAACAAAGAAAAACTGGAAAAGAAATTCCTGTAGAAGATTTCCGCTGTCCACCTGACACTTCACATGAATTGTTCGAAAAGGGATAGGATAGTAACCAGATTCGGAAGGTTGAAACGTGTTGAAGCAGCCTATAGCTCTTGCGCAATATCTTAGTTATTTCAATTTTATTATTACGTTTTATTAAATACTTCAGTATTATTTTATTTTTTATTTAATTTATTACATAACTTACATTTGTTTCATTTATACAGTAGAATGCAGAGCTGTTACTGTTCTTTTAAACGCTGTGAATAATACAGTCGTGTTCACGTCCCCGCAGAATCTATCTCTTGCATTCTCTGTGGTAACTAACGATCACCAACGTAGTTTACTCAGCGCGCATTGTCAGTTACGAAGAACGTGTAGGACAATTTTGTGGTGATTACGTAAACAGCTCTTTTCGAAATAAAAATATTTATTTCACATTTATCTGAGGAAAAATCATAAAATGGAAATGAGTACTAGTTTTAAAATAACACGCACTAATGCCATTCGTAGCTATTCATTTAACACAATACAACTCATTATTATTCATTTGGTGGCAGAGAGACCAAACGCGGATGTGCGTAAACAAATTCAAACGAAATGTTCCTGTAATTTATTCGACATAAAAATACACTTAGGACATTTGTACTTAGTCTGCATATCGCAAAAAGTAGAGTATTTTCATTTGCAAATGACAACAGACAAATAAAGAACGAAACAAAGAAGTAGAGTAAAAATAATCCGATATACAATATTTTATTTCTTTGATTATCGTCTTAACTGCGAAATAAAACGAACGATGAAAAAGATATCGGAGATCGCCCATTTAAGTGAACTAAATTGTTTATTGCAGATGCAACACGTTAAGACTGAAGAATATTCATTTAAAAACTCGTATTTCCAAAACATCAAACGTAGCTCGTAACACGTTACTTCAACATCTAATACATTCCTTCCAACACGCAATTCAATTGCAGCAAAAAAGTTGATTTCGTTATTTCCCCTCGATCAAAGGGAACGGCGAGAAAGGCGTGGACGGCGGGAAGCCCGCGCTCCTCTGAGCCCCTTCCGGGCGCGGGGCGTGAATTTTCGGTGGGCGCAGGGCGCAGGTGCAAAGTTCGGGAACGAGAGGGAGCAGATCTTTTTGCGGCGAAATTCCGCTGTGTCTGCGCCGCAGCCACCTTCGCTCTGGTCAGAATACGACGAAACGCGTGACAAAGCGGCCTCCCCCGTCCCCAGCCCTTACCTCCCCACCCCACCCCAACCACCGTTCGTACGTCGTGTTCGCCCATACGAACTGCGTCTGTTTATTTCAGTGCCTGGAGATCGCGAAAAGAAATAACGTAGTAAAATGAAACAGAAAATGTACAGAACAGGAAAATAAATGTGAAATGTATTATCTCTATATTCGTTTGCCGTCTTAAAATAAATTTGAGATTGAAAGGTAATAGTCATACGTTGTTAGAATTCACATTACGGGTGGTTTTATACATTATTGCATCTGTGAGTACAAATGATTTCTAATTAAATGTATAAGAAAAACAAAATGTGTCTCTGAAAATGAGCTGAAAATTGCGCAGTATCAGGAACGCGTAAATGACATTTTTTCAGACATCGCACGACATAAAAGTAATTTTAATGTATTCTTTTGATTACATATCGCATACATTGGTTAGTAGATTAATATAAAGTAAGTGATGGAAATATGGTCAATGCATGTAATATGGCCAAGTGGCGGCAGTGGTGTTGACAAACTATTTCTGATTGATTGTGCTAGCATGCAGTCTGGGATAGTGTAAGAAGTGCGTTAACGCCCTACCAGACTTCTTGATTCGCGCATTCGCACTCTTATAACTTCTTATAAACTCTCGCGCGTTGTTTTAAAAAAAGATTCATTTCAAGCCGTATTTTTATAAGATTAGACTGTAAGAGTGTAATTTACATTATATTTTAGTATAGCTAGCGCTAGTTCCATGGTCATGGTACAAGAAACAAGTTAATTTGGCAATGGCCATAAAACCTATGTGGGCATTGTACCTTCAAATTACAATGTTTTGTAAAATGATAACAAAACATTCCTGAATCACTTTTTTGTAATATAGCAGTTTCAACGTGAAGCAAAAGTGTTAAATTTCATCATGATACTGTTAATTTGGCCAAATGTAGGAATATATAAACAGCAAAATTTGAGGTGCTTAACGTGGCCATATTACCTATACATACCTTATTTTTTAAATCTGCATCACATAGTTGATATTTACATTAGGTATTTTTATATGTTATTGCATTTGTGATTTATTTATTATTGAATTTTCATATGTTTATTGCACTTAAACGATTTTTACTGAAGTTTCTCCAAAACTCAAAAATTTTCTGTGAAAATGAGATCAAAATTGCTCATTTTCAGAAACACTTCATCGTCATGGTCTCAACAACGGCTCCAACTTTTTCTATGAAACTTTTTTTGACCATGTTTTACGCTTCTTTAGTATAGTTAATGTTACATATTAATTCTACTATTAGGGGTGCGAAAAATTGGGAAAATGTGAAAAAGTGTCTTGTAATGGCAGCATGGGAAGAGGGTGGGGCAATACTGAAAGCTAGCCTAGTATAAAAAGATTATTTTAGAAGAGAAAAAGAAAAATAAGATTTTTTTAGGAAGAAAATTTATTAGAGATTTGTATTTCATCCTGTAGCGCCACTAGTTTTCTCATTAGTTCCTTTTTTTTGGGGGGGGGGGAGATTTTTTAACCATTTTCCTTTCAAATAGATCAATAAAAGAGCAAGTAGATTAGAAATATTTTAATTAATTATTACTACAGTAGCACTATTTAAAATATTCAGGAAAATTATAATATAATAATAATATTAATTATTATTATTATTACTAACAATTTTATACACAATTCTTTGGATGAATACCATAATATTCAGTTCGGTCTCCTGGAAGCCAGAATCGATCTACTGGGAGCGTGCGAATTTGATTAGTGGTTGTAAGTATTTGCATTGTAGTCCCAAGACTGCGAGTCATCGGAAGCTCCTCACCTTGCAATAAAAAAACTGGTAATAGGAACAACTTTTATTTTTTCCATTCACATGCCCAAACAATATTATCCATAAATCAATCATATTGATTGCCTTGAGTTGCCTTTAAAGTAAATGTTGTCTAGTCAATGTCATTCCTAGGCCTGCCAATGGAAAACAACTGCAGTTGAAATTTGATTTCCACGCTTTTTTGCTCGTAATTAATCGTCATATTTCGAAAATAACATTATTTTATCTTGCCACTTATATTCAAAACCTGATTTTAAAGTAACAAATTTTATCATTGATTTACTGAGAGTAATGTAAGAGATTGGGGATTTTTTGTATTCCTTATGCAGTAATTTAATTATTACAAATTCGGTGACCTTCACAAATATAAAAATATACTGGACAATTTTTAAAATTAAATAAATAAATAAATAAGTAAATAAATAAGTAAATAAATAAGTAAATAAATAAATAAGTAAATAAATAAGTAAATAAATAAATGTCTTTATTGATGGCGAGGCTCAGGCCATTTAGCCTCCCGCCTGACCTGTTGGTTTGGTTATGTTATCGTTGTGAACACGAAACTCTGCGTTAGGCCCGTTTCGCAAGAGAATGTTATGTTCCTGTGATAGAACTGCGTGGCGTCGATAACACAGCGGCAGAGCCAACGAATTTCCCGCGGCGATCCCCAGCTCAAAGGAAAGCCCTGCGAGGAGCTGAGGCGGATAGCGGCGGGGGAGCGAGACGACTGCAAACGCGCGGCCGGCGAGGGAGCCACGAGGCGGAGCACGGGCGAAAGGTGAAGACAGGCGGTTGAATTTAAAACAGGACCACTGAAATCCTAAGTTAAAGATCGAAGAGAAAGGCGCGCAACCTCTTGGATGAAAGCTTGGGGAAGCAGAAAAGAGGAAAAAGAAACGAAACTGGATACTGACAAAATGATGTGAGAAAGAAAAAATGAAAAAATTGAAGAAAGATAATGCAAGGATTGAATGCAGCATGTAACAGAATGGAAAACAAAAGCTGGCGAAACCAATTAAGAAGAATAAAGTGTAGGGTAAGAAAAGAAGGGAGAATATAACTATTTAACTAAATAGAGAAGAGTAAATAAAATAGATTATTAATCCCCAGCCAAGCAAGTAGACGTCTAGGGTATTGAGCATTTTTCGACGAAAAAATTGCGATGTCGCGCTGTCGTGAATTCGTGTTATGGATGTGGTTCTAATACTTTTCATATACTCTAAGGAGGAAAAGTAATGAGATAGAAACGTCGTAAGATTATAAATTAATAAAATATAATAAACTAATATGTTTAAAAATTGATAGTTGATATTTATTGACATTATTGAAGAAATAAACAAACTTTAAAATATAATACGATCCTCGGGACATTTTTCAGTGTTCTTCACATATTTCAAATTCGCCTCAACACAATTCTGTTAAAGCCATTCGTCATCCGTCTCCTTTAACATGGCCTTCTTTTATCATTTAAGCGAAATTTGCACACATTCACATCATCATGCCGTAGTAGCGCTTTTCTAAAATGTTCGTAGAAGTACGAAATACATGATTTACTCGTAATACCACTGGAAGGATTCGTCACTAAGCATAAAAAAGAGGTATAAGAGAGAAACATACAAGAGAAGAGGTTTTTAAGTTAGGATAACTTAGTTTTTAATCATTAAACTATAAATTTGGCACTAGCCTTAAAAATGTGTATCTCCCAACTACGTTATAAATTCTTAAAATAGTTTTTTACATACCTTGTCCGTTTCATCCATATTGAGAAGTCAGGATACCAAGAAGTGGACTGATGACCCAATAGAGAGTGAAAGCAGTGAATCTGGAAATTGAATAATCTCATGTAGTAATATAAAACTATGAATGTTAATATCAATATTCTTATGAATAATATATTATGAAAACATTTTATTGTTTTTGTGAACAAATTTGTTTACTCAAAACCAACCCTTCTGAAAACAATTTAATTGTAGGTTTCCTTACTCTTACACCCAACACCCAGCATGCTAGATAGTCGGATTCACATGGAATTTCAGTAGCTGGTACATCACCACGCAAAACCCGTACATCTACATTTTTAAGTGCTATGGAATATTAGAACTAGGGTTTTAGAGACCTTTCATATCAGGACCTTACGTGGCCTCCGTGCCTTCTGCGGGCGAAGCGTTGCATCGGCAGCGCTAGCAATGTTACGAGACGTCTATCAACCGATGTCAGATTTTGTAGCGCATTCGTCGCTAAGTCCAAGAGCGAAGATCACAACCGCTGGTTTCTTTATGGTCAGAAGTGCTCAGTTTCACGTTATTAATAATCCTACCGAATTCTGTTTGAGGGATCTCCTAAATCAATGATGCTTTGAAAAAAACTAAAAAAGTAACTTACGTACGGTGCACTTGGAGTATTCACACAATGATTTAATTCCTATTTTTTGCTAGATATCATTATTTAAAAAATAGTTTCTGTTGAAAAAGTGAAATTTGCTTGAAAAATATTTGTATAATTTTATTTTTAATTATTCGAATTCTAGATGAAGAACCCTGCGTTGCCTGCGTATTTATCATAGGTAATGCTTTGGAAATTTTCGATAAATTTCCGACTCGAAGCGAGGAGGACATCGACATAGCAATCGATGTATGACGCCTCTAAGATAGATGAGTCACAGTTTATGATTGGGCAGTAGGTAGAAGAGGTAAGAAAAATCGGGTAGAAAAAGTGATTAACTTTTTGCGATGCATATAGGTGTTGTGGTGCGTTATCGTTGGCATTTTTCATGAAATAATTATAAACGTTGTCACTGCCAACAATAGTATTTAATATAAGAGCAGCTTTCGATGGCTTAGCCATCATCATCAGTTGTCTGCTGGATGGAAGCCACAAAACGACTAGCACAAAGCGACGTAGTCGTTTTGTGGCTTCCATCCAGCAGACAACTGATGATGATGACTAAGCCATCGAAAGCTGCTCTTATATTAAATACTATTGTTGGCAATGACAACGTTTATAATTATTTCATTTTTGAGATGCCCCAATCAGGACGGTGTATTTTTTATGTATAGTTAAACACTAGTGGTTTTAATTTCACGAGTGGAATAGTCATAATAATTTATTACACAGGAAAAAGAATTCCATATATTCCCACCCTGTGGCGGAGCCTTCTCTCGGTTCTATTTTATTTCCCCTCCTCCCTAACCCGCCCCTATCTGCCTTTCTTCCACCTGGAAGTACCTGGTCTTCCGCAGGAACTAAATAGTATTTATATTTGTTTGTTACTGAGGTTCCCGTTCCCAAATTTCATTTACTTTAAAACTGAAAATAATAAAGAACTGCACTAAACAAAATAAAATGAATGTACTAACTTATATTCTTTTTGTGGAATTTTATATATTATTCCAATACTTTCAAACAATTGCCATATTGCAAACTTACTGTTTTTCATATTTTTTTCTTTGCACGTATTTATGAAGAAAAGTTGGAAATTGAACTTTGATTGACGTTTAAAGTAATTTTAATTAAATTCGAGTTAGCGTTTTAGGGTCCTTGTTAAATAGTAGACTGACGGAAAGCGGCCATTAAACATTCAGACAATTGTATTCTTGGCTATCCGGGATGAGCCGCGTCTCAGTTAATTGGGCTAACGTTTCGGCCATCTTGCTGTCTTGCCTTCTTGAGAGCTATACTGCCAGTATACTTGCTATGCTCCTATACTTGCAGCATAGCTCTGAAGAAAGCCACAGCAAGATGGCCGAAACGTTAGTCCAATTAACTGAGACGCGGATCATCCCGGATAGCCAAGAATACATTGACACCGGCCGCGGAAGCCTAGGAACCCAATCAGACAATTACAAAAAGAATCCAAAAATTCGAGTTCACGGTAGATCCTGACTTCACAATTTTTTTTCTATTATCTAAAATTACCTCATCATATCTCTATTTTCTACAACCTTGAAAACAGCGTTGACACACATCCAGTTACTCTAAATACCCATTTATTATTACTGTTTTACTTCAATTGTACTTCGTTTCGACCATTTCCATCACTTTAAATAATCATTCCCTTACCACCCAAAGGTACGTTTTCAATCTGTTTACTATAAAAAAAACACTTCTCTACAAAACTTAATTACTCTGTCACAGTTTCAGCATAGTATGTAAATCACTAATAATATGTTTTCGCTCGCACCGTTTAGATTTATTTAGTCAAAAACAGTAAAAACTGTATGTGACGTATGGGGGAGAAGATCATCTGCGCACGTTTTCTTGCGCTTCAGAATTCCTTCCCATCATTTTGACTATAAATAGTTGAAAGATGAATAAAAGGTAAAGATATGTAAATAAATAAAAATAAACTTAAAAAAGAAACAAATTAGCAACATTTAAAAAAGTATACATTTTCGTTCATTAATTATAGAAAACTTATTTGCAACGGTAAACGAACTGCAGATTTGATTTTTCTGCTAACAAAATAGTAACTCACCCTTACCTCTACTCCTACCATTACAACCAAAAAGAGAGTTCAACAAATCGTGCGCATAGTGAGGCTACATTTACATCCAGAAGCAAAACAAGGAGCCATGTCAGCATTTGCTCTGTGTATCAGGGAAACTGAACCAAGCCCTGATCGAGATGGAGGCCATTGACCCGGAAGCTGAAGTAAATTATTAGTTATAAGCATGTTAAGTCTTTTTTAAATATACAATACAAATGTAGACTACATCAATATATATGTTACAATAAACATTATTTTTCTTTTTGATTATCAGTATAGTATGTATGGAAGCAGTCATGGAGCAGAAAAGATTTTACTTATAACTTAAATTTGTGAACCGACTTCAATTTTTGTCAACGCATTGTCAGATGACATTAAAGTAACGTACATGTATTGTATGAGTTCGGTACTGTTGTTGGGCAACTCGCAAATACACAATAATAGTGCTTAATTTACTACAATATAACTTGTGTGCATTCACACCTTTTTACTCAATATTTAGCACATTCATCAGAAAATGATTTGTTTCAATCATTCCATATCTCTGGTTCACTTAATACATTCACGTCTAGACTCAAATATATATGTGTGTGTACAAATTACTTAAATTATAAATATAGGGGGAAAACTCAGAATCTTTTCGGATAAGATAATTGACAGTGTAAATAAACAGTCTTCTCTTGTAAATACGCAATTCTGTGCATTGATGAAATCAGTAGTAATCTCAGACTCAGACTCCGCAGCTAAACTATTGACATTGATGCTCTCTTTAATCTGTGATTTAAATGTAGGCAAAAAGTGACCAGAAAAGTAATTATTTTGAAAAATTTATTAAGGTTTATGGTTGTAAAATGTAGCATATAGTACTCTTTACCTTTAAAGGAAGCAAACAAAAGTTTCATCGCTATTGATTCAGTAGATTTAGAGATTACCGCGCTGTATGTCAAGGCACTTTCTGTCTTTATATATTAGCATACATTTATTTTATTCTGACATAGAAACCAGGTTGTTACCCTAAAATCCTATTTTTTTATAAAGAGAATATTTTCATGGAAATGTTGTCTTTTTATATCACTTAATGATTGTAATACGTGTTTTTACATAAAAGTTTGAAAATCACTTTTAAGATTTTTTTGTTTAAGTTTTATTTTACTGGTACATTGTAACATTTGCAACAGCACACCAACAAATAGCAATGAGTAACCTTAGCAATGAATAATATTACTCTTGTCAAGGGAATTATGTACTGAAAATTCCAATACTAATTGTGTATTAATTACATTTATGTATTCATACAGGGCGATTCAGTCCTCGTTGCACATACAGGTGATAAAGTGATCCGGAGATAAGTACATTAAGTTATTCATGAGGGTAAAAGGTAATCGTGTAAACCCTATTCAAAGTGTTGAAAAAAGGTTTTTGTTATTGATTCTATTTTGCAAAACAATGTAGCCCAATGTTGAATGTCTTTTGCGGAAACATATCAGTAAAAACTTCAAATTTGATACAGATATCCATTTTAGATTAAATTCTACTCCGCTTTGTCACAAAGTTATTGAATTTTTGTGTGTTACAGAACTAGAAAAATATATATAGTACTTCTTGTATTGCTAAAAAAATTGAATGCTGGTCATATTAACTGTATTTAATATTGAATATATTAAATTGTTAAAAGAAAGGATTAAAATGTACATATTCTTATAGTGTTAAATGTGTGGGTATAGTGTGAAGTGTAAATCATATTGTGATTGCTTCTGTCCACGAAGTTGCTCTGCGATCTAATATAAAACCTCGTGTAACAGGGGCTCTACAAGTGTTCAAAATGGCCCCTATTGCGTGATCGCCAGATAGCCATCTGCACCGCAAAATCTCTGTGACGCACACAACTTTGTCGGGTTGAAGGCTACCTTTATTTCTGCTGCCGCGCTTTCCATGCACCGAAGAAGGTCATCGCGATCCTCGACTTCCGTAGCATAAATTCTGTCTTTCATCAATTTCCAGCTCCAAAAGCATTGGGAGTAACTGAGTTATAAAAGTCAGACACTGAACGCCTCTTAAATGCTCGGGTAAGAAATGAGAGAGGTTAAATTCATCCCCAATCCCAACAGACACATTTACAGAAAGTCGCTCTTCATGAGTTACACTATGTGCAACATTAAGATTTTCCTCAGCCCTCACATGCAACTAGTGCACATTAAATGTGCCAGTGCTTCATCTGACCAAAGAACGAAATTAATGGCTTTCTTTTCATTTGTGAAGGAAATGCCTAGAGAATTGAAAACTATGTTATAAGTGTCTAATGTTCATGTACTGCACCCGCTGGAAATGGAAAAGTCGTAATCTCTCCGCATGGATTGTTCGCCATACGAGGGGCTGTGATGTCTTGACCTTGTGCGCTATTTGCCTTGTGCTCGCTTCCGGGGCTTCTCGGATAGCATTAGCAATTTGAGCTTTCTAGAGAAGTGAAGCCGCTGGAGTTACGCACTTTTTCCGCTTATACTAGGGCCCTGTAATAAGAGTTTTTCTGCCGAAATTCCCAATTTTTTGCACAGAATTACATAACTTTCTCTCTACTCTGTAGCAAGAAAGTAAAAGTACAGATTTTATGTAATGACACTCAGTTTAAAATATTTTATTATGGCTTTTATTAAAAGAACTACTATGAAGACTTTCATAATGCTTACCCTTTAATGCACAAGTTACTAAGCGGAATATCTGTAATTCAACCACCACTTAAAAATTTAAAGCGTTTTTTTTAAAACATTATTTTTCGAGTTGTGCCAATATTACAGTCCATAAACGATTTTAATTAACCAATATTTTAACTGCAAAACGCTGTTAACATAAATTATGTCATGATGTTAAAGAAAAGCCTGCAGCGGACTATATTTTATCCTATGTCACTCTCGAATGCATAACACATTAGTTCACACTGAAGAGGCAAAAAAATAAATAAATAATTGAAGCACTTTAGAAATTTTGTTAATTTCCATCAGGCTTCGTTTTTATCCAGCGTTCATTGTTACGCCGCTGAAAACCGTGGTTATAACAAAGAGCAAAAATGAATTTTGGTAGATTTAAGAGATTAAATGAATGGTACACAAAAACTCTTGACGCCGTTAAAATACCCTAGGACACGGCAAGCGATTTACCTCGTTTGTTTCGCCGAAAACGCAAAGAAACGATGCTATACCTAGACCCGTTGGCAGACACCGCGCAGGTGTTGCTGTTTCGCCGAAACAGGTTTGATTTTTCCGCAGGGAAGTACTTTTAAACTCAATTTAAACGAAGACTTATTTCGGAAAAACTGGACCTGCCATTCTTCATGAACGTCAACACAGAATCTGTTTTTTTCTTTTTTTTTCTTTTTTTTTTTTTTTTTTTTTTGTAACGGGAGCTTCTGGACCAAGTATAGTCGGAGTTCAAGGGGAAATCTAAATAGAGATCTATTTGTTGATTATTAATAAAATTGAATATGTATATTGACAAGGTCTAACTGGGATTACGTTGCCCCTGCTATTGCCTTACTTGAGATTGCGTGCCCCTGATATGATTTTGTACCTATAAACTTCTACATACAAATTATTCCAGAGATAATTTTATATCAACCTTTAAATGAATTTATGAGACTGTATTATTTATACACACTCGAGAAAGTGAAAGTTTTTCCCGTTCTCTTCTGTCTGGACAAGCAGGAGCGTTTGTGGTCAAAACCCAGTGAAATAGATCTGCCACGTATATGAAAACCTGCTGACTCGTTATTTCTTCGGAGTGTGTGTTCATGGTTAGTCATGTGCAGTGATTTAGCCGTCCTAAAAGGAATGCCCATAACCATCGTCTGAGTACTGTCAGTTTGTAAGGTGGGAAGCGATGCGTTCTCGTCCAAAGAAACGGAAGGCGGCTGGTCTTCGCAGTCATTTAGCCGCTATTCTGATGAGAAAATGCAGTAAAACCGGAGGAGAAAATTGGCCATCAGAGAACGGTTTGAGATACGATTTAATACGAAACCGGCAAACTTGGACGGGTAAAATTTTCCGACATTCCCAACGTGCTCCCCTAGCACTGTGTTGAAACACACTGTGTTGAAACACTGGCGTCGAAACCTTTAACGTGATACAGTACTATTTTTGTAGATGTAGCACAAGGGGCAGCTTATTATTTTTTCTACTTAAATAAAATTAGTTAAGTGACGCTACCGTCATAACGATCTGATACTTACGACAGGAATTTCTCACTTTATGATCTTGTAATTGGGAGTTAGAAAGAATGTGTAACTGAGGGTAATGGAAATTTATAGTTTTCAAACCTGGTTTATACGTTCGTAAAACATTCGTATTCTACACTAGAACAGGAAGTAGAAAAACCCCTATTCGGTCAGATCGAACAGTACAATCGGTTTCGGATTTACCCAACGACAGATGAATTGCAAATAGCATGCAAAGTCTTAACGTACCTGTGATTAAATATTCCGTGATAAAATACATGCACAGGTAACACTAAATATATTGCAAGTTTAACTTCAATTTGGATTATTTGAGCACAATTAGCGATGAACAAACAAGTGAAGAGAAACAGGGGCCCGAATGGAAAGGTGGTGACTGAAGTACACTTCTTGCAGTCCACTGAACGTAAAACATAAGTCTCCTTCATCTTCTCCTTTGTAAGAAAACTGTAAAATGATTCGTTTATAGCTGAACGTGATATTCGTGGCAAGTTCGCAATTGAGCGTTTGGTGTTTGTTTTCCATTTATCCTCGCGTCATTTCATTCCAGTTCAAATAAGAAGTTATAGTCTCTGAAATAACATGTTCATTCTCCAACCACATCACGAACTCTCGGTCGGAACTTTATTTTTAAGCTGACATACGACCTTTCTGCGACCAAAATTCCTTCTCTACGCTGCACGAGCGCTCCTCAACAACTGGACGTCGACAATCGGCAGGCTGTCACTTCGGGCTTTTTTTCTCAATTGAGTCGGACGTCTCTCCTCCACGCCATGCCTCGCTATCACCGCACTCCTCCCCTCGCCACTCGCTCCCTCCCCGTCCCCGCTCAGCCTCTCCTCACCTCACCTCCGCTCAGCCCCTACCCTCCTCTTCTCTTTCCCTACCCGCTACTACTAGTTCCTCCCTGCCTCCGCTTCATTCCTCCCCACCACCGCTTAGACCCTCTCCGCTTGCTTTCAGCCCCTCTCCGCCTGTGAACATCCTCTCCCCGACTCCTCTCAGCACTTCTCCGCCTCCTGTCGGCCCCTCCCCGCCAACTCTCAGCCCCTCCCCGTCTCCTCACAGCCCTTCCCGTCTCCTCACAGCCCCTCCCCGTCCCTGGACAATTCCTCCCTGCCTCCTTTCAGCCCCTCCCAGCTTCCACTCAACACGTCCCAGCCACCGCTCAGCCCCCTTCCCGCCTCCTCTCAGCACCTCCCCGCTTCCTCTCAGCCCCTCCCTGCCTATGAACAACCCCTCACAGTCCATCACAGCTTCCTCTCAGCCCCATCGCACCCCACCATCCCACACCGTGCTGCCTCGCTTAGCTTCACTCCGCTTTGCTTCGTCCGTCTCCATCCCCATCCCTCTTTCCTTCCCCGCGAGCCCCATCCCTCCGCTTACCACGGTCCTTCCACCCCACACCACCCCACCCGATCCCTCCGCGCGACGAAAATAAATCATCTCAACTTCGCGGTCAGTTGGTCGCACCGAGAGAGAAAGAGCGTCTGCGGTCTTCCTTCTCCGCTGAAAGAGGAACTTCGGCAGTTCGCTGCTGCAGTTAATGAGAGAAAAATGGTCATGCCCGCCTCTCACCCCTGCGGTGAACTCCGAGTTCGGACATAATTTCAAAACTGTAGACTCTGAACAAGCTAAAGAGCAATTGCTAAGAGATGAACGTTATCAAGAGACTAACAGTCAAACTGCGTTTTAGGTTCTCCGATAGAAGAGGAGCATTCTATGAGGAAAGAAAATGTTATTTAATGCAAATCGTGCACACGAAATTTATATTATCTTCATTATTAATTTACCATTTGCCCAAAAATTTAAAGAAAACTATGCAGTCTCCGACGAGGTCAGATGTCTACGATGTCGTTTGGTACTCAAGGACACGTGCAAAACAAAAACAAATAATTGCATTTTCAAAATCGAAACAAAACTATTTTAGTTATAATTTTAGTTATAGTTTAGTTAAAGTTATAGTGTAGTTTAGTTTAGATTTAGGTATTTAGCCTATTATCATACTTCGTGTACCGACTGAATTCGCATTAATAGTGCGTCACTGTCTTCGATACAGCTGACGTCATGCGACAGCAAAATACAAGGAAGAGGTCACCTGCCATTAAATATTTGCTGTTTGCATCTCGCGTTATTGAACAGCATTTACGAGTATCTAATACTCCTCGCATGTAAAGGCCTGCTGTTTTTTTCAGATGACAGAAAAAATTGTGAACCATCTTAAGTTTAAAAACGTATAACTAAAATGCTCCGTTAATATTACGGAAAATGACTAAGGAACCAAGAAATACGACAAATAAATTCAGGAAATATAGAGAAGGAAATATTGAGGAACGTAATGGCAGTTGAAATAAAATAAATAATAAGACATGTAGCACACGGATGAGTAAACACCGCAGTTAGAGATAATTAATGTGTAAAATAAAAGTCAGAGATTGTAAAAAAATGCATTGAGTATCGGGAATGAGAAGTCAATAGAAGTAAATATAGGATAGAACAATTGAACATTGTGCGTAGGTAGTATTAACAAGGAACACGTTTGTGAACTTTTTGGTCAGAGTAGAAGATAGTTTAAAGACGAAGTTATTAGTGGAAATGGGGGTAAATATAGTGACATTTGAAATGAACGGTTATAGTAGAGATGGTATATTTTAGCAATTGCTAAAAGTGCAAAACGTTATCAAACGCTGAAAAAATGTGTAAATGTATGTTTGACTGTCGGTGCAGTATATTTCTGAATGTAATTAATCTACAATAAAATGCGAAGACGATCACAAAATGCGAAATCACGTACAAAGTGCGAAATGGTCGTGAATCTGGGATATAATCGCTAAATAACTACATTTTATGGTTTCCTTCGCCTTCGCTGACAAGGGATGACACACTGACAACAACACATCGATATTTGAAAATATATAAATTGAAGGTAACCGTATTTATTTATTCTGAATTAAGATTTAACTGACAAAAAAAGTAAAAAGTAATAAGCATATAAAAACACTGAACCTGAAAGCCTGAGCACTCAGGGTCATTTCAAAGGGATCTCAGCTTCCGCAGATCCCTGTTCGGAAAAGGTCACGGGAAGAATAAGTCCGAACGCCTATTGCGCACGCATTACTTCTTACATTTTACGCTTTTTTATTTGTTGAAGTTCACATATGGAAAATTATTAAATTAGTTTCCCTTTTTCCTTATTTTAATGGGAAAACCTAAAAAATATCAAAATGTTACCTCGGGCAGTTAAACCTTAATATTAATTATCTCAACAAATGCTTCAAATTGCTAAATCTTAATTTTTATAATGCTACAATATGCTGTAGCTTAGTTTTCAAATGCGATTTGTTTAAACTAAAGTGCTAAATTCTACCATAACTAGTCTCGAGTAGTACAAAGTGTACCACTAACATTGGTACAGAGTCGCCACCCCCGTAACATCTTAACTGTTCATGATATCGAAATACACTTTTTACTCAGCAATGAGGAATCTTGGGGCAAGTACCACACTACTGATAATAGACAAGACTGATAGAAGATTTTCAGGTCTTCATTTAGGAAACAGTTACAACGGGGCGAATTCCTCTTTAAAATTTATTTCTAATTGTGATCTGAACAGAAGAAATCCATGTGTGTGAATTATCAACAACAGCCACGAAGGCACCAACAAAATATTAGCAAAGAATTTTCTTGCACCTCTTTAATTTAAAAAGGAAAATAGGAAATACTTTTCGTCCATCAATACTGAATCATGCTGCAAGTAATATCCGCAGTTTGGCTGTTTGTAATTTTTTTAGGTTTGGGAAAACTTATCTTTGATATTTTAATAGAACTACATCGATTTTTTTTGTTTGAAATTTTGTTGAAATGTGTAGTATACTGCGAGCTACATACATACTCACAGACTTCCTTAAATTATTAAAGAGCAAGAAAATGTATTTCGTTAATTTATTTGAAACTTCAGCGTGTGTGGTAAACTGATCGACATATTTACAACACCAAGATTCGGATACTTTTCAGTTACAAGAAAGTAAAAGGAAAATAAAAATAGTACGTAATTTGTGCGTGACAGTCAAGTATTATTGTGTTGCATTAGTGAAATGCAGTAATAAAATATTTCATAATTCAGTAAAATGATGTGCAGTAAACTTTAAATAAGTCATGAAGTGAAGATGGAGTTGAAAGGATATATTTTGGTGTAAAAAATTTAAAGGGAAAATTTGTTGATTTAGCAAATAGGTGTGCGGCTTTCTAATTCCATGTTATTATTGATGTGTATGCGTATGTTTTGTGTCTTCGATTCGAAATATACGAGACCAGAAATATTTTCAATTAAAAATATATAAAATTTATTTTCGTATTATAAAAAGAAAATAAATGGTTGCCTTTTTATTGCATTATTAGATTTTCCAGTCGTTTTTCCAGTAATAATAGTATTAAATCGTTCGAGAATCCGAATGTAAACGGATCATTAACTCACGATAAAAATGCATGAATGCCCATATTTGCATTCTAATAAGTAGACAGCGTGAGCAATACAAATAGAATCATACCTAGAAGCCAGGAAAGTTTTAGGAGCAGCCCAAGGAGAGGCGAATATAAATTTAAATACGTAAATAAATTTATTTGAGAAAAGAGGACACTGATTACTTAATGTTGTAAATCATTTAGAAGTTGTAAGGGTGGTCAATTGTTGAAGGGACTCCCACTAAACTTACAATAATTAAAATCTTGTAATCGGTATTTGTGGTTTTAGTAATTTTTTAATTTAAAAAACGTGAATTTATAAATCTGGATTTTAAATAAATTCGCACTCCATTACCAGGCACATCATCAACATAAATCTTTGTTTTACACACTTTTCAAATTTCCCTCGGGTAGGTGAAGTTGCAGAAAATGAGCTGTCGTGTCAGTAGGCCAATATTCTTAATGTCAAATTACATTTTTAGTAGAAACGTAATTTCTGAATTATTACATTTTGAATTAACTTTAACAATATAATTAATTAACTTTTAATTAATTATAATGTTAGTTTTTTTTATTTTAGAAATACATTTATAATCTTATAAACGAAACACTTGGTTAGAACTGGTTCATGCAATAATATGTAGGTCGAACAACACCGTTGTCTACAGAAGAATTATAGTGTCCTACTACACTGATTCGGGATCTCTGTCTTGTCCTCGGATTTTCTGGAAAATGAAATGGGAAATAGACGCGTGGGGTACTTACACTTCCATCACCTCATTCTGTTTTCAACCCCATCTAACAGTTGCGTAAACTACAAATCAATCAATTTTCAAGAGCGTCTTGACTGAACGCTACATTACTCTAGTCAATGTGTTAAAAAAATGATGCCTATCTAAGATTATGAAATCGACCAATAAGAGATTCTACATTAAAACACAAACATAATTGTTCACCATACATTCTGAGCAAATTCAATTTATTTTTACTGGTAGTATGTATTGGAAAGAAATTCGGCGGCTAAGTATTTCTACATACATCAGTTGGGGGGATCACAGGCATAAAATAAAATTAAGACCGCAAATAACAGATCTGGGGAAATTTTCTTTTACAAATCGAACGACAAAAGAATGGAATAGATTGCCAGCAAAAACCTTTGAACCCTTTCCTCTTTTAGGAAATTAAATTAAGGTATTACTACATAAACGAGGGAATTAGCTGACAATTATAGGTTATAGAGCGATGCGTCAGTAATATATTGTTAAGTGAGGTGTCGGGCAGTGTAGAACAGAGAAATAATGTAGGATGTGATTGAAAGGTCATAGTGAAGTGAAGTGTAGTGAAGTGCAGTTGAACAAAAATTCAGTGCGGAGTTTGATTATGGTGTTTCTTTTTTTTAAGGTAATTTTAAATGTTTTATGAATTAGACAGTTTTATATCATTATTATTTTTATTATTAATGTTATTATTGTATTATTATTATTATTATTATTATTATTATTATTATTATTATTATATAATTTGCATGTTAGCTGTATTATCTTATTTATGTAATTAGCTGCCACCGTATTATGCCCATTTGCAGTTCAAATAAATTTATCTTATCTTTATCTTATAAATGCAATTACACCATTCAAATCGTGGGCTTTGGTGCAGTGAATCATTTAATGTAAATCAATTGTAATATTTTTATTTGTAAAACCTCCGTTTTATATTCGTTGAACCAAAGTGTAGTTCTATGAAATGTTGTCGTTTTATCTCGATATATAATAACCGATGTATATAAACCGACCTATAATAACGCTCGGTTATGAATTAACGCGAGACCAAAATACTGTCAACAGGTGACTCGCCGTCTTGACGTCGCCGCAGGAGGTTGTGCAGCAAGGTACACTCGTCGAGTTAAAACAGTTTTCGTGTTACATTAAAACTCGCCGAACTAATGTCATAGTCACTGCCTGCCACAGCACTGCAACGGGTGTAAAATCGAATATTTTGACGCTTCGACGTTTTGTTCACGAGCCAATTCCAGTACTACAATCGTTCTATATTCTTTGTCTGGACCTGGTTGGCAATGTTTCATTTATTCACTCCAAGTTTTCCTGCAATTACACGATCATTACACTGGTGGATCAAAGACTCACGTTGATCAAAATGTATATCTGCTAAGACGTGCTAACCTACTTCATAGAAAAGTGCTTTAACCTCATTCATGATCACAAGCAGAATTAATCCATTTCCGCATTATGAAACTCGTGGTTAATGCATTGTGTTCGGACGCAACTCGTAATAAATGTTCTATAAGATTATTCCGCTAGTTATGTTGTCTTCTTTTAACATAAATTTCCGGAAGAAATATCACTCAACGATCGTTCAATTAGCAACTACCTAGATCAGAGCCATGACTCCACTAAGAAGCAGTTCAATAAATAAGCTGTACTGACATAAAATTACATTAAATTCGATTCGATTTATGTATTATGTTCTTTAAATTATTGAAGAAATTATCCGATCCGGATGTCCACGATTCCAAAGGCGGGAGCCCCGTATTTTTGCTGTCTGGAAGGGTCGCGGTTTCAAATCCTGCTGTGGGCATCGATGTTTGCTCGTGAACGGTGGGGCTCACGCAGTCACCCTTGAACACTTTTCCTTCCATTCCCATCATCATCCATAATCAGCTGAAATCACCGATAGGGGCCTGTGGCTTATCTCTGACTGACTGCCAAGGCAGAGGTTTCCGTCACTGGTAAAGATGGAGTCACAAGGGACGGAAGGATGTGCCGGTTAAGGTGATATAAGAATGAAAAGAAATATGGAATCTCATTGGGTGAGGCGCGAAAGGGTGTAGTTGAAAGTTGCCAGTATGGTGGTCGGTGAATACCGTGGATGCGAAAGTGACCTTCACAAAATAATGGGGAACTTGTTGATTATTTTAAAACGCCAATGTAACATTATTTTAGAAGATAACTTTCCTCCAAGTTAATGCTTATTAAATAAGCCAACCCTGAATCGATATATACTTCCGATAGTTTTGCACGGCTGTCAAACATTGACATCTGTCATCGAAAGGAGTATGATTACAACTAAAAAATTACTTTTAGACATTCGTAACTGCTCGTTTTATTTTTATTGTATATCAATTCCTTGAGGGCTGATCTTACTTTGGAAATCTAGCAGAGGAGTATCTTCCACATTTATATACGTGTAAACAAACGGTTAATTTAATTTTTAATCCATTTTCTAAAAAACAACGATTTTATAGCTGTTTCTTTTGTTGATCAACGTGTTAAGATTTTAATTTTCATTGAAGAGAATTTGGAAGCGATTGTAAACTTGCTGAACTATAAATACGCCGTATCAAATAAAAACTCTATGTTAATAATGACGAAAATATTTAAATCGGTTAGAAAATAAAATCTGACGATAAGACTATTTCAAGACGGTATGTCTGTTTTAATAGGCAATAGTTTCTCCTCATTTATTATATGCATCATAATTTTCGGCATTCAACTTGTTTGAAACAAATCTCACTTAGCAATTATGCGATGATGCGAATAATTTTTGTATGAGGCGAATTAACGGGAACTTACGCACCTGACTACCAATCCATTTACACACCCCACAATCGCAAGGAAGCCACAATGACAATACATCTGTACGAGCCACTATCCCCCATGCTTCTGCAGACATTGCAACTCACAACGCAGTGCGTTACCACCGCTTCGTCGGGCGGCCTGTTTCACGTGACCTGCTACATTATAATTAACGCTTGCTTACTTACTTGGAGCAGCTCGTCAAGCGGCGGCAACGAGCTGAGACCCTCGGCGGTCGGCTCCAACGCCGCGGTGCGCAGAGGTCAGAGGGCGCCTGGCGGCCGGCGGCGTGGGACGCGCCGACGCTGGCGACTCGACTCGGCGCGGCGCGGCGCGACGGCGAGGTCGCGAGGGCAAGAGAGCGAGCGCGAGGGCGAGGGCGCGGGTCGCGCTCACGCGGCCGAATGCGGGCCACCCGGCGCCGCGCGCAGCTTCCGGCGGAGAAGGAGCGGCGGCGGCGGCGGCGCGCACGCGCCCGGCTGCTTCGGCCCCGGCCCCGCCCCCCGCCCTCGCCCCGGCGCCGCGACAAGCGCTCAGGCGCACGCACGTCGCGCTGCTCACACACATACACACACAACTAGGGACCAGTAGAATGAATAAATAAATAAGTCAAAAAATCAGTATGTAAATAATAAAATAAGTAATTTAAAATCTATATTTTAATTTTGGGGCATACTTTACATGAAGTCACTGAAACATTTTCAAAATTTAAAAAAAGTAGCTCTAACGCTTTTAATTAAACTTTTAACTAAACGTTTAATTAAAGGATTAAGAGAAATATGGAGTTCTCAAGTTCGTTAAAAAGAGTAATTATTTAAAAATTGCAAAAAAAAAAAAAAAATTAAAAAAATTGTCGGCTGTTTTTGCAAATACAAAAACAAATAGGAACATTTTTTCTAATAAAAAGTGTTCATCAAAAACATAAAATAATGTCATTTTTAATTTGTCTAGGACACGAGTATTTGTGCGAAATTTTGTGTCAAACGTACGCAATTGTTATTTTCTTTAAACCATTTTTTTTTAAACGGTGCACAATTTTGGGTTTAAAGTAGGACCTTAGATGGTGTAAAGCTCGTTTAAGAGAATGGTTGCTGTCTCATATTCGTTAAAATGTCTGAGTTTTCGAAAATTTAAAAAAATTCGGGGTGTTTCCACAAGTACAATTGTGAAGATACAATTTTTTCTTAATGTAAAGTATTCATCACAAACAGATTTCACATCAAGTCATGTTTTTAAAATGTGAGTATATTTTAGTAATTTGGGGTCAAACATAGTAGCCCGCTTGCGAAATTTACTGCGCTTCGCGAAAGTAAAATTAATGGTGATATTTTAAAATTAATCTTTTAGAAAATATTTAAAATCTGTTTTAAATTGCTCCTTTAATTGAATTAAATGTGAGAACGAGTAGATAATTCGCTTTGCCTAATAACATGTAGGAACGAAGAATAATGCATGTAAAAACCGAATAATTTTGAAGAATATAAAAATATTCTATTGAATTGTTATATTTTTCTATTTCTTCTTTTTCTTCAATTACCATTTTCATTTTCTTGCTATGGTTATCAACAATGCTAATTGGGGAAATGAATATCCCATACGAATTAGCAACCATTGTTGCGCGATGCAACTCATTGTAACGTTGCACTGATAACAGAAGGCGATAATGACGGCTGCCTTTCGTTCGCGTTAATGTAAACTAAAAATTGTATTAACAGCTATAATACCCATCGTGGGTTAATTTATGTAGAATGTGAATGCACTGGATTCAATGGCAGAAAGCTGTTTTCATTTAAATATTTGAATTTAAAAAAATATATATGTATTTTTTATGCTTCGTTTGTTTAAGCATTTTTCAAATGGTAGTTGAAGTGTAAGATAAAAATTGTCATATTATAATATTACACAGTCATTAGCAATATAGCGAGAAAGTACGTGCTGTTGCATCATCACTAGTTTTAAAATTTTGAACACTTTTGATTCTAATTTCTGAGATTTTGCTCTAAAAAGTCCAGTCATTGCATCATGCACAATTTTTTTTCCTGGTCAAAATGCCCTTGTATTGTACATTTAAATGCCCTGAAAGTCATATTGTCGAACAGAAAGTAACTTTTTTAAATCTAGTAGTTCCTCTATACAACAGTCGCTATTGCATTATTTAATTTGTATGAAGTGAAATTCTAACGTTCTCCCGGTGTTTTCAAGTGTAATGTGGTAAATAATGTGTTGTTACAACGCGGCAATGTTCTGTATACGCGTATACGAAATGTTGTCGCTGACAGAGCGTGAAAGTTATGCAACTGGAATATTAGTTTTCAACTAATGACCATTGGAGAGCAGCAATGCTCTTTCATTTGAAATTAATGAATAAACATGAGCAGTACAAGTATATTATACAACTAGTCCATATTATTAACCTTTATTACGTTTAGGGAAAATATCATCTATCTCCCAAAAATAACGATAGAAGCAAAAATATTCCCAAATGAATTCTTGTATTATCATTAAATTTTTATAACAAATTTCTGTAAATTTAGAAAGCAATGTTTTAGCAAGTAAATATTGAATTTATTGAAATTTCAATTATATTTGAAATATTTTATATTTTTGTTTTTATCTTTAATACGATGCAGGGAAATTACAAACACCAGTTTCCCTGTTCCAAGAAGTGAAACTAAAACTTACAAAGACACTATATCTCTGCGGGGCCAGAGAGATGAATCTATGAAATTTTCTAGGTTCAGAGACTTCTTTCAGACATAAAACTCATAAAACAATTCAAGAGAACAATAACATAAAAATAAATGAAATATTAAAGCTCAACAATAATTACTCAATGATATTGAAAAATTGAGAAACTAACAAATTTAATATTAAAAACTGCAAATGAATCTTTTTCAAAATCCTCAGGAAACCCATGAATAAAACAAGTTCCAAGGAGGAATGAAAAATGTGCATATGTTCATAAAAAAATATGATCATGCATTTTAAAAACTACAAATGCATCCAAATGTAGATAAGCATTCGGAATATAAAAATAAATAAGAGCATGTGCTACAAAAATATTCAAAGAAAACAAAAGAAAACCAGGGTGAGTTTTTTTTGTTCTATGAATTACGTAACCAAATCTACTGAAAGATGAAAACAAATTACGTCTATAAATGCTAATTACAAACCACCAACTAATATTACAATAATTTACTATGACAAACTTGTAATATCCAACATAAAAATAATATCTTAGTGGAGCAATTTGTCAATAATTGAAATGATATAAACTTAAGTGATCAATTAAGTTTAACAACTCTCTCATCACCTTACAAATTAATAGTAGAATATGCATAAACCAAACGAGCAACTTAAAGTGGCCTTGTGATCTCATGTAATTAAAACATTTAATCCAATTAAATTTTTGGGAATTAAATTTTAAGATTATTAAAGAACATTTAAACCTGTTCTGTACAGTAGCGGTACAGTAGCATTTTACAAATTGCTGGAAATGTGCATATCAATGGCGTGAAAGATCTTGCGGAGTTTTGAGCTAGTTTTCATAGAAAATGGTAGTTTTCGAGAAATTTTATATGACATTATGTAAAGCACATGTACCCATAAATACAATAATGTTAACAAATTGCTGCTAATGTACATATTAACAACATGAGAGAAAAATAAAAAAATACATTTTATAATTTTTGAATAAACAAAAGTATAGAGCAATATGACGTTTTTGTCATAAGACCCAACATCGGGTATTTCCGTTGAAGTCTCGAAATCGATTTTCCGTTACATAACATAGCATTACATAACTTTCCCTATACTACGTATATTACTCTATATATATACGTACGCATACGGGAAAGTAAATGTAAGGAGATTTCACGGATGCTTAACGAACAAGTAATGGCTCCGAATGTGCTGTGATGATTGATAACAGCGCACAACAAATCAAACTTAATATTTTTTCCCATATTTTATTGTGAATCGTACGCTATTCTCCAAGCTTTGAAGAATGTATTAATATTACTTAATAATAAATTTATAATCTATACACATTTAAAAAGTGTAGTAGAAAGTACATATAATCAACAATCCTTATATAAAGAAAAAAGGAAATGTGTACTTCGATCTCTTTCAAAAAGGGAAGACAGTAACATTTTCTTTTTGAGTTCAACTCTTATAGATATAAGAAGAAATTTAGTGGTTGATAATCCTGCTAAAGAAGTCACTGACTTCCCACTTTTTGAACATACTGTATCTCACACTGACTAAAAAATAGTTTTACTGAAGAAATACAGAACTTTGGAATGCCGAAAGGTTTAGATCACCTCATGTTCCAGATAAATACAATGCTTGATTGTCATCCCCATTTCCTTAAAATAGAAAACATCAAACAATCATTACTTGCCTAAGAATGTGTTGTTCAAAATTTACTGTCCAACGTCTATTAACGAAGGAAGATCCAAAATTATTTGATTTCTCCAAAATATCTCCATCTCTGAACTATATTCTAATATAGTGTCCCAAATATACTCGTAACCAGTTGAGAAGTTAAGACGAACTATCTAAAGACCTGACTACTGAGTGACAATACTGAAATGCTTAAAGTGTTTACATTTTTAGAGGAAATAAACATATATGAATGTATTTAAAGCTCCGTTGTATATTATTGTAATAGTTTGGGATAAAGATATTCTAATTTATGATAATATTAATTTATTGCATTGTACAATACGTAATAACTAATTTAATAGTAAATGTGAACTAATAGCCCCCATGTGTATGCTTTATAAATAAAGCATAAGTAAAAAATCGTAAAATAGTCTGGGGTACCGTGTTCACGATACGATACATTTCGACCCGCGGACTGGAACCGAAACTATAATTGGTACATTCACTGCTTTAATCAGCGGTTTCCCTGGTTACTCTGATTTCTTTTAGCCGTATGCCAATGCATCATGGATTGCTCGCGATATCGCTCCTATTTAATTTCCTTTCCATCTCCAGAAGGCAAAGATCATAGGAACTTAAGTGAGCCAGAGTAAACTTATTTTGCTTCGGTTGTGCAATCTTCAATCAGCTTGGTAACCTCAAAGTAAAAATTATCACTACGCTCGAATATAGTTTAAAAAGTAGTGTTCACATACATTGATACATAAATGTCAAACACGTTACACCACGTCAAATAAAATTCTAAAGATGATCTGCATCACAATTGTAGGCAGGTATATATAGTGCTGATGTGTATTGCAACACTTCTTGCTGACAAACATTTTTCTACGTACACGTTATTTCATGTAAAGTGTTATTCATTAACAACGCTGTTAAAATGTGAGAACGAGCCAATAAATTACATAATTGATGCGAAGTCACAGGTCTGCAATGAAAGTGTGTTCAGCGCGTAGACATAAAGGTATATAAGCATGGTCTGCAAGAATTCCTGTTTATCTTGTTTCGTGAACGTTGTACTTCTGCATTCAACGTTTGGCATAGTGAAGACATGAAGATTTTATTTAGGTATTCAGTTTATTTGTTGCTCTGCTGTAGCATTGGTAAGTTTTGTTTTTCAATAATAATAATAATAATAATAATAATAATAATATATTATAGTAGAACCCGAGGAATTGCATTTCACATAAGAAAGACCTGAAGTAAAGTTTCATCAGAAAAGTGCTGTATACTCCCGATATAGAAAACCGAAAAACTTTAAAAATATTTTTCATGTCGTTAGTCGTTATTATTCAAGACTAATGAATTGAGAAACTTACAAATTCTCGAAAAGAATATAGTCATTACACATTGAAAGCACAGAGTTACATAAACATGTTTCTCCAAATGGAATTAAAATGTCTTATATTTTGCAAGAACTGCACATGAATGCTGTTGAGAACATCATGATGAAATCCTACTAAATATCCAGTTAGACATAAAAACATAATACTACAGATATAATTGTAAGCGCAGCACATTTTTTGTAAACGCATATGTCAGGTAATTCATGGACATTGCGCGTACATACATTCACGATTTTAGCATTTAAAAATGTTCATTTACCTCTGATCTTCAAAAATTCGCTACAAAATATTTTCTTTCGATCTATCTATCGCAACTGGCAAATCAAATGACAACAAACCATGACAACAAATTAGATGGTATTTACAAGGTTTTGAAAGGGAGGTTGTTGAGGGTGCTATTGCTTAGATAATTGGAAGAGCATTAGCAAAAACTGCGACGACAGAAATTTTGTGCATTGCCTTGCTGTGTCGCCGTCAGACGCAAAAATTCTGAAAAGTCGACTCATAATTGTCAAAGATTAACACTTTGCCGTAAAAATCATTAAGTATTAAAATAATTGTCATGGTTACCTCTGTCTGGACGAACACAAACGTTCCCCTTACGAACTCTACGTCATTCATGATTTCTGATTCTTCCTGCGCCTCAGAGAACAGATCACGGAGACTGCATTTTAATGCTTGCTGCCAACGTACCACCAACTTTTATTGCGCCCAATACCCATATTGCTTAGCTTCGCTACACGATTGATACGACACTGCTCGCGGCACCAAATTATCAAACAATGCGATCTCGTCGCGTCTTATGAGGAAAAAATTGGATTCTGGGAAATCTGACATTGGGTAACCTTTCGTCGTGCGTGCCCAGGAGGTGGTGCGATCTATTGGTCACTTTTGGAAAGTCCGTTACAAAGAATTTCCATGTCAAATGAATTTTCTGCTATTTGTGAGAGAATTCGCGTCTTTCGGGGGGGCATGTCGCACGTGGGAAGTTTGAAATGTTTGATACTTTCTTCTTAAATGCCTTCAAAGAGTAGCGAAACTGAGGTGTTCGACGCGTGGCGCCAAATTTGAATTAATTTGGCCATGTGCCAACAGACATAATGAAAAAATAACGGCAGATAAGCTCTCAACCTATTATTTTTGTGATATTAATAGAATTTAGTGTTTACGCAATTAAAGTATAAAATTTGAATATAATAGCAAACCACAACAAATCTAGGTTCCGCTACTTTTCATTTAAAGCACGTATCATGAACTCTGGTTGAGTAGAAAGCTCCAATTTCTTTCTAAAAATACAGAACTATAGTGTCTTAAATACACAAATTACAATAATATTAATAATAGTAATATTAATAATATTATTAAGAATAATAATTAACATTGATAATTTGTTATTTGGAATATGGAGGAAAAATCATGATTACTTGTAATATGGCTGTCGCGTGTTATGAAAACCTCGCAAGCAAGGGGGAAGAGAAAGTTATGCTTTGACTATTCACAGTGGTATTGACATTCCCCGCCGGGAATTGAATCTGGAACTCGCTGTATACCCCCAGTAGCTGTAACCATTTAAGCTATTGATACAGTCAACTACGTGAATAGTCTTTAGGGAAAAAAGGGCTTTGTTGCTGATTTTACAACCTGATGACATTTTATCACCTCGTCAGAATATTATGAGTTTAACAATTACGTTGGAATTTCCATGAACATCGTTTATAAAATTTGCAGTATTTCATAATCGTATCTATGAGGTAGCAACAGAGGTTCACAATTATTTTCCCACGTAATTGTTGAACTTATAACTGTGACAAGGTGGCAGACTGTAAAGTACAGTCACCAACTGGACTCTTATCCCATAAAAGTTATTCGAAGGCTCGATGACTTAACGGCTATTGCCTCAGGTTAGGTCAACTGGTTGTGTACCACAAGATACAGATCGATGACCGGATGTATGAGAATTCAGTCGGTACGCTCAGTATAAGAACAGATTGAAAAAAAAACAACTATTTGCATTTTTCAATCAAATCAGAACTGTTTAATAATGAAACGTTATTGGTTTTAGAATTTGCCACAGGTTCCTGGGTATCTAACAAAACCATAGACACCTCTCACGAGGCCGCAGGCTGCACAGCTTCCTTTCAACTTAGGCGTGAATAGGAAATCAGTAATATAGATAATTTGGTTTCAGTGTCGGCGTTTCCTGAACCGAGGTACGCATGCACGCAAGGCAATGCAATTGGCATTCGCCAAGTCTGCGACGGGATGGCGCAATGCCTGGATGCCTCCGATGAAACAAATGATCTGTGCAGACGTATGGTGTGAGTGATTTTTCTTTTGTTTTGGTTTGTTTTTGCTTTTTGCTTTCCTCCCTATACTGCATTATAGTGATACAAAGTATTGGAATCGCCATTGAATTTTTGGTCGTAAAATATATGTTTAGGGTTTTATGAGCTGTCGTTGTCCAATTTAATTTGAGCACGTCTAAATGAAGAAAAAGAAAAAAAGTAATTTCTCATATCTTTCACTAAATTTTGATGAAACGTAAAACATCAAAAGGTTGCCATAGACATGCCTGCTCCCAACTCCCAACTCTCAACCAAGAAATATGACCGGTAGAATTGCAGAAAACAAACATTAGTTTACAACCACAATGCAAGTGCATTCACAGGGTTGTTTGCAATGTAACTGTTGTGACACCCGTATTGTGCTGTAGTATTGACTACTCTTATATCTTGTTCGAACCGATACTGCATGGAGATTGTTTTGATTTTTTCTCTGATGTGTATTTAGATGTACACGATTCCAATTCAAATGCATGTATGGAGCATGCGTGCCAAAAGAAAAGGAATGTGATGGAAAGTCTGATTGTGCAGATGGTTCTGATGAGATGAATTGCGACTCAAATGGCGAGAAATGCAAGTAAGTGATCCTAGAGAGTTGTTTATTTTACAATTCTTTTTATTTGCTGTCGCTAATGTTAATTTTATAAACAGCAATGAGAATATTTAATTATTTGTTTTCTGTTCATGAATTAATAATAATTAATATCCAAAACCTTTTTATGCAGTCATTCAGAATTTCGTTGCACTTCGGGCGACTGCGTGCCGTTCGAAGCTTTATGTGATGAAAAGAAAGATTGTCCGGATGGTTCTGACGAAATGGATGAGGAGTGCAGAAACAAGAGGTAACTAAGATGATTCTGAAATATATATTTAAAAAAACTTTCCTTAAATGGTCGAATAGTACAAAGTGTACCTACAAATATGGTGTTAGTCCGACATCCCTAAGTCCTTTGAAACTTTGAAAATTGCACATTCGAATCTACCATGCATCTTTTGCTGAAGAGGTATTCGTGAGATGGGTGATAAATTAATAGGATTCGGGATGCAGTTCCACAATATTGTATCATCGCTGCACGTAATACGTGCTGATGTAGCACCAGATAATAAGTGCTGTTGTAGCACCACTAGTTTTCCTGATTGTAAGTCGTATGCATTAAAAGTATAGTTCCAATTTCTCCAGCTGTTTCAGATGCAGGCTCAAATCAATTTTTATATAAAGAGCAACACATCAAATATATTAATTCCAAGACACAAAACGTTTTGAAGTGGGTATATGTTTGAAATTAACACTTTCTCATTATTTTCATTTTTAATTTGATTATAATTTTACTAATACTTGATATTAAACATGTTTAGCGTACGTTCAGAAATTTTAACGATTAAGACTTCCCTTCAAACGAAATGTAATATGAAATAGAATGAGTTATGAAGGTAATACATTTTGATGTGTTTTTCGACGTATGAAATAAACGCACCAGTAGTGGCACAATCAAGACCATTTTAGTAGTTTTCTCAAAGTACTTGTGCTTCAATATTAAATTTATAGTGAGAAACACAATGAGCGTTTGTTATAGCTATTTCTGAATAAATAATTTTCTTAATGTGACATTTTTTATTTTTTTCTATTTTTATTAATGTATATACAAATATTGATACAGTAGTGGCCACTTAAAAATTGTAATATCATAGTAGAGGACAGATACTCGACTAAGTAACTTCTCCTTTTACGCTCCGCGATATTCCACCCTTCTACGTTTTAGAGTTCGAAAAAGAGTCCTCTTAAAGTATCGGTTCATGATTACTTATTCTAAATGCTTTCAGCGTATTTATTCCAAAGGTTTTCAGCTTGTTATTTAAATATAATTTAAGGAAAAATGATTGAATTATCTTTATTCTAACCCTCTCCATTATAAGGCATAGACTTTCCATTCAGAAGCTTTGAGGAAATGGGAAGACTCCAATTCTTATTAAATTCTTGGCTGCGCGGGACACGCCGCGTCCTAGGCACAGGTGCCAACGTTTCGCCCACCATTCTGCGACCTTCCTCGGGGCGAAACGTTGTCTGAAATCTGTGTCTAGGCCGCGGCGTCTCCTGGACAGACACGTAATGAAGTCTGCCGCGGAAGCCTAAGCTCTCCAATTCTTATTCTTCAAACTTTATGCTTAAAGTAGGGCCCACTGACGCACCTGCCACTGCACCGGTGTATTTGCTGCTCAACGTTTTCGGACTTCAATTGTGCAACATACTTTCATACGATCGAAGGCTTCCGCGGCCGCAGCCAGTAGCTACTTTGCTGTCCGGAAAACGCTGCGAACCAGGCACATGTGCCGACGTTTCAACCGCCTTTCTGCGACCTTCTTTGGAGCGAAATACCGCATCATTCGACCTTCCTCAGGGCAAAGGAGACATTTAGTCTTGGAGGTCGCAGAATGGTAGCCGCTTCGTTGGCATCTGTGCTTAGGACAGCCAAGCACGTACTGAACCCTGCCGCGGAAGCCTACCCTCTCGTGCAAGTATGTTGTACAATTGAATGTCGCTCTCCGATTCTTATTTTTCAAACCTCATGCTTAAATAAGGCCTACTGACGCACGTGTCATCGCACCGGTGAATTTGCCACTGCTCTAAGGCTTCGGAATTCAACTGTGCAACATATTTGCATATGAGCGTTGACTTCCGTGGCCGAAGTCAGTAGCTACTTGGCTGTCCGGAAGTCGCTGCGAACCAGGCACATGTGCCGACGTTTCTGCCGCCTTTCTGCGACCTTCTTTGGAGCGAAATGCCGCATCATTCGACCTTCCTCAGGGAAAATGAGCCATTTCGTCTTAGAGGTCGCAGAATGGTAGCCGATTCGATGGCACCTGTGCTTAGGACGTGACGTCTCCCGAGCAGCAAAGAATTTAATAAGAATTGGAGTCTTCCCATTTCCTCAAAGCTTCTGAATGGGAAGTCTATGCCTTATAATGGAGAGGGTTAGAATAAAGATAATTCATTCATTTTCCCTTAAATTGATTTAAAGAATAAGCTGAAAACCTTTGAAATAAATAAGCTGAAAGTATTTAGAATAAGACATCATTAACCTAGTGGTAGTAGTAGCTTTCAGTGGCCTCTTTTTCGGACTAAAACGTAGAAGGGTGGAATATCGCAGAGCGTAAAAGAAGTTACTTAGTCAAGTTTCCCGGTCAGCCAAGCACGTACTGACCCCCGCCGCGGAAGCCTACCCTCTCGTGCAAGTCTGTTACACAACTGAATTCCGCTCTCCGATTCTTACTCTTCAAACGTCGTGCTTACAATGCCACCATTGACACAGTCACTGCCCCGGTGCAGTTCCCACCGTTAGATGTTTGGCTGGATGCGAGATGCAGTGCCACAATATTTCATCATTGCTGCAAGTAATAAACGAGCTCTTATAGCACCACATGTGTGCTGTTGTAGTACCACTACGTTTCCTGATTGTACGTCGTATGTATTATAAGTATAGTTCAAATTTCTCCGGCAGTTTCAGAGATCCATTTTCTCAAATCCATTTTTATATAAAGAGCAACACGTCAAATATATTAACTCCAAGACACAAAACGTTTTGAAGTTGGTATTTGTTTGAAATTAACTTTCTCTTTATTTTCATTTTTAATTTGATTATAATTTGATTAATACTTGATACTGAACACGTTTATCGCACGTTCAGAAATTTGAACGATTAAGACTTTCCTTCAAACTAAATGTAATATGAAATGGAATTAGTTATGAAGGTAATATATTTTGATGTGTTTTTCGACATATGAAATAAACGCAACAGTACTGGCACAATCAAGACCGTTTTAGTAGTTTTCTCAAAGTTCTTGGGCATCAATTTCAAATTTGTAGTGAGAAAAACAATGAGCGTTTGTTATAGCTATTTCTGAATAAATAATTTGCTTAAAGTGACGTTTTTAATTTTTTTCTATTTTTATTAATGTATTTACAAATATTGATAGAGTAGTGGCCACTTAAAAATTGTAATATCGTAGTAAAGGACAGATACTTGACTAAGTAACTTCTTCTATTGGCTCAAATCCATTTTTATATAAAGAGCAACACATCAAATATATTAATCCCAAAACACATAACGTTTTGAAGTTGGTATTTGTTTGAAATTAACACATTCTCATTATTTTCATTTAAAAAAATTGATTATAATTTTGATGTGCAGCAAATGTATATGCGCAGCGTAATATAAAGCGTTGGCCGTTGCATTTAGCCGTGCGCGTGCGCGCAGGGGCAGCTGCGTGGTGGGGCCGCTGCCGGCGCACGCGCGCGTCGAGGCCCCGGGCTGCTCGCGGTGCGCGGCGGGTGGCGTCGCCCCCGCGCGCCAGGAGCTGCGCTTCACCTGCGACCGGGGCTTCCGCCTGCGCGGCGCCGCCTCCTCGCGCTGCGGCGCCCGCGGCGCGTGGCGGCCGGCCTTCCCGTCCTGCGAGCCAGGTGGGAGCGATTGGTTGCTTCCTTCATTACTAGGGATTTCGGGGGCGTCAACTGCTAAGATCGTTAAACCCGTAAGTGAAGTGTATGCTTTTTGATCGGGCGGCCGGCCTTCCCGTCCTGCGAGCCAGGTGGGAGCGATTGGTTCCTTCGTTCACTACTAGGGATTCCAGTGCGTCAACTGCTAAGATGGTTAAACCCGTATGTGAAGTGTGTTTTTTGATCGGGCGGCCGGCCTTCCCGTCCTACGAGCCAGGTGGGGGCGATTGGTTGCTTCCTTCATTACTAGGGATTCCGGGCGCGTGAACTGCTAAGATCGTTATACGCGTAAGTGAAGTGTGTTTTTTTATCGGGCGGCCAGCCTTCCCGTCCTGCGAACCAGGTGGGGGCGATTGGTTGCTTCCTTTATTACTAGGGATTCCGGGCGGGTCAACTGCTAAGATCGTTATACCCGTAAGTGAAGTGGATGTTTTTTTATCTTGCGGCCGGCCTTCCCGTCCTGCGAGCCGGGTGGGAGCGATTGGTTGCTTCCTTAATTACTAGGGATTCCGGGCGGGTCAACTGCTAAGATCGTTATACCCGTAAGTGAAGTGGATGTTTTTTGATCAGGCGGCCGGCCTTCCCGTCCTGCAAGCCAGGTGGGAGCGAGTGTGAGTGAAGTGTATGTTTTTTGATCGGGAGGTGGAGGTCATCTTGACCCGCTGGATGGCGACATCCGGCGCCGACCTACTGTTGGCTAGCGGGGTTTTCCCCCAATTAGTAGACCACCGCCCGAGCCAGGACAAACTCTAAGCCTCCAACCGGTCTCCCTGCATGTGTGGTAGCGTAGTGAGTGTATGTGTCGGTGTGTGTAAGGGGTGAGGATATGGCAAGGAGTAAGAAAGAAAAATCGTGCGTTATCCGTGGCCCGTTTGTTAGGGTACTGCTCCGGCATTGCCTGGTATTGATTGGAGAAAACTACCGATCAGGGCAGCCGGCCGCTTCAATTCCCCTCGACTGAATTCGACATAGCTGACAAGATAGTGTCGAAAATCCTGGCAACGTTGAACGCAGGACTTCCCGGTCAGAGGCATCGGTTGACGCCCAGAGCCGGCTCGAGACCTCGCAGCGCCACTTTAAATCGAGGTCTAGCGTACAGGATTGCCCTCTTGTGTGCCGTGTGCAGCGAACGTGCCGATGGAGGGCCACTGCCCGGCCGTGGCCGCGTCCCCGCGCGTGGACGCGCGCTGCGAGGTGCCGTCGGGGCCCGCGCGCGGCGCCGTGCCGTGCGACGCGCCGGTGCCCACGGGGACCGTCGCCTCCTTCCAGTGCCGCCCGTTCTACGCGCCCCACGCCCCCGCCGCCCTCACCGCCGCCAGCGTGTGCCGCGCCAACGGCACCTGGAGCCAGCCGCCGCCCACGTGCTACCCGGGCAAGTGCATTTCCGTCGGCGGCGGCGAGTTTTCTTCCTCTTCTTCTTCTTCTTCTTCTTTCTTTTTTATTTTTTCTTCTTCTTTTTTTCTCGTTAATCGGCCGACTAAGACTACGCATGCAAGCATCCTGCATTTACCTTGGCTCAGTTTTTATTTATTATCGCGGTGGCAGGTGCTTGCAACAACTTTTTGGGGGGGACCAGCATTTTTAGCTGGATCCGATTTTTATCCCCCACGGTTGTTAGCCCTGGGGGTATGGAAGATGAAATGATGATATGATGATAATGGGGGTGAAAGGGGGTGAACACATACAGACATACACAAATACACCCATGCCCGAGGCGGGATTCGAACCCGCGATCTTCTGGTCCGAAACCACTCCGGCACTACTGCCTTAGCGATCTCGGCCATCTGATCGGCTTTTTCTTCTTTTATTTTTCTTTTTCTTTTTTATTCTTTCTTGTCTTTTTTTGACGACTAAAGCATGTGCATGAATGGAACACGGTGTGGCGGGTACGTATTTAACTAAGTAGAAATATTTCTCAATGAAAGAAACAATGATTTCAGTCAGTTTATATCACTACATAATTATACTTTCGACCTTAAATGTGAGGTCCTCTTCAAAATTTTTCGAATAGTGAGGTTAAGTATGCATGGACAACCAATAGAGATCAGGTAGCACATTATAGATAAACGGGTACCATTTAAAATTAATCTATGTTAACAACATCGAATTATACGAATAATCCATTTTTGAAAGTAACTTTTTCTGAGTCCGTGGATATACAAGAGCTAAACATGTTGATCGCAGATTCTTCAAAAATTTGTGATTATTATGTAGTCCTTTGTCATTTGTTTTCGTAGTTCTTTAATTGGTTACGCAAGGATGGTTTGTATTCATTGCTGAGGCCGAAGGCAGGAGTCTCACCGCCGACTTGGAAATGCGCCACTGAAAGCGTCAAGTAGGCTGTATAATTTATTTTCTAAGCTAACTTAACCCACTACCTTAACAAGTACAGCATTTTGAATATCCAATCAATATATAGCATATTTTACACATGCTTTTTAATCCATTTCCTTTGGCTGTTTGATGGAAAAATACTCGCTTGCCAGAAGAGTGATTTATTGGTTGGTGCAGCTAGTTGCCGTCCTGAATGTTTCGCGATTTACTACCCGGTCGTTGTCGGAGGAATTTTCAAAATGGAAATTCGTGATTTACTCGCTTTCCTTTGTAAGGGAAGTGTGACATTTAGTTGTATATGAAAAGCAAGGAAATGAATCTCAAGCTTAATAAAGTAAAATTTCCATAGGATTCAAAGCATTTCCTTGTAAAATATTCAATGAACTTCCTGTGGGCGGGATAGAAGACAATACACATTTTTCGGTCCTATAAGAGTATTGAGACTCTTTATTCTGAGTAAACATCTTTTTTATTCTGAAATGACACGCCACCCCAAGACTTAATCAATGGGTATTTTCTAGCCAGAATTATGATTGTAACATTGCTACTGTTCTTTTCGTAGTATTCATCATCATTTCATCAGTGGCTCCAAATAACACGACAAATAAGATGGCACCAAGTTAGGACCTACCACGTGTTACATCCATTTTATTTAGAGTCACTGACGATGGCTCCCGAAACACAGTCACAGATCATATATTTCAGGATGACAAGGGCGATCTAAGAAAGGAAGTTGTTGCATCCACGCGCCAAGTAGTCGACAGTCTAATGTACAGGTTATTGGGTGCTTAGCAAACTTTAGGGATAAAAAAGGTCCATTCAAGAAGTAATATTCAAATAACTTTTTACCCCATTGCACCCTGACTGCCAAGAATACATACCAGTGACCTCTACACTTGTCCTGGACAGTGTAACATGTCAAGAACTAATATTTTTGGAAAATAAATTTAGCTATGATTACTTCTTACGGTTAAATCCATGTAGCCCCATGATCAGTCTGATTGAAAATGCCTTGTCTCATTAAATCTTCTAAAAAATAAAATTTATTGAAGAAGTTGTCAAGAAAAGAACAAATTTAGGCCTCTCTCGATTAGAATTCCGACTTCAGGATTTAGAACGTATTATATTAATAATATTAATACCATAATATAAACAATTTCGCAAAATGTATTGCTCATGCATACAGATTCATTCCAAACGATTTAAACATTTTAGATATTGCTGTGCAAATAGGTTCTTTTAACAAATTATTTATTTATGTGTTCGCATAGTTTTTGAATTAATGACATATATTCGTAATATAATTCATTTTCTTATTTGTGTTATTAATTTTAATGCAATGAGCATTAGTTTAAATGAGTTGGTATTAGGTTCATATTGTATGTGTTTTAGATTCGATTTGAATTAATTTGCTCTCGTATTGAATGTGGTAGTTTTCAATGTGATAGTATTTATTCAAGTGGTAGTTACTAATATGAGTTGATTGTGCCTTGACCAAATATGAACGTGCCGTTCTCAATTTTGGCGTGTTTGGTCTCATTTTGAAATTATGAGTGTAGTACCAAAATGTTCATTTTTATATGTCTCAGTCATACCGTAATGTATATTAAAACAAAATTGATAAAAACTTATGTAACATATCATAGCATTAGGTCTTAAATATATACAATTTTCGTTTGAACATTTTTCAAATTCATTCTGGGGTCGGGTGTTGTTCCTTCCCCCTTCTGCCCACTGGTGTTACCAGTGGTGTTACCACTGGTGTTGCCGGAATATTATAAGTTGGTCACTGTTAATTAATTTATAAACTTTCCAGAATGCGGAAAATTAGGCCAGGAAATAACTCCTCTGATCGTGAATGGACTGCCAGCTCAGTATGGAATGTGGCCCTGGCAAACAGCCCTTTACGTCCTCCAGGAAGGAAACTGGACGTTTTGGTGTGGGGGAAGTTTAATATCAGATAATGTCGTGTTGACCGGTAAGTTACTAATCGTTCGTACTTCCTTGTCTTACGGAGAGGTGACTACTTAACGACTTAAGAAAATATTCGGAAGAAAGCTATTTGTAAAATGGAAGGAAACACATTTTTTATGAATGCACGGAAATTGAACTTCGTTTTTTAATTAGATGCTACGTTACCGTTTTAATATTTATAAAAATTAAAACCAATAAAAAATACTTTCAAACAATCAACAATTGTGCAAAGTTTACAACAAAGACATATTTTGCGTGTTCGAAAAGCCAAATCCCTACTCTTGTCTTAAGACGCATGATAACTAGTAGTTACACAGTTGCGGCAGTTAAGGAAGGTAATAAGAGATTGTAAAGGTCGATGCAGCTCTATAAGTGAACAAAGAACCAAAGTAACACTTTATTCCTGACTAATTTAAATTATTTTTATTGAAGTTTATGTATTGCATATACATACTGATAGAGGAAACATACTTATTTAAATGTCTTATTATCAATATAGAGAAATTTGTAATTTAAAAAATTGTCAAAAATAGTATTCAAACATTTGTATTTGTACGTATTTGTGAAATATTTTCGTTATAAATTCATCTGCATTTGGAACAACGGTGTTGAGCGTTGGCCTCCTCAACTTCAAATTAATTATTATGCACCCTGACACCTTACGATATAGCTACCATAACAAGATATTCGATTAAAATTAACAAACACACGCTACTCAATTCCTGCTTACTCATTGCGTTTTATCGGAATTAATCTTCCTCTCGTCACTTATACAGACGCTCAACAAAATAACATTGACAATCGAAGAATCCAATTCCTTGGCTATTAAATATGAGATGACAACTCGTTTTAAATGCTGAAGCTTCTAATTCGCTGTTGCTTAGGTAACGATATTGCAGCTTTTCTCACAACAAGCCAACAACCACTTTTTAATTTTATTACTTTCTCGTATACGTACATACACGGAGTAATATTTGCATACGTAGTATAGAGAAAGTTACATAATGCTGTGGAAAAATGTTTACGAAATTTCGAGGGAAATACACATTTTGGAGATCTGTTGATACCGAAGAAGTGTTGTTTTTTCACAACCCCCGCCCGTCCGTCTCTCTGTCTGTCCATTCGTCTGGTAAATGTGAATAACACTCAAAGATCTGCGATTTAGAAAATCATTCATTAGTTTTTGGGTGTACTTTACAAGAAGCCCCTGAAACATTTTTAAAGTTTTCTCAAAAATTGTTCCAAACTTTTTCTTGAAATTATTTGTAAGAATAAAGTACACTTATAGAGATAGAAGGTACGGTTTTTATTGTTAACTGTAAATTTTCGTAATTTGGAAACGATTGTAATGATTTCGGTGTCTTCTACAACTATAAACATGAAGAAAGAAATTTTTCCTTCAAATAAAATTTGTTCACCATAATTAGTTCTTTAACTAAGATAATATGCATCTCTCAAAAAATTAGTATTTTTCGGACTGTATTGAGTGAAATATGTGCAACATTGCGCCGTCGGTGGCCCATTAGTTAGCTTTTCACGGCGCAACCCCGGATTTGATTCCCGATCAGAGCAAACATTCATTATGTGCTTCCCTTGCAATGTCCCAATACCTGTTGCTGGATGCCGGTGAATTCTCAGGTTGAGAAAACCAGAATACTGCTTAGGGATGGCTGCTGACCCCTGGCCGTAAGGCCGGGACGCCGCTTCTAGGCCTTAGTTCTTAAAAAGCTGTTGTACCAAAGTTAATGCTATGTTAAAAAATAACAAAAAGAAATTTTCTCAGAAAATGGCTTCAAATTATTTCTTCAACTTTTTGATAGGGATAGTGCTATGTGCACTCTATAAGATGACATAAACCCCATTCTGATCTATTCTTTTGTTTGTTTTTCAAAAATTACAAAAACTTTTTCATTTGTCTCTTACGTGGTTAATATTTACGTTAGCGGCATATTGTCCACAGTATTGCATTACGATTACATGTGCTTTAAGTGTTATAAAGTTTTTCAAACTATCAAAAGTTTTTTTTAAAAAAGGAAACCAAAATTCCTCATATTCAGACACGCCCAAACGCTATTTTCTCAAACATTTTCTATTTCGGGTCAAAATTTTTTTCTTCAAACTTTTCGTGCGAATATTGCTAATTGTACTGCTTAAAATGACATCAAATTATTTTTTCTGTATTTTTTACACAAACTAAATTTTTAAAGTATCTCTCACGCGTGTAATATGCACATACATTACTAGCGATTTGTAAATATTTTTGCATTTGTGAGTGAAATTGGTTCAAACGAATTTCAATGAAGTTATTCGACAACTCAATTTTTTTCTGTGAAAATGAGCTTTAAATTTCACATTTATGGTATCGCTTAAACAACATTTTCTTAAAACCGACTTCAAATTTTTCATCGATATTTTCCGTATTGACCCAGGGTTGTTCTTGGTTTTTTTTTTTTTTAATTCTTAAACTAACATTTCGGTTTTACAATTACGAAAGCGACAAATCGAGAAATTTTAAAAAAATGTAGTTTGGGCGGCGATAGATGATAGCTGGCAAGAGGATGGGGTAAGTCCGAAAAACCATTCCCGACAAAATAAATTAGAAAACTAAGCAGTACGAGATCGACTGTGCCATTCTATAGCAGCACTAGATAATTCTGCAAATTATACGTCGTAGCTACGGCACTCACTGCAGCCGGCCTTGTTCTGTGTACCTGAGCAGTGAAACCTGTGGTTCGCTTCAAAACACGATTCTCATTGTTAGTAGGTTATTTCCATGCGCTAGACATCTGAGTATCACTACAATTAGAGTTAAAGTTATCAAGAGTTATTTTCCCCAGAAATTGCAACTGCATAAAAATGGAGGGTTCATTTTGAATCCTTGAATTCCGTGAATTTAGATGTCATCGTGTATACACTTGTCGGATATTTTCACCTCACATCCACCGAGGAGTAACCTCTCGAAATGTATTGTGAAATGATATGTAAAGTTCATGTTTTACCTATGTGATGGGTTTCTCCTCAATATTCGATTACGATTCGTACCAAAATCAAATCATCAATCTACCGTTGCTCTTTTCAGCTGCTCATTGTGTCTGGAAGCAGAAACCCGAGTATCTTCGTGTCGCTTTTGGAAAGTTCTTCAGCAGTTACGAGCGAGTTCAAGAGACGACTCAATTTCGAGATGTGAGTTAATTAGAAATAAAAAAATATTTCATAAATATTGTGTAAAGGAGATATGTCAGAGCAAAATTCTGGATTGGAAGATCCTGCATCTAGGGATTGGGAAACAAAGGACGGAATAATCGAAAAAAAAACTGGCCTTATCACTTTATTGAAGAGCGAGCGTAGTGTACACGTACAAATTAAGTACGGAGTACACTGGTCATACCACGTTCTTGGAACGCTAGCATACGGTATGAATATATAAAATTTTTGGAATATTCGGAATGTGCTCGCCTTACCGCGTTTCAGTCATGGTGTGATAGAGTAGTGCGTGTAAGGGTAAGGACAATGATGAGGAAGGAAAGATTGGGCATGGTCCATGCCCCATTTTTTATGTTACTACTCCGGCAATCTCCTGGTGTTGATCGGAGAATCCACGGAAAACTACTTATCAGAGCATTTGACCGCTACAATTCTCCAGACAGCAGTGTCACTCGACCTAGCGATCTGGCTTGTCTCGCATATCCTGCCACCAACGAAACTCCAAACCTAGGACCGACCGGTCAGAGGCACTGCAGTGACATCAGTTGATGCCCTGAGCCACTTTAGCTGGTGCAAGTTTGTGTTTAGATTAGGATAGTGTTGTTTTGGTTTCTGATGATTGAATTCCGACCATTGCTGACTTATTCAAGGAAAAAATGGCAAATCTCACATCACCAACATCCGGAAACGCTGCAACTATACATATAGAACTAAAGTCAAAACTATACCCGCGCAAACGCCAGCAATGTGAAGCACCATTCAATATTCAACGTACTACTTGCTTGTGCTACTTAGCTGCTTAGTGCTCCTTGCGATAGACAAAACTTTTGCAACAAGTTGCATTCAGTGAAAGAGCTTTCTTATCTTCATCCAAGTTTTGTTGAACAATGTAAATGTAGCTTCACTATGCGCATGTTTTGTTGAACTCCCCTTTCGCTTGTAATGGTAGGAGCAGTGGTAAAGGTAAATTAATATTTTGTTCGCAATGCAAAAAAAAAAAAAAAAAGTTTATTTTTTCAAATATTGCTAATCTCGCGCTTTCTTTAAATTTATTTTTATTTATTTTAAACTTTTACTCATCTTTCAACTATTTATAGTTAAAATGACGGGAAGGTATTCTGGAACTCAAGAACACGTGATGAACGATGATCTTCTCTCCCATACGGCACAGAAGTTTTTACTGTTTTTTTTTTTTTTACTAAATAAAAATAAGTCTAAATCTAAATTAAAATCTATCAGGTAAACACTTCATATTATGTGTCTATTTTTGGATCTGCTCTATACTCTCTTCGCGTTTCGTCGTGGATATATAAAGGTACTAATTCACACAATCATTATTGCTACTCGAAACAAAATACGCCATTCATTACAAAAAGAAAAAAACGTGTTTTTAACTGGAAAATAAAATGTTGGCATTTCTGAATCATCTGTTATTTCACGAAAGCCAAAAGATTCTTTCTTTTCTCTTTTTCTGAATTCCAATAACTATAAACCTGTATACAACTTGGATTTTCTGTTATTATATATTTTAGAAATTGTATTACAAATTGTAATAATGAAATTAGCAATAATAATTTTTGTTTAGATAAAAAAGGTAGTTATGCAACCTGCTTATCAAGATCAGGGCGGGAACTATGGATCTGATATAGCATTGCTATTTCTCGAAAATGCTGTGGAACTAACGTCAGTTGTAAGACCCGTTTGTGTAGACTGGAATGCAGAGTATGTGGATGACCACTTAATAGAAAACAACACAGGACAGGTATGCTAACTTCCACTTCGCGATGTCAGCTAACTTTATTTTAATAGGAACGAATATGTTCCTGACTTCCTATGCATTTATTTTCCAGATCTTAGGATGGGGTGTAACAGAAAATGACACTCATAGCGAATCACTAAGAATGACAACATTGATGGTAAGAGGTCCAGAACACTGCATTGAAATGCAACCAAGAGACTTCAAAAAGTATGTGACGTACACATCTTTCTGTGCAGGTTACAACAATGGTAAATAAAAATGTTTACTTATTATTAGGTCTCAAATATAAATTATGATTGATTACTATATCAATACAAAACACACCACATTACAAAACCTAGGAATATTTATTTACACCATTTCAAATGAATTTATTTAAGTCTTGGTCAATGACCCCATCGCTTTGAGGTTTTTCGTTCAGTTTCCGTAATCCTATGAGCAAATGCCCGTTGATTTGCTTCTGAACATAAACGTATCTTTTCTGTTAGTGAACGATTTGCAAGGCTCAATGGGTTAGTTATTCAACTAATCGTTCTTGTGGGATAGTTATTCAAATAATCGTAATAATGTTCTTGCGACAATAAGTCAATTCCTTCGCTACTGACCACATGTATTGTTAACCCAACTTGTCCCCGTAGTACATACCACAGACGTTTTAACTTTTTTATCTTAAAATAAATGAATATAAAAAACCCAATGAAATTTCTCAAGCAGTGCACTGAACCGAGATGATTTATATAGCAAACTTTACTTAAAACGTAAAGAGAACTTCAACTATCATTATTAGAAAACAAAAACCTAAAATGTCATATGAAACTAACGTAAAATGAAATATAACTGAAGGAAACAGGCAAAAAGCAGGATTGAGAGGAAATCATGGGAACTTAAACATTGACAGCGAATTCAAATCGAAAGAACCCCCACCCTGAAGAAGTTTGAAAACCCATTCTTCATGAGCAGATATTTTTTCTCAAAAGCATTGAAGCAGCCTATCATAAAAGTATGATTTTTTATTGTATTATTTAATTTCCAAACGGCTTCTTCAATCAACTCATATCAACCGTTCAACCGGCATTCAACGTTTTCCACCGACTCAAATTATCGAAATACGAGGGTTGTCTTGTAAACAGTGAGATTATCTACAAAGTTAGTATGATATCAGACATATGATGTTTTTCGGTAGGTGTCTTACAGGTCATGACATCATGGGCATTTGTGTCACAGAATTGTGCGAGAAATTCCAGAAACTGAGACATGCCTTTCATAAACGAAAGCTGTCAAATAAGAACATTCTTCGGAATACGCAAATGATCTCAGTAGATGGGGAACCAAACATCGCGTCAGTGGAAGATTTATTTTTAATTTTGTTTCGCAAGTGGTCTTGATGTGATACTCTGGCCCTTGAATCGGAAACTACTAACTGATATAAAGTCCACATTTGTTCCGGAAGTCGTCTTCTTACAAAACAAAGATTACCTGCCTAGTACAATTCTATATTTCTCACAGGTAGACTAACTATTTATTGCAGAAAAGTTATAACATCTATTTCGTTTGCAGGAACTGGTGTTTGTAATGGTGACAGCGGCGGTGGTCTCGTGTTCCCCACGACTGTGGACAATGGAACTTGGATGCTCCAAGGATTAGTCAGCGTTTCCCCACGACGCCGTGGGACCTCATTTTGTGATCCTACAAAATACACCGTCTTTACAAAAGTAATATATCTCTCGTTCAGCATATAATGTTCATTTTATACATATTCATATATAGGTCTTTATTTTATCTCGCAACACTCGCACCTCTTTGTGAGTCAATTTGGCAAAAGCGTGAAATACCTTTGGCATCCCTTTCACATTTAGCGACCCTCCAGTATTCCCGTAACTGAAGGTTTCGGGGAGGGGGAAGCAACTATGTTCGAAGAGGGAGGAAGCACTGTTCTGTTCTTAATAATTATTTTTCGTTAACTGAACTTTTAGCAAAGAGTAATCACCCACATTGTCCCTTTAAGCAACAGGAATATTTTTATAATTTATTTTCAATTACCTTAGGGCTGTGGCCACAGCAACACTGACCAGGAATTTCTACGGTTCAAGTTCCAAAGGAGGTGGTTTTTTAAAACCAGCTAATGTAACTCAGCTGAAGGACAATTCTAGCGGCCGGCAGCTCTGATCGGTAGTTCTCTCCAGTCGAATTCTAGAGCAATACCTTAACAATCAGCAATCTTTCCCTTCTTTTCTTTGTCCTATGCAATTACACACGTACACACACACGTTCAATATACTAGCACACATGTGGGAAAACTCAACCAGAACTTTGAGCTTGTCCTGGCTGGCACTATGCGTTGCTGCACAAGATACCTGGAGAAGGTATTCCCCCACCAGCCGACGAGTAGCCGGCGATATTCCAACCGATTTAGTACTAACTATGGACGGCGCCAAGCCGATTAAATAATAATTATTACTATGTTGTCATTAATCTATAATTCAGTCATTACTTTCCTCCATATATTCAATATCAGCTTTCATTTTAGAGTGTACTGAACCGAATCGTCGAAAGAGACGTTTTGTTTCTCCGCTCATTTTCCAGCCACCCCATCTTAACCCACCTTGCGTCGCTTACCCCGAAAGGATTTCGGCCTGTGTGCCTCATTCCTGACAGTCATGAACCTTCAATGGCAAAAACACAGAAACGGGAAAGTTGCTGTAGGTTATGACCTGGCGCTCAACTTCTCTGCCGTCCCGACGTGCCAGCTACGGCTTTGTCTTGACTGGCGGCCAAGACACACAGAAGACGCACCACAATAACAGCAGGTGGTCCCACGGGTTGAGAGATAAAATAAAGATCTGTACAGTCATGCTTTATTAACTGTAATTCGTGTAAAATTGTATTTGCAGGTAGCTATCTATGGAAAGTGGCTGAAATCGGTATTGTTATCTGCAGGAGTACTCCTAGATTTTTGAACCCTATTTCACACATTTCCACGCAGAGATGGCAAAAGATGGGTGCGCCTCATATCGGGGCTTTCTTCCCGAAGAAGGACACAACTACACTACCCATCTACCCACTGTACATTACCTAACGAGAGGACCGCATTCACCAAAATTGCGCACATGGTGGTCTGGACAAATCTGGGCATTCCCTAGAGCTGAGAATGTTTTATTTACTTTTCAAAACGTTAAGAAACCTATAAATAGGGCTCTGACTTTGGTGCTAAAAAACAAAAAATTTAAATTTTTGTGTGCTTAAAAAGTGAAACATATGTGTTAAAACGATGAAATAATTTATTTATGACTCAAAAGAAAGGCAGAAACCAAGATCGCGAAATGTTGCAATGTAAAACGTGAACATGTCCCCTTTGTCAACCTGCACATTTCGTCAGTGCAATCTGAGGAACTTTAGGAGCTGCTCGTGTTATAAGTGTATGTTATCGCTCAGAAATCATTATATGAATCAACAGTGGTTTGGAAATCCTCATCAGGCATTTTGGTTGGTTGTGAACAAAACTAAAACCACTCTGTCCCAGGAAATGCCAAATTTACACTGATGTGCGACCAACTAGTGATTTAAAAACTAGCGTGTCTTTCGCAACATATACTAATCCTTTGAAGTTTTAAACATGAAAATACTCAATTTTTTTATTCCATTAAAATTTAGCTAAATAAGTAATAATAGTTTGTTCGCAACTTAATCAAACCGTTTACTTTTAAGTAAAATCCAATTGCTATATAGGAACCATGTGACAATACTTAATTTTCACATAACTTTCAACGCTCAAGATTAAAGTGAAAACAATTATATTGACCTAAAAGTCCGAGCCCTACTTATACTTATTAATAACATGAAGAAATTCGGAATTTCTCGATTGATATTCGCAGTAAAACAAAACACTAAAATATCAAACTCGAAAATTGGCATCGTAAAATATTCTTGAAGTAATGGGTTTAAATTTTAGTGGGGAATTCTTGAGTGTGTTCGGAAGTCACCTTTTAAAATTTAAATTAAATCCTTAATTTTTTTATAAACTGCGTTTAAAAAACTTCTAAATCCGATATTCAGTCAGTGAGATGAAGTAAAACAATAGATATGATGCAAAGAGAAGATAGTCTTATGAATCCTTAAATTATATGAAAATTGGAAAAAATAATCATAAATGTAAAATTCATTTTATACTACTTAAAAATGTTATTTGTAATTTGAAATTAAATGAAGTAAATCTTCCTCAATCCAAAAATTGTATTGAATCAGCCTCCCAAGTTTTAAAGTAATCCTGAACCTCTAGTTGTTTGACATCATAACCAGAGTCAAATATTACCCATCTTGTGCTTTATATATTCTGTGAATTATGCTACAAAAAAGGAACTTTTCTCTAAATCATTTTTACTTTCCTGTATACATATGTATATACGAAGTATAGGGAAAGTTATAAATGAGTGTGTGCGTGTGTGTGTGTATATACATACACATATACACCATCATACCTATATATAAAACGATAATAAGAATAAACCTACTGAAATGCAAATGGTGTAGATTGTCATTCTTGAACAACATGAACAATAACGAACTTAGGAGAAAGGCAGAAGTGATTCTCAACAATATCTCTAACCTTGATATTAAGAAACTTACTATGGTGTGATCACTTAAACAGAATATGTTAAAAATGATGACCTCTAAAGCTCCCAGAGTAGCAACTTGATTTTCAGAGAAAAGAAGTAAGATGTAGAAGAATATGTAAGGAAGGAGAACAGGAGACAATGGATGGAAGAGAATTAATTGCAGTGACAGACAAAAATGGAAACTACAAGGTACGCTTAGTAATGTGCAGTAATCGCAGTACTTCTACCAAGTTTATCTTTTGTTCCTATTGATAGCCCTTCAGGTCAATCTTCTAGGTGTTCCTGGTTTATCAATTTTAGTTGTGGTCTTCAATGTCTCTGTTGACATAAGAAAAACATTTTTTCTTTATCACTTGAACTATATTTTTTGTCTCTAGTCTTTTTCTGAAATTTTTCCTAGGTGACTCCTGCCATATGTTTTGCTGTCACGTTATATATTTTAAAATTTCTTGGGATGTATTTCTTCCATTATATCAACTGATTATTCCATTCCTTTTGCTATGACTGGATTTTCTTTACCAAAGCCTCTCATCTACATACAATGATATGGTTAAATAGTCAAAATGTGAGGCTTGTTCAAACATTTGTACATTTATGACAATTTTAATTCATCTCGTTTTTGTGCTCTGATATCCTCTGGCTTTTATTTTGTTAGTAGAGATTCTCATTTCTCATTTCAATATTTTCTTATTAACACATTTGTTACTGTTTATAAGTTATCTTCAAACTCTGTTATTATGACCAAATCTTCTACAAAAAGGTTAATTTAGATCTTCTGTTTTTGGTGAGATTTACTTTCTTTTCACTTGTTTGTTTCCATTCTGATAATATAATTGCCTTTTACTATGATAAATAGACATGGTGACACTCCAACCTCTGAGTGTTGTAAGAAACTTTGACCTTTTTTTTTTTCTTCTTCTTCTTCTTTTTTTTCAGTTTTACAGAGAGCTGTGAATTTGGGTAATGACTTCGAATTCCTTTGATAATTTCTACCAGTATCTTTTCTTTCTCTAGTATTTTCCACATTAGCTCTCTAATTTCTCTAGCATATGCCTTTTCAAAATATATAAATATTAGATAGGCTGGTAAATTTTCTAAATCCATTTTGATTTTTTCATGCTGTCATGTGGTAACTGTTTTCAATAAAAATGAATAAAATTACAAAAAATATGGCCTACTGGGATTTGCCTCTGTTCTTAACCTATTAAAACCTCTTCTAAACAAAACACTTCAATAATAATAATAATAATAATAATAATAATAATAATAATAATAATAATAATAATAATAATTATAATAATAATACTAATAATAACAATCTTAATAACAACAACAACATCAACATCAACAACAACAACAACAACAACAACAAAAACAACAACAACAAAAACAACAACAACTACTCTTTTGTATCAAATTGGATACATATTCAAGAGTAAACCAACATTTCAGATGTTTCTAGGATTAAAAAAAAAATTTGCCTTATTCCGTAGTGCAGTTAAAGGAATAGGTGCAGTTTTCTGTGCTCAGTAAATGTAAACCTAAAAAAAACTAAATTTAAAAATTCTCTTTGACAGAAATCTGTCCTTTATTCTGTACTGGTGAAATCTTGCATGCTCATTCTTGTCACATTCTCTTCAAACCCCAATTTCACATTAAGTAAATTTAAAAATAACAGAAGCCATAATCTGCATGCCTGATAAAAATATGAAGCACCTGCTTAAAGAGTTTGTTAGCTAAAACACTGCAAAGTTGTATGCATTAATGTCGAACCTTAAAATGATCCTCCAATTTCACTGTGCTAATGTGATCCTGCTTTCAGCTCACATGTACAAAACAGTGACAAAATTTTGTCCTAGCATGGATCCTTAACAAATAAATCTCTGTTAACAAGTAAAAATGTTACTAAAACAATCTCTTCAATTGACTTAATAACTATTACAAATGTTCACAACATGTCATGTACTAAAGAAGATATTTTGACTTTGGTAAAGAAATTCAAAATAAATGGAACCATGACTGAACAGGTTACAAATCCAGCAAATTACACAGAACAATATATACATTTCACTCACTAATCACAAGTAAGAAAATGTGCCACAAAGAGCAAGAACTCCTCTCAAGGATAAGATCTTCACTAATACAAAAATATTTCCCCCATGTGGGAACTGTGCAAAGTCCAAGTTAATCAAGATTTAATTTTTAAAGTATGTCCAAGATTCAATCATTGGAGACAGTAATTTAGATTTAATCATGAAGCAATACTTCATTCTACTGAAGATCAAAATAGCATAAATAACTTATTTTTAGCATGAATTAAATTTGTATCGTGTTTCATTATTGTCTTGATTTAATACTGTATCCAATTGTAGTATTAGGTTTGAATAATGTTGTATCTGTAATTTTGTAATGTATCAGTAACTGTAATAGTCGCTAATAACCACAATATTAGTGCGATTATAAATAAGTTTATTTTTTTGTAATTATAAGTCATTTCACAGCTTTTGATCAAATGAATTGATTTGTTTATAATTGTCAGGAAATGTAAGGGTTCATATCTCTAACTTTATCTATGACAGCAATGTGTTTATCTCCATTTTTTATCTACGATTTTTTTTTAATTAAAAAAATCAGTAATTTCTGATATTAAATGCATTATGAAGGATCAAAAAAAAGGAACAATTTAATAGTTCTATAATTCTACTCTATGTTGTACCTTCAGAGCCCAGTTAAGGAAATAGAAGATATTTTACAGGTGTGTTATTAGTTAAATAATAAATTGCACATTTTTGGAGGAATTGAATTGAAATATTGAAAATAAAAATTCTCACGTATTCAACATTTCTTTCATTCAAACTATCATTTTTTTAAAATGGGAAATCATCTAAAAACAAGCACAAAAATTTGGGGGTAAAATTATGTGCACTGCAAGCAGTTTTGCAAGTTATAAAATTTCAAAAATTACCCCAAATTCCTATAGAATATCTGTAGTTGTTATACTCTCTCTGGCAGATCCCAAAAGGCCCAGAATTTTTGTTTACTTTTCTTTATTTGGCAAAATTGATTCAAATATTAATTTATGATCAAATTATGTAATTAATTAAACAATAATATTGTATACTATCATATCTACAGTTCATAAGTAATATACTATAAAATACCGATATGTCTATTATATAACCAAAATCTACAATGGCCCCTTCCAAACTGATTGGATGGATCTGCCCCTGACTTTTATAAAAGAAAAAAATGGGCTGCTTCAATGTTACACATGTGATGACTGCAGCAAGGTTTTTTTGTAGCAAAGAATAGCAAAAAACTAACTTGTTGCATTTATCATGCCATGTAAGTTATAGAAATTGATAGGTTTTGAATAATTATCAGCCTGGGATTATATTATATTTCAACAGTTTTTTACTCAAATTTTACAATAGTTGAGATGAAGTAGCAGGGGGAGTTGGAACATCATATTTTAATGTTAAGTAGAATTTAATGTTAGTTGGCCAATTTCTTATAGTTATTCCTAATTACCTTTTCTATAATTATTTATTAATTTTTAATATATGGTCACTAATTAGTTCAAAACTTTGTTGATACAATTATTATACCATTTGTTAGAAATTATTACACACATTTAATACATGAATTTTATTCAAATTACAGCATATATAGAAGAAAATATGTTAACAGTATGATGAAATGTTGAAACACTAATTAAACTATCTGTTTACAATAAACTAGTTTACATCTCGCTTTGCAATTTCAATTTCAGTATTTACTTGCTTTGCAAAGGAAATATGGAAAGTAACTTGAGAAAATCAATCAAAGGATAATTAATAAAAAAATAAGCATTCGTCCCAATTGATCTCTACAAAACAATTGTTGCAACTTCAATTTCGGTAACTATAACTAACAAAAGAAATTAGATCAAGTAATCACATATTTTCTCCTCTATGCTAAGAAATTCACTGGTTAAATTGTCACAAATCTTTGAACACAATCCCTCTTTTAAAAAAATGTAGTAGTGGTAATGGTGATGATAGTAGTGGTAGTGGTTGTGATAATGGTGGTGGTAGACGTCTACGGACGTCTACGGTTTACAAGCTTGCAGAAGGTTAAAAAAATTTAAGAATCACAATAACTAAAAATGTTTTTAAATTATCAAAATGAAAAATATGCTTAAGAGATTTGGTCACAGAAAAGCAGTGTCAGTTGTTGACTGTTACAGACACACACATAAAGGATAAAAAAAATATTAAAAAAAAAAAATTCCAACTCAAGAAACAGCAGTTACATATTTCAAAACTTGGAAATCTTCTTGCAAATGAGGAATGAAGCCAGAACTAATAAAGAATAGAATACAAAAAGTAAAGAATTTACTTATAACTGCAAATAAAAATATTTACATGATGAAGATAGGCCTCAGGTGTTAAAAAAGACATGATTTTGATTATTATTTAGATTGGAAAGAAAGAAAAATAAACAAAAAGAGATGAAAGTTTAAACTACTAGGAGGTATTTGTCTTAAATGCCTTTATTCAGTTTTATGAAGAAAACTAAAATCTTTATTAAAAAAAAATTTTAAAGAAAGAAAAACAGATTTGGTAAGTTTTAAAGTAGGTATATTCTATATTGATCATATGTTTGTAACAAAACAGTTCATTGAAAATATTACAGAAGTTGAACAAGATTAACTTTTGTAATTTTTATCATTATTTTTCATTTTAATTTTATGGATTTGGAAAACGTAAATTATAGATACTCACACAAAAATTATGAGAACAACTAAAAAAAATTAATATAAATAAAATTAATATTAATAGTAAATGTTAATACACATTCAATGCAATGAAATATATACAATGATGGTATGTCAGTTTAGAAAGGTCAGACGAGTTAAGCGTCAATGCTCATATTGAAGAACCAAAACAACATAAAGAAATAAAATTTACTTAAAAACACCAATTAATTAATTGTTGTAATTGTTTTGTGTGAATCAGAAATTCGGCAACTAAGGAGAAATGTAAAATTATACTTACAAGCAATTTAATTGGAATTTTTAACAGCATTTACTATGTAAAAAAATAAATAGAATTATGAGAGAGAAAAATAAGCAGTAATTACACTTACAAATCAAAAAGCAAAAACAACATATTTTCGGACAAAAAAAAGTAAGAAATATGGAATTCATTAACTTCTTTGAGTTATTTGTAGCTGGTAGGAAGAAAATAGAAAGCAGCTGGTAAAAGAAAAACAATGAAATTTTATAGAGACCAAACGTCAAACATTTTAAGTAATGGGCCTAAAAATAATGAAAGTAGATGAATAATTCGCCTAAATCCATAACTTTTCTTCCACGAAATGTAGCCTAAAGGTGAGGATAATGAAATCTTATTACCAACTTTTTATGGTTATATTTATATATGACAATAAAAATTTAAGTTTAATTTGTAAAACCCACGTTTTAATAGTTTAAATCACGTTCTCTATACAAGTAGTGTCGTTAGTTCGACCTGCAGAAAATGGCCTCTTTGGAATATTGGAATGGCCACTGCTGCACTCTTTAGGTAGTGACAAATGCATGAGTAGGAAACATCGTCAGAATTTCGGGAAGCAAATATCAGAATAAGTTTTTTTTAATTTTTAAGTGCAGTTTACATTTCAATCATTACATACTTGTAGACCTTTTAACTAAACTAATATTAAAATTACAACTAACATTGCGGTTGAGGATTCCTTAATAGTTAACTCTAATTAGGTTCCATTTAGAAAAATTACTCTATTAATTGTGGAAACTATACTTGTTTTTTTATTCCTGTGGAATAGATCGTGTTTCTGGCTAGGTTGAATCTGATTTAATTTCGTACTTGCATTTATTTGAAATAGAATTGGATGGATATATATGCGATGGGTTATGGGTTGGAGATTAGGACGCGCTAAAAAAAGGGGGTGAGGGAAGAACCACCCGTGAGGCGTTATTGCCGACCAATCACGACCCGTGGCCAAGCAGCCAGGAAATAGTCATTAGCGTCTCGTTCATTTGGGTTCCTGTCCTGAAGACGAGACGACGTCACCGTTCCAGCTATCTACATTCACTATGGTCCAGTCAGGAAGTGTTAACGAGGTAATTGAATATACTATACTGATGTTACAGTTAGGTTCTAGAATCATGACTATTCCAATTCGCTATTTTCATGCATACTTCGGCGTAACTTGCCTTAACGCTCAGTGTTTAAACTTTGCATTCTCGAAAGTTAACATGGTATTGCTATGTGTGCAAAGAAATGAGAACGATATAATGATATCGTTTCATAATAGAATATTCCTTTTCTGATCGAGAAGGCGTATACATACTTTGAAAATATGGTTTTGTGGCAAGTAGGCCTAGGTACTGAGCTTTCGACACGTAAGCATGTAGAAGTAGGTACTATCAAATAGGCTTTCCATTTAAAAATGTATATCCTAGTGTTTTCACATCTTATAACATACATTACATAGCATATTTTCAAATAATAAATATGAATATCGCTTTAGTGCTCAAAAATTTTTATTCGAGACTGCGTCGCCATCTTGTAAACGCAATGCTATGCGCCGCCATCGTACGTACGCAGTGACGCGCAAATATGAAGGACAGAATTCCCCAGTTAGTGATAAGTACATCGGGTTCTCACTTCATTTTATTATTGGCATTATATAATTACCATTTACTAATCGGCTATTCGTAAATTATATGTCAAAAATTTTCGCTAGACAGTGAACGAGGATGTTAAGCTCGAGTACCAGACATTGAGCCTGCGCCCTCAGAGGTACACGGACGCGAATGAAGGGGAAAAGCGTTTTAGTGCAAATTTATTTGTCGTTGGAAGTTTTAGCTGCCAATTGAAATGCAATGTTTCGTTGTGTTGTAGCTGGAGATGTGCTCTGAGCAGAACCGCCCTTCAGGCATCACCGGTTCCAGAGTTGACGAGCTTCTACACAGCCCACCCAATGTTTCCCTGAGGCCGTGCAAGGTAAGAGAGATATCCTGCATGCGAACAGACGCTTGATAATGATGTTGCTCATGCTAATTATATGCTGTTTGGACCTCAGAATCAGGTGTATATTGCTAAAATATTCGTGGTAGTAGTTTCAGGCGGTATTAACTTAAACTGCGATAAGACAGAGCACTTGACTAAAAATGTTTTAGTGCGTCTAATCCCATACTATTTTATTCACATTAACTTTAAAAAATTTTGCCAATCTTCTCAACTTTTCTTTCTGACTAAGCAATCCACAATTTTCTTAAAATAATTAATAATCGGTTATAGTAGGTGCCACTGCGAGTGCCTGTAGACAGTGCTTGTCATTTTAAGGCCTCGGATTTGTATGAAACTACTTATTTGTTTGTTCATTATTTATAATTAAATGATTATCTTATGTTTACGAACAATTTCTGAAGTAATATGAATCCCGTTTGATACTCTATCCATATAGGTATGCATCTTCAGCACACATTTTCATTTAAAAACTTGGTTTTTTAGCATGATTCAGTAACTTCTGCATTAGGATATATACTTCTCAGAAAGATAATTTTTATCACTCAATGCAATGTTGAGTACAGTTGAGAAATTGTTCTAGAATGAATTCCACTAGTTATGGTGTGGTTCCACTGGTCTCCATGGCATCTCTTGTTAAATGGAGTTTTAGCTAGTGTACACCAATATTATGGCAATATAGCATTTTAATATTCTGCTTTACAATGCTCAGTTGTTAAAAAAAATATTTATGAACCATATTATCAACAACAAAATCGTGTCAAGTCTGTATCTGTGCAAGGCTTTATTCTTGTTATACAGCTAATTGTCAAAATTAAGTTATTTGGCCTTCCCAGTTAATACGCCCAATTCAAAGTTTACTTTATTTTATCTATCTTTATATTTTCAACTTGACTCTATATTTTTAACATTTCTAATATCTATTTTTGAATATATTTATCAAACTTTAATTAGAATATATTTATTCGTCTTGGGAATATTTTTCAATTCCCAAGGTATTTATTGATAGTTACTTTGTAAAGGATGTCTCATTTTCTCATTTAAGACTCAAACAAATCTTTTTCCTGGTTTGAGAAAAATAAAAAAATTAAATAATTCTGTAAAAACGAAATATGAGTAATGGATAACAGTAAAAATAGATATTAACTTTTAGCAAATAATATCTGCGAACATCAATATCTAACATTTTCACAATCATTGATATCACTGGGGACAGAGAATTAAAGCTTTGGTTTGTGAAAGATATTATAAAATTGAAAATATAGCATTTTTTCTTCCAAGTTTATATATGAGATATGAGCTCATGTTTCCAGCAGTTTGTAATTTCAACGAGCACTTCCTACACTCTGAAATGCACAATATTCAAACATTCTGTCACACCAAGAGAGTCAGAAATAAGTTTTCTGCTACATTTTGCCTTTGGAGCATGTTTCTTGAAAGTCCAAGAATAGTCAGCCAGCGTATTAGAATTCAATTTGCTTTCACACCACTTCTCTTGTATCTAATGTAAGAATACTTGATAATCATTTAATGTGCATAGAATTTTCAGGCAGAATTTTGTTTTCAAGTTCAGGAAGTCTTCATTATAATAATTCTTTTTAAAATTATAATTTTTGTATAAAATATCATCACTATTTTCATCTTTCGATTTCTCAAAATTCTATATAAAATTTTTTGTTGGTCAGGCTGCTTGCTAAGCTACTACTTACCATGCTCACCTTCTGTTGGTTAGTAGTTGAACTGTACTCAACCTTTTCATCATGCATCAGTGACAGTATTTATGGACACGTAAATACACCTTATTTAAATTTTGCATCACTAAACTTAGCAAACTTCTGTCCATTGTCCAAAGTACATTGTGCCATTGGCATTGACAGTACTAATGCATCCTAATCCTAGTTCAGTATGTAAAACAAATAGGTACACATTTTTAGGATTTCTCCCTGCATGTTTCCCATTTTCCATCCAAGAATACATGCGTTACACTCAGGTCTTTCTTTTCTAATCAACTCTTTTATTCTTCCCATTATTTCAGTTCTTTGTGTAATCTAGTTGCAGAAAAGTAGTAAGTGTATTTACTTTCATTTCACCACATATAATTCATTCATTCTACAAATATTCCATCCATAAAACGGTTTTCCAATATAAATTTAAAGTTTTCTTAAGCTTCTTTCATAAAAGCAGATTTGATTCTGGATACTAATAGAAATTTTTTGCTACTAAGTAGAAGCACATCCTTGAGACTAGCTAAAGGAATCAATGAATAAGCACCATTTTGTAGGCTATGTTCCTGACGATATCTGTCTAATAAGAGAAGAAATATCATTACAAAACACTAAGACATTTTCTTCAGAAAAATAGTAATTTTAATGCAGAAGAATGATTACAATTAAAAACTTCATATTCTTTTGAAGAAGAGCTCACCCTGCAGATTGAAACCAAGGATTTCATAATGTTTTCTGGATTACTTTATATATCATACTTGATTGTTAAGTTATATTGTGTCAATAAATGTTCCTGAGATGAACAGGTTTGTTAAAAAGTTGTAACTTCATAAGAATCTTTCTTTTTTCTTCCTTCTTTTCATGTTTGTTAACAGAAATAAGTGTGAAGAGTGATCTTTGTATCCCCTCAAAATCTTACTGACTGTAAATGTCATGTTTTGTTTGCCACTTTTCCATGAAAGAAGGTGCCTAGAACACAGTAAACAACCAATATTTGTCGCCCAGACCCTTATTTGATCTCTCACTTTATTCCCAAAGGAAAGTTCATAACATGTTTTCATTAAAGAAGTGGAGTTTTGCATTTGTTGAAAGTTGAATGCAACAAAAATTATGAGGATGATTTAATAAACTCTCGATATTTAGTAACTAACGACTAATTAAAGTAAATTATTTTTAGACAAATTAAAATAATAGACTTTGTTAGGAAAAAAGTATAATTTTTGTATTTGAAAACAAAAAAAAATACTCTAAACTGTATTAAAAATCAATTACCAATACCACAGTTAAACACATGTTTACAAGTGTAATTTAGTACACGATCATCATCTGTATTTTCATAATTGAGGAGAGTTGGTTATATTGATTACGAGCTAAACATTTGTGAATTTCTGTTTATTAACTTGCCAAGACCTAGATGTCAAATTATTTTATTTATTTTTTTATATATTATATTTGCTAATTTACATGGGTAGCAGTAATATGATTTGCTTTCCCAGCAGCATTACTTCACAATTTCAAATGTAACCATCTTACTAAGCAGTATATTGCTTCCATTCCAAAAACAATTTAATGAATGAATTGCTTAATTCTATAACAACATTCAATGATTTTCATTTCATTAATTTATTCAATTTCTTTTATTTGCCTGCTCATTGACTTGTAATTGTATACCTAAGCATTATCTTTCCTCATATTTTCTGGTGCGTAATTAGACTATACTTAATATTATTAAAGAAGAGAAATTAGATTACAACAATTATATTGGCTGAGCATATTTTCTTATTGGTACGGTTTAATTATAAATATCTAATATGACTGAAATATATATTGGACTTTGGTATCTGTTTCAATTGTCATCATATTGATCAGGTTTCTAGTTTAATTTTTCTTTGACATCTTGTGCAAACTTTGTCTTTACTTTGACATCTTTTTTTGTGATTCTAAACATTGTTTTTCATCATCTGGGCACATTTTCTTGAGCTCAGTCGGTCAATACCCATACCTTGTGTTCTCATGACAGAAAGTTTATTCCTTCAAATAGAGGGTAATTAGAGATATAGCCTCAATATGAAGTATATTTATTGTTTCTGATAGTTTTACAACATAGGACCAAATATTCTCTGAAATCTTTACACAAATGTTTGTTGCCATCCATATTCTTATTTTAGCCTTCTGTATCATGAGCAAAGTGAGTCGAGATATCACTTTTTGCTGAAGGCTGGTAATTGTTAAGTTCGTAATCTATAAATTACATTTGGTTACATCTCCATTTAGTTTCTTTCCAACAAATAAGTATCATAATCAGAGGTGGGAAGTTTATTTATGCTTTTTGCCCTGAAATATGCATGCAAATATGCCACAAAAATGTTGAAATGTTGGGACATGTTGATGTATGAAACACAGTTGTTAATTATTGAGTCAATGAGTAATGAGAGAGATAGAGGAGTAATGAGATTTGTAATGAGTAGAGATGAGGCTTTAATTTAATGCATGTCCTTCTTGAGTGATATTCCAGACTTTGTTAATATATTATTCTTGGCAATTATTTTTTTTAAAGCATGTCTGCGCTTCCCACATCTTGTTTCCCAGCAATATGTAGGCATAATGCATTTTTGAATATTTTTTTCAATTGCTCCATATTTACACTCCTTTCTTGCATTTAAGTATTTTTGTTATTTCCTTTTATAGTTTGTGAAATTTAAAATTGAGCATAGTTTGTATAAACAGCATATTATTCTTAGATCCTGATGAGTGCTAGTCAGATCCTAGCAGTTGTCTTTGTTTATTGTTTAACTTTAAATTAGTGAGACAACACAGGCATATCTGGTGCTGCCATCATTCAGGTTCATTTGATAATTGTCAAAGGAAGAGTAAAATCTCACACTCGCTCACATACTCTCATATTCTCACACTCGCCTACAAATTGGGAAAGTGTGGGTTGTAATAAATAAAGATGTTTCAAAACAAAATCCAGAAAGAAAAAAATTACAAGTCATATCAACTGAAATATTATCAACATAATTACTATTGAACATTATACAAGAAAACTGGGAACAAAGCGGTCCCTAAAGTTAACCTAATGAGCAAACTAATTAATTCACTAGCTTTACAGAAATTAATAATATACACATTAAATGAAAACATTGTATATGGAAAAATTAAATTAAATTAATCTATTAATAGCATTTTTTATCAACCCAATCACACCTCTCAATTCAATTCCAGTCATAATATTTCTATTTCAATCTGTTCTCTGAATATTTATGCAGAAACCTTGATATTAGACTCAAGCATGAGTGTTAAATCAATGACTGACCTTAGTCTTTGACTTAAGTGAAAAAAAAGCAGTGGCCAAGACACATTCAAGAAGCAGAAATTAAAATATTAGGTTAATCATTAATTGAAAAGTAAACAAAACATTATATTGTTGGAAAACTCCAGAAACCTATAATTTTTTTTCCTCGCGAGTAGGCCAACTAGGACCACGCTTTCATACATCTTGCATTTACCGTGGCTCAGTATCATATATCGCGGTAGCAGGTGCATGTATCACCCAATTGAAACCTATAATATTAAACAAGAATATAAAATTGCTTATATTCTCAGCATGAGCTACGTGCTGAATTTAGAATAATGCTTTTGTGAGACAAGCACAAAATTCATATTCTACGAAACCATTTTAAAAACAATGAAGCATTATCTATTTAATATAACCAATAAACACAGAGAAATAAATTTCAAACCCATTAAATTCCACTTGGCCATTGTAGCTCTCAATTTCTTCACCGTTTTTTTATCAGTTAAGAATTAATATTTCTTAATTTCCTCTCCTTGAAATTGTACAACAAATTTCGAAATGGATTGAATATTACTTAGAATATCAGTTAGTATTGTAGATGAAAAAGTACAGGTATGTTTGAAGAAGTGAATTATTGAAAAGTTGATGCCAGGAACTTCCAGTACATTTACTTAAATTGCTAAACGTCCACTTATCCAAAGGAAAGTAACCAAAGATACTGACACTAAACTGATAGAGTGAAATAGACTTATACCCTGAAAACTCTGATAAAAATAGCATAGAACAATTTGGTTACCTCTGGTTACTGCACTTTGATTTCTTGAAAATTGACTAACTACAATTTTTTCTGCATCACCTTACAACTTCGATGTTGATTAGAGATTTTTCTTCACAAGTTATTTGTTCTCCTCAATTAGTTGTTCAATTTATGACGTGTTTATTGCTTTGAAAGTATACTTCCCACATCTTGTTTCCCAGCAATATATAGGTGTAATGCACTTGTGATCATTTTTTTTTCCAATTGCTCCATATTTACACTCCTTTCTTGCATATTTGGTACTTATATTATTTCCTTACATTGTTTGTGAAATTTAAAAGTGAGCATAGTGTGTATAAACAGCCTATTCTTAGATTCTGACGATTTCTAGTCAGATCCTAGCAGTGGTCTTCGTTTATTGTTTAACTTTAAATTAGTGATACAACACAGGCATATCTGGTGCTGCCATCATTCAGGTTCATTTGATAATTGTCAAAGGAAGAGTAAAATCTCTCACTCACTCTCCTACTCTCATATTCATACACTCACCTACAAATTGAGAAAGTGTGGGTTGTAATAAATAAAGATGTTTCAAAACAAAATCCAGAAAGAAAAAAATTACAAATCATATCAACTGAAATATTATCAACATAATAACTATTGAACATTATACAAGAAAACTCTGGGAACAAAGCAGTCCCTAAAGTTAACGTAATGAGCAAACTAAGTTAATTCATTAGCTTTACCAAAATTAATAATATATACAATTAATAAAAAAATTGTATATGGAAAAATTAAATTAAATCCATCTGTTAATAGCATTTTTTATCAACTCAATCATACCTCCCAATTCAATTTCAGTCATAATCATTCTATTTCAATCTGTTCTCAGTATATTTATGCAGAAACCTTGATATTAGACTGAAGCATGATTGATAAATCAATGACTGATCTTTGACTTGAAAAAAAAGCAGTGACCAAGACACATTACACAAGCAGAAATTAAAATATTAGGTTAATCATTAATTGAAAAGTAAACAAAACATTATATTGTTGGAAAACTCCAGATACCTATGATATTAAACAAAAATATAAATTTGCTAATATTCTCAGCATGAGCTACATGCTGAATTTAGATTAATGCTTTTGTGAGACTCGCACAAAATTCAAATTCTACGAAACCATTTTAAAAACACTGAAGCATTATCTATTTAATATAACCAATAAACACAGAGAAATAAATTTCAAACCCATTAAATTCCACATGGCCATTGTAGCTCTAAATTTCTTCACCTTTTTTTTATCAGTTAAGAATTAATACTTCTTTATTTCCTCCCTTTGAAATCGTCCAACAAATTTCGAAATGGATTGAATATACTTAGAATATTAGTTAGTATTGTAAATGAAAAAGTACAGGTATGTACATTTACTAAAATTGCTAAACGTCCACTTATCCAAAGGAAAGTAACCGAAGACACTGACACTTAAATAAACTGATAAAGCGGAATAGACTCCTACACTGAAAACTCTGATAAAAAAAGCATAGAACACTTTGGTTACCTCTGGTTATCTCAATTTGGTTTCTTGACAATTGACTTACTGCAATTTTTTCTGCATCTCCCTACAACTACGATGTTGATTAGAGATTTTTCTTCACAAGTTATTTGTTCTCCTCAATAAGTGGTTTAATTAATGACATGTTAATTGCTTGAAAAGTATAGTAGTTTTTGCAAAGTTGAGTTGAATATGGGCAACATTAAGAAATATTGATCACAAGATTTTCTCAAAAACTGTTCCAAATCTCTTCTTGAAACATTTTGTAGGGATAGCGCTAAGTGCTACTTATAAGATGGCATAAACATTATTCTATTTCATTTTTTCCTCAAAAAAATATGAATGTAATTCATTTGAAATATCTCTTCTGTTGTTAATATTTACATTACCAGCAATTTGAAAATATTTCTGCATTTTTGAGTACACATGTTTCATATGCTACCTTACATTGTTACTATAAAACTGAAATGTTTTCTGTGAAAACATGTGCCACATTCCATCCAAAATCTCTATATGGATTAATCAACTCTTCTACTAGTACTTCATAGTTGTTAGCTCATTTTTTTAAAGAAAGTTTTGTCATTAAGCTATTGGAAAATATTCATGTGTTTTTCTCTTTGGGTGTTAGGTGTTGTCCAAAATTTGTCTATTTCAGAAGGTCTCTAATTTGGGGGCACACAAATGCACATTCTGTATTTTTGCAGCCGAAAATAAGGAAAGTTTTTGTGAAACATATACAAAATGTGAATTTGTCCATATGAATTCAAGGGTTGGCCTAACAGTTTCATAGGACCCGGCTCGATGGAAGTAGTTGCAGAAAGACATCATCGCTGGCTACCAATTTATGTTTCTGAATATTATCTACCGCCTTTTTCCATCAACATTAGGGCCAATTTTTTCTTTTGCAAGGGGAATTTCTCATGGCTATATCATTAACCAAGAAACCATCTTTATTCAGTGTAGCCATGTTGCTTTTCCAATATAATAAATCAAAATTAATTAAATTTGATAATTAAATACATGTGCCTGATAGCAAAGTTCTAATTTCAAACTTGAATTTTTTGTCCCAAAACCTCTAGAAACACTTATCAGCCAATAAGGCAATTGACAATTCTAGGACACTTATTTAATATAACACTTACTAATTTGAATTATTTTTATTCTTCTGTAATGTAATCTATTCAAACACATCAAATTACACTTAAAATTACAGGTTCTCTTACCATATTATATTTTCTTTCAATACAACAATGTATCATAAAGCCACATGCTTGTAATAATTTATCACTAAATGGTTTCCTTTTAAACACATTAATTCCTTCAATATATCTACCTAGTAAATAGTAACCCTTTTCCTAATTATGTTTGCATTCTTTTGCATATTGCAGAAGTGTGTATTTTTCTTTCCGCAAGTAACATAACCCAGAGTATCCACTCTTATATCCCATCTCAGAATGCCACCATCTACATCTTTTTTTCCTGACTGTATTAAGGAACAATGGTATATGTCACTTAGCATTTTGACAAAGTAGATTCATAATTATTGGTCCATAATGTCCTAGGAGTAACACAGAACAGATGTTATCTTTTCTAATTTTGTAAATAACTTTAACTATGGGAAAATTTGGAATTTTAGGGCAGGCACCCTATAGGTGCTATTTCACGATTGATTTGTCATAGAGTTCTTTGGCCGACTGTCATCTTGAAGTCCTTACAAAACACAATGCTACCTTGTGACTTCACACAAGGATTTAAATTCAAGTGCTTTCTATCCTTATACAATTATAAAATGGGTAATTTATGCTTATATTAATTACATAAATAAAAGAAAAAGTAACAAAAATATTAATTATGTAACAGATACAGTTCAAAATTGTATTATAAATTCAGGTTTTTTATTATTAATTAAAAATGTAAGCCAAACTATAAGAGATTTGAGTTTTATAAATATATGAATAAAATAATAATTCACAAGAATATTACCTTTTTCTTTTCTATACTTGCCATATATAATGAAATAATCATTTAAAGTTTTGTCAGTAAGGTAACATTGCTCTTGTATTCCAATAAAAAAATGAGTGTGCTAATTCTTAGTGTCCTATGTGAGATTTTTACATCTAGTGATAGAAAATTATGAGACAATATGTCTGTTGGAAATCTGATGAAGTGTTGTCCAGTGATACAATCTTTTTTTGCTAATGGAGTGATTTGAATTTATACTTGCAATGAGTTAACATGAAAATATGCTAAATGCTAATTGGAAAGCCTACACAATAGTTGAAATGGTAAATGAAGGTTTATTATGAAAACTTTGTCAGTAATACAAATGGAATCTTACTTGCATTGGGAAATTAAAAATAAAGAATAATTGAAGAAGAAAAAAAAACAACAGAAATTTACTAAAAAAATATTTGATTTGACTAAAGGTAGAATGTAATGGTGTTCTACATAGAATCCCTGCACATTTTAACATTAATAAATATAAAAGGATTTTAGTAATAAATCTTATTGCAAAAATTATTGAAAAATTCTAAATGAAAGTAGTAGGGTGCAGAGAAAGAGTAAGTAGAATACTAGTTGTATATTGTGCAGAAAGTGTCTGAATAGCTTGGTGTGTAATTGAAGATTGAAGAAATAGATATGGTATATAGAATGCCGAAGTGCAGTCGTAGGGAAGTATTCATACTACCAGTGGGAAATGGTTATATTCTAATAAAAAGAAATTTAGAGAGCGTAGTTTAATAGTAGGACATGAGAAGTAATAGAACGGTAGGGTAATTGTAATTTGAAAACATATCACCCGAATTTTTCATAGTTTTTAAAATTGAATTATATATTTATATTGTTATATTATTATAATTTTAGAATTAAAAGCAAAACCTCAGCCCAGAGGCTGAAAATTTTGTGCAGAAAAGGGAACTATGGGCAAGGAAACTAGAGAAATCTGTGCATTTTCAAAGCAAAATATAAAAAAAATAACTATATATATATTATGTATGGAATAAAAATTTATTTTATTTCTATACATGTATTACAATGAAGATAAAAAGGTATTCCAGATTTGAAATTAACGAATTGCATATTCTGTGCTAAAAGTAATTAAAATAGAAATCTTACAAAAATAAATATCCACAGTGAATAAAACAGATAACAAATAAAACATTAACTTTATTATTTAAGTTAATCATAGGAGGTTCTGATCAACTGCTGCAGCTGGAAACGATTATTTCTTAGTTTGTGATTGATACTAATTATTAGGAACTCAACAAAGCATTGTCCGCATGTGGATGCTCCATTTACAGCATAAGATTATAAATTTCACTTAAAAGATTCTTTGTTCTCAATCCTTAATTTTAAATCAAGGACTAATAAATTTCATACCAATCTTATCAGAAGCAACAAATGGTCTACTCAATATGAACTGTACCTGAATATAAACCGTTTAGTGTAGCCTACTTTATATCCTACACCATGGTTTGTGATGTGAAATGACTGCTTAGAATACTGTAAGATATGAACGAATTGTCAACCATGTGCTTTCCATGTGCTTTCCATTTAATGTGATTCGTTAAAATTCACGCTCCTCCAAATAAGACTGTTGATCAGTGCTTGTATTGACTGCCAAAGAATGAACAATGTGCTAACATTGTATTTTTTACTTGGTTTTCACAGTTGGTTTTGATATTTTAAAAAAGTGTGTCGTTAATGATGTTTACCGCTTTCTTTGCAGCGGCGCCGCCTGTCCTCGCCCCTCCGCTCCCCGCCACGCGCCGCCAGCTCCTCCTCGCCCCGCTGCCCCAGCTCTACGGCGCTCGCCATCGACGAGGACTGGCAGGTGAGCTAAGGCCACGCCCTTTGCTTGCTGTCTTTATTTTTCTGTTTTTTTTTATTTCACGTTTAAGAATACATCAAAGGAAAAACGTTTCTCATAAACAAGTTTCGAAGAAATATTTCACAAAAAAAAGAAAGCATTGTTTGAAGACGTAGTTTAGTGAGTTCTAGGAGCAGCATCATATTTCTGATTCCTAGAATATGTAAAGCAGCTCAGGAATCAAGTGAAAATGGGCGAAAAGTTCTGTTAAAATCTAACGGCGCGCTTCCTCCCCAGAGTGAAGAGTGCGTGCGGAGCTGCCCTCTGTCCGTCTCAGCGCACGAGGAGACGCAGGAGCCTCTCTCGCAGGACAAGGCGTCGCGAGGCGGCTGCGGCGGCGCTCCTCGCCAGGTGAGCTACCCGCCCGCCCCTTCTGGAGGGCTGGGGACCCCTCGAACTCGTGGTCCCCAAATACGGCCCTACCCCACCCCTCCTCTTGTAGGAGGCTAGTCGATGCACAGCACTTAAACAGGATAGAACAGACTAGCCTCTTCCGGGAAGATGTTCGTTCACAATATATTCTGCAGTAGTAGGCTAATGACACGATATAAAATAGATGTACATATTGCGCTTTCTCTTATTCATTTTCACGATGGAAAAGTCATTGACGAACTCAGCTAGACGTTGTGTTGCTTCATTCTGTTACAAAAGGAATTTGGGAGATACACGGTTTGGTAAAAATAAATGGGAAAGTATTTTGTTATTGTGAAGGGGCAAAAACCAAATGCACCTGTTGAATGATAAACGCACATTTAATAAGACGAGATTACTAACAGAATCTGCAACCGTATTGATAATCTCGCAAATTCCCGAAAATGGCGGGGCTGCCTCTCGTAGATAACGCACACGACAGAAATCATAACGGAACTCGTTGCGAGAGAATGTGAGGTGCAGTGGTGGTAAGTGTTCGCCCTCTGTTGCAGAGCGTGGAAGCGGAGCCGTGGGAGATGGGGCCGTGGGTGGTGCGCGGGCCGCGAACGCCCCCTCTGTCGCCGCCGGTCTCTCAGGACAGCGCGGCCACGCTGACGGCCAGCGAGTCTTCGCTCTCGCCCGCCCCCGCTCCCGCGTCGCCCTCTGCAGCTCCAGGCGCCGAAGGGGACGCCGCCGCCGCCCCGCTGCTCCTCGCGCCGGGCGCGGTGCTCCACGGCGCCGCGGCGTCCTACCAGGTGCTCTCGACGCTCGGCCAGGGCGTCTACGGCCAGGTACGACACGCGCCTCCCGCAGGCGCTCCCGCTGCCATTCCACATTTGACTTGACCACTTTGGACAAGCTGAAAGAGCACAGATAATATTCTGCGATTTCAGACGGAAGTCTTTAACGCGAGTGCCTCTTTGTTTGGTTCAAAAAGTCTACTTTAGTGTCTAGCTGAAGTGACTTAGAACTTGTGCCTTCCCGTTTCGTGGTTAGGAGTGGTTGGGTTGTAGAGCTTCAAACAAAATGACGACAAAACCGACAATAAGCGGTTGTTTAGGGATCGATGTGCGATTTCATGAGTTATTATTAATATAACCAAGATTCAAAAGGTATTTTAATTTTTTGTTTCCTTTACGATATCACCCGTCATAAAAAATCGTGCTTTACGTGTCTGAAATAATGACACTTCGTTGTTAGTATTTAAAATTAAGTAAATTTTGTTTAAAGCTTTGCGTTATCCATCAAGGTTAAAATGTAGAACAATCGAAATCAGGAATGAGAGAACGCGATCACTGTTTCTTTTCGCAGCTGTGAACATGTAAATTGGACCCTGAACAGACCTTGGTTATCTGAAAACGTATTATCTGCTAACTTATTTTGAAAAATACAAAGTTCAACGCGGTACACCCCCGATCATTGTAAAAAATATCAGACAAACTTTCTTAATTAACTTCCACTGGTATGAAAGTGAATGTGGCAGTCCATGTAAACGTGCGTGCGGATGTTGGCAGGTTTTCCGCTGCCGAGAGGTTGGTAGCAGCCGTTTACTGGCGGTGAAGGCCCTGCGGTTGGAAGGTAGCTGGGGCTCCGCAGCGAGGAACGAGGTAAGTTTACAAGCGAAAGTATTGAAGGAAAACAATTGGATTTGCGAAACTGCACTACTTCTTTACAAGTAAATAAAATAAAACAAATTGCTTTCAAATAATTCAATGCAAGTTTCACATGTTATATTTTTGAAATATTATCATATGATGATTATTGAGTGAAGAATATGAAACGCTGGCTTGATTCATGGAAATACTATGTGTCGTCAATAGAGTAGCTTTTGTCCCATTGCAGTGGCCTTTAACGCTCATGGCTCATGAAATTCATGAACCTGTGCTTACGTAAAATGAATTTACTTTGATAAACTTCTTTCCCTAAATATTGTTGTTTGGATGAAGTTATTTAATATTGTTTCGTGTATCTGCAGGCTCGGGCGTTGAGGCGCATTTCTCTACACCACCCGACCGAGCATCACCTGCTGCGGATGTTGGAGACTTTCCAACTGAAGGGCCGGTTGTTCGTGGCCATGGAGGCTTTAGATTTTGATCTGGAAGCCTTCATGGTCCAGCGGTCCCCTGATCCGGCCAGAATGTCGGAAATTGCTACCATTCTCCGGCAGGTGTTCTGGGCTCTCCGGAAACTGGAGGTAATTAACTCCTAAACTCCATGAACCCTATCATTTGATGACAGATACTACTATGTGAAAAACATTAGTATCTTTTAAGGTCGCATTAACTGCGAGGTCATTAGTGACCACTATTGATTAACTTCAGGGCTAACTATACTAAATGCAGGAATGGAGAGCGGTGAAAGGAAGAACAGAAATGTCCGAGAAGGGATTCCAATCCGTGATTCTAGGGTCTGAAACCCTAAGTTAAGATTTAATGGTACATTGCGTACCGAATATCAGGCCAATTTAACAAATAAGTAACATCAGGTCAATATTGGTGGAAGGAAGTAGTAACATTCCTAACAATGTAATACATCACATATTTCAGCGTATATTTTTTGACTAACACAATCCCCTAGTAGTAGCTTTCACCAATAATTTTTTTTTCTAGGAACTTGATATTGTCCATCTTGACATCAAGCCGGACAATATCATGTTCGGCAACGTCGCGGCGCACGGCTTGTCGCAGCTGAAGCTGGTCGACTTCAGCTGCGCCAAGAGCGCGCGCGCGGCCGCGCAATCCACCAGGGCCCAGGCGAGGGGGTACCGCGCACCCGAGGTGGCGCTGGGCCAGGGGGCGAGCGGCGCCGCCGACGTGTGGTCGGTGGGGTGCGTGGCGGCCGAGCTGGCCACCGCGCGCCCGCTCTACCCCGCTCGCAGCGACGCGCAGCTGCTGGGCGCCGTGTGCCGCACGCACGGCGCGCTCCCTGCGGCGCTGCTGGAGCGGCCCGGGCGCACAGGTACCTTCTTCCGGAGGACAGATGGCGGCGGCTGGACGCTCAGGGTGAGTCAACGAGATAGCACAGAGCGCGGATCATTTCTTCACAACGAGTGGTCCCTCCTCCGTGCTATAAGACTTCTGAAACCTCTACGGTCTCTCGAGATCCGAGATTGGAAATTTTTGTATTCTTTTATTGGTGGATATTAAATTCAATGAATTATCCCGTATGTGCATTTGAGGAGGACATTAGTTATAAAAATTGTGCATTACAATCCACTTGTCCCAACAAATACGAAAGGAGTGACGAAAATTGTTTCATATTAAAAACCAATTGTTTGGTTCATCCATTCTTACTTTTAACAATAATTCCAGGAATGCCCCTCGGTTGAGGGATGCCCGAGCGTGCCATCTCTGGAGCACGTAGCAACCGAGCACGTGAGAATGTTGAACCTGGAGGCTGATGGTAGATACGCGGTCCAGGTTCTTCATTTTAGGCAGCTCCTAATCAGGATGCTCCATGCACAAAAGGTAAGGAAGAAATATTTCATTATGACTGAAATTTACATTGAAAGAAGCATTTGAACGTGAGCTTCGACATTGCAGAAATAGCATAATTATTACAATTTGCATTTGTTTATTCAGTTCTTTCAATGTAGTAATTTTCGTATTACAGTTCCAAAATTGCTGTACATTAATACTACGTTTTAAATTATTTTCAGGAGAGGAGAATCACTCCTGCTGATGCTTTGGAGCATCAGTTTTTCAAACTGCGGTTTTCGTGACATGAATAAAATGAAAACCACAGTTTGGAAAATGTTGGATTACAGGTGAGTTTTTGTTGGCATGTAAAATAACATAATTGTCGAAGCTGTCATTGTCAGATTATTTATTACAAGAGAAATATCGAAGGGTTAACTATCATAATTTTCTGCTCAAGAAATGTAGACAAACAAAATTATAACAATAGAATTAATAGATTATAAATACATAGTTAAATAATATATAATTTAAAAAATAGAATTAACATTTTAAGAAATGAAATTGGGAAAATGGGATGTGTGTGAACTCATTTGATATTCCAGTCATTTCGTGAATTGTTTTTTGTGAAAATAAATGAAATTGGATTGAACATGTTAAAATTGTTAGTAACACTGGTATATTTCGCTTTCAGAGACTGCGGGGGCATCTCCTGAATTGACGACGGAGAGATTTCTCCAGAAGAGGGCGTCCGACGCGGGAAGACGACGGCGGCTGGAAGGTTTGGCCGGCGAGTGGTCGACGAGGGCCAGTGCATTTTGTCGGAGGTTTTGCCGAACGGGGTGACTTCGGCGGTCGCGGGTAGTTTTCGCTAGACGCGGGGTTGACGTCGTCGACGATGGGGGTGATTAGCCAGAAGCGACGACGACGGCGTCCGAGGGAATGTTTTGCTTGACCTGTGGAGGTCGCCGTGTCGGGAACGTCTTGCTGGTCGCGGAGTCGTCGAAAGCAGCGGGTAGGTTTTGACGCGCAGGGTACTCCTGCAACGGGTGGTTTTGCTTGGCGTGGGGAAACGGTGGAGACGGAGACGTAAGATATACTGGACGCGGGGACGACGACGGCGACGAGGGATGGACGAGGTCGAAGTGTAGATTCCACCTGATCGCGTGAAGATCGAAGGTGGGGGGGGGGGGGGTTGCATGACCCGGGTTCCATGACTGCGGCGGGAAGAATTCGCGAGAAGCAAGGTTGACGGACCCAGGTAGGATTAGCTTCTCGTGGGAACGACGACAGCGGCCAGTAGAGACAGTTTGGGCAGCGAGAGATGAACGACGGCGGAGTGTCAATTTCGCCGAACGCGAGAATTACCACGGTGGTCTCCAACAGGTTTCGCCAGACGCAGGTCGATGGTAGAGGGAATGTCTCGATGGACGGGTTAGACAGCGGCGGAAAATTCGCCGGACGTGGTATCGAAAAAAGCGCGGGTAAGTTTTAAAGACGTTGACGGCAGTGAAAAGATTTCGTTGGACGGAGATTCACGAAAGCAACGTGTACATTTGTAATGACATGGGGACTACGGGGGCGTGTAGGGTATGTACGACATGGACCCGACGCCATTTGTGTGTTCGGGTCCGTCGAAAGCAACGACAGTCATTTACCAGCGTGCAGTTACAAGGGAAGATGGGGCGATTACTTATTTCGCCAAATGAGGGGGACGATAGAGACGTCTATTATAATTACCTGGTCGCAGATATGACGACGGTTGTCAGATGACGCCGGACGCGTGGAGGTGGCGGTATGTAGGAATCGCCAGACTGCGAGGTCGACGATGGCGGCGGGAAGGTTTGACCAGGAGTGGGGAGTATTGCGGTGTGAAGGTTCCCCAGACCGCGAGGTTGACGATAGTGGCGTGTAGGTTTTGCCGGGCTTTGTGACGTCTTCGGTGTGAAGGTTGCCCAGACAGCGCGGATGACGAAGGCGGCGGCTAGGTTTTGCCGGGCGTGTGGAAGATGCGGTGTGAAGATTCTGCAGCCAGCGGGGTCGACGATGGCGGCGGGTAGATTTTGTTGGAGCTGGGGACAACTGCGGTGTTTAGGTTCCCCATACCGCGTGTTCGGCGATGGCGGTGTTGGCGGCGGGTAAGTTTTGACGGGTGTGGGCATGACTGCGGTGTACAGGGATTCCAGACAGCGGAGTCGACAATGGCTGCGGGTAGATTTCTCCTGCGACTGCGGTTTGAATGATTCCCAGATCGTGAGGTCGAGGATAGCGGCAGGTAAGTTTCGCCGGTTGTGGCGATATCTCAAAACAAGATGCCATCTCAGCATTTGCTCAAGGGTCAGGGAAACAGGACGAAAACCTGATAGAGATGGGAGTTATTGACCCAGGTGATGTACAATATTTGTTACAAGTTCATTAGAATAATACCATCCAATTCATAAATAATACATTAAATGTCATTGTATAAAAATATTTTTTCTTTTGCATAGAATTGCATAGAAACAGCTAAAATGATGATACATGGTACTTAAACTTTTGAATCAAATTTAATTGTTTAATGTCGTTTGGCAAGGTGTTGTAAAATATTGCAAATGTATTATGTGAATTTTTTTAATGAGTCGTTGAGACTGTCTCCTGATGAACATGAGTACTACGTCGAGTAGTTATACACAACGGTTGAAAATATTTAAGTTTGGTAAAAATATATTCCCGCCCTTTAGAAAGTAATTTTTTACAACAAAAAAAAACACACTGATTCATATGTCAAGTGAAAAGGTAAATGTAAAATGTCTAGGTTAACAAAGCGACGATTGCAAGAATCACGTAGTTGGGATTGGCTTATTATTCTTAGAATTCTTTTTTTGTAGTTTGTCTGGATGTTACAAGATGTATTTCCGCAGAATATTATGCTATATCGCAGGCGGGACTGAATATTCGCGAAATACACACAACGAGCAGTATGAAAGCTGGCTGAGTTTGAAAGAATTCGAAAAGTGTAGCATAAAGAAGATAATTTAGTGTTCAATTTATTTAAAAGGACGTTCCATGTAAGGTTTTACTGAATTGAAAGACCTAAAATTTTGGTAACTTAAGTTACCAAAATTCAATCAATCAATGGAACATCGTTCATTTTTAATGGAATACAGAGCTGTTTATTTGAAATCGTAAACTGAATTGAAACCGTATTCTTTTCATTTACCACTGAGTTTTTATTACGAATTAAATTTAAAATGTCTCCTATTGTACTATTTACGGTTTTTTATTGGAAAGAACATTCGTATCCTCCGCAAAGAACTGTTGCTCCGTTTCTAATCGTCGAGGGCATAACTCTTACGTTTCGTAGAACCAGAATAGCCTAAAATTCATAGGTTCAAAAAATTGATTCAAAATAGCGAATGCAACGAACTCTAGCGATAAAATTCTTACGAGAAGAATTATCATTGAATCTCCAATGGGGTTGGTCGGTTCATGTAAACGATTGCTTGAGAAGACAGGGCGAGGGGTGATTAGCCTTCGATGTTCTATTGAAACTGCAACGCTTTAGAGCAGATTAATCCAAAGCTTTCCGACTTCGAACGACGACAAATCACAAGAGAATCTCGGGAGACAATTCGGGATGTCACCGACTCTGCAGGTTCTTCTTGAGCTCTAGTAGAGACGTGTGGATTAAAAAGACCATCTCCTGTATATGCCTGTCTGGTACGGGAGGAGCTGATACTCAAGATCACAGGCCACAAATGGAGACAGCAAATGTGTTTTCTGTGGTGAGGCAGCGGACTGGATACACTTTCTTCCAAAATGTTGCGATAGGGAAATGTGAAGGAATTTTGGGTGGTGCATGGGGGGGGGGATAAAATGCTCGGATTAAGAATATTACGTACAAAAAAGAACGAGTTAGCTGAATGAGTGTGATTCTTTATATCTTGCGTCATTTATGTGATAATTGGCATTGTAGGTTAAATCATCCCTAAGATAACTACAGGTAAGCCAGCAGGCATATGTCAAATGAAGAGAAATTACAATTAGCTCAGTCTTAATTTCTAAAATTATTGTAACTCGCCGTGAATTCTTATTGTCTTTACGTTTGTTCGATTGAATTCATAAATTCCATGCTGAAGTATAATTGTGGTGTTTAGAATTAATAGCTTGTTTTGATTTCGACGCTTCGTAAATCGTCCAAGACGTTGTTCCGCTTGTGTCTGTTGAGAGATGCTGCCGAGCGGTCGGCCATTTGCAGATGCAGAGGGTAGCGCTGGGACGCGGAGGGAGCCCGTGACCGCAGCGCGCAGCTCCAGCAGCGGAGAGTCCAGAAACAGGTGCGAGCGCAGTAGGCGTAGCTTGGTATAGGGCGCGGTCTGCCTGGTGGCTTCTCCTGGACCGGGTGCTGCCGCTGTCTGCCGTTCGGTGTCAGAGCGAACCACAATGCAGCCGACGCAAATGAGGTAAGGGCTTGCGTGTCCTGCTAATTCTTAATTTTGGTATGTACTTTTAACACGAATACATGCCTAATGAAATGGATTTTAATTTTATTACCTGTATATATAGTTCCGATAGTGCAGTTTAATATACTGTTTTATTGAACAGACGCATTGTACCATTTGGGTGAAATATATTAAGCCTTCTTACCTTTCCATCCATATCGATCAGTAGTGAGTAAAGTGCGGATTTTAATGAAATGCAATTTTTTCTTTACGGATTACAACAATGCCGTTTAGTGTAGAAATTAAATTTGTAATGACAAAACGAAATGAACCATTTTTATACAGTTTTTTGAATTTTTAGTCCATTTGGACTAAAGTCATTTTTTTACCAAGTCATTTTAATGCATTTTTGACGATGACGTATTTTTTAATCGTACTTTTCAAACAGGGTTTACGAGATGCAACAAATGTTCACCACCGAGTTCCTGAGTAGCCTTTTCGATATCTTCGCTCATATATTGTAATGTCAATCGTGAGTAGTAAGTAAACGCCTAGTAATGAGAATTTAGAACTTATCACGGGATTGCATTGTAGTGTTAACTGGCGAGCTTTATATTGGGACATGGTATAATTACGCTGAATATTTTTGCTTTGTACTTTTCCTGTATGGAATTAGTCTGCATTGCTAAGTACTGAATTTTTTATTCTAGACAAAATAATGTAACCAGACATTTCCTAATCCATCGATAAAAATTAGTACACCTTTTTTCCTTTTGAACTATCTTTTATTCACTCTCCCAATATTTTTTCTTTGCTTGAACAGACGTTTTTGTCGAAAACGTGTCGGTTACCGTAATATCTGAAATTAGTCTTCTTGAAAGAGCGTGGCGTATGTCGTACTTGCGAAAAAGTTCGAGGAGGAGCAAACCACCACACAGAAGTGAAAAGGTGGACATAAGAGAGCCACAAGCGAAGTTTTGGTCTATCTCGTGCTAAGAATAACATAGTATAACGTCGTGGGTAGGGATCTATGCCAAACAAAAATAGTCTCGAGTGAGTATATACAAGTTTATTTACGTAGATGTACATACGTTTATACATGTATATATAAAACCTTAATCTGAAGATGGTTTTTTAGAGCTACCACTGCAGCCCCCGTCTCCTACATGCGCCAAACAAATAATACACACCTTTTTACAACTTTTCAATAATAATCTTGCCGTTTCTTGATTATTTAATTAATTACTAAAGACAAGTAACAAATAATATACTCTAACTAGCTGACCCGGCCACGCGTTGCTGTGGCTAAAGTTTTTGTTATATTACATTATAGTAAACAATCTAAGAGGAACAATAAGAGAACATCAGTCACGGAGTCCACTATGCTTTTTCACACAGATGGTATTTGTAAAAAAATATGGTGATCTCCTTATTTGACTTTCTACTACTATAACCCTTTAGTACAATGAAATTATTTACCAATAAAGACGAAAATATTGATGTTGGTATACAAATTCACTGGATTGAGATTTGAAGGGGAAGTACGTTGAACACAATTAATTAAAATGTTCTTACACTTGATATTAAGCAGAAATCAATAGGTACAAAATAAAAATTTATCAGATTTATTATTTCCATTTAATTTGTATAACAAATATAAGTACTATTCAATTATAAATACTTTCGAATTCAATTTAATTTAACACCAATCGGTGCACAATGTTTTTGGTTAACCTGTCTTTAGCTAACACAAATAGATTAGACGTTTTCCCAACACGTGAACACGCAACATATAGTTGCCCATGAGAAAAACATGGATTTTCCAAATCTAAACCACAAATGGACATTGTTTGACCTTGAGATTTATTTATAGAAATGACGAAAGCTAAACGAATTGGAAACTGTAGCCTTTTGAAGGGTATGGTAGAATCTGATGGTATCATCGGAATACGTGGCAGCAGGACCACTTTTCCTTTAAACTTCCCAGCCAAAATGGTTGCTTCAAGAATGTTTCCGGTGATCTTTTTGATGACCAAACGCGTACCGTTACATAATTGAGGTGGATTCAAATTACGGAGGAGAATAATAGGGGAACCAATCTTTAATCGAAGATTATGTGGTGGCATTCCAGGGATATCTAATGAATTTAAAAATTCAATCGGAAAATTTACACTTTCATTTTCATCAACAACAGTATCGATTGATTTAAAAGACATCATATCGCCTGGTAATAACTGTTGTATCTGGAAGTTAATTTCGTCAACATCAACGATTTTGGCTGCCAAAATCGCCCGTTGACTAAGCCATTCATGATTCAAATAATTATTCTGTATATCCGGGAAAATACTCTGAATCAATTCATTTTTATCCTGAACAACAGTGCAAAAATTGTCTGGTAGTTTAATGCATTGCGTATTTGGTTGCAGTTCTATTTTACCGTTCCCAATATCTAGTAGTTGTTCGGAAAATATTTGTGCTGATGGATCATTTTGCAATTGTACTCGCATATTTATGGTCAATCGAAGTGTTTCAACACTTCGCCATAAGAATGATTGTTTCAAACATGCATTAATCTCATCCGCGAAAGTAGAGCGAGGTATAACCGGTAAGGTCTGCCGGAAGTCACCAGACAAAAGTAAGATAGCACCACCGAAAAGTTTATTATTGCTGTTTAAATCTTGCATAGTTCTGTTTAATGCTTCAAGTGAATATTTGTGTGCCATTGTGCACTCATCCCAAATTATTATAGAACTCTTCCGCAGCACTGCAGCTATTCCACTATTCTTTTTGATGTTACACATTGCATCTGGTTTATTATGAACGTCCAATGGCAGCTTGAATGGTGAATGTGCTGTTCGCTCACCATCCAGTAAAGTAGCCGCAATGCCTGACGATGCTACTGCTAATGCGATTTTTTGTTGCGACCGTATTTTGGCAAGAATCAACGATATTAAAAATGTCTTACCGGTTCCACCGGGTGCATCCAAGAAAAAAACGCCTTGTTCAGCAGCAACAGCCAGCGTAATCCGATCATAAATAATTTTTTGTTCTGCTGCCAGTAATGGTTCACTGTTCATGATAATTGTTGCTAAACTTTCATGGTCATATTGATTTTCTCGTTGTAAATCGGTATTGACTAAGTAGGTGGCTGGACGATTAGGTGATGGCATACCATAATGATTAATTGGTAAATTTGAAATAAGAACACATAAATCCTCGATCAAGACCAATGCTTCATTGTACATCTCTGGTGTATAATCTATGTTTTGCCATTGATTTGTTTGTCTAATTCGGTGCAATATGTCTTCTGTCATACAATTTTTATATTTTTCCCACAAAGTTTGTGCTTGCGAGGGATAACATGTCGTCAAAATAATTGCAAACAACTGACGAATGTTATTCGGTGTTGATGTCAACGCAGCATCAGCAAGCGTTAAGTCCCAATGGTTATCGTCTTCTAGCAATTTCAGTTCACGACATGGATCCTGGTATGTATTGAATACTCGACCATTAACTGTTCGTAAAAATTCAAAAGACGTTGGTCCGGAAACATTCACCAATAACAAACGTAAATAGAAGCACTCACGTTGCTTTGGATGTACCGTGTAAAGTCTCCCCAATGTCTTAGCTTTGAATATGCCTGTAATGGAAGGATGTGGTTTTCCTTGTTTCCGTGGCAGCACAACGCGTGCAACGCGTGGCCGGGTCAGCTAGCTGATTGTTGTATTCTTAATATATATAAATCTCGTCTCGTGTCACAATTTTTGTCCTCAATGGACTCCTAAACCACTTAACCGATTATAATAAAATTCGCACACCATGTGCAGTTCGATCCAACTTGAAAGATAGGATAGTTTAAATCTCAAATTATAGTCGCAATTTTAATTTATTGCTAATTATTTGTCTGTTATTATTTGACAGTCAAAATTATCTACAATTATTACAACAATCAAATTTGTAATAAATTAGCAATAAATTAAAATTGCGACTATAATTTGAGATTTAAACTATCCTATCTTTCAAGTTGGATCGAACTGACATGGTGTGCGAATTTTATTATAATCGGTTAAGTGGTTTAGGAGTTCTTTGAGGACAAACATTGTGACACGAGATTTATATATATTAAGAAGATTAAGATATACTCGTGTGATTATTTTGTACAATGCATCCAACAATTTTTTCTAATGATATTATTTAACAGTTAAATCTTGTAATGATATTCCACAGTTTACATAATAAAAATCTTGACAGATTATTTACATAATATCTTGGTGATGCCATACAATATAAATAAGAACCACCGAAGTGCAACCATTTATGTAACGAGATTAGTTCAGGTTCATGAAAACATGCGCCTTAATGCGTCGGCGTTCCCATTATATTTACCTTTTTGTAGGAAATTTCGACATCATAATGTTGCAGCATTAACGACCATCTCCATAATCGTGAGTTATTCCCAGAACAATTCCGCAGCCCTGCTAATGGGTTATGATCAGTTTCGATCTTATTTTTCATCTGCCTATCATCTGTTTTCCCCGCAATTTCTGCAATCCCCGAATTATTACTGTACATTCGTCCTCAACTGTACTGACGTTTTTCTTTACATCTGTCAGTTTTCTGCTAAAATATACGACAGGTTTATCATCACCGTTCTCGTCCGTTTGTGCTTAAACTGCACCTATTCCTCACCGACTTGCATCACATTGTATTTGGAACTGTTTCGCGAAGTCGGGTGCTCGTAACATACTCCCAATTAAGCTTCACGCAAAATATTAAATGCTCTTGCACATTCTGGAATCCAATTTACCGTCCCTTTTCGATCCTCCCACAGTAATAAATCCGATAACTGAGCTGAAATCTCGGCGAATGTTGGAATAAATTTTCGGTAGTACCCGCACATACCGAGAAAACATCTGACTTGTTTTTTCGTGTTCGGTCTTGGAATCTCCCGAATCGCATGGACTTTTGCTTCTTTAGAGAGCATCCCCCGCTTCCCACTACGTAGCATATTGCACAGATTCCCTAGCGTACATACATTTACTGGGTTTCACAAGCAGTTTTGCCTGTTTGAGAATCAAAAAAAACATCTCGAATGTGTTGTAAATGCACTTTCCATGACTTACTGTATATGGCTATGTCGACTATGTACGGGACTGCGTATTCACAACACGTAAAAGTGCGGCCACCATTCTACTGCAGTATTGGCGCGTTCTCTACGCCAAAGGGCTATAGCAATGGGCGATATGCCCCAAAGTTAGTGACAAATGCAGCCAGCCTCTGCGCTCTTGGTGTTAAACCGATTTGCCAGTAGCATTTCGCTACATCAAGAGTGGTGATTATTTTGGCTGCTGCCACCCTCTCGATCCGCTCTTCCATGTTAGGTAATGGAAATACTCAGCCTTGAGTAATTTGTTTAATCGCCTACAATCGATACACAGGTGAGGCCTCAGACCCGTTGCTTGGACTATTATCATAGGTGACGTGTACTCGCTATCACCTACTTCAGTAATACCGTCACGTAGCATTTCACTAATTACGCCTCGCAAAACAGCCGACTGTCCAGGCGAGGTACAAGGTGCACTACGCACGGGCGGTGACGCGTTGGAGAGCTTAATGTCCATTGTAAGCGCATCCGTCAGCCCAGATCTTTCTGAAAATATATCGTGGTACTACATGATTAATTGCTCGAGTTTGTCTTAGAACTCGGGCGGTATTTTCATACTTTCGAGCATTTCCTCGAAATTGAAGTCGCTCCCATCGATGTGAACGGCATATCTATCAATCTCGTCCTCTACTTGTTCGCCTACACCGGAATTGCCACGTAGCTAATGCATTCAGTCAGCTGATGACACTGCTTCAGCATATTCACATGGTACACACGTCGGTCCTTTTTTCCAGGCAGTAACACAACAGAGTTTGTGTCGGAGACTTTTCCCTGATCTCGCCGGGCCCTGCCCACTGTACTGCTAGTTTCCAAGTACGATTTGGCGCTTAGACCATCACCTTTCCACCGGCACAAAAGTGTGATTTACCACTGCGGTCGCACCAGACCTTTCCGCGTTCCTGCTCGTTCAGAAGTTTGTATGTGGCGTCTTTGCCGGAGCAGTAAATCATAGATGTGAACGGTTTATAATTTATTGAGTATTTATTTGAAAAAATACTCCAACCCCTCAATACTATGTACAATAATTACAATAAACAATATTGACCAGTTACTGGCAGGAATGTTCCTGGTTACCAACACCGCTGGCCTGATAATTAGATATCTTATTCGGTGTGATGCACCAGTAGCCTACGTGAGCATACAAGCGAGTATGCCGCACCTCCCGTCTCGACGTAGCACGCCGGCTTCAGTTCCCTTCCTCAGTAGCGTATGCATTGAAATGCAGCGCCGCGCACAACCCACACGACTTCCTACCGACGCGTCCAAGAATCAGAAGGAGTTTAGGTCCGGGGTCCGACGCGATTCCACAGCTAGCCTGTCTGCGGGGATCACAAGATTGCCCCAAGTGATCTACGGGGTTCATAAGTGGCCACCCACGACACGGCACGGCACCCCTTCCCTTCCGCTCCCAAGGTTTGCCATTGCTCAGCCCGGCGTCTCTTCCCACCAGCGCTGTCTATGAGCATGAAATCCACGTGGCTAATATTTTGTCACGTTTGTACAAGGCGACGCCACAGGTATTAGCTTATTCACATTTCCGAAGTCGATTCACGAGACGGAAAACATACTCTACAAGTGAACTAGGCTCGTTCTCCTCGCTTCCAGCAATGTTCTCGTATAATAGTGAAATGGGAGTACGTTAATTATTCCCAAAAACTAACTGCTGGAGTAAAGGCTAAATTTCCATGCACAGAAGTGCACAAAGCAAATAATATGGCCGGTAATTAGAGTTCCCATTCCATACCCACTTCTAGTTACAGAAGCTTCAACAACCTGTTCATTGTTTTGTGCATTCTTTCCAGCGCATTGGACTGTGGGTGGTAGAAGGAACTATTAATCAGACGGATCCGGACATCTGCGCAGAATTCCACGGTCAGAACGCACGTATAACAGGTGCCCTGATCTGTGTGTAGTTCCTTCGGGAAACCTATCCTGCTAAATTGCTCTAAGAGATAGCTGATCATCGTCGTCGCACGCAAATGCATTACGGGAATCGCCTCTGGATAACTAGGTGCCATGCATATCGCAGTAAGGATGAATTTCTTACTCTATTCGCTTCCTGAAACTGTCCGCACGCATGCATATTTATCAGCGAAAATATTTCCCCTACGGGTAGTACCATCACTAACGGTGCCTTTTTTCTCCCGACCTGGTTTCCTTCTGGCATACGTCACATGACCTGAAGTACGTTTTCATTTTCTGGAAACATCTGGGCCAGAATGAAGTCTTTGCCAGACTATTCTTGCTTTTAGTCGCACCTAGGCGTGCGTTCGCGGTCTTGTGGCACACCTTTAGAACCGTGCCTCCAAACAGCGGGAACGACAGTTATGTCAAAGCGCTTGCCTTTCTTACTAAATGGAGTGCGAAGCAACAATCGATCACGTAGGAAGTACATTTCTTTCCCCGTCACGGATACTCTATTCTTACATTATATATTTCTGCAAGCGTACCGTCCTTAGTTTGTTCGAGAATAAAGTCATCAGATTTGAATTTATTCTTTTAGAGGAGCTTTCTGCATCTTTTTATTCGCGGCGTAGTTTAGTTCCTCGTCGCCTACTTCTACATGTCTCTCAGCCGCAGCAGGTGGAGACATTACCTGCGCTCCCCCCTCGTCGCTATTCTTTGCTAATCCGGTGTCCGACTCTTCCTCGGCCGCTTTCGTCGTGGGCTCTACAGCGCCCACCCCTGCATCTGCCGCTACCTTTGCTAGCGCGACCACAGCGCTCACAATTTGCGACTCAATGAAGCCTTCTCGAACTTCGAGTTATTGTGCTGTAAGGTTGCTGAGCTAATAGGAGCCGAAATCACAGTCGCGACTCACTACTACGCTACGGGTAGATTCCTCGGTTTTGAATCTAAGGGTTGAAATACCCATACGCATTCCCCTGTTGAATCTGAGACTTGTATTAATCGTTCTTTCACCACGTCAAAATTCGCGCTAGAATCACGCAATATCCTGGCCTTCACGACACCATGCCACATAAATAGCTGAAAAAGCTCGGACGCTGCTTTCTCAATAACGTGGCCTTTCGCCTTCTTCCCCCGACCCACCTTCTCGGGCAGTCACGTGTGAGATGCTTCGGCGACCCACAGCCGAAACACTTCCGCACGCTGAGTTTTTCGAACTCTGCCATGACGTCACGTCCTTTGTAAAAGGGTTTCCCGGCGACTAGTACCTGCTTCTGAGTTTCCCCAATGCTGACATTTCTGCCCCTCCGTCCTTTTTCTGAAAAGGTTTCGAGAATCTGCGTTTCCATTCCAACCTATTGTTTTCATAGTTGAGTTTCTTCGCGAATTCAAGTGCGAAATCTCCACACTCTTCGATGAAACGTTTCTTCATTTCAGCAGGAACTCGCCATTTCATTTGGTCAGTCTATCAAATTCAGCAAGCCCTCAAAAGTTTATATGCTGACACCGCAACTCATTTCATACATTAGTTGTCTAATTCGCGTGCATACATATTCCACGTGGTGTTCGTAGATTTCATGTGCCTGACGAATAACTGCCTAAATTTTTCAGTATTAAATTTGTACATTTCCAACCATTTATCTTTAATGGCCACATAGTCGGATAATGATTTCCCGTCTTCTAATGTGAGCCAAAAATTGATTTGATGGGGAAGTAGCCCCATAAGATTGGCAACCCAATCTTCCTCCGGCACACCTAACAGTCCCGCTTGGCTCTCAAACACGCTTAAGTAAGTGGTTATGTCATCGCTGCCTCCCTCGAATCGGTCCATAACGTGATTCAACCGTACGTGTGCTAGCGCCTTTGCGTCATTCCCCGAACCTGCGCCTCCCATCGGCGTCTGACTCGCTATACGGAGTTTCTCTAGCTCGAACTCGCGATGTAGTCTTTCTTTTGTCTCTTCCCGTTCTAATCTAACTCGCTCTCGCTCTGATTCTAATATTTTCCTTTCATTCATTTGTATTTTCGTTGCCTTGAACAACGTCTAAACGAATTCCTTATCTTATTGGCTGCTATTTAATATTATGTTACGCAACTTCACTATTCTGTCACCTTTGTTTGCCGTTTTCCCAACTCCCTAGCAACGTGCATAATGCACTCTACAAAACTGCGCCAGCTATGCCTGGAACTGGTGGATGGATGGGGATTATGTAGCAAATGCCTTTCTTTTTCAGGAAAATAAATAAAAATGTCAACTCTTGTGTTTTCTCTATACAATTTATTTTTCAGTTCATGACCCTTTCAAGCAAATGTGATAGTTTTGCTTTCTACAAGGTATTAGCTACATAATGCAAAATAATACATACAATATCCTTACAAAATATGAAAATCTAAGGCGCAATCAAACTTGGCCCTTAGTTTTCTAGAAAAACTTTTCAAATACATTTTTTTCTTTTCCATCTTGCCACAATTTTCAAGGTCCTTAATTTTTCTGTACAATCTAGCATGTAATTTCAGTTTATTTCATAACCAAGATCAGATATGAGCATGGTAAGTTTTCCTTTGACATTCCCTGTATCTTTTTACTATTGTCCACTGGAAATAATCATGTAATGATGTACGTACCGTTTATTATTAACTAAATTTACATATATTTAAGAAATATATTTGAATTAAACATGGTTTATAGTATATGATCAAAAGAAAATGGAATTTTGAACTCAATTTAATAAACATGTTATATGCTATGTACTAGACATGTGACACCTCAATATATAATTTAAAATGAGAATATAAATGATGGGAAATCGGATTATTCAACAATCACATATTCTCAGAGCACAGCTACTATCACAGAGCTCAGAGTGATCAACAATAACTCAGTTCATTATTTCAAATGCTCATATGCAGAACAATGCCGCTTCCCCATCTCTATCAATAGCTCTTATCCGATTTTCAAGTCTACTGTACTCTCCTTTACCTTAAATCAAGACCACTGTACCGTTAACATATTGTTTTCCTTGTTCACTTTCATTAACGTATCATGTAGTGTATTTGAGAAAGTAAAAATGGCCAAAGTACAAGTATATACGGAGTAATATACGTAGTACAGAGAAAGTTGTGTAATGCTGTGAAAAACCGATTTAGGGATTACAAGAGAAATTTCGGACCGTTTTATGGGCTCTGGTACAGTTTTTTTTTAATTCAATACGTTCGACCGTCAGTCTTTCTACAATTTCGCTTAAGTACTATTAGTAATTTTGTAAAAAATAATATTCCCCGATCAATCTGAACTGGATTAGAGCTTAGCAATTTTGAAAATATTTAAATTATGAGATACATTACTATTACCTCTTAAACCATCAAGTGTTTTTCAACATTGGTTCTTGTAACAATAAAGTGAAATATATGGAGTTTTCACTTGTGCAATTATCGTTGGTAACCCTGAAATTTCGAAAATTACTAAAGTTTCAATATTTCTAAGCGTCTTCCAAGTACTACAAAATTTGGAGATTTTTTTTATTACTTACGAACGCCTATTGGATAATTTTTTTTCATAAATTAATGGCACTTGCGGGTCTTATAAGACTTCTATAAAATTCCAGATTGTTGTTGCTTTGTGTGTTGTATACTATATTCAGTATTACTTCGAGAAATGGTGTTTTTGTGGACGTACTACGTTATCGTATAATCTTACTTCCATATACCACGCGTGATGACAATTTCTGAAAGGTTGAAATTAAAATTAGGCGTTTCTGATATTGTGGATCTTCATTTTTAGTTTTCATTAGGCTTTCGTGGCCATTTGACTTCTAATGTGGGTATATCTTACTAAGAAAACTATAGAAGTATTAGTGAGAAAAATATTGTATTTCAAATGGTGACGATAAAAAAACTAGTTCTGATTAAAGATCGCATATTTTATAACATATTGGTTGAGGTAAGTAGTGAACATTGGCGTACTTCGGATTGTAATGATGAGCGTTTGCCATCCAGCAGAGATGAAGAAAGTGAACACAATATGGAAGATGACGGAATCTAAAAGAGGATTGAGAAACTCTGTACTGAAACAATTCAATACGACAGAAATGGAATGAAATTTAATTAAATTTCTAGATCACTTGAAACTTTATCACGAAACTTTATTAGAGATACCTGGACCTAATTTATAGTTCCCATGTTCACTACAGTATATTAAAGTTTGTCCTAACACCGGATTTTTCTTTATTGTACGGGGAAACTCTTAGGGAAACCAAACTTGTATATCAGAAATGGAAAGAATCACTCCTCCATGAAGCATTTGAGCATCGTTTTTTCAACTGAGATCTAAATAAAAATTTGCATCCGTCTCCCCTTAGAAGGCGACTGCTACATTTCTCCGCAAGGGGGCACATCGGTGCGGGACGAGTGCGGCGACTGGTAGTTTTCGGCGACGCCACAAATGGGTCAGCGGCGGACATGTTATACACGTATTCCCCGCATGGCTGGTATCTTCTCGAGTCGCCACGAGGTGCCCCTGCACTCTGGCGTCTCGCCCCCCCCCTGCACCCTAAGACTTCCGCAGGAAGCGCGCGCCCGCCACGCTTCAATTTCAGATGACGCAGATGTTATGTGTTGCCTATATATGGGTACGTTTATGTTGGAGCAGCGAGCGAAGCAACGAGAACGTCCACATGGAAGTGTTCATGTTGACAGCGCGCTGATAACGTGATCAGCCCTGCGACCAGCGATAAGACCGGCGAACACCCTTTGGTAGGTTTTTGCTGCTTGTATCGTTGATCCGCGCTGTTCACAACTGTCACACTTCAGGTGATGTATGTGTCGAATAAAATATTTCCTGAGAAATTTATTGTGTTTTTGTTAGAAGTCAACTGTGGGACAAAAGGGACATAAATCACCGCAATATGTTCGTTGTGGACAAACTGTGGGCCGCCTAGGCGTAAAAAGAAAGGGGAAGAAGCTCTGTTTGGTGCCGTGTCGCGAGCATGCGGCCGAGCAGTTAGCGGTAGTTTATTTTTGTTTTAAGGTACAATGGATTAGTGAAGCACCGAATGGCACTGAGGATTAACATAAGCACTTCTCTTTCACAGCAGTATATGGTCAAAAAGTAGCAGGTCTCAAATATTTACATTTATTTAAAGGAGAGGAGAGTCGGCCTCCATGTCAATTTGTGTATCGGGCCACAAGCGCACTGTAATTTCTGCGTCCCTTAGTGTTGTTCTTTCGGCCTTATGGTAGTCGGGCTTCCCATGAAAATTTTTTAAAAGTTGTATGAATATTTCGACCTTAGTTTTAAATTTGTTGCACAAAGATCGTGTTTTCGAGTTTTTTTCTGTTCTTTTCTCCCTTTTAGTTGCTAAGGTTACGCCCGGTACTCAGTTTATTAATTTTTCACTTAACTTTCTGGAACGCGATTCCCTCTATATCAGTTGCCTCTCGAATGCAAGTAAATAAGCATTCGGTTTAAACTAAACGCATTCAAATATCTCGAGACATCAACGTCGCAGTTCCGGCCTTAGGTCGGTCTTAGAATTATTCATTCGAATCAGAGCCGACCACCTTATTAAAACACTGCGTCTCGCGGTTTGGTCAAACATGTTCAAAGCCGATAAATAGAAACGGTGGCACAAGTCGCTGCCTACAGACAGTGACAGTCGGTTCTGCGGCGTCCTGGCCCTACGACTTCGAGCCCGGTTCGATTCCTTCCGGGGACGGAATTTATGGTATTGGGCCGCCTAAATGATTTAAATTTGGCGCCACGCTTTGAATAGCTCAGTTTCGCTGCTCTATGTAGGGAATTAAGAAGGAAGGATCATGCTTATAAAACGTCCCGATTTTTAGAGGAGTAAGTTGATGTTTTGAGTCTAAAATTGCTCGACAAACCGGGCGATTTCTTTCCCAATGAACCAAATACTCATTTTCGTAAGCTCTTTGAAATAGTCGTTCAGCTGCTTCGAAAAATCGCTACTAGGTTGCACCACCGCCAGCCCTCTCGGCATCGTTGAACGGGGAAGGGGCAGCGGCTGGAGCAGCAGCGTTGTGTGCGACCACGATTGCGGTACTTTTATTAATTGGAGGCGTCGAACCTAATCCAGGACCTGATGTGGAAGTTAACGCAGTTCGCATCTTGTGCAGTGGTTGCAATAACAACCTAAAATCCGGCAAGCAGTGCGAATTGTGTGGTCTGTGGTACCATGCGAGTTGTGGTAAAAATGGGGACATGGACAACGGCAGGTGGTTTGCAGTACGTGCAAAGAAAGCAGAGTGCGTCAACTGGAAGAGAAACACTAGGCCGCTCTTCTTCAAATCCAGGAGTTGGAGTTAAACGCATCTCTGGAGGAGAAACTTCGAGCTGCTACAGTAGGAGACGCCGCACAGACAATTGTAGACGCGCCAACTGCGAGAAAACCCATTCTCGTTGTTGGTGACTCGGTAGTGCGTCATGTAGGCAATGTCAACAAGCACATGGATGTTGTGTTTCTCCGGGAATCCGAACCGAGCAGCTGCGGTGGTATGGAGAGAGGACTTGGGACCTTGGAACGCCAGACACCGTAATTGTACATGTTGGTACTAATGACCTGAGGAGGAGACATTCTGACTGTCATGGGGGATATGGGTGACCTCGTGACGAAAGCGCAAGAGAAATTCCCTAAAGGTAAAATATATATTAGTGGCATTCTCCGGCGTCGTTGCATTCCATGGAGACGGGTTGATGTAGTCAACCGAATGTACGAGCTGGTGGCGCAAAGAAGGAATGTGTTCTCTGGGCTTGACACAGGTAGTGACCAAACCGACCCGCGATAATGCTTTACTGGACGTTTTCCTTATTAGACCGGTGGACTAACTTCTTGCCTGCGAGGTAATTCCTGGAATTAGCGATCACAAAGGAGTCCTAAAAATGTGCAGTGAGGGTAAACGAAATGATCTTGTAAAAGAAAGAGAAATTTTTCAGTTTTCTCGAACAAACGTCACAAACATGCAATTATACTTGAGAAGCAATTTTCGTGCTTGGGCTTCTAGCGTATGTACAGTAGAAGAGATATGGTCAAATTTTAAGAACATTTCTTAATGCTTAGCAGAATTCGTGCCTACCAGGAAACTACGGTGCCATTCGGATCCTGTGTACTATAACAAAGAAGTGAGGCGACTGAAATGGCAGGTTAGGAAAGCGTATGGTAAATAAGTAATATAGTAATATAAATAAGAAACAGAAAAATTATTTTCTACAATTATCTAAATACTTATTAGCATTGAAGTTACATACCCCAAAAAATTACCTGAAATCAATTCTAAACGACCGATTGACCTGTTGGCAAAATTTCTTCAAGTAAGTGAGACATAAGAAAGGGAACAAAGAGCGATCTGCGGAGCAGATGGTTCGTTAATTACAGATGACAGTGAAAAGGTGGCTTGTTTTAACAGGCATTACTCATCTTTTTAAGCCGAAGGTTCAAACCCTAGTAAGTGAAACAACACCCGTAATAGAAACCTTTCGAATCGATGGAGGAATTATTACAAAACGAATTGCAAAAATTAGGAGAAATAAATCAGTAGGTCCTGATGGAATACCAGGAGAAATACTAAAACTGGGTGGGGAAGCCACAATTCCGTACCTTGTGCGGTTAATGGAGGTTACTGTAAATAATAAAATGATTCCTCAAAGTTGGAAAGAGGCAGTCGTAGCGCCGATTCACAAGGGAGGAGACAAAAGGATTGTTAACAAATACAGGCCTATAAGTTTTACATCAATCGTATGGAGACAGATGGAACACATAATCGCGGAGTATATTAGACGAGTTTGGAATAAAACTGATTGGCTATTTCAAAATCAACACGGTTTTTGTCCTGAGTATTCGTGCGACAGCCAGACAATTTCTTTTTGTCAGGACATAGCAAATTCATTAGACAAAGGGAGTAGGGTCGACGCAATAATATTAGATTTTTCTAAGGCATTTGATGTTGTTCCACCTGGCCTTTAAATTGCCAAATTGTCACAAACGGGAATAGATCAACGAATAAGCCTGTGGATAAAAGACTTTCTTACGGGGCGCACTTAAACAGTCAGAATAGGTGACAAATATTCATCGAAAGGCGATATAACCTCGGGGGTCCCCCAGGGGAGTGTGTTAGGGCCAGAGTGTGTGCTATTCTTAGCGTTCATTAATGACATTGCAACTGGATTAAAATCAAAAGTTTTTTTCTTTTCGCCGACGATTGCATAATATATATGAGTGCTGGCTCGTCTGAGGACGAAAACGTTTTACAGAACGATCTTAACTGTTTATGGAACTGGGCGTTTAGAAATAAGATGAAACTAAATCCTGGAAAGAGTAAGTTCATTTGCTTTATCAAGTCTCGCTCGAACGTACGCTCCAGTTATGAATTAGGTACTAACGTTATACCGGGTGTAAAAAACTAAGTATTTTGGTTTGGTCCTGCGAAGTGACTGAGGTTGGTCGGATCATATTAACAATACGGTCAAAAAATCCTGGAGAGCGCTGCACTTTGTAATGCGTATTCTAAAAAATAGTAGTCCAAATGCCCGATCCCTAGAATATACTACACCTGTTCGTCCAATTTTAGAATATGGAGCGGCATGCTGGGACCCGTACAGAAAAGGGCAAATCGAAGCGTTAGATAAAATTCAAAAACGGGTGCGTTGGTGACGAAAGAGAAGAATGGTAGTCCTTATCTAAGAGAAGGCAACGGGCGCGTTTATGCGTAATGTACAAGACATACAGAGGAGACACAGCATTGGCAGATGTAGGTAAAAGATTACAGAAATCAGATTATAAAAGCAGAGGAGACCATCCTTGGAAAATACGATGTAGAAAGCAAAGAACTGACGTAGGCAAGTTCTCCTTTGTGAATCGCACTATACTAGATTGGAACAAACTACCTGCAGAAGCACTAGAGACTCTTCCTTCAAATGTAGCCAAATTTAAAAATATGCTTAATTCCATCTAGATCTCAAATAATACTGACAGACATTTATCTTTATTACTTTTATTATTAATATTACTATTACTTTTATTATTAATATTACTATTACTTTTATTATTAATATTACTATTACTTTTATTATTAATATTACTATTACTTTTATTATTAATATTACTATTACTTTTATTATTAATATTACTATTACTTTTATTATTAATATTTTTATTACTTTTATTATTAATATTACTATTACTTTTATTATTAATATTATATTATTACTGAAATTTATCATCATTGTTAAAAATTTCCCCAAAGCTAATGACAGTGTTAAGTGTTTATTATTTCTTATATTGTTATTGTTATAATTATTATCGCCATGCCCCTTATACAATGAAGTGAAGTGTAGTGGAGGGGAAGTGAGTGTAGTGTAGTGAAGTGTTATGTAATCTGGAAGTGAATTTAGAGTTAGCTTGAATAAATTGGAAATTCAACCCCTAATTCTAATAGTAATCCTAATTGTAAATGTTGAAAATGTTTTGTAATTGTAATTGTAATTTTAATTCTAATTGTTATCATGTTTGCCACCGAGCATTAGCTCAAAGCGAACTTCAATAAATCGTATATCTATTGATCGTATAATGTGGGTTTGAAAACTCTAGTACATAGCAAAAATTTATGGTTTTGTCAAAGCACTAAAATTGCACTTTTTTGATGTTTCAAAATACAGTATGGTAGTGACGTAAAAAAATAATGAACAGCTTCTAAATTATTTTTAAAGTAGTTTAATGTAATAAAGGACCTTGATATTTAGTGTATTAATTTCGGTTGGATTCATAGCAAGTCATAACATTATCCAAAAGCTGAGATTATATTTGCAATATTTTAAACAAAATATTTATTTAATTAGACATTTTATATTGCATCCTAGTGTGTCACTTCAAAAAAGGTTTGCGAAGGGAATAATAAACAAGTTCATCTTAAATTTCCTTTTACACATACTAAATTTTGTGGCGTAAATTACAAGAATGTGGAAGGAAGTCTTATGAATCTTCGGAGTAAAATGTTCCACCGTGAAAAATGGTACAAAAGTTATTCCATTAAGTGGCCTGTAATGCTGATACCATTCTTCCATTTTTCGACAAAATTTACACACGAAAAGTGCATCAATATTAATAAAATCTTTCCCTAAACTCGTTGGATTCAAGAATGTTTGGATAAGGTTATTTAACTGCAGGGCCGGATGCTCGTGGCCATTGAGGCTTTGGATATAGATCTAGAAGCCTTCATTATCCAGTGGTCCCATCCGCTCATAGTTGCAGAATATGCAACGATTCTCCAGAAGTTGTTCCGGTCCCTCAGAAAACTATAGGTAATTAATAAATCCTGAACTCTTTGTGTTTAGATGAAGTTATTTAATAGCGTTTCGTGTATCTGCAGGCTCGGGCGTTGTCGCCCATCTGTCAGAACAACACAAGCGACCACCACCTCGTGCGGATTTTGGAGACTTTCCAACTGCAGGGCCGGCCTGTCGTGGCCATAGAGGCTTTAGATTTAGATCTTGAAGCCTTCATGGTCCAGCGGTCCCCTGAGCCGGCCAGAATGTCGGAAATTGCCGCTATTCTCCGGCAGGTGTTCCGGGCCCTCCGGAAACTGGAGGTAATTAGGAACTCAAACTCTTCCATATTCATAGATTAGAAACCCTTTTAAAAAATAAAGATAATTTCAGTTGGTTCAGCCCTCAATTAATTTGTCAATCGAAAAGCCTCTTATTTAGGTCATAATTTACGGCGTACAGCCAGACCCACAGAAAACTACGGTTGTCAATAATTGATTTTGTCCTCAGAACGCTTACCAGCTTACGGGGTTATTGGGCCTAGCGTTCTATTACAAGCGATTTATTTGTAATTTCAGTAAAATGACTTAATCCGCTGACTTATTGAAGAAAGCCGCGCAATTTATTTAAGTTACTGATCATGATGTCCCTTTTGCTGACCAAAAAAAAGTAACTTTAGCCTCCGAACTGCAGTTTCCCAATTTTGAAAAACCAGTTACGATGGCTACCGGCGTTAGCTTCAACGCAATAGGTGCCGTGCCGTCGCAAGAAAATCTGGAACATAAGATAACCTTTACCAGCCATACGAAAGGCTGAAGATTACAGTGTGGTGGAAAAGTAACATTTAAGAGCTTGGGCCGACAGTATTTGCATCTTCATGTACTGTAGTAAATTCAAAATAATTACAGATCACCAGCCTTTCATATTGCTGTATAATTTAACCAAAGCAAACCTGCGATTGACTAGATGGCAAATACGATTAGCGTCATGAAATTGTGAAATTTAGTACAAAAAGGGAGCTCAAAACTTTATTGCCGATGCCCTCAATAGAGTCCCTCTCTGACATTCGGGATGGACACCGCTCCCGCATAACAAACCACGGAAGGCAGCGAACTTTGGGACAAAGAAAATCTGGAAAAAATTTAACGGCAACGCCTATTACAAGAATTTCACACCGAATCCCTGGGAGGGCATTGTAGTGTATCTCGAATGCTGGCTCGTTTACGCGGGTGATACACATGGCCGCGTATGGTGAGTGAAGTACGTAAATTCATAAAAGATCCCTTCATGAAAAAAACAAACCAGGAATAACCGCTAAGGTAGAAATGATTCAGACACCGACACATTTCTCTGTATTTGAAAGATTGGACATGGTCATCGAAGGCCGTCTTCCACTTACTCCACAAGGAAATCCGAATCTAACCGCCTCAATGTTTCGTGATTTCAGAAATTGCTCGTGCGGGAACTAGTCTTGATATTTTATTACAAGTCCTTAAAGATACTCGCTCTCCTACACCATGAAGTAAATCCGCGCTAATTCGATGCCTTAGCAGCAGTGAATGTAAATTAGAATTGCAGTTTCTTAACGTACAATTTAATAGTATTTGTCACTAATATATGCCAAGATTGCGGTGAATTAATTTAACACAGTCCAAATAATTTGATATCACATATTGTAAGGATCTACCTATGACAAAATCCCAAACGCTAGTAGCTTTCAATTTTCACGCCAGTAACTTTTATATTTGTAGGAACTCGATATTGTCCATCTTGATATCAATCCGGACAATGTGTTGGGCAACGTCGCGGCGCACGGCTTGTCGTAGCTGAAACTGGTCGACTTCAGTTGCGCCAAGAGCGCGCGCGCGGCCGCGCAGTACACTATTTTGGATAATTGAAGCAAATTTTACTGTTCTGGACTTCGGGTTTGGCTTTAACCAAATTCCATCAGAAGTAAGAATCGGGAAAATTCCCGCCAGAAGTGCATTAGAAGTGACTACAAAGCTTTAAAAATGCAAATGGATATGAACGGCGCACCGGCCACCATGCAACGTTGTATGAAAGCAGTGCTTAGCGGCCTTCAGCCCATGGCGTATGTGCATCTCGACGACTTAGTTATTTCTTCCTGCACTTTAAACAAGCATATTCATAGATTAGAAACCATTTGAAAAACAAGATAATTTCAATTGAAGCTTCAACCCTCAAAATGTGAATTTGTGAAGATAAGTCTATTTAGGTCATAATTTGTGGCGATGAGGTGCAGCCAGACCCAAAGAAAAAAACGCTGTAGAAAGGTTTCCTCGGCCTAAAAACGCTCACCGTCTTAAGGTCTTCCTGGGCCTAGCGTCCTATTACAGGCCATTTATAATTTCAGTTAAATGGCTAAGCTGCTAATATTTAAAGGAAGACGCAGAATTTAATTGGGTTACTGAACATGATCTCGCCTTCGCTAGCCTAAAAGATTCACTTAAACCTCCTTTTTGCACTTTCCTAATTTTGAGAAGCCATTTACGATGGCTACCGGCGCCTGTTTCGACGCAATAGGTGCCGTGCCGTCGCAAGGAAATCTCGAACATCCGATAGCATTTACCAGCCATACATTAAAAAAGGCTGAATTCCGCATTTGCAGGAGGCGAAAGCGAGCGGGAGGCAGGCGCAGGCGTTTCGACAAGCTTGTCGTGGCAAGGCGAAGCTTCGTCTTGGGCGAGCTGGCGGCCGGGTCGCGGGCTTGGGAGGGGGCTGCGAGGCGGGGATCCGTGAACTCTGCGAGGGGGCAGAGCCCCAGGAGGGCGGACACCCCTTCCGAGTAATCGAGCGCCTGCTCACGGCCGCCCCCGCGCGCGCCCGTGGCCGGGACCGCAGCCGCACCTGCAGCTGCGCCTCGTTCGGGGGCGGCGCGGACGACCTCTGACCCCGAGTCATCGAGGCGGAGGCGGTCGCGGTCACGTTCGCGCTGGCGGTCGCGCTCGCGATCCCGGCGGATCTCACGGCACTCGGAGCGATTTCCGCGTACGAGGGCGATGGCAGCCAACATGCAGCAGCAGGAAGCACGCGGTGAGTCGGTGCCCAACAGCTCACCAAATAGGCAAGAATGGGTTTTACGAACAGGGTGTTGGAACATCAAAGGTCTAGGCTCTAAGCTCCGTAATCAAGACTTCCATGGCTACATTAATACGTTTGATGTAATTGGTCTCGTTGAAACGTGGTGGAAGGAGGGTGAAACGTTACCTGTGACTGGTTTTACAGCCATATGCAATAATAAAAAACGCAGAGGAGAAAGGGGTTGGTACCAGTGTGGTGTTGCGTGCGTTTTTCGGACTAGCTTAATGCAGTTTATTAATGAAATTAAGACCAACTCAGACAATTTCTTTTGTATTAGACTAGTAATGCAAATAGACATTTTCATTGTGTTTATATACCGTCACCCACAGGGTTCGCATTATTACACTCTAGAATCCTTCGGCGAAATCAATGATTTCCTAGATACATTAAGATGATAACTAGATACGTGAGTTACCCGAGTACTAATTTACTAGTGTTAGGGGACATGAATGCTCGAATTGGCAATGAGCAGGAACTTTTTCGGACTTCGACCGGCAAGAAGTGAGAGCAAATTCAGGAAAAAAGCAAAGACTCAACAATAATGATGGGTAGAAATTGCTAGAATTATGCGACAGATTTAATCAAGACTTCTTAAATGGCAACTATGGACAGGATACGGAAGGGGGGAATTAGTGGGAATGGAGGTAGTGTAATAGATTATGCTCGGTTGTCGAAAGAAAGAATACACAATTCATTAGATCATTAGATTTTGGGATTGAATTACGGGCAGAATCCGATCATTTGTCTGTGTGCGTGCATTTAGCAGTAAATAATACTGCACTTCCATCGGCAGGGGAGCGGCAGGAGCAACGAACTTGACAATAGGAAGACAACGGTTTGTATGGAAAGAGGAAAAGCGACAGGAATTTGTAGAAGGTATTCTTAACTCGGCAGGGTGGGCGCGAGAGAAGCGGTCTCCGGAGAGGCAAACGAATTTAGAAAGGCGGCTCTACCGCGCAGGGAAGGGCATGCGAAGGTAGGGGAGAGGAAGGGTACTGACCCAAGGGTGGTTTAGCGAGGAGTGTCGGGAGACCAGGCGTGAAACTATAGTAGCCTTAAGGAAGTTCAGAAACAGGGGAACTGAGGAAGCTAGAAACAGTTATTTGTTATCACGTAGGCAGTATGAGGCCATCATGAAGAAATCGAAGAAATCTTGGCAGGATAGTGAGGCAGCAAGAATACAGGCAATTCTAAGAAACGATTGTAGTAAATCATTTTTGGACGTTATCATATCTCTGCGTAATAAAATAAATTCAAGTAATGCAATTTATGCAGACACGTTGGTGCAATATTTTCACGGACGTTCGCAGTAGGGTGCATTGAAACAGGGCAAGGCATTTTCACTGACAGGAGTGTGTCTGAATTAGACGAACCTCTAACCTAGAATGAAGTAAATAGGGCAATTCTAACCATGAATAGTAAGGCAGGCGGCGCAGACGGCATTGCGACAATTTTTTCTTCTGAATTGTAGCACATAAACCCAGAGAGTATTATGAAGTTATTTAATGCAATTGCTGATTCCGACTCTTATCCAGAAACGTGGATTACAGCTATCCTCCAACCGATCTTTAAGAATAAAGGGGATGCGAATTGCCCACAAATGATCGCGGAATTAGTCATTTGCCAGCGCTGAGCAAACTGCTTAACGGGCGACTGAGTGAATGGGCGGAAAAGTACAGTAAAATATCACAATTGCAAGCAGGCTTTAGGAGAGCTTCGCGACAACTGAGTATATATTTGTGTTACATACCCTAGTAAAACAGGCGCTTGCGCGTAAACGGGGCCACTTATATTGCAGTTACGTGGGTTTTAAAAAGGCTTTTGAATATCAAGAGGGAAACTTTATGGCGAAAACTAAATGAGCTAGGCGTCTCACGTTAAGTTTTCAAAGTGTTGTCGAGCATGTATAGAAGTAAATTTCTGCGTCAGGTGCGGTGACGGAAGTACAACGCAAAAAATAAAATCGACAGTAGGAGTAAGACAGGGATGTCCTCTTTCACCGCTGCTGTATATCTTTTTTATGATTTATTGACGTGGGTACAGGAAGCGGCTACAGCGACACCGGAACTTGATGGCCTGAAAATTCCCGAACAACTATATGTTGATAATTTACTTTTATGTTCGGAGACCATTGGGAGCTTACAGAAGAGTTTAAATATTCTAGAAAGGTATAGTGAGACACGGGGACTAAAAGTAAATATTGAAAAAACGAAAGTAGTTGTCTTAAAGAATGGGTTTATCTGGGGGTAGCAAAGAGAAAAGGTACTATGCTAAGGAAGAAATTGACCGCGTCAAAACATTTACATATATTGGTGCCAAATTTTCCATGACTGGGCGATGGAATAATCACATATTGATGGCGCACAGCAAAGGAAGGAATTGCTTTCTAAGAAATCGTTTGCGCAGTGCGCAGGATTCCGGAATTGCCGGTAAAAGTGTGTGATACAATGCTCAAATCATTCAAATTATGGGGAGAAATAAATAAGTCAATAGGTGGTATGAATAAAAGTAAGCAAGTACACTTTGCTCCGAGTTTCCGAGATCCTACTCAGTTTCGTATGAATAAAGTGGGTAAGCAATTGCTCAGTCGCTGAGAACTTGCTCCAACTCTGAGCGTACTCTCAACTGGCGAGCAAATGCTCAGAATTGGTATGAATGAAGTTAAGCGTTTACTCTCTAGAGTGAGCACTTGCTCCAAAATTTCGGAGAGACCTTAGTAGTAGACTCACGTTTAAAAAGTAAGGTTAAATTGGCCGATTTTTTTTACCGTGTGATGATATGCATATGCAGCGGACTAAAAAAATCAAGATTAGGCGAAATTCTCGTGATGTAGACCATTAGAACCTTTGCCGATTCGAAAAGTACAATGTATGGTTGGTACGATTTTTATCGGCGTTTGCTTTCAGGCGCGTTTTCATATTGCATATCTTGTATATTAATTGACCATCGTTCTTTTCTACTTGAAATTTTTCGGGGTACGGTTTTTTGAAACTTTGTAATGTTTCGTTTCGGCCACAGCGTACTTCCGAAAGCTGGCTCTATTCAACAATAATTTTATATTCACTAAGCATTTCGGTAAAAATTAGCTGGGCCACTAGCGCCTGCTTTTCGTTACTGCTATTCATATTCGAATTTAAAGAGTGAGACAAGAAACCATTGCTCTTTATTCCGCACAAATGTGCGCGACGCGCGTAACGTATGTAACCTCTTTGTTGCTCAAGAACCCAATTTGTGAAACTCTTAGCCTGCACTATCACTTGTTCACGACGAGCAAATGCTCGCGAGACATGAGTAAGTTCTTCGAAGACATACAAAGTTTTTACTAATACGAAATGGAGCTTCTGCTCAGTGCCGCGGAGTAGACTCACTTTGCTCCGGAGCAAGTACTCATGAGCAAGTGCTCATTTTTATTCATATGACCCAATATGCTAACAATACGTAAGTTAATCAGTAATTTTACGTTAAGTTAGTAAACAGTTAAGAAATAAGTCATAAGTCGTATTAAATTGGTAAGTAACAGGTCAATAAAATAAATAAATAAAACTGGCGTAGTAATAAGCACATTAGGGGGTGAAGGGAAGGGGGATCGGAAATTGAAGGGCAGAGGCGTGGGTGCGGACGACCTTCTGTGGCGCTGTTTGATTGCAGGTGCTGAAGAGGCCAAACACTGAAAGGAGACGGCGGGACGCCCGCGCCAGAAAATAAATAGTTAAAATAAACGTCTGATAGATTAGTATGTACTCTGCTTCTGACGGCAGGTTTTCCCCCTGCAGGGTATTTTTCCTGAGTCGTACCTTATCGCGGTTTGATGCGATGGAGAGACGGTTTGGGGTGAATACCAATATTTATAAAGATTAGAACGCGAAAGGGTGTAGGTATTCTAAAGGCTTAAAGGCCTTCGGCCTAGCCACATAGGATCAAGTAATTTGTTTGTAATAATTACCTATTAAATAAAATAAAAGTATCAAACCTTTTTCAATTTTTTACCAAACACCTTACTATCTGAAGGGACAGCTATATCTTTCAGATGTAAGTATTACTTAAGCCAGCGTTAGCGATCCCAACGAGCAACATATACTGATATTCGAACACATCAGCAGCAGGGTTGGTTGCTCGAGGTGTTCGAGGCTTTTAAAGGGCCGTATGGACGCCGTGAAACAGTAACAACAGAAGAAAAAAAGACGACAAATGACTAACAGGACTTGCACGAGGTAATGAGAAAGTGTTTGCAGGCTGTCATTGGCGCGCATCAGCCGAAACGACCCGACCGGGCCTCACCTCTTGCCGATGTTCGAGGCCTCTCTGCTGCAGGGTCGGTGGCTCGTGGCCATGGGGGCCTTGGATTACGATCGCTCAGCCTTCACGGTCCATTGGTTTCCAGATCCGCCTCATTCCTCGGCAACTGTTCTGGGCCCTCAGAAAACAAGGGTAATCGATAACCCCAAAATTCCGTGAACCTGATTATTCCATTGGCAGTAGTATCATGGTAAAAACTTATTGGTATATGACGTATTTGTCAGAAGAAAAGCTAAAACCCTGTCTGAGTGAGTTCTCATTTTAATGCATTTTCGATAGTCTAATGTGGGGCTGAAATCTCTCCAGTACATGGATACATGGTAAAATTGCATTTTCTTGATACTTCAAAATACAATATGGTAGTGAAGTAAAAAAAATAGAGAAATAGCTTTTAAATTTCTTTTAATGAAGTTTAATGCAGTGAAATGAAAAAAGGGCCATGACATACCGTTTATTAATAATTTCAGTTGGATGCATACCAAGTCTTAGCATTATCCAAAAGAACTGATTACATTTGCAACATTAAATTAATTTGAAAGAAGAATGTAATGTGAGCGCAGTAGGCGTAGCTTGGTATAGGGCGCGGTCTGCCTGGTGGCTTCTCGTGGACCGGGCGCAGCCGCTGTCTGCCGTTCGGGGTCAGAGCAGACCACAATGCAGCCGACGCAAATGAGGTAAGGGCTTGCATGTCTTGCTAATACTTAATTTTGGTATGTACTTTGAACACCAATAAATGCCTACTGAAATGGATTTTGATTTTATTACCTGTATATATAGTTCCGATAGGGCAGTTTAATATACCATTTTATTAAACAGACGCATTGTACCATTTAGGTGAAATATATTAAGCCTCCTTACCTTTCTATCCATATCGGTCAGTAGTAATGTGCGCATTTTAATGAAATGTAATTTTTTTCTTTTCACATTACAACAATGCCGTTTAGTGTAGAAAAATTCGTAATGACAAAAGAAAACTAACCATTTTTATATATTTTTATTGCATTTTTCGTCCGTTTCGACTAAAGTAATTTTTTACCTACGTCATTTTTAATGCATTTTTGCCGATGATTATTATATTTTACTTGTACTTACGAGATGCAACAAATATTCACCGCAGAATTCCTGAGTAGCCTTTAAGATTTCTTCGCTCATATATTGTAATGTCAATCGGGAATAGTAAGTTATCTAAAGTTGACGCCTATTGGCGCCCCTGTGAGTTCGGCCGACTTTGCGATGAATAAAGAACAGTCTAAACCCCAAGTTTGGAAGCTGAGTTCATTTTTACAAAATGAAGGAGTCTTGATTACATCAGTAAAATTACCAACAGCTGTTTAATATTTTTTTTACGAAGTTGTTCATCTGAAGTGGTTTTGATCTATTTTTGTACTTTGTTTTAGGGCATTTTAAAAGCATTTGAAGTGCATTGGTGACGTGTACTCGCTATCACCTACTTCAGTAATGCCGTCGCGTAGCATTTCACTAATTACGTCTCGCAAAATAGCCGACTGTCTTGGCGGAGTACAATAAGGTGCACTCCGGCAATGTTCTCGTGTAATAAAGATATGGGAGTACGTAAATTATTCCCATAAACTAACTGCTGGAGCAAATCCTAAACTTCCATGCACAGTGGTGCGCAAAGCAAATAATATGGCCGGTAATTAAAGCTCCCATTCCATACCCACTTCTAGTTACAGAACCTTCAACAACCTGTTCATTGTTCGGTGCATTGCTTCCACCGCATTCGATTATGGGTGGTAAAAAAAACTTCTAATCAGACTGACCCCCAACGTCTGCGTGAATTCCGCGGTCAGCACGCTCGTAAACAGGTGCCCCGATCTGTCTGTAGTGTCTTCGGGAAACCTATCGTACTAAACAGCTCTAAGAGCGCGCTGATCATAGTCGTCGCTCGTAAATACGTTATGGGAATCGCGTCTGGATATCTAGATGCCATGCATATCGCAGTAAGGATGAATTTTTTACCTTATTCACTTTTCTGAAACTGTCCGCACGCTTGCATATTTATCAGCGAAAATATTTCCCCTACGGGTAGTACCATCACTAACGGTGTCTTTTTTCTCCCGATCTGGCTACCTTCTGGCATACGTCACATGACCTGAGGTACGTTTTCATTTCCTGGAAACATCTGGGCCAGAATAAAGTCTTTGCCAGACTATTCTTGCTTTTAGTCGCACCTAGGCGTGCGTTTGCGGTCTTGTGGCACACCTTTAGAACCGTGCCTCCAAACAGCGGGAACAACAGTTATTTCATAGCGCTTGCCTTTCTTACTAAATGGAGTGCGAAGCAACAATCGATCACGTAGGAAGTACATTTCTTTCCCCGTCACGGATACTCTATTCTTACATTATATATTTCTGCAAGCGTACCGTCCTTAGTTTGTTCGAGAATAAAGACATCTGTAAGATTTGAATTTATTCTTTTATATGAGCCTATCTGCATCTTTTCATTCGCGGCGTAGTTTAGTTCCTCGTCGCCTACTTCTACATGTCACTCAGCCGCAGCAGGTGGAGACATTACCTGCGCTCCCCCCGCGTCGCTATTCTCTGCTAATCCGGTGTCCGACTCTTCCTCGGCCGCTTTCTGTCGTGGGCTCTACAGCGCCCACCTCTGCATCTGCCGCTACCTTTGCTAGCGCGACCACAGCGCTCACAATTTGCGACTCAATGAAGCCTTCTCGAACTTCGAGTTATTGTGCTGTAAGGTTGCTGAGCTAATAGGAGCCGAAATCACAGTCGCGACTCACTACTACGCTACGGGTAGATTCCTCGGTTTTGAATCTAAGGGTTGAAATACCCATACGCATTCCCCTGTTGAATCTGAGACTTGTATTAATAGTTCTTTCACCACGTCAAAATTCGCGCTAGAATCACGCAATATCCTGGCCTTCACGACACCATGCCACATAAATAGCTGAAAAAGCTCGGACGCTGCTTTCTCAATAACGTGGCCTTTCGCCTTCTTCCCCCGACCCACCTTCTCGGGCAGTCACGTGCGAGATGCTTCGGCGACCCACAGCCGAAACATTTCCGCACGCTGAGTTTTTCGAACTCTGCCATGACGTCACGTCCTTTGTAAAAGGGTTTCCCGGCGACTAGTACCTGCTTCTGAGTTTCCCCAATGCTGGCACTTCTGCCCCTCCGTCCTTTTTCTGAAAAGGTTTCGAGAATCTATGTTTCCATTCCAACCTATTGTTTTCGTAGTTGAGTTTCTTCGCGAATTCAAGTGGCATTGCGAAATCACCACACTCTTCGATGAAACGTTCCTTCATTTCAGCAGGAACTCGCCGTTTCATTTGGTCAGTCACTATCAAATACAGCAAGCCCACAAAAGTTTATATGCTGACAACGCAACTCATTTCATACATTAGTTGTATAATTCGCTTGCATATATATTCAACGTGGTGTTCGTAGATTTCATGTGCCTCACGAATAACTGCCTAAATTTTTCAGTATTAAATTTTTACATTTCCAACCATTTATCTTTAATGGCCACATAGTCGGATAATGATTTCCCGTCTTCTAATGTGAGCCAAAACTTGATTTGATGGGGAAGTAGCCCCTTAAGATTGGCAACCCAATCTTCCTCCGGCACACCTAACAGTCCCGCTTGGCTCTCAAACACGCTTAAGGAAGTGGTTATGTCATCGCTGCCTCCCTCGAATCGGTCATTAACCGTACCGGTGATTCAACCGTACGTGTGCTAGCGCCTTCGCGTCATTCCCCGAACCTGCGCCTCCCGTCGGCGTCTGACTCGCTATACGTAGTTTCTCTAGCTCGAACTCGCGATGTAGTCTTTCTTTTGTCTCTTCCCGTTCTAATCTAATTCGCTCTCGCACCGATTCTAATATTTTGCTTTCTTTCATTTCTTTTTCGTTGCCTTGAACAACGTCATAACGAAATCCTCATCTTATTGGCTGCTATTTAATATTATGTTTCGCAACTTTACTATTCTGTCACCTTCGTTTGCCGTTTCCCCAACTCCCTAGCAACGTGGATAATGTACTCTACAAAACTGCGCCAGCTATGCCTGGAACTGGTGGATGGATGGGGATTATCTAGCAAATGCCATTTTTTTTCAGGAAAATAAATAAAAATGCGAACACTAGTGTATTCTCTATACTATTTATTTTTCAGTTCATGACAATTTCAAGCAAATGTGATAGTTTTGCTTTCTACAAGGTATTAGCTACATAATGCAAAATAATACAGAATACAAAATCCTTAAAAAATATGAAAATCTAAGGCGCAATCAAATTTGGCCATTGGTTTTCTAGAAGAACTGTTTGCAAATACATTTTCATTCAGATAGAAATACAAATCAGGTTTCAAATACACATTCAGATGGAAATTTCATTTCCATCTTGCCACAATTTTCAAAACCCTTAATTTTTCTGTACAATCTAGCTTGTAATTTCAGTTTATTTCATAACAAAGATCAGATATGGGCATGGTAAGTTGTCTAGTGACATTCCTTGTATCCCTTTACTATTGTACACTGGAAATAATCATGCCATGATGTAGGTACCTTTTATTATTAAATTATTTATTATTTAAATTTACATGTATTTTAAATATATTTGAATTAAACAATGTTTTATAGTATAAGATCAAAACTTAAGGAAAAGGAATATTGAACTCAATATATCAAACACGTTATATACTATGTATTAGACACGTGTGACACCTCAATATATAATTTAAAATAAGAAAAGAAATGTGAAATCCGATAATTCTACAATCACATATGTACATCCCCCACTTGCATTACTCTCAGAGTGATCAAAAACTCAGTTAATTATTTGAAATGCTCATATGCAGAACAATGCCGCTTCCCCATTTCTATCAATAGCTCTTATCCGATTGTCAAGTATACTGTGCTCTCCTTTACCTTAAATCAAGACCACTGTACCGTTAACAGATTGTTTTCCTAGTTCAATTTCATTAACGTATCATGTAGTGTATTTGAGAAAGTAAAAATGACCAAAGTACAAGTATGTACGGAGTAATATACGTAGTACAGAGAAAGTTATGTAATTCTGTGAAAAACCGATTTAGGGATTCCAAGAGAAATTTCGGACAGTTTTATGGGCTCTGGTACAGTTTTTTATTCAATACGTCCGACCGTCAGTCTTTCTACAATTTCGCTTTAAGTATTATTAGTAATTTTTTATAAAATAATATTCCCCTATCAATCTGAACTGGGTTAGAGCTCAGAAATATTGAAAATATTTAAATTTTGAGGTACATTAAAATTGCCCCTTAAACCATCTTCAATGTTTTTCAACAATGGTTCTTGTAACAATAAAGTGAAATATATAGAGTTTTTACTGGTTCAATTACCGTTGGTAACTCTTGAAACTTCGAAAATTACTAAAGTTTGAATATTTCTCAGCGTCTTCCAAGTACAACAAAAATGGAGATTTTTTTCGTTTCTTACTAACGCCTATTGGATACATTTTTATTTCAAAAATTAATGGCACTTGCGGGCTCTTTTAAGACTTCTATAAAATTCCAGATTGTTGTTGCTTTGTGTGCTGTATATTTTTTTCAGTATTACTTCGAGAAATAGTGTTTTTGGGGACTGTGCAACGTTATCGTAGAATCTTACTTCCAGATACCCCGCGTGATGACAAATGCTGAACGGTTGAAATATAAATTAAGCATTTCTGATATTGTGCATCTTCATTTTCAGTTTTTATCAGACTTTCGTTTCCATTTGACTTCCAACGTGACTATATGTTACTAAGAAAACGTTTTAAGTATTAGTGAGAAAAATCACGTATTTCAAATGGTGACGATAAAAAACTAGTTCCACTGAATAAGGATCGGATATTTTATAACATGTTGTCGAGGTAAGTGGTGAACACTGACGTACTTCGGATTGTAATGATGAGAGTTTGCCATCCAGCAGATGAAAAAAGTGAACACAATATGGAAGAAGATGACGGAATTGGTAAGAGAGGACTGAGAAACTCGGTACTGAAACAATTCAATATGAAAGAAACGGAATGAAATGTAATTAAATTTCTAGATCACTTCGAACTTCATCACGAAACTTTATTAGAGATACCTGGACCTAATTTATAGCTCCCATGTTCGCCACAATATATTAAGGTTTATTCTAACCATATTTTTCTTTTATTGTACGGGAAACTCATAAGAAACCAAACTTTTCTATCAGGAATGGAAAGAATCACTCCTCCATGAGGCATTGGAGCATCTGATAAGTAAATGAAATCTTGCATCCGTCTCCCCTTATAGGCGACTGCGCAATTCGCCACAGCTGACGACGGCTACATTTCTCCGCAAGAGGGCACAACGGTGCGGGACGAGTGCGGCGACTGGTAGTTTTGGCGACGCCATAAAAGAGTCAGCGGCGGGCATGTTACACAGGTATTCCCCGCTCGTCTCTATACTGGTATCTCCTCGAGTCGCTAGGAGGTGCCCCTACAATCTGGCATCCCTTCCCCTCCCCCCGCGCCATAAGACTTCCATAGGAAACGCGCGCCCGTCACGCGTCAATTTCTGATGACTTGCATGTTATGTGTTGCGTATATATGGGTACGTTTATGTTGGAGCAGCGATAAACGAATAGAGCAGAGCTGCGAGCGAAGCAAACAGAACGTCCACACTGTGTTGTTAGGAGTCAATTGTGGGACAAATCGGACATAAATCACCGCAATATGTTCGCTTTAGGCATATTGTTGGACGCCTAGGCGTGTCGCGAGCATGCGATCGAGCAGTAAGCGGTAGTTTATTTTTGTTTTTAGGCGCAATGGATTTGTAAAGCACAGAATGCCACTGAGGATTAATATAAGCTTGCACAGCAGTATATGGCCTAAAAGTTGCTGGTCTCAAATATTTACGTTTATTGAAAGGAGAGGCGAGTCGCCCTCCTTGTCAATTTGTATATCGGGCCACAAGCGCACTGAAATTTCTGTGTCCCTTAGTGTTGTGCCTTCGGCCTTATGGTAGTCGGGCTCCCCATGAACATTTTTTGAAGTTGTATAAATATTTCGGCCTTAGTTTGAAATTTGTTGCACAAAGATGGTGTTTGTCTTAGAGTTTGTTTTCTGTTCTTTTTCTCCCTTTTAATTGCCAAGGTTACGCCCGGTACTCTGTTTATTCATTTTTCACTTTACCTACGGTGCACTGGAACGCGATTCTCTCTATATCAGTGTTCCGATCAAATCTTGCCTTTCGAAGGCAAGTAAATAAGCATTCGGTTTAAACATCTCTCTAGACATTAAAGTCACAGTCCCGGCCTTGGGTTGTTCTTAGAATTATTCATTCGAATCAAAGCAGACAACTTTATTAAACCACTGCATCTCGGGGTTCGGTCAAACATGTTTAAAGCCGATAAATAGAAACCGAGTGGCACAAGTCGCTGCCCACAGTCAGTGACAGTCGGCTCTGCGGCGTCCTTGCCGTACGTCTTTAAGTCCGGTTAGATTCCTTCCGGGGACAGAATTTACGGTATAGGGCCGCCACTGTAATGTAAATTTAGCGCCACGCTTTGAATAGCTCAGTTTCGCTGCTTTATGAAGGCAATTAAGAAGTATCATGCATCTCAAACGTCCACTTTTTTAGATGAGAGTTGAGGTTTTGAGTCTAAATTTACTCGACAAACCTCGCGATTTCTCTCCCAATTATTCATTTTTGTAAGCTCCTTGAAATTGTCTTTCAGCTGCTTCGAAAAATCACTACTAGGTTGCACCACCTCCTGGGTGGCCGCGACGAAAGTTTGCCCATTTACAGATTTCCCAGAATCCTATTTCTTCTAGATCAGTCGATGTTTGAAGATCAGGAGCCGCGACCATTTTGTATTTTATATTTGTAGCGATTGTGTGATTTTGAGAAGCTGAGTAATACGCGTATGGGACACATTGAAACTTTGGGTCCGTTGGCAAGCAAGCAATTATCGTGTAATTTCTTTGAACACTCGCAGAGTCGCGGAGCGAAAACGTTGAAAGCGTGGATTATGTGAAATTCGTAAGAAGAACGTATTTTCGCCCAGACATTTGTAACCATGATAATTCCATCAATACTTTTTGATTTTTACGGCAAAGTATTCTTTGTGAATTATTAGTCGCTTTTTTTTGAGAACTCTCGTCTGATGAGAACACACAAGGCGATGCAAAAAAACTTCGTTGCAGTTTCTGCTAATACTCTATCCAAATGTAAGCAATATTACACAGCAATATTCAACATTTGTGCCGAATCAAAACCGGGAACAACAAGTTGTGCAGATGCGTCGTAGTAAAAAATCTTGTGAGGTTACAGGTGTTTAGTGTAGTTTATGTGTATAGTTTAATAAGCGCGCTTTCAAACGTCTTTATATTCTATCTTAAAGAAGTCACAAACCAGTGTTTCGTGTTTAGACAAATAGCATAAACATTTCATAAATTGCTAGCCGGAAATGAAAGAAGATCTTATCGAAATGGCAATAGCTAGATTGGCCTTGACGAGAATCTAAGAGAAAGTAAATTCTCAGAGCTTAGCAGACCAAACTCAGAATGTTTGTTGGGCGAGAGTGGAGAGTTGTGGAATGATATCAGATTTATAGTTAATGAAGCTATCAAACAAGAGGGTTTAGATGACCTTCGTTTGGGAATTTAGAATAATTGAGAATTTATTTGGTCACCCAACTCCATCTCCCCGGAGTGAGCGTACACATCGCGTGTACATTAAACAGGTTCCGCGCGGCATCACTGCTGACGAGGTGCGCGAGGAGCTTGAAGGCGCAGGCCTCCACCCGTTGGGCGTTCACCAACACGTTCGCCGCGAACTCTCCGAAACCGCCGGAACTTCGGAGAGCTGTGATGCCGCAGGTGGTGACGCCACCGAAACTCGCATCGTGCGCACGGGGACTTTTCGCGTCACCCTTCGCGCGGGCGAGTCGCGCAAAGCTTTCGGTATAAGGGCCATTGACTCCTGCGACGTTAAAGTCGTCCGTTGGCAATGGAAGCGCCCCCGCTTCTGCGAGAGATGCTGCAGATGGGGACATACTCGCAAAAACTGGAAATATCCCGTGAGATGCAAGATCTGCACGGGAGAGGGCCACCCGGCAGACAAGCCTGGCACGAAGGACTGCCCCATACGCGGTACCTTGGCACGCCCGAAATGCTGCAATTGCGGCGGGCAGCATACCTATACAAAATGCGAAAGATGCACGCCGTTGCAGCGCCCATCGGGCATCGATAAGGAATCTGTCGAGAGGCCGACAAGCCTCGACGCCCCTTCGGGCGAGGCCCCTCGGCAGTGAGTACGCGGCGAGGCGACCTGGTCAGAGGTAGCGGGCCCAGCCCCCCTCAGGCCCCCGCTGCGCCGCACAATAACGCGGCGCAAGAGACGCGGTCTCGCGACTCAATTGGGTCTACTCTCCGAAGACCAGATTCGGGGAATGATCCATCCACTGACCTTGCTTCTGCCCAACAATGGCGCAGAATCTAAATCCTCCGTCTAATTGCGAAGCACCGCTGCGAACATGCACCTGGAATGTTCAAAGTGCGTGCGAAAAGACCCAGTTGATACAGAACTTTGCTACCGAGCGACAGCTCGACATAATGGCGCTGCAGGAAACGTGGTTTCGTGAACATCACACTGCCCGTATTCACGGATACGCAGTGTATCGCCGAGACCGTGAGGTCAAACGGGGGGGGGGGCGGTCTTGCGCTCCTGGTCCGACGCGACATCCCCCAGCTCGAAGTAACGACCCCACCTGGCGCCTTGCGTTCTCTAGAGGCAGTTGTGGTGCGAGTTTGGACGGTTGGCGGCCGACTGACAATCGCGTCCGTCTACTGCCCAAATCAGCAACTAGACACTGCCTGTATCGATGCGATACTCGCGTTAGATACTTAAGTTCTAATTCTAGGGGATTTTAATGCAAGGAACAGACAGTGGGGCTGCCTCGGTGCAAACCGAAACGGCACCCGTTTAGCCAACTACATAGCGACGAGACGTGGCGTATACATATACGCCCAGAAAGAACCCACGATATACCCGTCGACTGGAAATCCGGGAATTATCGACCTTGCGATCGCGAAAGGAATCGACTGCGGAGCCCCGCTAACATTCGTTGTTTCGTCTTTCGCCGCAGCACGCCGAAACAAATTCAAAATATCACACAACACCAACTGGGCCGGTTTCACAGCTCATATAAGCACCGTGCTTGAGCGAAAACCGCTAAATTCACGGGACGAAATCGATAGCGCGGTGACTCATCACTTCCGCGATTCGAACGTCCTGCAAGTCAAATACAAAAATTACTCGCGAACCGGAGTCACGTCCTGAGCTTACAGATGAGCAGAGAAGGACGCTGCGGGAGCTGCGCAGATATTCTAAGCTACACAGCCGCTACGGCGATCCCGCGGACGGAGCGCGGGCGCGAGCTCTCAGCAGAGAATTCCGTAAATCTCTGCAAGACGAGAGAACCGCAAAATGGTCGCGCACGATCGAAGATTGCAATCTTCATGAAAGAAACCTTTGGGGATTATCTAAAGCGCTGAGCCGAAAGGCGGGAGTAAACCGCCCGCTCCGCACCACTCCGACACCACAGCCGCCCGGTCACTCCGCTATTCAGCCGGAATACGTGTGGGAGGACGCCGCGAAAAGCGAACTCTTCGCGGAGACGCTTGAACGGCAGTTCCGCCCATTCGAGTCCGGCGACTCCGAGGACCAGAGCACTGTTGCACGCTTACGCGACTACCTGACCGGCAGGCCGAGCACCTCTGCGCGACGTGTGACGGGAAGGGAGCTCTGCGAAGCGCTGCGACAACTCAATACGCGCAAGGCATGCGGGCCGGACGGAATAACAGCCGCCCTGCTCCGCGCGCTCGGCGCCGACGGGGTGGAGTTCCTGCGAAAACTCCTAAATGCGTGCCTAGCGCTAGAATATTTCCCCAGAGCGTGGAAAATCGCGACAGTATCCATGATACCAAAGCCTAACAAGGACCAACTTCTGGCGAGCGGTTACAGTCCAATTAGTCTCCTCTCGCTTCTTGCGAAAGCTTTCGAGCGCCTGATCCTGGAGCGCTTGCAACAGGAAATACGTCGTCTTAAGCTTCTTAGAGATGAGCAATTTGGATTTCGAATTGGTCTAAGTTCCGCGCAACAACTGACGCGGCTAAGTACCGAGATCGGCCTCTCTCTCGAAAGACGGCAGAACTTGCCAGTGTTTTTTCTAGACATGCGGTCGGCATTCGATTCTGTATGGCACGAGGGGGCGCTCGCGTGTCTTGCGGACATTGGAATCAGCGACTGCTACGTCAGACTAATCGCCAGCTTCTTGACAGATAGACCATTCAAGGTTCGCGTCAATGGCATACATTCGTCCCCAAGACGAGCCGCAGCCAGCGTGCCTCAGGGAAGCGTGCTCTCACCGACACTATTCGGCCTGTACGTCAACGACACGCCGCTTCCTGTTGAAAAAATACCGGCATTCAACATTGCGGGCTCCTAATGTTCGCGGATGATTTCGCTTACTATGTGAAATCGGCGGACAAAAGGAAATCGGTGAGATATCTGAATGATTGTGTCGCCGAGCTTCCCAAATGGCTAAGCCATAAAAAGCTTGCCCTCAACCCTGACAAGTGCGTAGCCGTCAACTTCACTCGACAGAGGGCCGACCCCGATGAAGTCGTGAGCTAGTTAGGCACGCCTCTACTGTGGCAAAAAACGGCGAAGTAACTTGGTGTGAAGCTTGACAGCGGCCTCCGCTGGCACGCCCACGCCAAGTACGTTAGCCAAAAAATAACTGCCCGAACCACCCACCTACGCCCACTCTTTCGAGCCCCCGAACTTCATCCTGCCCTCAAACGCCGCCTATTCACCGCCTGCGTGCGGTCCATTTGGACGTATGCCTGCGAGGTATTCGCGGCGGCACCTCCCTCCGCCCGATTCGCACGGCGGAAAACCGCGCTGCGCGTCTCGCGACGTACCCCCACCTCCCTCCTCCCCATCCCAATAGATACCCTAGAAACACCGACGTGTTCGGAGTTCTGGGTGTAAAAAACCAATTCTTGCCGGAGCTACAAAGGCGGTCAGTGACGGCGCTTTCAAGGGCTCTGGGTCCGAAGGCGCCGCGCATCCTGCGCGACACCGGCCGTGAGGCAAACAGTGGCGCGCATCGGTCCCACCTCCGGAAAGGTCCGAAGCGCGTCGCCTTCTCCTTTCGCGCGCTGCCTCACGACGCGCTTGCTGCCTTGTGCGAGCGAGCGGAGGCAGCCGAGCGCGAGGGTGAAGACTTGCCATCGGCCGAGGGACGTGCGGGGAATGCGACGCCGCGCCCCACCTGCCACGCCTCCCAATGGGCCCGAGCGCCACGGACACTGAGTCAAGTCACTGCCGTGGCGACCGTGCAGTGAAGTGGGAAGTGAAGAAGCGTGAAGTGCGAATGAATGGGAAGAATGAATGGTTATGCATATAATAAAACTAGTATGAATGATGTGTGAATGTAGAAAAATAATAATAATTTACCAACAATACAAAATACAAATTACGTAGTATATATAAAATAGAGTAACAAAAATGATTTTAGAGTAAGTTAGTAATGCCAAAGTAGAATTAAGATAACTTTAGGTGTAGATTGTAAATTAGTTGTAAATAAATGCCCCGCCTGTAGCTGCTTAAGCCGCAAGGCAGCAGCATAATAAAAAAACATTCATAGATAATGAATTCCCCTTCTTCACAGGGTTACTGTGGAGGGAACAAAAGAAAAAGCGCTATTGGCGATCGGTGGGGTGGCACTGAATCCCGGCCCCCTACTAACGTCGAGATCGACACTTTGAACAAATCATAAGGAGATAATTGATAGAATCGATGTATTGCAGGCTAGGGTGAAGTCGGCAGAGGCGACAGTGCAGTCGCTCCAGACAGACAACGAGCGGCTGGTGCGCAAGGTGGATTACCTTGAAAACCAATCGCGTCGTAACAATATCAATGTTACTGGCATCCCTGAGCAGCGGAACGAGTCATGAGCGGATTCGGAAAAATGCATTCTCGGTTTATCTGAGCAGCTAGGTGTCAGGCTGGAGCTTCACGATTTCGAGCGCGCGCACCGGACCGGGCGGCGGCGTGAGGGGCATCCGCGCACGATTGTGGCCAAGGTGGCCTCATTCAGGAAGCGGGAGGAGCTGCTGCGTGCAGCCCGGGAGTATCTCTCCCAGAATAGCATTGCGCGCGCCCGAGAGGACTTGAGCTGGGCAGCGAGACAAACGCGTAAGGCATTAATTCCGCATTTGCAGGAGGCGAAAGCCAGCGGGAGGCAGGCGTCGATTCGTTTCGACAAGCTTGTCGTGGCAGGGCGCAGCTTCGTCTTGGGCGAGCTGGCGGCCCGTCCGCGGGCTTGGGAAGGGGCTGGGCGGCGGGGCCCCGTGAACTCTGCGAGGGAGCAGAACCCCAGGAGGGCGGAAACCTCTTCCGAGCAATCGGGCGCCTGCTCACGGCCGCCCCGCGCGCGCCCGTGGCCGGGACCGCGGCCGTACCTGCAGCTGCGCCTCGTTCGGGTGCGGCGCGGAAGACTCTGTACCCGCGGCATCGAGGCGGAGGCGGAGGCGGTCGCGTTCGCGTTCCCGGCGGAGCTCACGGCACTCGAGTGCCGGGTGGTTTGCGGCGGAGCGAGGTCCGCGTACGAGGGCGATGGCAGCCAACATGCAGCAGCAGGAAGCTCGCGGTGAGTCGGTGCCCAACAGGTCACCAAATAGGCAAGAATATTTTTTAAGAATAGGGTGTTGGAACATCAAAGGGGTAGGCTCTAAGCTCGGTAATCAAGACTTCCATGGCTACATTAACACGTTTGATGTAACTGGTCTCTTTGAAAGTTGGTGGAAGGAGGGTGAAACGTTACCCGTGTCTGGTTTTACAGCCATATGCAAAAATAAAAAACGCAGAGGAGAAAGGGGTCGGTACCCGGGTGGTGTTGCGTGCGTTTTCCGGACTAGCTTAATGCAGTTTATTAATGAAATTAAGACCAACTCAGACAATTTCCTTTGCAATAGACTAGTAATGCAAAATATAGATATTGACATTGTGTTTGTATACCGTCACCTACAGGGTTCGCGTTATTACACTCCAGAATCCTTCGTCGAAATCAATGATTTCCTAGATACGTTAAAGCTCAGGTACCCGAGTACTAATTTGCTAGTGTTAGGGGACATGAATGGTCGAATTAACGATGAGCAGGAAGTTTTTTCGGACTTCGACCGGCAAGAAGCGAGAGCGAATTCCAGAAAAAGCAAAGACTCTGTCATTGATAATGATGGGCAGGAATAGCTAGAATTATGCGAAAGATTGAATCTCGAAATCTTAAACGGCAACTATGGACAGGATACGGAAGGGTAACTAACTTATATTAGTGGGAATGGAGGTAGTGTAGTAGATTACGCTGTTGTCGCAGGATATAATACACAATATTAGATTTTGGGATCGAATTACGGGAAGAATCCGATCATTAGCCTGTGTGCGTGCATTTACCTGTAAATGCTACTGCACTGCCATCGGCAGGGGCGCGGGCAGGAGCGACGAAATTGACAATAGGAAGACAACTGTTCGTATGGAATGAGGAAAAGCGACAGGAATTTGTAGACATTGTCCTGAAGTGCAAAGTGTAGATGGTACAGGACTTGCTGCCACGCATTTGAAAAAAGAGAAGAATTTGGAGAGGGTATTCTTAACTCGGCAGGGTGGGCGCGAGAGGAGCGGTCTTCGGAGAGGCAAACAAAGAATTTAGAAAGGCGGCTCTACCGCGCAGGGAAGGGCATGCGAAGGTGGGGGAGAGGAGGAAGGGAACTGACCCAAGGGTGGTTTAGCGAGGAGTGTCGGGAGACCAGGCGTGAAACTATAGTAGCCTTAAGGAAGTTCAGAAAAAGGGGAAGTGAGGAAGCTGGAAACAGTTATTTGTTATTACGTAGGCAGTACGAGGCCACAATTAAAAAATCGAGGAAATCTTGGCAGGATAGTGAGGCAGCAAGAATACAGGCAATTCTAAGAAACGATTATAGTAAATCAATTTGGGACGTTATAAGATCTCTGCGTAATAAAATAAATTCAATTAAAGCAATTTCAGCAGACGCGTGGGTGCAGTATTTTTCACGGACGTTCGCAGTAGGGAACATTGAAACTGGGCAAGGTATTTTCACTGACCGGAGTGTGCCTGAATTAGACGAACCTCTAACCTGGAATGAAGTAAATAGGGCTATTCTAACCATAAATAATAAAAAGGCAGGCGGCGCGGACGGCATTCCGACAAAATTTATTTCGGAGTTGTGGAACATAGACCCAGAGTATTATGAAGTTATTTAATGAAATTGCTGATTCCGGCTCGTATCCAGAAACGTTGTTTACAGCTATCTTTAAGAATAAAGGGGATGCGAATTGCCCAAAAAATTATCGCAGAATTAGTCTTTTGCCAGCGCTGAGCAAACTGTTCTGTAAAATACTCAACGGGCGACAGAGTGAATGGGCGGAAAAATACAGTAAAATATAATTGCAAGCAGGCTTTAGGAGGAGCTTCGCGACAACTGACAATATATTTGTGTTAAATACCCTAGTTAAATGGCGCTTGCGCGTAAACGGGGCCACTTATATTGCAGTTTCGTAGATTTTGAAAAGGCTTTTGACTATCAATAGGGAAGCTTTATGGCGAAAAGTAAATGAGCTAAAAGTTTACGTAAAGTTTAAAGTGTTGCAGAGCATGTATAGGGAAGTAAATTTCTGCGTCAGGTGCGGTGACGGAAGTACAACGCAAAACCTAAAATCGACAGTAGGAGTAAGACAGGGGTGTCCTCTTTCACCTTTCACTGCTGTTTATCTTGTTTAAAAATGATTTATTGATGTCGGTACAGGAAGTGGATACAGCGGCTACGGAAATTGATGGCCTGAAAATTCCTCGACTACTATATGCTGATGATTTAGTTTTATGTTCGGAAACGATCGAGGGCTTACAGAAGAGTTTAAATATTTTAGAAAGGTATAGTGAGACAGTGGGAATGAAAGTAAATATTCAAAAACCCAAAGTAGTTGTCTTCAGAATAGGTTTATCTTGGGCAGCAAAGAGAAATGGTACTACGCTAGAGAAGAAACTGACCGCGTCAAAACATTCACGTATCTTGGTGAAAAATTTTCCATGAATGGGGGATGGAATAATCACATATTGACGGCTCACAGCAAAGAAAGAATTGTGTTCAAAGAAATCGTTTGCGCTGTGCGCAGGGTTCCGGAATTGCCGGTAAGAGTGTGCGATACAATGTTCAAATCACTTGTTCTCCCAGCTATGAACCATGGGGCAGATATCTGGGGGAGTGGATAGGATAGATCGACTAGAAAGCATCGAAACATTTCAAATTAATTCTAGGAGTTTCTAGATGCGCAGCAAATGCCGAGTCTTAAGAGAGGTCGGTAGTATAGGAATTTGAAGATTTTAAAATGAAACCTATTAAACTTTGGATTAAATTAGCAAGTGAACCGACCGAGACACTTATACATAGGTGCTTTAGAGTGCAGTTGCAGTGAAGCGACCATCGCTACTGGGCGTACAAAATTAAACTGCTACTTGAACGCGAAGTGTTGGGAGAAGTCTCTCCGGAAATGGTGGTAGATAGGGGAACCCGCGAGATAGAACAGCTGATTTCCGATAGATTTGCGGATATTGAAAGGCAAGAGATCTGGGCAGCAACGGCTGAAAAACGTTCGCTAGTAGCTCAAATTCATGCGAGTCCGTTATGGGGTTGCGAAAGTTACGTACATACTCTCGGAATGGACGCAAGAGGGGAATACGCTTGGTTCAGGGTTGGGGATGGATATAGCATAGACTAAAGGACCGAAGTGGTAATGGCATCTGTGGGCTTTGCGGAGATAGGAAAGACTAAGAAGTCGTAGTCAATTGGTAAGTAACAGGTCAATATAATAAATACAATTAAACTTGCATAGTAATAAGCCCAATAGGGGAGAAGTTACGGGGGGATCGAAAATATAAGGGCAGATGCGTTGGTGCGGACGATCTTCTGTGGCACTGTTTGATTGCATCTGCTGAGGAGGCCAAACACTGGAAGGAGACGGCGGGACGCCTGCGCCAGAGAAATATTTACAATAAACTTCGAATTGATTAGTATGTACTCTGCTTCTGACGGCAGGTTTTCCCCCTTCAGGGGTTTTTTCCTGAGCCGTACCTTACGGTCTCTTTTCCGCGGCTTTGATGCGATGGAGAGACCATTTGGGGTGAATACCAGAATTCAAAAGATAAGAACGCGAAAAGGTGTAGGTAATGTAATGGCTTAAAGGCCTTCGGCCTAGCCACATAAGATCAAGTAAGCTAATTTGTTTGTAATAATTACCTATTAAATAAAATAAAGTATAAAAAATGTGAAACCCTTTTCAATATTTTACCAAATACCGTTTTGTTATCACAACGAACAGAGCTATATCATCTTTCAGATGTAAGGATTAAGTCAGCGTTAGCGATCCCAACGAGCAACATATACTGATATTCGAACACATCATGCAGCAGGGTTGATTGCTCGTGGTCTACGAGGCTTTCGAATGCCGTATGGAAGCCGTCGGACTCAGTAACAACAAAAGAAAAAAGACGACAAATGACTAACAGGACTTGCACGAAATAATGAGAAAGTGTTTGCAGGCTCTGCCATTGGCGCGCATCAGCCGAACGATCCGACCGGGCATCACCTGTTGCGGATGTTCGGGGCCTCCCAGCTGCAGGGCGGGCTGTTCCTGGCCATGGAGGCCTTGGATTACGATCTCCCAGCCTTCACGATCCATCGGTTTCCAGATCCGTTGTGGATTGCGGAAGTTGCCATCATTCCTCGGCAACTGTCCTGGACCCTCAGAAAGCTAGGGTAATCAATAAACCCTAAATTCCGCGAACCTGATTATTCGATTGGCAGTATCATGCTAAAAACGTATTGGTATATGACGGATTTGTCAGAAGAAAAGCTAAAAGAGTGAGTTCTCATTTTAATGCATTTTCCATAGACTAATGTGAGGCTGAAAACTCTCCAGTACATGGATACATGGTAAAATTGCATTTTCTTGATACTTCAAAATACAATATGGTAGTGAAGTAAAAAAGATATAGAAATAGCTTTTAAATTTCTTTTAATGAAGTTTAATGCAGTGAAATCAAAAAAAGGGCCATGGCATACCGTTTCTTAATAATTTCAGTTGGATGTATACCAAGTCTTAGCATTATCCAAAAGAACTGATTATATTTGCAACATTAAATCAATTTGAAAAAAGAATGTAATGTGCCTTTTTGTATTTGCGACGTAGTGTGTAACTTCCAAAAATGTTTGCAATTGGTATAATAAATTCATTTTAATTTCCTGTTAGACATTAAATTTTGTTGCATATTTCACATGGAATGTGGAAGTAAGTCGTATAATTCATCGAAGAAAAATGTTCCGTCGTACAAAATGTTACAACAGTTATTCCATTACAGTGGCGTGTAATGCTGGTAGCATTCTCACATTTTTCAAAGAAACTGATGCATACGAAAAATGCATCAATATTAATAAAATTCTTCCCCTAGATCTTTGTGGTTGAAGTTATTTAATACTGTTTCGTGTATCTGATGGCTCGTGCGTTGTCGCGCATCTGTCAGAACAACCCGAGCGAGCATCACCTCGTAGGATGTTGGAGACTTTCCAACTGCAGAACCGGCTGTTCGTAGCCATGGAGGCGTTGGATTTGGATCTAGAAGCCTTCATGGTCCAGCGGTCCCCTGAGCCGGTCAGAATGTCTGAAATTGCCACTATTCTCCGGCAGGTGTTCTGGGCCCTCCGCAAACTGGAGGTAATTAATAGCTCCTGAACTCCATGAAGCCGATTAGTAAAATTTCACATTCCTGACAGTTTAAAGTTCTATACGAACGTGAAGTAAATTAATATTTTTTTCAATTAGGCAGTAAGAGCTGAATACGATATGAGATCGGTGAGAAGACATGTGGACGGCCAAATATAACTGCTCGGGCGTTGCCATGCATCAGCGACAACCATCTGACTAATCGATCCTTTTAGCCCATCGCCACCATTCTGTAGCAAATGTTCTGGGTTCTCAGAAAATCCGGAGTAATTTATGACCTAAAATACTAAATACGCGGAAATCTTATCAGTATGAGATGTTTAACACAAGACGAGTTAAAATCACATTTCATATGATACCATTATTAGCGTTTTATTTTTATTGCTTTTTGGATTATTTTGTACCGAACTCTCCCAAAAACAGAGCAAAACATCAAGTGTGAAAGTGCACTAAAATTACACATTCTAAATGTTGGAAAAAACAATAAAAACTTACTACATTTAGTATTTTGCGTAGAAATTATTATCAGTTCAATATTTCGGTTAAGTTATTAGCCATTTTCCATCCAGTTGATATAATACCTACTCATAGAGCATATCTTTGGCTATCTCAATGACAAACGTTTGTTGCTCTTAAATGAATGCGTTTGTCTTTTTTCTTGGAATTGAACTGTCCAATTTGAGATTAAGCCGGACAATAATTTTGTGATTCTGTCTGCGTATAGATACCTTGTTCATATTCATCAATGCCGGCTGCTCCAAATGATGTTCATGCTTAACAGATAAGGAAGCAGCATTACAATTTGCATCTATATTGACGCCTCAATTATGGTAACTTTTTCTTACCGAGACTGAAGATTTATGATGGCAACTTCTTAAATTACTTTCAGGTGATAGAATCCCTCCTCCATGAAGCATTCGAGCATATTTTTTTAAACAGAGGTACTTGAAATCTATGGACGTTTCGGCCATCTCCCCATCAAAGGCGACAGCGGAATTCGCCAGAGCTGACGACTGCTACATTTCCCCACATTAGGGTACAACGGTGCGGGCGAGTGAAGCGACAGGTTTTTGGCGACCCCATAAAGAAAACGGCGGGTATTTTGTATACCACAAATTTCCCGCTTGCGTCAAGGAGGTACCTCCGTGTCACTACGCAGCGAGTACGGTCAAGCACCTCCATCCCGCCACCCGAGCCCGACACAAAGAGCGCGGCCGCCACGAGTCAGTTTCTGATGACGTCAGATTGCGTGTTGCATATTTATAGCATAAGAGAGAAACTCAGTTTGGAGGGGGCAGCTACTGCGTCGCGAGCATGCGGCCAAGCAGTGTGCGGTAGTTCATTTCAATAATAAGGTATATAGGAGTAGATTATTAATTTAGGCACTTCACAGTAGTATATGAGCTAAATGTTATTCGTCTAATAGAAAAAAAATATATTTATTTAAAGAGATCGAGCCGCCGCCCTCAAATTGTTTATCGGGTGACAAACGCAATGTAGTTTCTGTGTTCCTTAAGGTTGTCCCTTAGACCTTTGCGGTACCTCATGGTAGTTTCGACTTCCCATGAATATTTTTAAGCGTTATAAATATTATTTCGTGTATATTTTGAAATTGCGTACTTTTCTTGCAGTCAGTGAATAAATGTTTTAGTCGTAAAACAGAACTAAAATTGTGAAGCGGTTTATTCAGAGTTCCCGACCAAACTCTCCTTCCCAAGTTCCCTGAAATTATAAGAGGATGATTTCGCGGGATTGACGACGGCGGGCAAAACGTCTCCCGGAACGATGGAAAGACTACGCTACGAATTCTACGTTTAGAATTTTTTCTAGGAACTCGATATTGTCCAATTTGATAAGCCGGACAACAACGTCTCTGTGCAGTGCTTGTTGGAGCTGAAATTAGTCGACTTGCGCTGCGCCAAGAGCGCTCGAAAATTTTTGTAAAGCGTAAAAACACAATCATACTAAGTAATTGGTTTACAGTTTTGTAAGTAATTTAATAGTGCATTGCGCACATAATATCAGGCTAAAACTACAAGTAAGTAACATGTAGTCAATATTGGTGGAAGTAACTAGTAACAATCCTAATGTAATACATCACATACTTCTAGCATATATTTCTTTTACTAACAATCCCAAAGTAGTAGCTTTCAATTAAATGTATTTCTTTATCTAGGAACGCTATATTGACCACTTGGATAATAAGCCGGAAAATATCATGTTCAGCAACGTCGGCGTGCTGTTTGGCGCAGATGAAACTCTTCGACTTGAGCAGCGGCGATGGACAATTAGAACTTCGCTGTTTCGTGGTGTACAATTAAATAGTATTGTGCACACTAATACACGTCAACATTGCGGCGAACTATTTTGATACATTCCAAATATTTAGATATATCATATGCGTTTAGGATATACGTTTTGACTAACAATCCCAATGTAACTTGCACTTGGCGGTAGGCATCAACGGAGATCATATGTGTCGATGATGGCGGACGGCGCGGCCGCGGCCCCGCCGCCCCCGCCCCCGCCACATATCGAGGAGGAGCCTGCGCTGGAGTCGGGCCTGCAGCCCGCGTGCAGTCCTTCCGACGCCGCGCTCTACTCTCCCTCCACCACCGCCCTGCACAGCGAGATGGACTTCTGCGAAGGCGGCGGGGGCGGCGACGCGCGTCACTTTGGAGAAGCTGCTGTCGCCCCGCCGCCCACACCCGCGCAGGCGCGCTCGCCCGCCAGTCCCGAGCGCCAATTCTGCTCCTCCACCACGCAGCCCATGGGCCACGCTGATAAAAGAAGATATGCCTCGTCGCCTCTGCCTCGTTTGTGGCGATGTAGCTTCTGGTTTTCACTATGGTGTAGTATCCTGTGAAGCTTGCAAAGCCTTCTTCAAACGAACCATTCATGGTAATATAGAATCCATCTGGACATCATAATTGTCCATCTAGACATCAAGCCGGACAATATCATCTTCGGCAACGTCGCGGCGCACGGCTTGTCGCAGCTGAAGCTGGTCGACTTCAGCTGCGCCAAGAGCGCGCGCGCGGCCGCGCAGTCCACCAGGGCCCAGGCGAGGTGGTACCGCGCGCCCGAGGTGGCGCTGGGCCAGGGGGGGGGCGAGCGGCGCCGCCGGCGTGTGGTCGGTGGGGTGCGTGGCGGCCGAGCTGTTAACCACGCGCCCGCTATGGAAGCCAACGTGACAGTAACAAGAATAAAGACGACAAATTGTTGAGATGTTGATACGGCGTGAGGAAATGAGAGAGTTTGCAGGCTCGGGCGATGGCGCGCATCATCCGAAGCAATCCAGCTGAGAATCGCCTCTTGCGGATGTTCGAGACCTTCCCAGTGCAGGGCCGGCTGCTCGTGGCTACCGATGCTTTGGCTTTTGACCTCCAAACCTTCATGGGCCAGCGGTCACCAAACCCGCACAGAATTGCAGAAATTACGTTGATTCCCCGGCAGTTGTTCTGGGCCCTCGGAAAACTAGAGAAAATTAATAAACCTAAACTCGGTGTTTGGATGAAGTTATTTAATATTGTTTCGTGTATCTGCAGGCTCGGGCGTTGTCGCGCATCGCTCTGAACAACCCACGCGAGCATCACCTCGTGCGGATGTTGGAGACTTTCCAACTGCAGGGCCGGTTGCTCGTGGCCATGGAGGCGTTGGATTTAGATCTTGAAGCCTTCATGGCCAAGTGGCCACCTAAGTCTGCCCGAGTTTCAGAAATTGCCACTATTCTCCGGCAGTGGTTCTGGGACATCCGGAAAGTGGAGATAACTCCTAAACTCGTGAACTCGATCATTTGCTTGACAGATACTATTATGTGAAAAACATTAGTATCTTTTAAGTCGCATTAACTGCGAGGTCATTAGTGACCACTATTGATTAACGGCAGAGGTATCAGTATACTGAAAGCAGTGATGGGGAGCGGTGAAAGGACGAAGAGAAATGTCCGAGAAGGGATTCCAATCCGCGATGCGAGTGCCTGACTGAACCCTCCACTGCAGTACTGCCTTAGTGATCACGGCCACCTGGATCGGCATTGGTTTTGATACCAACTATTATAATACCGACACCTAGTGCAATTTCTTAGACTTTTTGCAGTGTGTACAAAAAACAGTTTTTTGCTTATCCATCTTTCCAGTCTAACTTTCCTAATAATTTAATACAACACATACGTTCAGCATATATTTTTGACTAACAACCCCAATGTAGTAGCTTTCACTTATATGTTTTATATCTTTTTCTAGGAACTTGATATTGTCCATCTTCACATAAACCCGGACAATATGTTCGGCAATGTCGCAGGCTTGTGGCAGCTGAAACTGGAGGACTTCAGCTGCGCCAAGAGCGCGCGCGGCCGCGCAGTCCGCGAGGGCCTAGGCGAGGTGGTACCGAGGTGGCGCTGGGCCAGAGGGGAACGGTAGGTTGGTATGTTTTGCTGGACAAGAGGGATACAAAGACGGCGGGAGGTAGCAATCGCCGGCGAGAACGACAACGGCAAATAGAATTCGCCGAAGAGCACGACAACGACGAGTGTAGAATTCGCAAGACACGGGATGGATAACGACGACATCGGGTGTATTCAAGTCTTAATTATAGCACTATTAGTCTCAGGGACTCAATATTCGTCATTGATTCTGAGTTCTTGTTTAATTTTCAGGTGAGGTGAATTACTCCTGTTATGCAATGAAGCATTAATTTTTCAATCTGGGGATGTTTACTTCAAGATACCGCACGGCACGTTACGTTAGTTTCGCCTTAAGAGACTATTGTGGTATTCGCCAGAGTGGAGACAGATTTCTCTAGACGATGGTAAATTATATGTGGGGCGATGGCGGTGACTTTTTTCGCGGGAAGGACTACCGCGGTGGATTGATTCCGCTGGACGCAGAAAGAACGAGAGTGTCCAAATTTTATCAGTAAGTAAGCTCCAAATGCCTCTTCTCTTAGCCACCGCCTCCCTGACACAGAAGAGGGCAGTTCCCCTCTCGATTCCAGCTTGCGCGGCGTCGCTACGCTTGGAAGCGCGCGCGGCCGCCGATCCACTAACTTGTGACGTGTGTAGTGGGTTGCCTACTTAAGGCGTTGGCACCGGCTCGCAGCCGGTATCAGCCCTTCGTTTATGACTAGCGGAAGCTCACTGGTAGAAACAACGGTTTTAGTTAAATATTACTCGTGAACATCAGACCGAATAGCAATTAATGAAAATGTAGGCACTGCTCTTCGCAGGTAGTAACCTGAATTAAAACTATTAGAGGTATAGTTTAAATAGCGTGATTAAGTTCCTTTATATAAAGGAGAGGTGAATGCGTCTTTGTCATGTTTTGTTTTGGCCCCAGTAGCCTGTATTTGTTTTGCTTAGCATGGTTCAATAGACCGCATTGTAGTTTGAGCATCCCATGCATATTTTTATATCAATTAAGAGTTATTTTATTAAAAGGATTTTCAAGAGATATTCAATTGAGAGGATTTTCAAGATGGCGGCCGTGTGATGTAGACGTAAATTTCGCTCCGTACATTTTTAAGTATTTTAAACGTATTTCATTATTCCTTCGAATTCAAACCAGTTCAGAAGGTTTCTAAATACTTAATTAATCAGTGAGAATAAAAGTAGTATTTAACTTTGAGCAGTTTAGTAAACTTTGCACTGTGTGTATATTCAGAGTGCACAGCCGCCACACGTGGACGCCACCTTAACCTCAATCTTTGCTTTGCGTGTTTGTGTTTATTACTATTTTAGCTTTGTATAAGTGTGTGAAGTGTAATTTTTAGTGTATAAGCATTTAAGTTACTTTATTGAAGACTTCAAGTCCCTTTATAGTAATTAGTTGTACAAGGTGTGGTAAGTAACCAGTGCATGCTTAATCTGTAGTGAAGTGTACAACATTGAGTAGTGCATATTTGTACGGTACACGAAAATACATTGTAACTTTATCAACTACCCTCTCTAAAACACTAAACTACACTCTTAGAAATACTTATTTAAAAAAGAAAACTCGTACATCTAGAGACTAATATAAAAACTTCCATTACACACAAATCAACATGAACATGGAACAGGCACACTTCGCACTTTCCCAACTCAACGCTGACCTGAAGAAAGCCTACGCGCATATTCATTACATTAAAAATGAGATCAGAATGGAGCATTTCGTTCAATAATCCGATGGGTGGACTCACGTAACTAGGAAAAATAGAAATCCACACATTTCCAGCCACCCACGAACCTCTCAGGCACCACACTGCGCCCCCACATTCAACAGGTTCTCGATCCTTTCTGACCCTCTCTCCTTTCCACCTCTTACGACCAAACCTACCTTACCACTCAACAGAATCTCAACAGAAACAGTTCAGCGGGCAAGACTTAAAACAACAAATGGCACTCTCTCTCACTCACGTAAAATTTTTATTCTAGCTGACAGCCATGGTAGGAACCTTTCCTCCATTGTGAGAGAGAAACTCCCGTCAAAGTTCTCAATTACAGGTATTTTTAAACCTAATGCCACGATGGCTCATGTAATTGAGAACTTAAACACTCATACTAGATCTTTTACACAAAAGGACACAGTAATAATTATAGGTGGGCAGAATGACAATTCTGGCAGTCACTCACGCAATGGAACACTTAACAAAAATACAAGAGACTGCTAAACACACAAATGTAATCATGACCACTCTGCCCCCCTGGCACGACATCATTCCTATAAACAATGAAATTAAGATTGCAAACCATCATATAAGACAGCACTTGAGAGGGACACCTATCACACTTTTTGATCTTGACAACCTCTCAAGAAAATATTTTACTCGGCATCGTCTCCACATGAACCAGATAGGAAAACAATAACTAGGAGCCATGCTCATCTCGCACCTACTGGTAACCCCTGCCCCTGCTACCTCACACCCATCTCCCACCCGTTCTTCTGCCTCTTCATCCACAACCCTCTTACACACTCCGCATCTTTCACCACCATCCAGTCCTCTCTTACCCCCACCAGTTCCTTCTCCTACTCCCACACCTCTCCTGCCCACTCCACATTCCTCACTTGCCCCCAGTCCTCTTTCACATTCGCCAGTTCCTACTCCTACACCGCTCCTGCCCACTCCACTTTTTCCAACTACCTCCTCACCTTTTCCTCTTCAGCCCCTTCCCCTACTTCCACACTTCCTACTTCCTGTCCCATCCGTACATATAACTTCCGCTGCAACCGAAAACCCACTCCTGTGTATAACCCCTTAGCATCAAACATCAGCAGGAAAGTAAACAATACACAAAAATAAAAGCTATTTGCACATTTTCACCAAAACGTACAGTCTCTGAAAAATAAACTCGCTGATATAGAAATATTACTCGAGGAGAAACTCCACCACATTTCAGTATTGTGCTTCACAGAACACTGGCTAACTAAAGAACAATTAGATAACACATATATACCAGGTTTCTCTCTAGCCAGTAGCTCATGTCGAAATATTAATAATACACATCATGCAGATGGTGGGACATGCATTTTTATTAAAAATACAATTTGTTTTGTACCCTACACAAATCACACTCATCTTGTAAAAGAGAGAGACTTTGAAATATCCATTACTGACTGAACAACAACAAAACCATGGGTATTATGCACATATCGCAGCCCTGCTGGAAATTTGAAAACCTTTTTAAAAAATCTGGAAGTTATTCTAACAAAACTTCAAAAACGCAGACAGTATAAAACTATTCTTTGTGGTGACTTCAATATAAATTGCCTGACACAATCCAGTAATGAAAATCTATTTAAAGACCTACTAAAATCATACAATTTACAAACAACCATAAACGCACCAACATGAATATCCAAAAATAGTAGCACTGCTATAGATCAAATAATAATAGACGCAAATAACCATTGTTTTTCTGTTGCCACATTCAATACAGGTTTCAGTGACCACATTGCTCAGATTATAACACTTCCAAGAGAAACAAAAACCGCGGAACAGACGACTTACAAAGAAATCCGGAACAATTCTCAAGGAAACATAATAAAATTTCAAAACTTGCTTCGATTTGAAAACTGGAACGAAGTATATAAGGCAACCCATACAAATGAGAAGTGTAACTCATTCATAAATATATACTTAAGACATTTCAATGCCATTTTCCCTCAAAAACTGAAAAAGATCCAAAATAAGAAAAGTAAATCATGGATTACCACAGGCATCAAAGGCATCAAGGCATTAAGGTATCAAAGTGTTATGTGAAAGAAAACGCAACATGTATGAAATACTAACAAATAACAAATGTAACTCAAACTTCCTTTCACATTACAAAACACATAATTCGATCCTAAAAAAAGTAATCAAACAAGCAAAAATTATAACAAATGATAAGTACATTGCAAATGCACGTAATAAAACAAAAGCCATGTGGGACATTATAAAACACTACAGCACCAACAGCACCAACTAATAATAACAAAAAAAAGAGCTCCACTACAAAAACGAAACTGTACAAGACCCACAAGAAATAGCTGATATATTCAATGAACACTTTTCACAAATTAGTAATAAGTTAATCTCCCAACACTCTCTAAACAATGAAACACACCAAACAAACACTAATATTACACAAATTGTAAATTCCATATTTTTATATGAAACAACCCCCTCTGAAATTCTTAAATTCATTGGACAAATGGAGAATAAATTCTCAGCAGGCATGGACAACATTCCAGATTTTCAAATTAAACACAGTGCTCCATGTATAGTGCAACCACTCTCTCACATCTGCAATTTCTCTCTAAAATCAGGCATATTTCCAGATATATTCAAAACAACAAATAGTTATGACCCAATGAACTACAGGCCTATTTCTCCGTTATCAGGATTTTCAAAAATTCTGGTAAGACTTTTTAATGAAACTCAAACAGTTTCTCAATGCAAATAATGTCCTTACAAATGCACAACATGGCTTCAGGAGTAATAGATCCACAGACACAGCCATCTTCTCCTTTTTAAATGACATACTTGTTGCACTAAATCAGAAGGATATTCCCATTGGCCTTTTCTTAGATTTGTCAAAAGCCTTTGACATCATAGACCATCATATACTTTTAAGAAAACTAGAAATGCTAGGGATTCGGGGCATTGCAGGCCAATGGATCAAATCATATTTATCAAAACGTAGACAAATAGTTGCCCTCCAACACACTAAAAACAAAATCTCCTCATACTACTCGTGTCCTCAAATAAATTGTGGAGTCCCGCAAGGATCCATCCTTGGGCCAATACTATTCCTTATATACATAAATGACATGCCTTTGGCTTTAAAGAACAACAAAATAATTTTGTTTGCAGGTGACACAAACATCATCATCAAAGCAAAAACACAACAATCATTAGAAAAAAAACTCTCAAAACTTTGCATGCACTAGTAAAATGGTTTCAAGACAACAAACTCATCATAAACACCAGCAAGACAGTCTCTCTAAATTTCATGAATCCTCGATCTAAAGAAAAACTCTCACAGCATTTGCTCATAAACAATAACCCTGTAACAATATCGCATGAAACTACCTTCCTCGGACTAACAATTCAAGAAAACCTAAAATGGAACACTCATATCTCAAATATTAACAAGAAGCTGAGTAAAGCTTGCTATGCCCAATACACCCTCAGGTCAAGCTCCAACCTTGAGACACTTCGAACAATGTATTTTGCAAATGTGCACTCACACCTAAAATATGGAATAATATTCTGGGGAAATGCCCCTGAAAGCACTCGCACATTCATTATCCAAAAAAGAATACTGCGAACAATGACCAGCACTAATAAGCTGGAGTCTTGCAAACCCTTGTTTAATAAACTAAGGATTCTTCCTCTACCATGCATGTACATATTTGAAATAGTGGTCTTCACACAGAAAATTCTCATGGAAAACAAAGACACTTTTACTTTAAATTCTGATGTACATAACTACAACACCCGTCAAAAGGATGACCTACACGTTCCCCACTCTGAAACTACACTTTATCAAAAAAGTACCCTAATAGAGAGCATTACATTTTACAACAAACTAGGCGATGATATCAAAGACAAACACAATTCATACATTTAAAAGTAAATTGAAAACTTTCCTGCTTAACAACATGTTCTACAGTGTAAAGGAATTTTCAAATTACAACATTTCCCTTAAAAAATATAAATAAATAAGAATTTCTTATTCCATTAGACTTTCAGTTTCATGTGAACTGTTTCAAGCTGAAGGAAAGAAAAAAGAACTGCACATCACATCCTGTGAAATAGAAGGAGAATAGAAGAAGAAAAAAACTGGTCAAAACTTGCCTCCTCACCATTTGAAGTTATAAATATAGAATGTACTACTATTGTTAAATTTGATGTAGTTGCAAACATAATTGGTATTTCTCATTCCTGCAATTATTCTCATTCCTGCAATTATTCTCATTCCTGCAATTATTCTCATTCCTGCAATTATTCTCATTCATGTAATTAATATTATTCATGTTAATTATTAGCAGATAATTTATCTACTGTATAATATCTTAATCTAACTGTAGCAAGTATTTCTAGCCCAATGACCCCATCTCGATCAGGTTTTGTTCAGTTTTCCTGGTCCTTGGAGCAAATGCTGAGATGGCCCCTTGTTTGCTCCTGAACAGTAATATAACTTCTCTCTTTCCACCCAAGGCATCATATTGACTCGTCATACACGATTGTAATTGTATATGTGACTCAATAAATATTATTATTATTATTATTATTATTATTATTATTATTATTATTATTATATTATTATTATATTATTATTATTATTATTATATTATTATTATTATTATTATTATTATTATTATTTCGAGTAGTTTTTCTGAAATTTGTGTAAGCTCTATTTCTTTACATAGCTCTGAAGACCAATTTAGAAAATAAGCTTGTTATTACTGAGATTCCCGAATTAATCACCCGATCATCCTAGCCGATCCAAGTTTCCCTTGTTATTTCAGATCACAAGACAGTTACGCGATCGGCAACGTCGAGCACTATTTCGCCTCACGTTGGTAAGAATATCGAATTAAAATGTTGACTATATATCTTAACATAAGTTACAGGTACGTATCATAAGAACTAATAAATGCGAACCTACAAAATTTCAACTTTATATTCGATGACTTACATCTGACAGAAAAAATAATTGGATTGGATCTTTTTTAATTTTTGAATTAGCAATAAACCTATGGTTTTCTAAGAGCATAGATATTTTATAAAAAGTATTTTACAACAAAATTTTGTTGCAAGCTCAGTATGTAATCTGTTGTATTACACCACTACAAAACAATTAAGGAATGTTGATGCAATAGTTCTAAAAATATCTGTACCTGAATGCTGAAAAAATTAAAGTTTTAAGAAGCGGCGTTTTCTGCAGTTACAACCCGGATAAAATTATCCTGCCCCCATGCTCATCACAATACTGCATTTCAATTTCTCTGTCTTCCTTTCCTCAGCTATTGATTCTTTCCTCTTTACTGATGTTCTGATTATTTTTCAGCTTCAATTATCCGTTGGTGGTCAATATTATGAAGGCGTGGCCTCCAAGCACATTTTTTACAACTTATTTTAAAGGCATTTAGAGGTCTAAAAGATGAAAGAATTATATTGGCTTAATCAACGCACTATTAAAAATAAATTACATCAACAAAAATGTCCATTTTTTCATCCTAAAGTCTTCCAGGTGTCTAAATAAAGAAATGAGCCGTCGTCTTTGGCAATTTGTGCATCGGGTCTCAGCACTCTGCGAAAACTATTCCTTAGTGTTGTCCCTTAGACCTAACGGTAGTCGATTTACCATACTATTTTGTAATTTACTATAAATGTTATTTCGGCCACTTCAGTGACAATACAACAATAAATCTACAATAATCTACAACAATATTTGTTGTAGTTGTAACTGATACAAAATTGTAAAGCTGAATATTGCGTTTATGTTATCAGGCCAGCCTCGTCCATCTCAGTTCACTTGTGAAATTGTAGTACGAAAAATGTTCGGCGCAGTCGTTGAAAGGTTGTCGTGTCGAATTGAGTGCGTGGGAACTTCAGTAGTCGTCATCCAGCATTCCCGCCTGCCCAGTCCAAGGGACGTTAGGTTAGTTTTGTCTATCGCGGACGCCGATCACTGATTCAGGTTCTTCAGAAGAATGGCCGTTTGTCGACAGAATTTACGACAGTATTTACATAAGTGCACAGGGCAGAAGGCAGGATTCTGTTGTAATTTCTTCTCCAATACGAACTCCGCCAGAAAGCCCACTTCGATCTCAAGAACAAGCTACTGAGTCTGAGGAGGCCCCCATTCTTTAGCCCGAAGGTGCCAGAATGGCAAAAGCAGTTTGTAACGTAGACAGCGGAGCACGGGCCACTCCCCCTCAATTTGACGCTGGTTATTTACAGAATTAAGAAGTAGCGAGTTTGATTCCGGAGTGCAAAGGCAACAGAGAGGAATTACGAGTTATAATGCCGGTACAAATGGTCATTTCACTAATTCCTCTGCACAACCGTGAAAAATTAATGATTTTACGTTGTAAAATTTGCGGTGTGACTGCTCAGGCGTTGCAATTAAAAGATATTTCTTCTTGAATAAAGTTAAATCACACTTGCGCGCTTTTGGTACTCAGCATACGCTTGATTTTTATGTCTATCAATTATTCGAATCGTGTCAAAAGGAAAACGGGCGTGTAAGCGAGTGGACGAGTTGGTTGGAGGCCTTGCTCGGAAATTTGAGACAGGTTAGTTTGGCAAACAGCCCCGTTGACCACCGAGTCGGCATCTAAGAATTTACGGAGAAACTCGCGCAGGCCTCTTTTAAGCAGGGATTAATGAATACTCACATTCTACCCGTAGTACTTAGCCGCGATCCCAAAACACTGGCAGAGGCCATTGAAATGCGTTAGACTAAGAATCGGCCCACAGTTTCCAACGTACACCCAGTTAAATTATGTTAAATTATCAGCTACTAATAATTATCTAATGTATAATATCCTAATCTATCTGTGGCAAGTATTGTAGTATAATCCCTACGCCAATTGTCCCATCTCGAGCAGGCTTTGTTCAGTTTGATTTCAAATAGAAACAAATTTATTGGTGTAATTAAGAGCAACGCATGCACATTTCAACGCACAGTGGTCAAGATAGTTTTTATTCCTATCAAACTCCGCGAGCGTAAGTGCGAAATAAACGAAGGAAGGAACAAGGAATAAACACTCCAATAACTGCTTCGCAACTAAAAATTTAACGAAAAACTTCGTGTCGAAAACTACGGAATATTTTTAATCACTTGCAAAAAGAAATGGCAGGGGATCCTTTTACGCGGATTGGAGCTCCGTGCTCTCCTAAACGTCTCCACGCCAGCAGCAGCAGCAGATTTCATCACTTCCGCGCGCCGGGCTGAAGCATCGACAACACGTTAAACGCCTCAAGGAGTCGCTTTCACGAGAGAAATAGACGTTTCTATTTAAGACTACGTTCGCACGCGTTGTTAAAAACTAAAAGCAGAACTACCAGTATCTTGATTATATTGCAACCTAAGACGTCTTCGCGCATCGCGAAACTTAATGTAACGCTAGAATAACGGATCTAAATGAATTAAATAAAGGCCGGGGCTACGTTCTGACAATCCGAGAGTACTTTCTTCAGCTGCTTTTGGCGCGATGCAGCAAAGCGAAATGGGCGTGGTACACTGTGCGACAATCTTGCTTAACTTAATGGGCAGGTAAAACAAGATTTCCTCCCTTAACTAATGTTTGAAAGCAGATGGTAAAGCCAATTTGTGCTAACTGCCTAAATGTTTTGTCATTTCATAAATCTCTTGCGCGAGCCAGCAAGACCATTTATTACAAGTCTTTGAACTAAGATACTCACAATACTTAAATAGTATTGTCGACACTAATATACGCCAATATTGCTGCGAAGTATTTTGACCCTTTCCAAATAATTTGGTATGTCAAATAGTTTTAGGAAATAACTTTGTAATCCGAAACGCTAGAAGTACTCAATTAAATACGTTTTTTGCTAGGAACTTGGTAATGACCACTTGGACATAAAGTCGGACAATATGTTTGGCAACGTCGTCGTGCTTGGCGCAGCAGAAGCTAGTCGACTTTAGAAGCGGATATGAACAATTAGAATTTCACTGTTTTGTGGTGTACAATTTAAAAGTAATTTTGCACACTAATATACATCAACACTGCGGCGAAGTATTTTCACACATTCCAAATAACTTGATATAACACATACGTTTAATATACACCTTTTGACTAACAATCCCAATGTAGTAGTTTTCAATTAAATGTATTTCTTCTAGGAACTTGACATTGTCCATCTGGACATCAAGCCGGACAATATCATGTTCGGCAACGTCGCGGCGCACGGCTTGTCGCAGCTGAAGCTGGTGTACTTCAGCTGCGCCAAGAGCGCGCGCGCGGCCGCGCAATCCACCAGGGCCCAGGCGAGGTGGTACCGCGCGCCCGAGGTGGCGCTGGGCCAGGGGGCGAGCGGCGCCGCCGACGTGTGGTCGGTGGGGTGCGTGGCGGCCGAGCTGGCCACCGCGCGCCCGCTCTACCCCGCTCGCAGCGACGCGAAGCTGCTGGGCGCCGTGTGCCGCACGCACGGCGCGCTCCCTGCGGCGCTGCTGGAGCGGCCCGGGCGCACGGCCACCTTCTTCCGGAGGACAGAAGGCGGCGGCTGGACGCTCAGGGTGAGTCAACGAGACAACACAGAGCGCGGATCATTTCTTCACAGCGAGTGGTCCCTCTTCATTTCTATAAGAGTTCTCAAACTTCTGCGGTCTCTCGAGACCCTTCCACAATTTGAAACGACGTTCGTCACGTGTTGTAAATTTCGATTATCAATTGGAAATTTGTTTATCCTTTCATTGGTGGATATTCAATTCAATGAATTATTCCGTTTGGTTATGTGAGGAGGATATTAGTTCAAAAAATAGTGCATCAAAATCCACTTGTCCCAACTAACACGAAAAGAAAGAAAAAAATGGTGTGTTTCATATTAAAAACAAATTGTTTGGTTCATCCATTCTTACTTTTTAACAATAATTCCAGGAATGCCCCTCGGTTGAGGGATGCCCGGGCGTGCCATCTTTAGGATACGTGAGGATATTGAATCCAGAGGCTGACGGAAGATACGCCGTCCAGGTTCTTCATTTCAGGCAGCTCCTAATCAGGATGCTGCATGCTCAAAAGGTATGGAAAACTATTTCATTATCCCTGAAATTTACATTGAAAGAAGCCTTTAAACGTGTACGCTCAGGGTGAGTCAAAGACTTCCCAGCGACTGCTGCCTCGTCATTGCTATAGAAGTGTAATATTTTGAATCTCTCACGATAATTTTCTAACTGGATACGAGTTCGTCTCCTACTTTAAATTTAAATTATCAATGGAAAACTTCATTATCCATTCATTCTTAAATTGAATTTATATCACGATTATATATGCATGGAAGGCATTAGTCGTAAAATTGTGCAATTAAATTCATTTGTGTTTGCAACCAAGGAAGTAATCATTAAAATTTTGTGCTTACATTCGCAACGAATTGTAAACGAAGGGGGGGCGAGCGGCGCCGCCGAAATATGGGTGGTGAAGGCCCTGCGGTTGCAGGGTAGCTGATGCACCTCAGCGAGGAACGATGTAAGTTCAATTTTAAGCAAAAGCAATGAAGGGAAAGAATTGGATTTGCAAAGCTGCACTAATTCTTTGCAAATAGAGAAAATAATAAAAATTGCTTTCAACGAATTTTATACAATTTCCATGTTACGTTTCTTTATAATTATTATGTGATTAATACCATATAGAGTGGAAAATATGAAACGATGGCTTCATTAATGGAATTACAATGTTTCCTCAATAGAGTAGCTTTTGTCCCATTGCAGTGGCCTTTAACGCTGATGGAATCCTAAAATTAACGAACATGTGCTTACGTAAAATGAATTTATTTTAATAAAATTATTTTCCTATATCTTTGTGTTTGGATGAAGTTATTTAATACTGTTTCGTGTATCTGCAGGCTCGGGCGTTGTCGCGCATAGCTCAGAACAACACGAGCGAACACCACCTGCGAAACGATGGCATTGCGATTTTTGGCATTGCGATTTTTGCGACCATCCGAGAACCGCTGGACCATTACGGCTTTGAGATTCTTATCCAAGGCCTCCATGGCCACGAGCAACCGCCCCTGCAGGGGGAGGCCTCCAACATCCGCACGAGGTGGTGCTCGCTCGAGTTGTTCTGACAGATGCGCGACAACGCCCGAGCCTGCAAATACACGAAACTATTAAATAACTCGTGGATTGCGCGGCCGCGCGTGCGCTCTTGGCGCAGCTGAAGTCGACGAGTTTCAGCTGCGACAAGCCGTGCGCCGCGACGTTGCCGAACATATTGTCCGGCTTAATGTCGAAGTGGACATCATGTTCCTAGCAAAAAATACATTTAATCGAATGCTTCTAGCGTTTCGGATTAAAATTGTCGATAGGTATTGCCCAATATGTTTTGATATCAAATTATTTGGAATGGTTTAAATTACTTCTCCTCATTGTTGACGTATATTAGTGTGCGTAATACTTTTCAATTGCACATAACGAAACAGTGAAATTCAAATTTTCCGCCTCCACTGTCGAAGTCGACTGTGGTAGTTTTCAGCTGCGCCTAGGCGTGCACGGCAACGTTGCCAAACATACTGCCCGGCTTAATCTCTAAGAGGACAACATGAAGTTCCTATGAAAAATACATTTAATTGGATGCTTCTAGCTTTTCGGATTGTTAGTAAGAAGGTAATCCCAAAAAGTGATATATCACATTATTTGGAATGGGTCAAAATACTACGCTACAATATTGACGTATGTGTGTCTAAAATACTATTTAATTGTGTATTACGAAACAGTGAAGTTAAAGTTCAGTGACTATTGCCGCTTCTAAAGCATCGAAAAAGGTCGATTTTACGTCATGGTGGGGGAGAGCGAGTATCTTAGTTCCACTTGTAATAAAATGACTGGTTTGCCCACGAGTAATATCTAAAATAACACATTAATGCAGTTAGATTCTTTCTAACATTAGTTTTTTGGGGAAAATAGTGTTTTACCAGCCCAGTGAATATATAAGATTGTCGCATAGTGTACCACGCGCATTTCGCTTTGCCGCGTCGTGCCAAAAGCAGGCGAGTAAAGTACTTTCGAATTGTGAAAACGAGGCACCGGCCTTCTGCAATTAATGTAGAGCCGGTTTTCTAACGTTTCATTGTAGTTTCGCGATATGCCAGGATGCCTTCGGTTGCAACATGAGCTAGTTCTGCTTTTAGATTTTACCGCGTGCGAATGCAGTCTCAAGTAGAAACGTTTATTTCTCTCGTAAAAGCGACTCCTTGAGGCGTTTAACGTGTTGTCGATGTTTGGCCCAGCGTGCGGAAGTGATATCTGCTGCTGCTGCTGGCGTGGAGACGTTTAAGAGAGCGCTAGCTCGAATCCACGAAAAGATTCCCCTGCAATTTCTAATAGGAAATGTTTACAAATTTCCCTTCTTTTTCCAAATTTTTCTTCGCATCCGGCGAAATGCACCCTCTGCCTTCGACGCCCCCGCGTTCAGCTTCTGCCGTCTTACCGCTTCCGGTGTACCTACCTCTCCCAGGTGCTGCGCCTATTTCGGGGTTAACGTACTCGGCGCCGTGGTCATGGCGTCCGGCGAAATCTACTCCACAGCGTCACAGTCGTTGATGCCGTCGTTCAGAGTACTGTGTAGAATGTTGCGCGGAAATCTCTCCATCGCCCCTTCCGGCGAATTCCTCAGTCTCCTACAACGGAATGTTAATTCGGTGCCAACGCTCCGCAAATTAAGTGAAACCTTTTCACTGCCGTTAACGCCGCGTCCAGCGTAATGTGCCCAATGCCGCCCACCACCACTGTTACGATTCAACAAGGGAGCTATTGGGACAGGTTGACTAGGCAAAGTACATTTTTTATATAACGATTTTATATAAATAACTTCGTTTATTAAAAATATTTTAGGGTTATAAATCTCTTTGCCTCTCGTGAACTGTCAAATGGCAAATAAGCAAAAATGTAATTAGTGTTAAAAAGTGACTTTCTTCTACACATAGTATTCGCAATATATGCAATGGTAAAGGTGTGCACTCTTCTCGTTTTAATATATTACCAAAAAGTTTCTTATTAATTTGGAATTTGAAATGACACAAAGAACAGTATTTGTAATTTTTATTTTGTAGCAGAATTACTGGTCACTTATTTATTATTATCCCTGATTGGCACCTCTTTACACATTATAATAACACATCTTATCGCAATTTCAAAAGTGCTTAAAAGTGCTCATAAGTGCCAAGCTGTGTTTTTTATTTTGCTATTCTTTCGTCGTGAGACTCGAGTTAATAAAAAATATTGATAGTCATTAATTACTTGACATGAGTTTATGCCAGTATATCAAAGCCCTATTACGTGGGGCCAGCGTTCGTATGGTTTTTGTGCTTAGGTCAGCCGATAGGCTCATACAATAGTTCATGACGCAAAAACACCGCATTTATGATTCAGAATACGAAATAAGCCTGTCGCTTAAGTTTGGAATTGAAGTGGATGGATAAGATAAATTTGGATACCATTCAAATAGTCTTACCCGTGCAATTTGATCTGAGCCGTCGATAAAAATCAAAGATCTTCCAAATAAAAGGCCCACACTGCCCCAGAATGCGGGAGCGAGGTCGAAGTTCCACACTCAGGCCAAGCCGAAGATTGCGTTGAGGCGTTTAGAAAAACGCTGAGATCGAATCCGCAAAAAGTCTCCCCGCAATTTCTCATAGGAAATATTTAAACAATTCCCCCAGTTTTTGATAACAAAATTTTCGTTATTTTTTTTCCCAGAGATGTGTGTCGCCGCAATCGCGACCCGCTCCATCAATTAACGAGCGAAATAACGACTTCCCTTGTTGAATTTTAACACAGGGTAATTGGAACTGGGACGGGCGAGGTTGGCCGGGTAATGAAATTACAATATTTACCTTTAGAATTTTATTTCAGAATTAAGACGAGAACGCTTATTCATTTACAGCGAAAAATATATATAATTACACAAATTCCCACAAAATGGACAAAATTACATTTAAAATAAATAACAAAAGTATATGAGAGATGAAGATTACCATAAGGTCTAAGGGACATCGGTAAAGAATAGTCTTTAATTATTAATTAATATTGAGTCTCACATAAAATTACAATCGTGTATGACGAGTCAGTACGGTGCCTTGGGTGGAGAGCGAAATTCAGGAGAGAAACAAGGGGGGCCATCTCAGCATTTGCTCAAGGGACAAAGGAAACTGAACAAGATCTGATAGAAAATGGGTCATTGGCTTAGGGATTATAGTAAAATACTTGCTACAGATAGATTAGGATATTATACAGTAATACATAATTAAACATTTCAAGATGCTAGTTTCATTTTAATGCTACTACTTACAAAACTAATATTATTAATAATGGAATTAAAACAATACATATCAATTCTGTTAGCAACTATATACAATTTGATATTAGTAGATTCTATATTTAAAATTGGAAAGAGTTAGGCGGCGGCGTCATGTTTTGACTAGTTTTCTTTTCTTTAAATTTATACACGTATTCCTGCTGCAATACCTAATGCGTCTAACAAATCCAGAGAGAAACAGAATTTCATTTGTTTTAGTCAGTCATTCTCCTACGTCACAGGATGCGATTTACAGTTTTTTTTCTTTGCTTCAGCTCGAAACAGTTAACATGAAGCATAAAGTTTAAAGGGATTCCTATTTATTATATTTTTTAAGAGAAATATTTTTGTGATTTGAATATTCCTTTACACTGTAGAACATGGTAAACAGGAAAGCTTTCAATTCACTATATATGTAAGAATTGTTTTTCTTTAAGGTCATTGCCTTGTTTGTTGTACAATGTAATGCACTCCATATACGTTTTTGATAAAGTGTAGTTTAGGAGTAGGGAACATGTACGTTATCCTTTTGACGAGGGATATAGTTGTGTACATCAGAATTTAAAGTGTCTTTGTTTTCCATGATAATTTTTTTTGTGAAGACGCCTGTTTCAATTATATACATGCATAGAAAAGGAATAATCCTTTGTTTATTGAACAAGTGTTTGCCAGACTCCAGTCATGATGTTCATGGTGTTTCTCTTGAAACAATTTTATTAGTACATGCAAAGCTTTGAGTGTTTCTATTTCTAATGATTGTTTTTTTGCATTGATTGTGTCATCTGCAAACAAAATTATGTTATTGCTTAAAGCCAAAAGCATGTCATTTATGTATATAAGGAATAGTATTGGCTCAAAGATGCGAGACTCCACAATTTGTTATTTGATGGCAGGAGTAGTATGAAGAGTTATTTTCTTCAGTGTGCTGGGGACAACGATTTGGTTACGATTTGATAAATATGGTTTGATCCATTGGCCTGCAATGTCTCGTATCCCTAGCATTTCTAGTTTTCTTAAAGTATGTGGTGGTCAATAATGTCAAAAGCGTTTGACAAATCTAAGAAAAAGCCAATGGTAATTTCTTTCTGATTAAGGGGAACAAGTATGTCATTTGAAAAGATGGTTGTGTGGATCTATTACTCCGGAAGCCATGTTGTGCATTTGTAAAGGGCATTATTTGCATTGAGAAACTGTTTGAGTGTAGCATTGAAAAGCCTTTCCAGAATTTTTGAAAATCCTGATAAGTGTGTTTAATAAGAAAATCTTGAATACAGACCATGCCTGCTGAGAATTAATTCTCTATTTGTCCAATGGTTTTTAAAAATTTCAGAGGGGGTGGTTTCATACAAAAAAAAAATGGAATTTACAGTTTGTGTAATATTAGTATTTGGTTGGCGTGTTTTATTGTTTAGTGTGTTGAGAGATGAACGTATTACTAATTTGTGAAAAGTGTTCATTGAATATATCAGCCATTTCTTGTGGGTCTTGTACAGTTCGGGTTTTGTAGTGGAGCTCTATATTTTTTTCTGTTATTATTAGTTTGTGCCATAGTATTTTTAAATATGCCTCACAAAGCTTTTGTTTTATTACGTGCATTTGCAATGTACCTATAATTTGTCATAATGTTTGCTTGTTTGATTACTTTCTTTAGTCGAATTATATTTTGTGTAATGAAATGAAGTTTCATTTATTTGCTAGTATTTTATACATGTTGCGTTTTCTGTCACATGACAATTTAATGCCTGTGGTAATCCACGATCTAGTTTCCTTATTTAGGATCTTTTTGAGTTTGAGGAAAAATGGCAAAATGGCATGTATTTAGTTTAATTCAGTTATAAATATATACTTATAATTTGTATTAGTTGCCTTATATTCTTCATTCCAATTTTCGAATCTGAGTAAGTTTTGAAACTTTATTATGTTTCCGTGAGAATAGTTCCAGATTTCTTTGTAAGTTGTCTGTTTCGCAATTTTTGTTGGGAGTGTGGACACACTTATACACGTGTTGGTTGAATTGTACAGCAATTTTAAAGACTATTGATCTGTAATAATTTTGAGTTTACGATCTTACACGAGATGAAAATTCTAGACCTGCGCAAGCACTTAAATGAAGCTTTTCAACTACAGTAATTTTCTTCAGTCTTTCTTATGGTATGGCTGGAAAAGACGGTCGGATGTTCAGGATTTCCTTGCGACGGAACGGCACCTATCGCGTCGAAAATATCGTAAAATTTTTTTAAAAATTAGGAGATAGCAGAAGGGGGAAGTTAAGTGAATCTTGTAGGATAGCGAAGGCGAGATAATGTTCAGTAGCCCAATTAAATTCTGCGACTTTCTTTAAAAAATAGTATTATCCATTTAACTGAAGTTATAAATGCCCTGTAATAGGAAGCAAGGCCCAGAAAGCCCTTAAACCGGTGAGCGTTTTGAGGCCGAGGAAACCTTTTTACAGCGTTATTTTTCTTTGGGTCTGACTGCACCTAGTCGACGCAAATTGACACAAAAAGACTTCTCTAAACAAATTCACATTTTGAAAGCTGTAGCATCAATTGATATTATCTCAAGTTTTTCAAATGGTTTATAATCTATGAATATGCTCTTAGAGGTGCATGAAGAAATAAGTCGTCTAGATGCACATACGCCATGGGATGAAGGCCGCTAAGCACCGCTTTTATACAGCGTTGCACGGTAGCAGGAGCGCTCTTCATACCCATTTGCATTTTTACAACTTCATAGTTATTTCCTAATGCACTGATGGCGGGGTTTTTCTGGATTCTTCTTTCTGATGGAGTTTGGATAAAGCAAGACCCGAGATCCAGAACACTAAAATTTACGGCCTTGCTTAAATTATCCAAAATCGCGGACTGCGCGGCCGCGCGCGCGCTCTTGGGGCAGCTGAAGGCCACCAGTTTCAGCTGCAACAAGCCTGCGACATTGCTGAACATACTATCCGGCTTTATATCAAAATGGACAATTTAAAGTTCCTAGAAAAAGATACACAACATTTAAGTGAAGCTACAACTTTGGGATTGAGTTAGTCAAAAAATATATGCTGAAAGTGTGATATATTGCATTATTAGGAAATTTACTAGTTACTTCCCCCAATATTGACCTGATGTTACCAATTCGTTGTATTGGCCTGATATTTGGTACGCCATGTACCATTAAATCTTAACTAACGAAACTGAAAAACAATTATTTATAATTACTGGAAAGGTAGGTAAGAAAAAAACTTTGTACACGTTGCAAAAATTCTGTGAAGTTACATTTGGTGTCGGTATAATGGGGTCAGTATTAAGTCAATGCCGATCCAGGTGGCCATGATCACTAAGGCAGTAGGGCCGTGGAGGGCTCTAGCATCGTGGATTGGAATCCCTTCTCGGACCTTTCTGTTCGTCCTTTCACCGCTCTCCATCACTGCTTCAGTATACTGACACCCCTGACGTTAATCAAGTGGTCACTAATGACCTCGCAGTTAATGCGACCTTAAAATATACTAATGTTTTTCACATAATAGTATCTATCAAGCAAATGATCGGGTTCATGGTGTTTAGGAGTTATTAATTAACTCTAGTTTCTTGAGTGCCCGGAATAACTGCCGGAGAACAGTTGCGGTTTCCGACATTCTGGCCGGCTCAGGGGACCGCTGGACCACAAAATGGTCGCAAAAATCGCTCCGCGCATGGTCGCAAAAATCGCCATTATTCTCCGGCAATTGTTCTGGACCATCAGAAACGTAGTGGTAACTAAAAAACCCTATACGCCCGCGAGCGCCCAGGCGAGGGGGTACCGCGCGCCCGAGGTGGCGCTGGGCCAGGGGGCGAGCGGCGCCGCCGACGTGTGGTCGGTGGGGTGCGTGGCGGCCGAGCTGGCCACCGCGCGCCCGCTCTACCCCGCTCGCAGCGACGCGCAGCTGCTGGGCGCCGTGTGCCGCACGCACGGCGCGCTCCCTGCGGCGCTGCTGGAGCGGCCCGGGCGCACGGCCACCTTCTTCCGGAGGACAGAAGGCGGCGGCTGGACGCTCAGGGTGAGTCAAGGAGACAGCAAAGAACGCAGAATCATTTCTTGTGGTCCCTCTTCCGTGCTATAAAAATTCTGATACCTCTGCGGTGTCTCGAGATACTTCCACAATTTGAAACGACGTTAGTCACGTACTTCAAGTTTAGATTATCAATTGGAAATTGTTTTTTATCCTTTCATTGGTGGATATTCAATTCAATGAATTATTCAGTTTGTTTATGTGAGGAGGATATTAGTTCAAAAAATAGTGAGTTAAAATCCACTTGTCCCAACAATTACGAATGGAATGATGAAAATTGCGTTTCATATTAAACAAATTGTTTGGTTCATCCGGTTCTTACTTTTCACAATAATTCCAGGAATGCCCCTCGGTTGAGGGATGCCCGGGCGTGCCATCTTTAGGGTACGTGAGGATATTGAATCTGGAGGCTGACGCCGTCCAGGTTCTTCATTTCAGACAGCTCCTAATCAGAATGCTGCATGCTCAAAAGGTATGGAAGAAATAATCCATTATGTCTAAATTTTACGTTGAAAGCAACATTTGAATGTGAGTTTCGACATTGAAGAAATAGCATAATTATTACAATTTGCATTTGTTTATTCAGTTCTTTCAATGCAGTAATTTTCGTATTACTGTTACAAAATTGCTGTACATTAATACTACTTTTTAAATTATTTCAGGAAAGGAGAATAACTCCTGCTGATGCTTTGGAGCATCAGTTTTTCAAACTGCGGTTTTTGTGAAATGAAAACCTCAGTTTGGAAAATGTTGTTTCGCCTTCAGATATTGGATTACAGGTGAGTTTTGTTGGCATTCAGGTGCATTGCAGTACAGGTGAGCGGCCCGGGCGCACGGCCACCTTCCGGAGGACAGAACGCGGCGGCTGGACGTTCAGGGTCAGTCAACGAGACAGCACAGAGCGCGGAATTATTTCTTTCCAGCGAGTGGTTCCTCTTCTGTTCTATAAGATCTACGCGCATGTTACTGCAAGGGTGGGGATTTAAATTGGGTACGAAATCCACGAAACTGTTTCGCACGCCGCGGCCAGTACACGTTTCGCCGTACGCGAGAATGCCTGGCGGCAGTGCCCGGGTACATTTTCGCACGGTGCGGGGTCAACCGTGACGACAGGTGGGTCCGGCAGATGCGACGGTTTGAATTCCTGATAATTAGCAAATTAAGCCAATGAAAAGCGCGCATTGTAAAATAACTTCTAATGCAGGATAGCCTTGCACGCTATAAGGTACACTTGAAACTTCGCCTTTACAGGAGAATGGGCAATATATTTCCTCTGAAAACGAGTAAATACTGAAAAGTTACTGCTTCACATCAATTGCTAATGTTTACTCGTCCTTATTCAGTCTTACCCTTTTCGAGGATTTTAATGTAGTAAACATTTACTTGGACTATTTTAACAAAGGTATTCAAACAAAACTCTCACACACGTTTAAACGTCATCCAAGTGTGAACCTAATTTATGTACAGTCATAATGGATGTTGAAAACGTTAGCAATGATTAATTTTATCGTTTTACAAATCCCGACATGCATCACCTCGTGCGGATGTTCAAGGCCTTCCCGCTGCAGGGCCAGCTGCTCGTGGCCATGGAGGCCTTGGATTACGAACTACAAACCATTGTCCAGCGGTCCCTTTAGCCGCCGAGAGTTGCAGAAATTGAAACTATTCTCCGGTAGTTGTTCTGGGCCCTCAGAAAACCGAAAGTAATTACTGCGCTATAAACCCCATGAACACGACAATTCGGTTCTCTAAGTTGTAGAGTTGAAATGCGACTAATTATGTAGAAGAGTAAATCCTGACGCTGTACGAAAATGTTCACTAAAAATGTTTATTTTTGAAGAGAATTGGTTTGAGAGTTTCCGAAAATAAGCCATATTCAGATTATTTTCACAGAATATCTTGAATTTGAAAAATGATGAGAATTTCCTAAACCACATGCATATGAATAACTTTATAAAAGAGTGATATTAAGATAACAATGAAAACATTTTTGAAATAAAAAACACATCAAAAAGGCGTTTTATGTCCTGTATTCAGTGAAGTAGGGATTTCGGCTAAAAAAATTATGATCTTGTTTTCATTTTAGCCCTATTTCTCTCATAGTTATGTCAAATCACATATTACTTGAACTTGTTCTTGACATATCTTAAACAATTAACAAAAATCCTTAATAAGTATGAAAGGGTTTAAAACGATTCAAACTCTTGCAATTTTCGAACATTCAGGGTAATTCTTATAATCCGTCTTAGTTTTGCATACCATTCTTACACGAAATGGGAAGAAAACAATTCGAGCCATTCGAAAAAATGGCTCAATTCTCCAGGGGTTTCATGTTGAAAACCCCAATATGAGAACTGCTTTTTGAAAATTAAACGGCAACGAGTCGTGCCAAATCCATAGGGGAATATTAATTTTGGAAAAAATACCACTAATTGTTCTTGAGCTAATTTTCACCGGCGCGCCTACGAAACTTTAACGCTCTGTTATGAGTCCCCAAAAGAATTGATATCGATATTTAAATTAGATTTCGCATCATCCCGCAAATTTCTCTACACTACATAATTTACTCCAGTTAGTTCAATGCGCAATAAAAATTGAATTAATTGTGTTAAGAGTAGCACAAAGTTATTGTTATAGGTTACGTAATATTACAGTACAACAATTTATGCACCAACACTTCCCCCTTAACTTTGAAATGTCCAGACCAATCAACATGAAGCGCCTGCGATGTGAAGCTGCAATTATTTCCACAGCCAGGAACTATTATTTCTTGCTCCTACAAGAGAAACAACCGTCAATAAATTAACATTCGGAACACACGAGAGTGAGCAGGGATACTTTCACACAATTTGCCTGAATTACATCCAAGCGATCTTCCAATTTTGAGTCATGTCAGAATCAGCAAACCTTTTTTAAGTTTAAAGTATGTAAATTAAACGTTCGATGACTAACCAATGAATGCATATCAGTGTGGAGGCCTTTTGGATGCATGAGAATTGAGGGAAAAAAGCTTTTATTATTTAAATATTACTTCGAGTAAAAATCAAACTTATCATTACTTCCATTTTATAGAATTGGATTGTTCTCTATGAATTTTCTTGTTCCTTTCTAAAAATGGGAGAGAAAAATCGAATATCATATAGAAATCAAGGAAATCCTGTAATCGCATAGACCGAAGTATTGCATAAGATCGTAAGTACAAGTAATATTTAATAGTAATAAAAATATATTACCCCGTTTTAGAAAACATCCACATAACCTTGAATTTTCCCTTTTCCTACAGTATAAACTTCCTATATCTTTAGCTTCGGGACAGGGTCTTATTTCTTTCGTAAATATAAGGTTAAGATGTGGATTTTACAATTTTTTTATATTACAAATTAAATCGGCATCACTCCGATCGCTGTCCATTTCTCCTTCCTATCCACTCGCTTTTATCCTAAAATTTCCCAGATTCCCTCAGCCGAACATTTCAAAATCGGAAAAAATCCTCACAACAGTAAGTGGATACTACCGCGAATTTTTTTTACCTCTCCCCTCACCACTTACCCGATTGGGGTTCGCACAATCATGTTCGCAATACATGAATCAAAGAATAATGTTTCCTAAATAATTCTAATATCCTAATATACACCCTCAATGCTTCTTACTCTGCCACTGTAGGCCTGCGGACCAAGCAGAAAATAATTCAAAATACAAATTAAAAATTTAATCAATTCCTATTCTAAATATTTAAGCTAATACGTACGTGTACAAAAAAATTGTTTTAAGTGCTAAAGAAACGTTAACACGTAAATATGCTTGTCTAATGGCGAATCCAAGTGTTACAATGCTCGTTTCTTGTAATGGCTAGCACAAGATTTCACTTATGAGTAACGCCTCGCCAGCCAAATTTTCATTAACAAAAGATTGAACCAGCCAAAACACTATAATTGAATCATTAGAAGGCTGATCCCGAGTTAACGGTTCACTTTAGCCTAGGTTTTGTCGATTACTGTGCCATGATGCGATCTGCTTTTCCAGTCTGTGCGAAGGAATGTTATCGTTCAGACAGGAATTGTTTATATTATTTTGAACAATATATTCGCATAAAATGCGTTCAATAGTCAAAACGATGTTTTATGTTAACGCGGGAGACGAAGGCCCTAGCCTCGTCCTCAACTTGGCGTAGTGAAGCTGTCAATTCTGGGACACCACCTTCCGATTAAGCTCTAAAAATATTGTTTAAATTTACCACGTAAATCATGAATCATTTCTACAGTTCACAAGAATCAGTAGTGAACGATACACAGTAGCAGTAGGGAGGTTGTGCCAGCGAAGGCCGTCAAGGCTGAGGTGCACCGTAATCCCGGGATTAATCCATTAGAACAAAATGCAACCTGGAAGAAACAGTAAATTCCATTCTAAAAACTATCGAGAACACTGCTAAAATATCTCGGTACAGAAACACCAGCAGATTTAACAAAACAAAAGCTGATTTACTTTAAACATTTTAAAGCATCCTTTTGTAAGAATTAAGACCCATGAGACCCGGCAACTTCAATTTTTAATTTTCTATGCTACGCTCTTCTGCATTTTGGTTCTAGTTTTGGTGTCTCCGATTCTGTTTTACAGAAAGACTTAGTCCCTTCGTTGTCAGATTAGAGAAACTACAATACGTGGCCTTGATTAGCGAATGCCTTTGCTTCAGTCCGAAGACTCACAACAATGGGCTGTCCTTCGCGAGAATCTGACATCTTTTACTCGTCGATGCCCCGAATTTTTTAACAGCGTAATGTGTTATTGTTACTTACAGTAAATGCTGACCTGATGGCTCCCACAGGAAAGAGTCTGATGCACGCGCGGTTACGTGGTCTGCAGGATGCACGACTCGCAGCGTGTTGAAGGAATTCGGGTTTGTTGCTGCCCCGATTTTTGTGCACACAAATCCATTTCTCACAGATTTATGATCACAATTCTTATCTGAACCACTTGATAATTGAACAAGTGAAGACCTGAAGCAAAATATTGAAAACATTTACAAATGTGTGTTGAAGGTTACATTGATGATGCGTACTTCGCCCGCATAACTCAAGTTTTACGTTTCTGCCTTACTATTCCCATTCCAAATCATGTTAAATTTAGACTTATATAACAACTACGTAGTATCGCCTCTTACCTCCTTTTGAGCAATAAAATGTGTCCAGCCGCTGTTCTGTTTGCGCGTTCCAACGGAGACGCACACTAACACACCTCCCTTGACGGAGGTTCGCAGCAGAAAAGACCCTGCTTCCACTCTCGCGTCGTGTAATCTCGAATTGCTCCTTATCGATTCCTGCATTGACCGTTGAGATCAGACGCGCTTCCGCAGTAGCGTTGCTGTCGCGCTCAATTATGCTCAGAGCGTGCAATGCAGTTGTATACCGCCCTTGCATATTCCTTTCCTTCTCTCGGACCGTTGAAGAACCTTTTTAGCGAAGGAATTACTGTTATTTTAGGTTTTTTATTTGTTATACTCAATATTTTACTGGTCTCATAGCATTTAAGTTTTACTACAGCTGAGTCAAATTACAACCATGTTGTAAATTGTTGTATTTCTTAATTCATGAATATTGTTAATTTTGATTGTAAATTGTAAATGAATGTATTAAATAAAATGTCATTATTATAATTTTTCAACTGATGAGTAAAATATTTAAAACCACTAATTATTTAAATGGTTTAGAATTTCAACTTTTTGGGGGATTATGGTCACCATTATTTTAATAATCACTGTTATTCAAAATTATAATTACGAAAATTGGCGAAAATAAGACTTAACGGCCAAAGTTCCATAGGAACTGACAGGGCGATGTCCAGGGGCCTCGAGGGTCCCGTGCTAGTCCCCAAATGAAACCGATATAGTAAGTCTTTTTTTAAAACTGTCTCTGATAAAATCGTAGAAGAAATAAATGAAGCATCGTTATTTTACTTTTTCGCACTTACTTCGTAAGAAAACAAAGTTATGTAATCGTGCGCTGGCGAATTTTCGGTTGAATAACTCTTATAGCCGAGCCCTGGTAAAGGAAAAAGGATTAATTCTGTTGCTCTGGGCTGGTTTCACCAACAGGAATCAAGAAGATTATCCCGAGTTGATCCGGATCAACTTTAGTTTGATCCCGTTGTACGTTTCTCCACGCACTTGACACGAATCAGCGTGTCTGACTCGGATCAAATTTGATTTGCAATTGATCCGTCACCGTGAGGTGGATCACGGCCGGATCAGCAGAAATTACTTCCAGTTATTTCTCAGCTTGGTCGCAGCAACCGCTCGTCTCGCTGGTTTTCCGTGCTTTTTTTAAGTCAATACCTGTAGTTGGACTTGGATTCAGTCAAGAAGTATTCGCTATCAGGTAGGATTGCGTGTAATATATTGTTGGATAGAATGTATTATTTAAGAGAGTATTGTAAATAAAAGTATAGTTAACACAATTGTAGTTTAGAATAGTCAGTATTGGGGAGTAAAATTTAAATATATTTTGGTTTCCAATTATTGTAGATTATAAATAACATTTGTTACTGTTAATTGTTTAACAATACTTTAACTGTTTGTTAGGTCAATTGAGAGCGATATTTTTCCGTATATCTCTTGATTTTTGTGTTATATCATTTAGCGTGGGATAGTTTTATTGAATACTTTTTGTGAAGTGATATTTTGAACTTTTATTCTTATTAGGTTATTTTTCATCATAAGAATGGAGTTTGTTTTCGATGATGAAGTCATTCAAGATTTATTGTGGGGAGACGTACGGAGACCACGAATAATTCGCGAAAGATGCGATTATTTTTGAAACTCTGGACGACATTGAGTTCATCAAAAGATTTCGCCTCTCTAAACGGATGGCACTTTACGTCCTTTCGTTGATTGAGGAAAAGTTGGAATTGCCATATGAGAAGTATGTATGAAATACCATTGTTTCACTGAAAATTATAGTACAATACGATTGCACATCCATGTAGTTTTCACAAGCCACAGGGTTGAGGTTAATGTGAATGTAACAAGTTCATGCATTTTATTTAACAATTAATGATTAACATTTTTTCTTTGCAGGAATGACAGTATTGCTCCGATGGCTCAGCTACCCTGTGCTTTAAGGTTTTATGCAACGTATTTGGACTTGTAAACAGCTGGTGACTACTGTGGTTTCAGTAAATCCACCGCTTTCAGAGTTGTTAATAGAGTGACATGCGCAATAGCAGAACTTTTTCCGTTATTCGTCCAATTTCCTGAGAGCGATTGGGAACTTTCAAGAATAAATTGTATTTTTATGCAATTGCTTCAGTTCCGAATGTTGTAGGGGCAACTGACTGCCCCCATGTGCGGATTAACTCACTTGGTGGTAATAATGCTGAAACATTTCGGAACAGGAAAAATTATTTTTCAATAAATGTGCAAGCAATATGCAATGCTAATATGGAATTTATAGATGTAGTTGCCAGGTGGTTTGGAAGTTACCATGATAGCACGATATTTGGCCATTCGTACATAAACGCAAAATTCCTCAGTGGCGTGTACGGGGACAGCGTGCTTCTTGAGGATGCAGGATATGCATGCTCGAGATATTTGTTGACACCTCTCGATGAACCTCTAACCGAAGCAGAACATTTATACAACGAGTCCCACATAAGAACGAGGAATGTTGTGGAAAGGACTTTTGGTGTCTGGAAAAGGTTTCCTGTACTGGCAATAGGTCTCAGATTGTCATTGCAGAGTAGTTTTCCAGTAATTGTAGCTACTGCAATCCTGCACAATGTATTAAAAAAAGCAGAAGAAGACTTACCTTATGATTCTGACCTTAATCTGCCATGGGACACGGTATTGACTGAGGGAGAAATGCAGGAAACTCTTCCTGCTAGGCGAAGATATAACGAACAGTTTACATATAGAAACAACCTTATTTGCAATTATTTTGCAAGTCTTTCAGCAAGACAATGAAAAGTACTAAAATTTTAAATTTCTTCAATCATTGAAGGTATTACATATGAAATGTCAGGAACAGTTTTGGAAATAAACACATTTTTTATGTATTCAAAATATTTAATTATCTGCATTTTTTAAGACATCCTCAGAGCATGCATCTCCTGCCCCTATTTTCATCTCTAATTGCAAAGAGCTTGTAATTGTGCAATTCCTGGCTTCGCATCGTTTTGATAAAACTGCTCTATTGCCAGCAGTGCTTTCGTCCTAACATCCTCAGTGTGTTGCATCCGGGAACGCCTCCTGGAGCACCAACGATCAGCAGGTGTGTTGGCAGCTGTGGCAGGGCCGGCTGAGGCAGGGCCGGCTGAGGCAGGGCCGGCTGAGGCAGGGCCGGCTGAGGCAGGGCCGGCTTGGGCATGCGTGGCTGTGGCAGGGGCTTCACTAGTACTCGTAGTACCGCCCAAAGGCTGCAAAAGGGGACACATCACAGCTGGCGAACCCCTGCTTCAGTCTCCGTTCAGTAATGATGGTGGTGGTGGTGGAATTTGTGCAGTGGTCAATAAATTAGAAAAAAGCAAGTCATATTTATTTTTCACAACTGAATTAGACTCGTTAAACTCATTTAGAAAGTTCCCAGAATTTTCTGTAAAGAACATGAAATCAAGAATACTATACTACTTATCAGGCAAACTGAAGTTTAAAAATGAAAACTAAAGCGTACACAAACCTCATCTTGCACACAAATTATATCTGCAAAACTTATCAAATTTTAACTTTTACTTGCACTATTTTATTATGAAAATCTTGGAATATACCGCAAAAAAATTAACCACTTTTGAGACAAGAATGGTTGACGTGCTTGTCTTTTCGTAGTATTTCTAGAATAATTTGTGCAAACAGGACCTGTAGGTCCTACGAGAAAATTTCATCAGAAAAAAAGTAACAGTTGATTCTTACAATTACAAGACACTGAATTAGTCTCTCTTCTTAGGCATATAGGACTAATTCACAATTATTGCTCAAATTATATAAGTACACAAGTTGTTATATAATTTATTAACAACCACCAGTATTACAGTGAGTTGTAACTCCACCTTTGCAACATGAAATTCATTCAGTTCTGTTCTCACCTCAAAGAGTTCCTCTTCATCTTCAGTTACATGAACGGAATCCTCATTGAGCCCTGAAAAATAGACAAGATAAAACTAATGAATGCAGTAATATAACGTGCATTGGAATAAGTAAGCATTAATGAAGTACAATGTGTAATGCACATGCAACATGAAAATCTAAGCCTGATGCTACTATATTTTAAATAACAGATTTTTAAACAATTAAACATGCACACTACTTCTAATTTTAACCAAAACATCCTCAGTTCTAAGCTCGATAATTTACGCCTTTTAGATTATGATATTTTTGTTCTTCAATGGAGAACATTACTATTTACAGTGCATTAAATGTAGTAAAATATATATTACTTAGCAAGTTCTGCCCATCTGAGTCAAAGGGATTGTCCATTCCCTCTGCTGCTGGACCCATCAAATCTTTAATTTCCTCATGGATCCTATCGACACGTATTGACACTGGTGGCCCCCACCTGAAACGTTAAGTTTATGCATAAATTACATTTGTGGTGAGATAATTAATAAGTGATCTGTTTAACTTATTTATATTTACTTTCTTCTACAACGATTTTTTACTTGACAATTTATCTTACATTCAACATAAACTGGATACACACACACACACACACACATGTTTGTTTCCAAAGAGAAAATTCCTTACCAGTTACGTATCTTTGGCGTCTTATTTCGCCTTCCACATCCTTCGTCCTCCTTTTGATATTCTTCCAGAATACCTGCAAACTTTTTAAATTGTGTGCAGAGCCACGTACTTCTGCATTAAATTCGTTTAGAACTCTTTCCCACATTTGGGTTCTCGTTAACTTTGAAGCACTGTCTGTGCGTGAATTGAATACATGTTTATATTTGCTCATTAATGAAACGAGTAAATCTTTTTCTCCTGCGGGAAAATTCGCCGACCTCTTCGTATTTTTCTCTACATCAGAAAAATTAATTCCAGACATGATACGGATACCTCACAACCGCATACAAGGCACATCGATGGTCAGAAACCAAATGAACGAAATCAAAACAAATTCGTTTCTACAGCTGATCGCGAGAGTACCCACAATGCATTGTAATATTGTTGCCAACCGCGCATTTTCACGACTGCTCGGGAATCATGGGATCTGGATCAACTTCACGGTCTCAAACGGTTTGTGCAACGCAAGGGATCAAGTCGGCCTTGAATCCGCGGATCAGGATCACGAAACTCGGATCAACTACGAATTTGATCCTGGTTGGTGAAACGGGCCCCTAGTAGCAAATTATTTCCTCCAACACGTGCTGTAGCCAGAACCTATGTTTTGGGGGTCTTTGATATAGAAAAATCGAGTACGGCAAAACGTCGGTCGGTCGGCCTGTCGGTTTTTCGGTTTGTCGGTCTGTCCGCCCGTCCGTCCTTTTTAGCCCTTAAAAATGGTATCATAGATTTTCTGTCTAATAACTTTATTTCGTTGTTTTAAACAACATATTAAAAACAGAGAACATTAGCGGCCCTGCTAAAAAAGGCATTGAAGGTGAAAGCTCACAAAAATATTTTTTTTGTAAAAATCTCGTTTTCTAAAGCTCGAAGGTTAATTGACATGATTACAAAACAAATTTATGTAAATGTCTACAAAAATGTTCTATTTATTATTCAAGTACAATAAAAGCGTTTTAATGAAAACAAGCGAAGAAATTTCCGTACAAGTCGTATGTACGCTCCTCTCCGTCTAGCTGTATCTGTTTCAGTATCGCCGTTGAGATAGGATACAAGGCGAGTTTTTTTTCAAGTAATCTCCAATAGGCCTAATCCATATGGAGTTATATAATAAATATGTTATGAATTATTAAAAATGTATCATCACCTATTCCGACAATAGTTGTTGAAGCGGGGAAATATTGCTTAGATGATTAGGAGAGCACTAGCAGAAACTGCGACGAGAAGAGCGCGGTGGTGAAACGGTTAGCGTACCGGACTGTTATACACAAGTTGGCGGACTGTTACACACAGGTTGGCGTCGATCGGCCTTCGCACACGGCCTTCGGAGGGGAAGTAAAGCCGGCTGTCCCATGTTAGTAGATTTACTTGCATGTAAAAGATCCTCAAGCCTAAATGACGCCTCTGAGCTAAATTCAAACCACCTGTTTCTCGCCCAAGAAATACCTCCTTTCTCTGCTAGTTGGCTGCTAGTTGGTGAAAGGAGTGTAGCGATATTTGTGTGGTCAGACGGAAGAGCGCGCCTGATTGCCCGAATCTCGCCATGTAAATTAAGGCATTAATTCATTTCAATTCAAAGTTTTGCCTTCTGTGTTGTCATCAGATGAGAGAGTTCTGAAAAAAGCGATACATAATTGACAATGGTTATTACTTTGCCGTAAGAATCAATGATTGCCATGGTTATCTCAGTCTGGGCGAAAATAAACGTTCCCCTTATGAGCTCTACGTCATTCATGCTTTCTGCTTCTTCCTGCGCCTCAGAGCGCGGGCCACGGAGACTGCATTTCAATGCTTGCTGCCAATGCACCCTCAAATTTCAATGCGCCCAATGCGCGTATTGCTAGGTTCATATTGTATGTGTTTTAGATTCTATTTGAATTAGTTTGGTCTCTTATTGAATGAGTTTGTTTTCAATGTGATAGTATTTATTCAAGTAGTACGAGTTGATAGACCAAATATGAACGCGCTGTTCTAAATTTTGGTGTGTTAAGTCTCATTTTGAAATTAAAAGTATAGTACCAAACTATTCACAATTATGTGCCTCAATCATACCCTAAAATATATTAAAATAAAATTGATGAAAATTATTGAAATTTATCATTGCCTTAGTTCTTAAATTATAAAATTTTCTTTTGAAAACTTTTCAGATTTATTCTGGGGTGGGGTGCCCCCCTCTGAGCACTTGTGTTGCCAGGTAGAGAAATGTTATGAGTTGGCCACAGCTAATTAATTCACCAACTTTCCAGAATGCCGAAAATTTAATCAGGAAATAACTCCCCTGATTATTATGCACCCTGACACCTTACGATATAGCTACCACTACAAGATATTCTATTAAAATTAACAAACACACGCTACTCAATTCCTGCTTACTCATTGCATTTTATGGAAATTAACTTTCCTCTCGTCACTTATAAAGACGCTCAACAAAATAACTGTGACCATCGAACAATCCAATTCATTGGCTATTAAATATGATGACTGCTGTTGCTTAAGTAAAGATGTTTGTCTCAGTTTTCTTGTCAAAACGGGCCAACAACCACTTTTAAATTTTATTACTTTCTCGTATATGTACTTACACGGTTTGCATACGTAGTATAGAGAAAGTTGTATAATGCTGTGGAAAATCGTTTACGAGATTTCAACGGAAAGACACGTTTTTGGGATCTGCTGATATCGAAAAAGTGTTGTTTTTTCATAATGTCCATACATCCGTTCATCTGTCTGTCTGTCCGTTCGTCTGGTACATGTGAAAAATACTAGCGCCTAAACTAGGGGTACCATATTTTCAAAACTGAATAAACTCCAGTCGATCTGGTTTCAATCAAACCTCTGCGATTTTAAAAAATATTCATTAATTTTTGGGTGTACTTTACACAAAGCTCAGGAAACATTTTAAATTTAAAAAAAAAATTGCTTCAAACTTTTTCTTGAATTTTTGGCAAGAATAGACTGAAGTACACTTATAAAAATGGCAGGTCTTCCTACAAAAAATGAAAGAAAGTAATTACATATTATACATATTATACTTATACATATTATACATATTATACTATACATATTATACTTATATTACCTACATATTATATTTGATCTCCATAATTAGTCCTTTAATTAAGGCCATATGCATCTCTAAAAATAAACTAGTAGTTTTCGCTCTGTATTGTGTGAAATGTGTGCAATATTGTGACGTCGGTGGCCCGTTAGTTAGCGTGCTCGCTTTCCACGGCGCAACCCCGGATTTGTTTCCCGGTCAGGGCAAAAAATCACTGTGCGCTTTCCCTGTAGTGTCCCAGAATCTGTTCCTGGGTGACGGTGAGAAAGATCACTTCTCAGGTTGAGAAAACCAGGATTCGGCGTAGGGATGGCTGCTGACCCATGGCCGCAAGGCCGGGACACCGCTGGTAGGCCTTAGCTCGTAAAGAGATGAGCTCGAAAAGCTTCAAATTATTTCATTAAACTTTTGGTAGGATAGTGCTAAGTGCACTTTATAAGATGACATAAACCCAATTCTGCTCTATTCTTTTGTTTGTTTTTTTCAAAAATTAAAACCACAGTTTTTTACTTTCTTACGTCGTTTATATTTACGTTAGCGGCGATTTGTGCACAATATTGCTTTTATGAGTGCATATGCTTCAAACAATATGTTATATAGTTTCTGAAAATGACAACAGTTTTTTGTGAATAAGAATACAAATTTCCTCATTTTCAGATACGCGCAAACACCTTTTTCTCAAACACTTTTTTCATTTAGTCTCATTTTTTCTTCAAACTTTTCGTGCGGTGCTAATTGCACTGTTTACGATGACAAAACATATTTTTTTCTGTATTTTGCACACAAATTAAATTTCTAAAGTATCTCTCACGCCTTTAATATGCACATTTTCTTCGTTTTATAAACATTATTGCATTTGTGATTATAAATGCTGCAAACGACGCCCAATGAAGTTTTTCGAAAACTCACAATGGTTCTGTGAAAAACAGCTTCAAATTTTGCATTTATAGTAACACTTAAACAACATTTTTTTACCCCGACTTCAAATTTTTTATTGATATTTTCCATATTGACCCATGTTTTTCTTTTATATAATAGTCTTAAAAGTAATATTTCGGTTCTAAAATTAGGAAAGCGAAAAATTGAGAAATTTTTAAAAAACGTAGTTTGGGCAGTGATAGATGGTAGCTAGTAAGAGAAGAGGGCAAGACCGAAAAACAAGTCCCGACAAAAGAAATTAGAAAACTAAGTAGAGTTTGACTGTGCCATTCCATCGCAGCACTAGTTAATTCTGAAAATTATAAGTCGGAGCCGTGGAATTCACTGCAGCATGCCTAGCCCTGTTTACCTGTGCAGTGGAACCTGTGAGTGCACTACAAAACATGATTGTCATAGTAACACATTTCCATTTAGACATCTCAGTATCACTACAATTAGAGTCAAAGTTGTCAATAGCTCTGTTCCCCAGAAATTGAAACTGCATAAAAAATTTATTGATTTATTTTAAACTCTTTCTCATCTTTCAACTATTTATAGTTAAAATGACGTGAAAGAATTCTGGAACTCAAGAACACGTGCGCAGATGATCTTTCCCCCATACGGAACATTCTTCAACAAATAAGAACATTCTTCGGAATATGCAAACGATCTCAGTACATAAATTGTGAACCAAAGAACGCGTCAGAGGAAGATTTATTTTTAATTTTTTTTTTTTTTTTTTTGGAAGTGGCCTTGATGTGATACTCTGGCCCTTGGCATCATACACTACTGACGGATATGAAGTCCACATTTAGTCGGAAAGTCGTCTTATTACAAAACAAATATTATCTGCCTAGTACATTGTTATATTTCTTCACATGTAGTCTAACAATTTATTGAAAAAATGTCATAACATCTATTTCGTTTGCAGGAACTGGGGTTTGTAATGGTGACAGCGGCGGTGGTCTCGTGTTCCCCACGACTGTGGACAATGGAACTTGGATGCTCCAAGGATTAGTCAGCGTATCTCCACGACGCCGTGGGACCTCATTTTGTGATCCCACAAAATACACCATCTTTACAATAGTAATATCTCTATCTTTCTATGTATGTTTATTTTATACATATACATATATTGGTCTTTATTTTATCTCGCAACACTCGCACCTGATCGTGAGGCAATTTGACAAAAGCGTGAAATATCTTTGGCATCCCTTTCACATTTAGAAACTCTCCGGTATTCCCATTACTAAAGGCTTCGGGGTGAAGGAAACATGTATGTTTGAAGAAGGAGGAAGTACTGCTCTGTTAATTATATTACACTGTTCTTAATCATTATTTACCGTTAGGAACTTACTTTTAGCAATGAACAATCGCCCCAATTGTCTTTTTAAGCAACCGTAATATTTATATTAATTGTTTTCAATTACTTCAGGGCTGTCTCCGTAGCAACTCTGACCAGGAAGTTCTACGGTTCAAGTTCCAAAGGAGATGCATTTTTGACACTAGGTATATGGAATTCAGCTGGAGGACATTTCTAGCGGCCGGCAGCTCTGATCGGTAGTTTTCTTCAGTCGAATGCCAGAGGACTACCTTAACAATCGTGCAATCTTTCCTTTTTTCTATGTCCTATCCTTTCACACATATACATACACACACACACATACATGCACAACACTAGCACACATGTGGGGAAACCCGACAGAATCTTCGAGCTTGTCCTGGCTGGCGCTGTGCCCCGCCAGAGAAGATACCTGGAGAAGGTATTCCCCCGCCAGCGGACGAGAAGTCGGCGACGTTCCGCCCGATAAAGTACTATGGTGGCGCCGAGTCGATTAAATAATAATTATTACAATGTTGCGGTTAATTAATCGATAAGCAGTCATTACTTCCCTCCACATATTTAATATCAGTTTTCATTTTAGAGTGTACTGAACAGAATCGTCGAAATAACGTTTTGTTTCTCCGCTCATTTCCCAGCCTACCCCACCTTAGCCCACCTTAACCCACCTTGCCTCGCTCACTCCGAAAGGATTACGGCCTGTGAGCCTCATTACTGACAGTCATGAACCTTCAATGGCAAAAACACAGAAACGGGAAAGTTGCTGTAGGTTACGCCCTGGCACTCAACTTCTCTTCTGCCGTCCCGACATGCCAGATAAGGCTATGTTTTGATTGGGGGCCAAGACACATAGTTGCCAAATTACCACAATAAGAGGAGGTGGTCCCAATCACAAGTTGCGTCATAAAATAAAGATCTGTACATTCATGGTTTATTAACTCTAAATTGTGTAGAATTGTATTTCCAGGTGGCCATCTACAGACAGTCGCTGAAATAAGTATTGTTATCTGCAGGAATAGTCGTAGATTTGTGAACCCTAATTCACACATTTCCACGCAGAGATGGCAAAAGATGGGAGCGCAGGAGCGCCTCAGATCGGGGCTTTCTTCCCGAAGAAGGACCCAACACGCCAACCCATCTACCCACTGTACACTACCTAAAGAGAAGACCTCATCCACCAAAATGACGCACATGGTGGTCTGGAGAAACCTGGGCATTCCCTAGAGATGAGAATGTTTTATTTGCTTTCCAAAACATTAACAAACCTATAATTAGGGCTTTGACTTAGGTGATAATAAACGAAAAATATTAATTTTTGTGTGCTTGAAAAGCGAAAAGTATGCGTTAAAAAGATGAAAATATTTATTTATTACCTAATTCCAAGGCAGAAATCAAGAATGAGAAAAGTCAATGTAAAACGTGTAATGTAAAACGTCACGTCCCCTTATCAATCTGCACATTTCGTCACAGCAATCTCAGGAAGTTTGGAAGCTGTTCATGTTATGAGTGTATGTTATTGTTTAGAAAATCATTGTCTGAATCAACAGTAGTTTAGAAATGCTCCTCAGGGAATTTTTTTTGTTTGTGAACAAAACTAACTTCACTCAATCCCAGGAAATCTCAAAATTACACTGATATGCGACTAACCATTGGATTCCAAACCAGCATGTCTTTCATCACATGTCCAAAACCTTTGAAGTGTTAAACTTCAAAATATTAATTTATTCATATAAAATTGAGCTAAATATGTAATAAGATTTTGTTCATAACTTAATCAAAATGATTACCCTCAAGTGAAATCCAATTGGTATATGGAAACGAATCGGTACAACTTAATTTTCACTTTTAATAATAATAATAATAATAATAATAATAATAATAATAATAATAATATTTATTGAGTCATATATGAGTAAGAATTCGTGAAAGGTAACAGGCAAAATGCAAATTTTTCTTTTTATGTTGAATTGTTACTTAATCGATAGATTCTGATGCCCTTATTAAGTGTGTAAAATATTTTTTTAAAAAATTCATAATTACTTAAGTTATAAACAATTCAGTATTTATGCATCTTTTAGTTGCAAAATAAATATCTCACAACAGAGTTGATATAATTTAATGCTTCCAACGGCAACTTGAAGGAAAAAGTATATATTTTAAGATACACAATATTAATTTTTAAAACTTATTAACAATGCCTTTTTTTATTGCAAAATAAAATGTAAAATGAAAAAAATCCGTGTTCTGCGCTTTTTAAAAATATTTTAAAAAAACATTCTAAGAGGGAATTTAATATAGATTCAGAATCCGTTAAAAAAAGTTAGCAAACATTAATACATAAAAAGTAATTAATATTTTTATCGAGCGGCGCACGGTCGCGCCACGAGACGCGTACCGTAGCTTGGAGGTTTTGATGCACCATACTGTGTTTCTGCGATTTTACTCTCAATATTAACGCAAATATTTTTTTTAATTTAAAATTTAGTAATTTTAGTACCAATTTTCGCTTAAAACAATTTTTTATTTACATAACCACATTAATTATTATTAATAATTAAATTTATTTACAGAACGTTATGAGCTTCGTAATCAGACGCTGACGAATATCGCTTACATTTAAGTGACTTAGAATCGTTCGGTAAAAAGCAATGAAACTGTCGGGTGTTTTTGATTACTTTACATTTTGAAAATCTTGGTTTTAAAAGTTTTGCTTCATTTTCATATTCCTCTTTGGTGCAATACGCGAAAGACATTGACCTGCGAAAACAATTTTTTGCCCAAACGAACAACATCTTTGCGTTTGTTAATGGTTCATCTAATCTCGTTCTTTGCATACTTGTTTTCCAAGCATTCCTTTTGATTGTCCCGCCAACACCGTCACATGCACTTTTGCCATGAGAAGTGGCAAAAAAGTGCCACTCTGCATTAATACGAAATTCATTTTCATGTTGAATCAAATTCAGGAAGTTACTTTTATTTTTGTACTGACTCGCAGCTCCGTCCGAAAAATAAATAATTCGTTCAATCCACGCATACTTGTCTTTCAAATACTGAATCAGTTTTGTATTGTATAGGTGAACGCTAACAGTATCGTGCTTTTCGATTTCAGAAATAATAACAAAATTATCCGAAACTATCTTGCCGTCTTTTCGCGTATACATGACGTATGGATGAATTGTAGCCTGGGTATTTGACCAGTGATGCGCCTGTATTGCATCTTGTATTTGAAATGTATAATTTTCTGAAAAATCCAGCGTTACCAAAAATTCACCTTCCTTTAAGCTGTCCTTTTTTGCACTAAAGTAAGCACTTTGTTCTTTTGTTATAAAATCATGCGTCAGTAGTTCAGGCAAATCTTTTCTTATCTTCTCTAAAAATGCTTCTATGGAATCTGTTTGTTCAACGAATTCAGTTCTAGAAAAATATATTAAAACATCTAATAAGCAAAAGTAATTGGTATGAGGAAGGACCGATAGTCAATCTTCCCACAGCCGTTCCCGATAAAAAAAATCTAATAAGCAAAAAAGTTATTTGTGAAATTATTTATACAAAAATTAATAGAGTTACAGTAAGGTATTATAAAAAATCAAATTTCCAATTTAAATTTAAAATTGTATAGCAAAAGAAATTTCTGAAATTTGACAAATCGTTGCCAGGCACTCAGAAAATTAATTTTAAAAAATTGATTTGTAAAATTAATTGAAAGTTTAAAATAGATTTTTTCATGTTATGCATAATTTAGGCAATATATTAAGTTATCATTAAATTAAAAAATTGAAATGTAATTATATGTACCTATCAGTGCTTATCCATTCCCTGTACTTTACTTCCTTCACGGAATATTCTGTAAATAATGCATGCAACTTCTCGCAAAAAGCAGTAACACCAGGACAATTTTTGCAATTTCTGAGATGACAAGATGGAAGAGCTTCTTTGCAAATAATTTCTCTTAATGCCTTATGGTATGATAAGGTGAAGGTGTGATTTTTCTTCTGAAATTCGGATTTTAGAGCAAAAAACTTTAATCTCATGTTCTGGTGTGTTTTACAAACACATACGTTGTGGCAACTAGCTTTGTTAACAGAGATGCACTGTTTTGGTCGCAGTTTTGAAAATTTAGAACAACTAATGATAAACTGAGGAAATTTTTCCTGAAAACGTTTATGTGCTTCCTTCAAATTGCACAAAAGTAAACGCTTTTGCACATTTTCTCTACCTACATCGGTTTTTATAGAAACACAATCTTTTTTTCCTGGCATCATTCTACTAGTATCATCACTCAAATAAAATTCTGTTACTTTCTGAATAATTTCCTCACTTATTTTTCGACCAACTTTCTTTGGTGGACGCGACTTATAGCCATTTTCTTTCCTTAATTTCTTCGCCCTTGATGCCATTTTATGCGAAACGCCAAACAACTCACGCATTTTCCTTATACTAATGCAAACAGGAAGCGTTGTAAGTATTTCGATTTTTTCACTTCGGAAAATAGCTTTCGACAACGCATTGTTCACATCTCGAATCAAAGTCTCGTCTATCAAAGAATTGTCTGCATCGAGCAATTTCTGTCGCTTTGTTGCACGTCCAAGCATATCATTTTCAGCTGTTTCTTCCTTGTATGTAGGGTCATTTTTTTCGTTGTCCACGTAGTTTTCATCCCGTGAAGATTCTTCTTCGGTAGTATCAATAATGATTTCCTTTTCGACGGAAGAGACAGTAACTTTTTGACTATAAATTGACGTTCTGCATGAATCACAGATATATTTTCCAGTTAAATTAGAAAAGATACGATTCCACTGCGTCGTTATCAGCTTCAAATTTTTGTAGACACGATTGTGTTTGGATTTTTTAAGTGGGTTGCAACATTTCTTCGGGGTAGGCATTTTATATAATCTGTTTAAAATAATAAAAAACATAAAACTATGAGAACTGACAATATGAAATAATAAATAATGTAAATGATTAGAAAAATCAGTTATTGTTATTAATAATATTGATAAAGTCAGTAATATTGAACATTTTAACGCTTTTAATCGAGATTATTTAATAACAATACACAATTATTGTTTATAAATTTGCAAAATAAAAAACGGAGTCATATGCAATGTTAATTACGCTTACCTTTTTGCGTAGAAATTAGAAACAATAAGAATGGTTTCTTAAGCGAAAACAATTGTTGTAAAACAAAAGCGTGCTGCGACTCGTTCGTACCGACAAGCTAAGGCGCGACCGTGCGCCGCTCGATAAAAATATTAATTACTTTTTATGTATTAATGTTTGCTAACTTTTTTTAACGGATTCTGAATCTATATTAAATTCCCTCTTAGAATGTTTTTTTAAAATATTTTTAAAAAGCGCAGAACACGGATTTTTTTCATTTTACATTTTATTTTGCAATAAAAAAAAGGGATTGTTAATAAGTTTTAAAAATTAATATTGTGTATCTTAAAATATATACTTTTTCCTTCAAGTTGCCGTTGGAAGCATTAAATTATATCAACTCTGTTGTGAGATATTTATTTTGCAACTAAAAGATGCATAAATACTGAATTGTTTATAACTTAAGTAATTATGAATTTTTTAAAAAAATATTTTACACACTTAATAAGGGCATCAGAATCTATCGATTAAGTAACAATTCAGCATAAAAAGAAAAATTTGCATTTTGCCTGTTACCTTTCACGAATTCTTACTCATATACAATTACAATCGTGTATGACGAGTCAAATATGATATAAATACATCTTGGGAGCAACGAGTGAAGTTACATTTATTTTTATTGTCCAGAAGCAAAACAAGGGGCCATCTCAGCATTTGCTCTAAGGACAAAGGAAACTGGACAAAAAAATCTGATCAATAAGGGGTCATTGGCCCCACTTCACTTTCAACTCTCAAGATTAAAGACAAAACAATGGTTTAGACCTAAAAGTCTGAGCTCTACTTATACTTATTAATAACTTGAAGAACTTTGAAATTTCTTGATTGATATTCCCAGTAAATCAAAACATAAAAAAAACAAACTCGAAAAATTGGCATCCTAAAACATTCTTGAAGTAATGAGTTAAAATTTAAGTGGGGAATCCTTGAGTGTGGTCGGAAGTCAACTTAGAAAATTTAAACGAAATCCTTGAATTTTTGTAAAGACTGCGTTAAAAAACCTCTAAATCCGAGATTCAGTCAATGACATGATGTAAAACATTACATATGTTTGGAAAGAGTAGATTTTTTTATAAATTCTTAAATTAAATAAAAACTAGAAAAAATAATCATTAAAGTAAAGTTCATTTTATATTTGTACAAATGTTTTTAAACTGAAATTAAATGAAGTTAATCTTCTTGAACCCAAAAATTGTATTGAATCAGGCTCCCAAGTTTCAAATTATCCTGAACCTCTAAGTGTTTGACATCATAACTAGTGCCTAATAATATATACTTACCAAGGTGTGGTCACTTAAACAGAATATGTGAAAAAGCTCTTGATTGAAAGCAACCTGATTCTCAGAGAAGAGAAGGAAGATTTAGAAGAATATGAGAGGAACGAGTGCAGGAAGCGATGGATGGAAGAGGATTAACTGCAATGATAGACTAAAATGGAAATTGCAAAACATGCCTAGTGATGTACAGTGATTGCAGTACTTCCACCAAATTATCATTTGTTCCTGTTGATAGCCCTTGAGGTCAATCTTTCAGGTGTTCCTGGTTTATCAATTTTATTTGTGGTCTTCCAATGTATCTCTACCCTATTTGCCTATTATTCTGCACCATCTTTGATATTCTTCTTCGTTCTGTTGACATAAGCAGACCATTTCTTCTTTTATCACTTGCACTATGTTTTTTGTTGCAAGTCTTTTTCTGAAGCTATTTCCTTGCCAGTCTTTCTAGGTTACTTCTGCCACATGCTTTGCTGTCATGTTATATATTTTCAAATTTCTTGGGACGTATTTCTTCCATTATATCAATTGACAATTCCATTCTTTTTGTTATATCTTTGGCTTTTGTTTACCAAGTTCTCTGATCTATATACAATGATAATAGCTAAATAGTAAAAATTGGAAGCTTGTCCTAACATTTGTCCATTTCTGACAATTTTAATTCATCTTGTTTTAGGGCTCCCATATTATCTGGCTTGTATTTTGTTTGAACAGATTCTCAGTTCATATTACAATAACTTTGTGTGAACACATTAGTTACAGTTTATAAGTCATCTTCAAACTCTGTTAATGTGACCAATTCTACAAAAAGATGAATTTAGATATTCTGTTTTTGTTCATATTTGTTCTCTTTCAAATTCTTTCTTTCCTTTCTCTAATAATATAATTGCCTTTTACAATGATAGACATGGTGACAGTCCAAACTTGGAGTGTTGTAAGAAACTTTGACAATTCCGTTAATCAGTTGTCAGAAATCTGAGAATTCAAGTAAAGACTTTGAATTCCTGTGATTATTTCGGCCAGTTTCTTTTCTTTCTCTAGTATTCTCCACATTAGTTTTCTAATTTCTCTATTAAAAGCCTTTTCAAAATATATAAATACTTGGTTGGTTGGAAAATTTTCTTAATACATTTTGGTTTTTTCGTGCTATCATGTTGTAATTGTTTTCAATAAAAATTAGCGAAATTACAAAAAATTGCCTTCTGGGATTTGACACTGCTCTTAATCTATTAAAAACTCCTCAGCACAAATCACTTAAGGTATAATATTAATAAAGCTTCCTTAGTAAAATGGATACATAATCAAAAGGTAACCAACATTTCAGATGTTTCTATTATCAAAAACAATGATTTTTATTCCCTAATGCAGTTAAAGGAATGAGAACAGTTTTCTGTGCTCAGGAAATATAAACCTTAAAAAAAAATTAAAAATTATCACTTACAATTATTTCCATTTGTGTAAATGATTCACAATAGTAATAATATTGGTTTTTGAATTAGCCTGAAAAGAAATCTTGGCTTTATTCTGTACTGGTCTTCTATGCTCATTCCGGTCACATTCTCTTTAATTCACAATTTTACAAAAAAGTAAATTTAAAAATAACAGAACCCATAATCTGCATGCCTGAATAAGTTATTAAGTACTTGCTTAAAGAGTTGTTAGCTACAACACTGCAAAGTCCTATGGCCTAATGTCAAACCTTAAATTTACCCTCCAATTTCACCGTCCTAATGTGATCCTACATTCAAGCTCACTATCATCAATGAATAAGTGCAACTGAAAAAAATGTGATATTAATACTGTAATTATGAAAACTTTTGCCCATATCTACAAAGCAGTGACAAAATTTAGTCTTGGCATGGATCACTAACAAAATTGAATCTCTGTTAAGAAGTAAAGATGTTACTAAATAATTTGTTCGAATGACATAAAAATAATTACATATGTTCACAACATATCATGTACTCAAAAAATTTTTTGACTTTGGTAAAGAAATGCAAAATTAATGGAACTATGACTGCACAGATTACAAATCTAGCAAATTACACAGTACAATAAATACATTTCACTCACTAATCACAAGTAAGAGAATGTGCCACAGAGAGTAAGAACTCTCTAGGATAAGATCTGGACACAAAGATCTGGCATAGATTTAATCATATTTAATCATACTTCATTCTACTGAAAAGCCACAATTTTTTTTTCTTACATTTGCTACAATTGCACTACTATAAACTACTTACACTTTGTATTATTTTGCATGAATTAAATATGTATCCAATTTCATTATTGTGTTGATTTAACATTGCACCCAATTATATATATAGTCAATTAGCATTTTATCCAATTGTTGTATTAGGTTTGAATAATATTGTATCTGTAATTTTGTAATGTATCTGTAACTGTAATAATCGCTAATAACCACGAAGTTGTTGTGACTATAAATATTTAATTTTTTTGTAAATATTAAAAAGCTTTCACTGCTTTTTAACTAATGAATGGATTTGTTTATAATTTTCAAGAAATATAAGGTTTGATATCTTTAACATGAAGTATAACAGTAAATAGTTTATCTCCTTTTTATCTATGATTTTTTTTCAATTGAATATATTAGTAATTTCTGGTATTATATGCATTATGAAGGATCAAAAAGTTACCATATACTAGTTCTATAATTCTTTTACATGTTGTACCTTTGGATCCCAATTAAGGAAATAGAACACAAATATTACAGGTGGTTTTATTAGTTAAATAGTAAATTGCACATATTTTGAGCAATCGAATTGAAAATGTGAAATTGAAAATTCTCATGTATTCAACATTTCTTACATTCCAACTATCATTTTAAAAATAGAAAATCACCTAAAAAACTCAAAAATTCCTATGTACCTAGCTACCTCTTACAAAAATTTTATACACATTTGAGAATTTTATTTCAATGTTATACTGCCACTGGCACATTCCAGAAAGCTTTGAGTTTTTGTTTATTTTCCTTTATTTGGAAAAAATGGTTTAAATATTAATTTATGTTTGAATATGGTAATTATTTAAAAAATAATATTGTATATTTTCTTATCTACAGTACATAAATAATACCAGTACATTTATTTAACAAAAATCTAGAAAGGCCCACACCAAACTAATCAGCTGGATCTGCCCTGCACTTTTGTAAAAGAAAAAAATGGGCAGCTTCAATGTTATACATGTGACAACAACAGCGAGTGTTTTTTGTAGCAAAGAGATATGCAGAAAACTTGTTGAACTTATCTTGCCATGTTTTTGTAGCTTATAGAAAATGATTGCTTGGAGGGTAAATTTTCTGACAACACAAACATCTTGAACAACCATCATCCTGGGATTACATAATATATCAGTAGTTATTAATTCAAATTTTATTGCAGTGAACATGAAGTAGCAGGTAGAGTTATAACATCATAATTTAATGTCAAGTAGAATTTTAAAGTAGTTGTCCAATTTGTTATGGTTATTCTTCATTACCTTTTTTGTCATTTTATATTCATTTTTTCATCAAAGAGATCACTTATTAGTTCACAATTTTGTATGCTATTATTGTGCTACTTATTGTTAATTATTATACACATTGATTATCTGAATTTTAGTGAAATTACAGCAGAGATAGTAAAAAATACGTTAACAGTATGGTGATATGTTGATACACTAATTCAATCATCAGTTCACAATAACCTACTTTATATCTCTCTTTGCAATTTCATTTTCGGAATTGAGAAAAACAATCAAAAGATTATTATTCCAAAAATACGCATTGATCGAAATTCATCTGTCCAAAGCAATTGTTGCTACTTCAATTTAGATAACCACAGCTAACAAAAGAAATCAGCTCATGTAAGCACATTTTCTTCCGTATGCTAAGAAATTCACTGGTGAATTGGTCAACAACTCCTTAACAACAATCCCTTTTTTTTTAAATGTAGTAGTGATAATAATAATAATAATAGTAGTGGTAGTGGTAATGGCAGTGATGGTTGTGGTAGCGGTTGTGATAGAGGTGGTGGTGGTAGTTGTTAACAAAAGGATCTAAGGGTCAGAAGCTTGCGTAAGGTTGAAAAAATTTAAGAAATACCATTACTAAAAATATTTAAAAATTATCAAAATGAAAAATATGCTTAGGAGATTTGGCAATAGAAAAAAGTGTAAGGTGTTGACTGTTACAGATACATACAGGATAAAAGAATATTTAAAAAAACATTTAGATATGCCAAAACAAGAAACAGCAGTTACACATTTCAAAAACTGGAAAGCCTCTTGCAAATGAGGAATGAAACTAAAACTAATAAAGAATAGAATATAAAAAGTATAGCATTTATTTAGAACTAAAATTTAAAATTCTTACATGATGAAGATAGGCCACAGGAGTTAAAAATGACATGATTTTGATTATTTAGATTAGTAGGAAAGAAATAAAAGAGATGAAAGTATAAACAACTAGGAGATAATCATCTTAAATACATTTTTTCAAGTTTCTTGAAAAAATACAGCTTTTTCAGAAAATATTTTTAATGCTACAAAGAACAGTTTTGGTAAGTTTTAGAGTAGGTAGATGCTATATCGATCATATCTTTGTAACGAAACAGTTCATATAACAGATTAGAAAAGTTGAACAATATAAATCTTTGTAACTTTATTATCATTTTTCATTTTCAATTTATGGATTCAGAAAAGGTAAATAATAGGTATTCATTCAAAAATTAAGAGAACTCTTAAAAGATATTCATATTAATTATATGTTATTAATTAATATTAATAATAATATTTATTGAGTCACATATACAATTACAATCGTGTATGACGAGTCAATATGATGCCTTGGGTGGAGAGAGCGAAGTTATATTACTGTTCAGGAGCAAACAAGGGACCATCTCAGCATTTGCTCAAAGGACCAGGGAAACTGAACAAAACCTGATCGAGATGGGGTCATTGGCCTAGAAATACAATACTTGTTACAGTTAGATTAAGATATTATTATACAATAGATAAATTATCTGCTAATAATTAACATTAATAATAATAATTACATTAACAATAATAATTACGTTAATAATAATAATTACGTTAATAATACATATCAATTATGTTTGCAACTACATCAAATTTTACAATAGTAGTACATTCTATATTTATAACTTGAAATGGTGAGGAGGCAAGTTTTGACCAGTTTTCTTCTTCTTCTATTCTCCCTCTATTTCACAGGATCATTTTCAGCTTGAAACAGTTCATATGAAACAGAAAGTCTAATGGAATAAGAAATTCTTATTTATTTATATTTTTTAAGGGAAATGTTATTTGAAAATTCCTTTACACTGTAGAACATGTTGTTAAGCAGGAAAGCTTTCAATTTACTTTTAAATGTATGAATTGTGTTTATGTCTTTGATATCATTGCCTAGTTTGTTGTAAAGTGTAATGCCCTCTATTAGGGTACTTTTTTGATAAAGTGTAGTTTCAGAGTGGGGAACGTGTAGGTTATCTTTTGACGGGTGTTGTAGTTATGTACATCAGAATTTAAAGTAAAAGTGTCTTTGTTTTCCATGAGAATTTTCTTTGTGAAGACCACTATTTCAAATATGTACATGCATGGTAGAGGAAGAATCCTTAGTTTATTAAACAAGGGTTTGCAAGACTCCAGCTTATGAGTGCTGGTCATTGTTCGCAGTATTATTTTTTGGATAATAAATGTGCGAGTGCTTTCAGGGGCATTTCCCCAGAATATTATTCCATATTTTAGGTGTGAGTGCACATTTGCAAAATACATTGTTCGAAGTGTCTCAATGTTGGAGCTTGACCTGAGGGTGTATAGGGCATAGCAAGATTTGCTAAGCTTCTTGTTAAGATTTGATATATGAGTGTTCCATTTTAGGTTTTCTTAAATTGTTAGTCCGAGGAAGGTAGTTTCATGAGATATTGTTACAGGGTTATTGTTTATGAGCAAATGCTGTGAGTTTCTCTTTACATCGAGGATTCATGAAATTTAGAAAGACTGTCTTGCTGGTGTTTATGATGAGTTTGTTGTCTTTAAACCATTTTACTAGTGCTTGCAAAGTTTTGTGAGTTTCTTTTTCTAATGATTGTTGTACATGTGTGTACATAATGTTGTACTAATGATTGTAATACATTTTTAATGCACTAAGAAATATATAAAATGGGTGTATGTCAGTTCAGAAAAATCAATGCTCATGTTAAGGAACCAAAACAACAAAATTAATTAAATTCCCTGTACATTAATTAATTAATTGTACGGATCAGAAATTGAGCAACTCAAAAGAAATATAAAATTAAACTTACAGGGAATTTAATTTGAATTTTTAAGAGCATTCACAATGAAAAAATAGATAGAATTATGAGAGAAAAATAATAAGAAGTAATTTCATTTAAAGATCAAAAAGCCAAATCAATTAACATGTTTTGGACACAAACAAATTTAAAAATTTAGAATTCATAAAATTCGATGACCTATTTGTAGCTAGTAGGAAGCAAATAGTAGCTGGTAAAAGAAAAACAATCAAATTTTAAAGAGCCAAAATGCCAAAAATGTTAAGTAAAGAGCCTGAAAATAATTAAAACAGAAGAATAGTTCAACTGAATCAATAATTTACCTTTCAAGCAATGTAGCCTAAAGGCGAGGAAAAGTGTAATCTAATTAACAAACGCATTTCTCGTCATAATATATATATATATATATATATATATATATATATATATATATATATATATATATATATATATATATATATATATATATATATATATATATTGTAACACTCCCGGTTAACTGGGGAACCGGATAGCGGCCCTGATGCTAGCTCAAGTCGGTGATGGAAGGAATTGTTACACAGTACGGTGGAAACACAAAATAAACACTTGTTCACTGGTAAAAATTCACATTTATTCCTGGGCAATACGATTAACATGCCCCAGGGAAGTTACACTCTTAAATTGAATAAAAAGAATAGAGGGAAACTTAGATGAAGAGAAAAAAAAATTGAAAAGTTAGTTTTAGGAGTTAAGCTTAAAAAACTAAGAAGAATTATAACTAACAATTACAATGGGTGAAATTGCTACTGGTCAGTGTGTCAGAGCGTGACACCGCATTACGAAAATTTTACACAATTGGGCGGTGGCCCTAAACGATACCGCTTGGAGAAGGGTCTTTGTGCAGCCGAGAATGGCCACGATGCGGTAGAGGGCGGCGGCTGGGCGTCCTTCAAAAAAAAATGCAGCGGAGGTCAGTAACCCTCCGGGCTACAGCTGGCGGCCGGTTGTGACGTCACCAAAAGGCGGCGACGCGTGGCTCGTTGACAGCGCCCTTTGTAGTCTGGCTGATCTAGAAGTTCTGGAAGTGACTGGCAGTACTAGAAGTTCTGGTCGAAACTGGCAGTACTAGCTGAGCTGGCCGGATGATCTCAGGAACGGAGTTACCAACTATGCGTCTCTCTCTGACTTTTCTGATAATTATTGAACACAACTTCGGACAGTTTTAGAACTTGATCGGAGAAACATTCGCCTCTCTTTACGACGGAAACCCATCCCAGAGAAAATTCTCTCTCCACTGCAGTCGGCTCACAGCTCAAAACTCGCAGCAAAATAACATAAGTCCCCACATAGGCATATTCGCCCGAATAATTCCCACCCCCATATAAGTTCCTCTCTCAACTGTCCTCGGTCTAATATTCAAGCTCAAAAAATAACAAGTTTTCCAGAGACGCACTGGTCCTTTCCCCGATGCCTAATACTCTGGCCCCGTCTGATTGATGAAAAATTTATAAGTCCGGTAGAGGCGAGCTTGCCTCTGACCGACGAATATCCCCCCCCGTCTAATGATCTGGCCCCGTCTGATGCCCAAGCTCTTCTGAAATTCTCTCCGTCGAAATTGTATAAGGTAAACTTTTCTCCCCACCCAATATTCTCGTATGCTCGAGTTCCTTGGAATAGTCGTGTAGCTATTGGCCAAAATTTGTGGCGCAGTGAACTATTTCCAGCCAATCGCCACGCGAGAAGCCACAGAACTTTCCGCTCCCCGCGTCAGCTGCAAGCGTCCAGAATTTTCCAATTCCTTCTAGAACATCGGCCCGTGCTTGCATCAGGGGGTGCGTTGTCCGTGAAAGAATTATGGATTTGGGCTTCCCCGAAACGAGCGTGCGATGTCGAAACTTCGCAGCCGGCACAGTGAACACGTGTGCCCATTGAATCTGTCGTCGCCAGCCCTCTAAACGGCTTTCTTAATGCGCCGGAGGCGGTAGGGACTGTCGCGATAGCGGAGTCGCGCACGTGTGCCCGTCTGCGTAATCTCTCGGCAGAAATCCTGGGTGGCCGAATCTGTTTGTTTAAATTTTGATCCGGTGAATTTCGTTTATAAAATTATGATGAAATCGGTTTCGCCACAATATATATATATATATATATATATATATATATATATATATATATATATGATAATGTAAATATCTGTTTAATTAACACAACCCATGTTTTAATTGTTTAATCGTTTTTCTCTATGCAAGAAGTAACGTTGGATTGACGTGCAGAAAATGGCCTCTCCTTGGTGGATTGGAATGGCGGAAGAGAAATCACTACTGCACTCTTTAGGTAGTGACGAATGCATCAGTCGGAAACATCGTCAGAATTTCGGGATGCGATCTTTTAATTTTTATTGTTCTATTTTTGAGTTCAATTTACATTTTACTCTACAAATGCTTGTTGACTTATTAACTAAACTAAAATTAAAATTACAACTAACATTGCGGTTGAGGATTCCTTAATGGTCAATTCTAATTACAGTCCATTTCGGAAAATTGCTTTATAAAAGTGGAAATTATACTTATTTTATACTCTTATAGAATATATTGTGTTTCTTGTTGGGTTGAATCTGATTTAATTTCGTATCTGCATTTAATTGGAATAGAATTGGATGGATATATATGCGATGGGTTACGGGTTGGAGATTAGGACGCGCTAAAAAAAGGGGGTGAGGGAAGAACCGCCCCTGAGGCGTTATCGCTGACCAATCACGGCCCGTGGGCAAGGAGCCAGGAAATAGTCATTAGCGTCTCGTTCATTTGGGTTCCTGTCCTGAAGACGAGACGACGTCACCGTTCCAGCTATCTACATTCACTATGGTCCAGTCAGGAAGTGTTAACGAGGTAATTGAATATACTATACTGATGTTACAATTAGGTTCTAGAATCATGAGTATTGCAATTCGCTATTTTCATGCATACTTCGGCGTAACTTGCCTTAACGCTGCGTTTAAACTTTGCATTCTCGAAAATTAACGTGGTATTGCTATGTGTGCAAAGAAATGTGAACATTATAATGACGTCGTTTCATAATAGAATATTCCTTTTTTGATCGAGAAGACTTACACATACTTTGAAAACATGGTTTTGGGGCAAGTAGGCCTAGGTACTGGGCTTTCGACAGTTAAGCAAGTACAAGTAGGTACTATGAAACTGGCTTTCTGTTTAAAAATGTATATACTAGTGTTTTAACAATTTATAATATACATTACATAGCGTAATTTCAATAAATAAATAAATAAATATTCATATCGCTTTAGCGCTCAAAAATTCTTATTCGAGACTGCGTCGCCATCTTGTAAACGCAATGCTATGCGTCGCCATCGTACGTACGCAGTAACGCGCAAATATGGAGGACATAATTCCCTCGTTAGTGAAAGGTACATCGGGTTCTCAGCTCATTTTATTATTGGCATTATATAATTACCATTTACTAATCGGGTATTCGTAAATTATATCATGTCAAAAATATTCGCGAGACAGTGAACGAGGATTTTAACCCCGAGTACGAAACACTGAGCCTGCGCCCTCACAGGTACACGGCCGTGATTGAAGGGGAAAATCGCTTTAGAGCAAAATTATTTGTCGTTGGAAATTTCAGCTGCCAATTGAAATACTATGTTTCGTTGTGTTGTAGCTGGAGATGTGCTCTGGGCAGAACCGCCCTTCAGGCCTCACCGGTTCCAGAGTTCACGAGCTTCTACACAGCCCACCCCATGTTTCTCTGAGGCCGTGCAAGGTAAGAGAGAGAGATCCTGCATGCGAACAGACGCTTGATAGTGATGTTGCTCATGCTAATTATATGCTGTTTGGACCTCAGAATCAGGTGTATATTGCTAAAATATTCGTGGTAGTAGTTTCAGGCGGTATTAACTTAAACTGCGATAAGACAGAGCACTTGCCTGAAAATGTTTTAGTGCGTCTAATCCCATACTATTTTATTCACAATAACTTTAAAAAAATTTGCCAATCTTCTCAACATTTCTTTCTGACTAAGCAATCCACAACTTTCTTAAAATAATTAATAATCGGTAATAGTAGGTGCCACTGCGAGTGCCTGTAGACAGTGCTTGTTATTTTAAGGCCTAGGATTTGTATGAAACTACTTATTTGTTTGTTCATTATTTATAATTAAATTAATTAGTAATTAATTTAAATTAATTTATCATTAAAATAAGATTATCTTATGTTTACGAACAATTTCTGAAGTAATACGAAACCCGTTTGATACTCTATCCATATAGGTATGCATCTACAGCATACATTTTCACATAAAAACTTGGTTTTTAAGCATGATTCAGTAACTTCTGCATTAGGATATATACTTCTCTGAAATATAATTTTTATAACTCAATTCAATGTTGAGTACAGTTGAGAAATTGTTCTAGAATGAATTCCACTAGTTATGGTGTGGTTCTAATGGTCTCCATGACATCTCTCTTTAAATGGAGTTTTAGGTAGTGTACACCAATATTATGGCAATATACCATTCTAATATTCTGCTTTACAATGCTCAGTTGTTAAAAAATATTTATAAACCATATTATCAGCAACAAAATCCTTTCAATCAGTATCTGCGCAAGGCATTATTCTTGTTATACAGCTAATAGTCAAAATTAAGTTATTTGGCCTTCCCATTTAATATGTCCAATTCAAAGTTTACTTTATTTTAGCTATCTTTATATTTTCAACTTGACTCTATATTCTTAACATTTCTAATATCTATTTTTGAATATATTTATCAAACTTTAATTAGAATATATTTATTCGTCTTGGGAATATTTTTCAATTCCCAAGGTATTTATTTATTGTTACTTTGTAAAGAATGTGTCTCATTTTCTCATTTAAGACTCAAACAAATCTTTTATTGGTTTGAGAAAAATAAAAAAATTAAATAATTCTGTAAAAACGATACACAATATGAGTAATGTATACAAGTAAAAATAGTTAATAACTTTTAGCAAATAATATCTGCCAACATCAATATCTAACATTTTCACTATCATTGATATCACTGGGGACAAAGAAACAAAGCTTTGGTTTCTGAAAGATAATATAAAATTGAAAATATAACATTTTTTCTTCCAAGTTTATATACGAGATATGAGCTCATATGTTTCCAGCAGTTTGTAATTTCAACGAGTACTTCCTACACTCTGATCTGCCCAATATTCAAACATCCTGTCAGAGCAAGAGAGTCAAAAATAACAGTTTTCTTTTCTTCTAAAAATCTTGACAGATAATTTACATAATAAATATCTTGGTGATTCTATACAATATAAATAGGAACCACCGAAGTGCAACCATTTATCAAACGAGATTAGTTCAGGTTCATGAAAACATGCGCGTTAATGCGTCGGCGTTCCCATTATCTTTACCTTTTTGTAGGAAATGTCGACATCATAATGTTGCAGCATTAACGACCATCTCCATAATCGTGACTTATTCCCAGAACAATTCCGCAGCCATACTAATGGGTTATGATCAGTTTCGATCTTATTTTTCATCTGCCCATCTGTTTTCCCCGCAATTTCTGCAATCCCCGAATTATTGCTGTACATTCGTACATTCCTCACCGACTTGCATCACATTGTATTTGGAACTGTTTCGCGTAGTTGGGTGCTCGTAACATGCTCCCAACTAAGCTTCACGCAAAATATTAAATACTCTTTCACATTCTGGAATCCAATTTACCGTCCCTTTTCCATCCTCCCCCTGTAACAAATCCGATAACTGAGCTGAAATCTCGGCGAATGTTGGAATAAATTTTCGGTAGTACCCGCACATACCGAGAAAACATCTGAGTTGTATTTTCGTGTTCGGTCTTGGAATCTCCCGAATCGCATGGACTTTTGCTTCTTTAGAGAGCATCCCCCGCTTCCCACTACGTATCATAAATATTTCACAGATTCCCTAGCGAACATACATTTACTGGGTTTCACAAGCAGTTTTGCCTGTTTGAGAATCAAAAAAACATTTCACATGTGTTGTAAATGCACTTTCCATGAGTTACTGTATATGGCTATGTCGTCTTTGTACGGAACTGCGTATTCACAACACGTCGACAAAAGTGCGGCCATCATTCTACTGCAGTATTGGCGCGTTCTCTACGCCAAAGGGCTATCGCAGAGGGCGATATGTCCCAAAGTTAGAGACAAATGCAGCCAGCCTCTGCGCTCTTGGTGTTAAACCGATTTGCCAGTAGCATTTCGCTACATCAAGATGTGATTATTTTGGCTGCTGCCACCGTCTCGATCCGCTCTTCCATGTTAGGTAATGGAAATACTCTGCCTTCAGTCATTTGTTTAATCGCCTATAATCGATACAGAGGTGAGGCCTCCGACCCGTTGCTTGGACCCGTTGCTTGGATTATCTAGAAAAATGACAATTTTTTCAGGAAAATAAATAAAAATGCTCAACACTAGTGTCTTCTCTATACTATTTATTTTTCAGTTCATGACAATTTCAAGCAAATGTGATGTTTTGCTTTCTACAAGGTATTAGCTACATAATACAAAATAATACAGAATACAAAAACCTTAAAAAATATGAAAATCTAAGGCGCAATCAAATTTGGCCATTAGTTTTCTAGAAGAACTGTTTGCAAATACATTTTCATTCAGATAGAAATACACATCAGGTTTCAAATACACATTCAGATGGAAATTTCATTTCCATCTTGCCACAATTTTCAAAACCCTTAATTTTTCTCTAAAATCTAGCATGTAATTTCAGTTTATTTCATAACCAAGATCAGATATGGGCATGGTAAGTTGTCCTGTGACATTCCTTGTATCCCTTTACTATTGTACACTGGAAATAATCATGCCATGATGGAAGTACCTTTTATTATTAACTCTAAATTTACATGTATTTAAAAATTTATTTGAATTAAACAATGTTTTATAGTATCAGATCAAAACTTAAGAAAAAGGAATATTGAACTCAATTTATCAAACATGTTATATACTATGTATTAGACATGTGTGACACCTCAATATATAATTTAAAATAAGAAAATAGATGTGAAATCGGATAATTCTACAATCACATATGTACATTCCCCACTTGCATTTCTCTCAGTGATCAAAAACTCAGTTAATTATTTGAAATGCTCATATGCAGAACAATGCCGCTTCCCCATCTCTATCAATAGCTCTTATCCGATTTTCAAGTATACTGTGCTCTCCTTTACCTTAAATCAAGACCAGTGTACCGTTAACAGATACTTTTCCTAATTCAATTTCCTTAACGTATCATGAAGTGCATTTGAGAAAGTAAAAATGACTTAAGTATAAGTATATACGGAGTAATATACGTAGTACAGAGAAACTTATGTAATGCTGTGAAAAACAGTTTTAGGGATTCCAAGAGAAATTTCGGACCGTTTTATGGGTTCTGGTACAGTTTTTTTTTAATTCAATGCGTCCGACCGTCAGTCTTATTACAATTTCGCTTTAAGTACTATTAGTAATTTTGTAAAAAATAATATTCCCCGGTCAATATGATATGGGTTCGAGGTTAGCAATTTTGAAAATATTTAAATTTTGAAGTACATTACAATTACCCCTTAAACAATCAAGTGTTTTTCAACATTGGTTCTTGGAACAATAAAGTGAAATATCTACAGTTTTCACTGGTGCAATTATCGTTGGTAACCCTGAAACTTCGAAAATTACTAAACTTTGAATATTTCTAAGCGTCTTTCAAGTACTACAAAATTGGAGATTTTTTTTATTTCTTACTAACGCCTATTGAATGACTTTTTTCCAGAAATTAATGCCAATTGCGGGGTTTCTAAGACTAGGAAAATTCCACATTATTGTTGCTTTGCGTGTAGTATATTATATTCAGAATTAATGCGAGAAAGTGTTTTTGGGGACTGCAACGTTATCGTAGAATCTTACTTCCAGATACCACGCGTGATGACATGCTGAATGGTTGAAATATAAATCAGGTGTTCCTGATATTGTGCATCTTCATTTCCCGTTTTCATTAGTCTTTCGTTGCCATTTGACGTGTAACGTGGCTATATCTTACTAAAACAACTATTGAAGCATTAGTGAGAAAAATATTGGATTTTAATGGTGAAGATAAAAAACTAGTTCTACTGAATAAGCATATATTATAACATGTTAGTCGAGGTAAGTGGTGACCATTGGCGTACTTCAGAATTAAATGACGAGCTTTGCCATCCAGCAGAGATCAAGAAAGTGAACTCAATATGGAAGGTGATGGCGCAATCGATAAGAGAGGACTGAGAAACTCTACTGAAACAATTGAATATGAAAGAAATGGAATGAAATTTAGATAAATTTCTCTCCCTTCAAACTTTATCGCGAAACTTTATTAGAGATACCTGGACCTAATTTATAACTTCTATGTTACAATATATATAAGTTTGTCCTAACACCGAATTTTTCTCTTTTCGCACGGGGAAGTCGTAGGTAAGCCAAACTTGTCTATCAGCAATGGAAAGAATCACTCCATGAAGCATTTGAGCATCATTTTTTAAACAGAAGTATATGAAATTTATGGCCGTCTCTCCTTAGAGGCGACTGCGCAATTCGCCAAGGCTGAAGACTGCTACATTTCTCCACAAGAGGGCACAACGGTGCGGGACGTGTACGGTGACATGTTTTCGGACCCGCCATAAAGGCGTCAGCGGCGGCCATGTTGAACACGTATTCCCCACTCGCCTCTATGCTGGTATCTCATCGAGTCGCTACGAGGTGCCCCTGCAATCGGGCGTCCCCCCCCCGCGCCCTAAGACTTCCCTAGGAATCGCGCGCCCGTCACGCGTCAATCTGATGATGTGCATGTTGTGTGTTGCCTATATATGGGTACGTTTATGTTGGAGCAGCGATAAACGATAAGAGCAGAGTTGTGAGCGAAGCAACGATAACCTCCACAGTTCTGGCCTGGACGTGTCTTGGGGATCGCTCTCTTTCCAGGTAAAGAGATAATGGGCTGCGACCTGCAGGCGTACCGGGCCCGCATCGGCGGCTGGGCCGCCCGCGTGGCGTGCGTGCTGAGAAGGGGTAGCGTTCCTGCTCCTGCTCTGGACGCCTTTGCGTTGCTTATTATAGCAACACTATTAATAATTGGTGGCGTCGAAATGAATCCTGGTCCGATGTCCACGCGACGCGGCGCACCAGTAGACGTTTCGTGGAGGTGCGTCGAGTGTTGTAACAGCGTAGGTGGTCTGCGCAATGAACTGGCGCGTCTTCGACAGGAGTTCCTGAAGGTAACGGCAAAACTGGCTGCAACTCAAAAGGAGCTGAAAATCTGAGGGTAGCCACAAGAGTGCCTGAGGTGGAGAGGGCAGCAGAGTCCGCAACGGAGACAGTGACGCAGCTGGCCACAGCAGACCGGCGAAGGGAGGTGACGGCGCCGGCCCCGGCAGCGACGGTTTCTACGGCGACAACGGCAACAAAATCATATGCATCGGCTGTGAGGGGCCTAGCGGCAATGAAACTTCGAGAAGGGACGAATCGCAAGAAGTGTGTTGTGTTCGGCGACTCCATAGTGCGTCACGTGGGTCACGAAAACCTACAGGTCAAGTGCTTCACGGAAAATAGGCGTGGAGCAACTTAAAGCACAGATCGAAGCCAGCGAGGTGGAAGCCCCGGAAACTTATCATTCACGGAGGCTCAAATAATTTACGGGGATGTCGCTCGTTTGACCACCTCACGAGCGAGATCTACGATCTTGGGGTAGCAGCGAAGAAGCGCTTTCCATCCGCCCGCATAGTGCTTAGTGGTATAATCCGCCGCCGGGATGTTTGGTCCCGTAAAGTCGCTAGGGTGAATCGCGACATGGACTATGTGGCAAAAGCGCTCGGGTTCATCTTTGTGGATCCAAACGGGTGGATCTCGGAGAGCGCCCTAGGCCGGGACGGCGTCCACCTCAACCGGAGGGGCGTCGCGGCGCTCAGTGGCCTCTACACCAGAGTGGCTGAGTTCTGCGCGCGCCCTCCTGTCACCCGTTGACGCTATGAATGCCCGCCGATCTTGCACGCTACGGTTGAATCGCGGGCTGTGGCGATAGGAGCGGAAGCTGAGGGTCTCGCACTAGTGACGGAAGCTTCAGCGGAGAAGTGTGTGACGGCGACGGCGGCGGCGACGGGATATATTCAGGTGAGGAATGGCTTTCTAAGATTGTTGCAGGTAAACTGTCGAAGTATAGTTAATAAAACCATTGAGTTTTGGAACCTAGTTGATTCGTGCGATGCCGATATAGTGATAAGGACAGAATCGTGGTTATCAGATGACATAGCCAATTCTGAAATCTTACGCTCCGGCTATAAATTATTTCGAAGAGATAGAAAAACATGTGGTGTTTTTCTCTGCGTTAAGACAGCGTTATACGTTACAAATAGTTGGTTTAGTAACAACCTGGAAATTTTTGAAATGGAAATTGACGTACTAGGAAATCCCGTGGAAATTATTGCTTGTTATATTGAAATTATTGCAATATGTCCGTTTTAGACAAACTGTGGGCCGCCTAGGCGTAAACAGCAAGGGGAAGAGGCTCTGTTCGGTGCCGTGTCGCGAGCATGCGGCCGAGCAGTGAGCGGTAGTTTTTGTTTTGTTTTAAGGCACAATGGATTTGTAAAGCACAGAATGGCACTGAGGATTAACATAGGCACTTCTCTTTCAAAGCAGTATACGGTCAAAAAGTAGCAGGTCTCAAATATTTACATTTATTTAAAGAAGGAGAGGTGAGTCGGCCTCCATGTCAATTTGTACATCGGGCCACAAGCGCGCTGTAATGTCTGTGTCCCTTAGTGTTGTGCCTTCGGCCTCATGGTGGTAGGGCTCCATGAACATTTTTTGAAGTTGTATAAATATTTCGGCCTTCGTTTGAAATTTGTTGCACAAAGATCGTGTTTCTTTTAGAGTGTTTTCTGTTCTTTTTCCCCTTTTAATTGCCAAGGTTACGCCCGGTACTCACTTTATTCATTTTTCACTTTACCTACGGGGCACTGGAACGCGATTCTATGTCAGTGTTCCGATTAAATCTTGCCTTTCGAATGCAAGTAAATAAGCATTCGGTTTAACCTAAACGCTTTCAAATCTCTCTAGAAATTTCATTAACGTCGCAGTTCCGGCTTTGGGTCGTCTTATAATTATTCATTCGAATCACCGTCGACCACCTTATGCGTCCTCACTGCATCTCGCGGTTCAGTCAAACATGTTTAAAGCCGATAAATAGAAACCGGGTGGCACAAGTCGTTACCTATAGACCGTGACATACGGTTCTATGGCGTCCTGGCCCTACGTCTTCATGCCCGATTCGATTCCTGCCGGGGACGGTATTTATGGTATCGGGTCGCCAAATCTATTTAAATTTGGCGCCACGCTTTGAATAACTCAGTTTCGCTGCTCTATGAAGGCAATTAAGAAGGAAGGATCATGCATATCAAACGTCCCGTTTTTTAGGTGAGAGTTGAGGTTTTAAGTCTAAATTTGCTCGACAAACCACGCGATTTCTTTCCCAATTAACCAAATACGCATTTTTGTAAGCTATTTGAAAGCGTCTTTCAGCTGTTTGAAAAATCACTACAAGGTTGCTCCTTTTCCTGGGCGGCCGCGACAAAAGATTGCCCATTTACAGATTTCCCAGAATCCTATTTCTTCTAGATCAGTGGTGACGAACATTCATGTTTGAAAATCAGGAGCCGCGACCATTTTTGTAGCGATTGTGTCGAGAAGCGAAGCAATACGCGTATGGGACACATTGAAAGTTTGTGGTCCGTTGGCAAGCAAGCAATTATCGTGTAATTTCTTTGAACGCGCTGAGAGTCGCGGAGCGAAAAAGTTGAAAGCATGAATTATGTGAAATTCGTAAGGAGAACGTTTATTTTCGCCCAGACATATGTAACCATGACAATCCCATCAATACTTTTTGATTTTTACGGCAAAGTAATCTTTGTCAATTATGAGTCGCTTTTTTCAGAACACTCGTTTGATGAGAAAATACAAGGCGACGCAAAAAACTTCTCGCCGCAGTTTCTGCTAATACTCTACCCAAATCTAAGCAATATTACCCAGCAATATATAACATTTGTGCCGAATCAAAACAGGGAACAAGTTGTGCAGATGGGTCGTAGTAAAAAATCTTGTTTTTACAAGAATAGCTGCGATTCAAATGTGAGGTTATAGGTGTTTAGTGTAGTTTATGTGATTAGTTTAATAAGGGCGCTCTCAAACGTCTTTATATTCTATTATAAAGAAGTCACAAACCAATGTTTTGTGTTTAGATAAATAGCATAAACATTTCATAAATAAATACAATAGCCGGAAATGAAAGATATAAGATTTTATCAAAATGGCAATAGTTAGATTGGCCTTGACGAGAATCCAAGAGAAAGTAAGTTCTCTCTCAGAGCTTAGCAGACCAAAATTAGACTATGTTCGGCGAGAGTGGTGAGTTGTGAAATGATATCAGATTTATGGTTAATGAAGCTATCAAACAAAAGGGTTTAGATGACTTAACCGTCGTTTGAGAATTTAGAAAGCAGATACATTTCAAAAGCCAATGTTTTTCTTAATTAGCAAATCTATCAGTAAAGCCGCATTTCAGTAAGTCAAATACTGTAGAAGCTTACCACACGTAAAAATTGCAACCTTCTCAAGCATGTACGGCCAGTTTAAAAAAATTTATGGTATAATCATTACGGCAGTGAGGAATGATTCAATGGGCAATATTGAAAAATGCATCTGATTTCACATTTATTGGGGGAACGTATAAGTTTCTGAGCGCCTTGAATGTGTCTGGAGAAAACTGACAGCTTAGGAGGTAGGATTTCAAATAAATCTATGTTAATGGACAACAACATCAAGGCTTTGTTCAATTTGATGCAAATAAATGGTGGTTCATTTTCACTTAATTCATTTCTCAAATTTCCACAAATTGCTACCTTTTGACTAACAATCCTGACGTAATAGCTTTTAATTAAATGTGTTGTTTGCGAGAAACTTAATGTTGTCCATCTCTATATCAAGCCGGACAATATGTTCGGCAACGCCGCAGCGCACGGCTTGTCGCCGCTGAAACTGGACGCGCATAAGTCGAAACAAACCACGCGAGCATCACCTCGTGCGGATGTTAGAGACCTTCGAACTACAGGGCCGGCTGCTCGTGGCCATGGACGCATTAGATTTAGACCCGAAAGCCTTCAGGGTCCAGCGGTCCCCTGAGCCGGCCAGAATGTCGGAGATCGCCACTGTTCTCCGGCAGTTGTTCCGGGCCCTCCGGAAACTGGAGTTAATTAACAATTCCTAAAGTCCATGAACCCGATCATTTGCTTGACAGATACACTTATGTGAAAAACATTAGTATCTTTTAAGGTCGCATTAACTGCGAGGTCATTAGTGACCATTATTTATTAACGTCAGGGGTATCAGTATACTAAATGCAGTGATGGAGTGCTGTGAAAGGACGGAGCGAAAAGCGGAGATTTAATGGTACATTGCTTACCGAATATCCGGCCAATTTAACAATTAGATAACATCAGGGCAATATTGGGGGACGTAACTAGTAACATTCCTACTAATTTAAAACATCACATTTCAGCAGATATTTTTTGACTAACACAATCCCAAAGTAGTAGCTTTCACTTAAATGTATATCTTTTTCTAGGAACTTGATATTGTCCATCTGGACATCAAGCCGGACAATATCATGTTCGGCAACGTCGCGGCGCACGGCTTGTCGCAGCTGAAGCTGGTGGGCTTCAGCTGCGCCAAGAGCGCGCGCGTGGCCGCGCAGTCCACCCGGGCCCAGGCGAGGTGGTACCGCACGCCCGAGGTGGCGCTGGGCCAGGGGGCGAGCGGCGCCGCCGACGTGTGGTCGGTGGGGTGCGTGGCGGCCGAGCTGGCCACCGCGCGCCCGCTCTACCCTGCTCGCATCGTTGCTTCTTGTAGCATCTTTGGTGATTTTGCATATTCTCTGCTAGGAAGTAGTGAGCGACGACATCCGCCATTTCACTACGAAGTACAGAGTGTTAGCAAGGTGAAGTTCGTGGTGTGCGACGCGTGTCTTCCTATTAATATCTTAATCTATCATATCTTAAAATTATTAAGCAATGGCTGAAAAGCGCGCGAGGAGTGTAAACTGGGATAGTGAAGAGAAGGTAAGAAAGATTTTGTTTTCTTAAATATTTAGCATTGTTTTTTGCAATTGTGCCGTTTGAATGTGTTAATTTTTCCTGTTTTATTTTTCTTTCCAGCAACTGCTGAGAGAAATAATGAAGCAGCATTTAAATGTATTGAATGTGAAAAATCTTGATACATTTATTAATAAAAAGAGGCCCAAACTTTGCAATAAATTACGAAACAATTTAATGATGTAAACTTTCGGAGTAGGGAATTGGACCAAATTTATAACCAATGGAAAATGATAAAAACAAAGTCAAAGAAGTATTGGGGAAATTCAAGAAACTTATTAGATTGACTGGCCAGTGACCAAAGCCAACAAGTCCTTCACAGAGAATCCGTATGACTGACAATTTTGTGGTATCTCGCGAACCGCAAATAGAAACTGAGGCTACTGTGTTGTAACCAGCGATAAATATTTTTTCGTTGGAAAGGAGCGATGCTGCAATTGCCTCCACTTCAGGTACTTCTTTTGCTGCTGCTGCTGTTGGTGTTGTGAGCGAGTTTTGTAGTGATGCAGAACTACTCACCGCTACTACTATGCCGTCAGTGAATAAATGTTCTATTCGTAGATCAGAAACCAATTTTGAAGCGGATTATTCAGAGTGCCTGACTAACGCCCTCCTCAGTTCTTGATGAATTAGAACGGGCAGATTTCGCGGGACGTGGGAATGACGGTGGGCAAAACGCTGAAAAGGTTACGCTGCAAAGTAAACGCATTGCACTTTTTCCAGGATCTCGCTATTGTCCACTTGGATATGAAGGCGAACATGTGTTCGGCAACGTCGCCGTGCACGGCTTGGCGCAGCTGAAACTGGTGGACTTCAGCTGCGCAGAGCGCGCTCGCGCGGCCGCGCAGTCCCCGATACTTTCGTTCTTAAATTGAATTGATATCACGATTATAATACGAGGAGGATATTACCCGAAAAAATGTGTATTAAAATTCACTTCTGGCAGCAACCAAGAAAGTAATCACTGAAATTCTGTGTTTTCATTCGAAAAGAAGTTTTTAGTTCAGCCAGTTTCTTACGTTTTAAGAATGGAGGAATATACCTACATTAAGGGGGGCCCAATTGTCTTCCTTGGCGCACGTAGGGAGTGAGTACCTGAAGATGAATCGAAGCAAACTGAAGATAAGTTGTTCAGAATCATCTGTTCAGACTACTAATGAATATTCAAGATCAACAGCTGTGAAAGAAACACCTGAAATTTACTTATACAGAAGCATTTGAACTGTCATCATTTAAGATATCTGAGCTGAATTATTACAATATACACCGAGTTATTTAGTTTTTTAAATATATTTGTCATAGGGCTGGAAATTTTATGTTTATACAAATTCGTTACATTAATTCCAGGAGAGGAGAATCACTCGTATAAATGCATTTAATTTTTTTCTAATAGTGGTTTTCTTGAAAAATTGTATGGAGTGCTGCAATACTTTCACCGTAAGAGAGATTTGTCCATCCAAAGCGACAGCTGCCTCTTGTTGGTTTCGGCAGGAGATCAAAAGAAGCCAGTTTGTTTCACCGGACCAGGGGTTGAGGTTGCGGAGGGTAGAAGTAAAGTTTTGGAAAAACGCGTTTCACGAAAAGGCGTTTTCTGCAGTTACAACCAAGTTAAAATTGTCCTGCCCCATACTCATCACAATTCTGCACTTCAATACCTCTATTCATTTCTTCAGATCTTAATGATTGTGTATTTTTCTGTTTTAATTTACCGTTGGTGGTCAATCCTATTAATAAGGCGTGGCCTCCAAGCGCCCACGCACTATTAGGAATCAAATTACACAAACAAAAAATATCTATTTTTTCATTCGAAACACTTCCAGGTATCCTCAAACGAGAGGCGAGGCGCCCTTCTGTCAATTTTTGTTTCTGGCCCCAGCGCCCTGCGAAAACTATTCACTAGTGTTGTCCCTTAGACCGTATGTTAGTCTGGGCTTCCCATACAATTTTTAAATTTATTATAAACGTTATTTCGGCCACTTCTGGGTCATTTGTGTCATTCTCTATTTCACAGTTTCACTCCAGACGCCGAGCCGAGCGGACGCGTTTGCTACCTGCTGCAGGATGGTCTCGACAGAGCAGTGACGGGCGGCAATCGGCCGCTGGGTGAGGGGCTACCTGCCGCGCGGTGGCGGTGCCCGGGGGACAGCGCTGGGGCTGGGGCTACTTGCGAGCGTGCTGGGCGAGGCTGTGACGGCGGTGCTATTGGTGATCGGTGGGGTGGAGCTGAATCCCGGACCCCCTACTAACGTCGAGATTATAGACATTTTGAACAAAAATCGTAAGGAGATAATTGATAGAATCGATGTTTTACAGGCTATGGTGACGTTTGCAGAGGCGACAGTGCAGTCGCCCCAGACAGCCAACGAGCGGTTGGTGCGCAAGGTGGATTACCTTAAAAAACAGTCGCGTCGTAACAATATCAATGTTACTTGCATCCCAGAGCAGCGGAACGAGTCATGGACGAATTCGGAATGATGCATTCTGGGTTTAGCTGAGCAGCTAGGTGTCAGGCTGGAGCTTCACGACATCGAGCGCGCGCACCGGACCGGGCGGCGGCGGCGTGAGGAACAGCCGCGCACGATTGTGGCCAAGCTGGCCTCATTCAGGAAGCGGGAGGAGCAGCTGCGTGCAGCCCGGGAGTATCTCTCCCAGAATAGAATGGCGCGCGTCCGAGAGGACTTCAGCTGGGCAGTGAGAAACGCGTAAGGCGTTAATTCCGCATTTGCAGGAGGAGAAAGGCGTCGATTCGTTTCGACAAGCTTGTCGTGGCAGGGCGCAGCTTCGTCTTGGGCGAGCTGGCTGCCCGTCCGCGAGCTTGGGAGGGGGATGGGCGGCTGAGCCCCGTGAACTCTGCGAGGGGGCAGAACCCCAGGAGGGCGGACACCCCGTGCGAGCAATCGGGCGCCTGCTCACGGCCGCCCCCGCGCGCCCGTGGCCGGGACCGCGGCCGCACCTGCAGCTGCGCCTCGTTCGGGGGCGGCGCGGACGACTATTCCCGGCGGAGCTCACGGCACTCGTGTGCCGGGCAGTTTGCGGCGGATCGAGGTCCGCGTACGAGGGCGATGGCAGGCAACATGCAGCAGCAGGACGCTCGCGGTGAGTGTGCCCAACAGTGCACCAAATAGGCAAGAATAGGTTTTAATAATAGGGTGTTGGAACATCAAAGGTGTAGGCTCTAAGCTCGGTAATCAATTCTACATTAATACGTTTGATGTAATTGTCCTCGTTGAAAGTTGGTGGAAGGAGGGTGAAACTTTATCTGTCTGGTTTTACAGCCATATGCAAAAATAAAAAACGCAGAGGAGAAAGGGGTCGGTACCCGGGTGGTGTTGCGTGCGTTTTCCGGACTAGCTTAATGCAGTTTATTATTGAAATTAAGACCAACTCAGACAATTTCCTTTGCAATAGACTAGTAATGCAAAATACAGATATTGACATTGTGTTTATATACTGTCACCTACAGGGTTCGCGTTATTACACTCCAGAATCCTTCGTCGAAATCAATGATTTCCTAGATACGTTAAAGCTGAGGTACCCGAGTACTAATTTGCTAGTGTTAGGGGACATGAATGGTCGAATTGGCTATGAGCAGGAAGTTTTTTCGGACTTCGACCGGCAAGAAGCGAGAGCGAATTCCAGAAAAAGCAAAGACTCGGTCATTAATAATGATGGGCAGGAATTGCTAGAATTATGCGAAAGATTGAATCTCGAAATCTTAAACGGCAACTATGGACAGGATACGGAAGGGTAACTAACTTCTATTAGTGGGAATGGAGGTAGTGTAGTAGATTACGCTGTTGTCGCAGGAAATAATACACAATATTAGATTTTGGGATCGAATTACGGGAAGAATCCGATCATTAGCCTGTGTGCGTGCATTTACCTGTAAATGCTACTGCACTGCCATCGGCAGGGGAGCGGGCAGGAGCGACGATATTGACAATAGGAAGACAACGGTTCGTATGGAATGAGGAAAAGCGACAGGAATTTGTAGACATTGTCCTGAAGTGCAAAGTAAAGATCGAACAGGCATTCCTGCCACGTATATCCAGTAGAAAAGAGAGAAGAATTTGGAGAGGGTATTCTTAACTCGGCAGGGTGGGCGCGAGAGGAGCGGTCTTCGGAGAGACAAACAAAGAATTTAGAAAGGCGGCTCTACCGCGCAGGGAAGGGCATGCGAAGGTGGGGGAGAGGAGGAAGGGAACTGACCCAAGGGTGGTTTAGCGAGGAGTGTTGGGAGACCAGGCGTGAAACTATAGTAGCCTTAAGGAAGTTCAGAAACGGGGGAACTGAGGAAGCTGGAAACAGTTATTTGTTATTACGTAGGCAGTACGAGGCCACAATTAAAAAATCGAGGAAATCTTGGCAGGATAGTGAGGCAGCAAGAATACAGGCAATTGTAAGAAACGATTATAGTAAATCAATTTGGGACGTTATAAGATCTCTGCGTAATAAAATAAATTAAATTAAAGCAATTTCAGCAGACGCGTGGGTGCAGTATTTTTCACGGACGTTCGCAGTAGGGAACATTGAAACTGGGCAAGGTATTTTCACTGACCGGAGTGTGCCTGAATTAGACGAACCTCTAACCTGGAATGAAGTAATAGGGCTATTCTATCCATGAATAATAAAAAGGCAGGCGGCGCGGACGGCATTCCGACAAAATTTATTTCGGAATTGTGGCACATAGACCCAGAGTATTATGAAGTTATTTAATGAAATTGCTGATTCCGGCTCGTATCCAGAAACGTTGTTTACAGCTATCTTTAAGAATAAAGGGGATGCGAATTGCCCAAAAAATTATCGCAGAATTAGTCTTTTGCCAGCGCTGAGCTAACTGTTCTGTAAAATACTCAACGGGCGACTGAGTGAATGGGCGGAAAAGTACAGTAAAATATAATTGCAAGCAGGCTTTAAGAGAGGCTTCGCGACAATTGACAATGTATTTGTGTTAAATACCCTAGTAAAAGAGGCGCTTGCGCGTAAACGGGGCCACTTATATTGCAGTTTCGTAGATTTTGAAAAGGCTTTTGACTATCAATAGGGAAGCTTTATGGCGAAAAGTAAAGGAGCTAGGAGTCTTACGTAAAGTTTAAAGTGTTGCAGAGCATGTATAGGGAAGTAAATTTCTGCGTCAGGTGCGGTGACGGAAGTACAACGCAAAACCTAAAATCGACAGTAGGAGTAAGACAGGGGTGTCCTCTTTCACCTTTCACTGCTGTTTATCTTGTTTAAAAATGATTTATTGATGTCGGTACAGGAAGTGGATACAGCGGCTACGGAAATTGATGGCCTGAAAATTCCTCGACTACTATATGCTGATGATTTAGTTTTATGTTCGGAAACGATTGAGGGCTTACAGAAGAGTTTAAATATTTTAGAAAGGTATAGTGAGACACGGAATGAAAGTAAATATTCAAAAACCCAAAGTAGTTGTCTTTCAGAATAGGTTTATCTGGGGTAGCAAAGAGAAATGGTACTACGCTAGAGAAGAAACTGACCGCGTCGATACATTTACGTATCTTGGTGAAAAATTTTCCATGAATGGGGGATGGAATAATCACATATTGATGGCTCACAGCAAAGAAATAATTGTGTTCAAAGAAATCGTTTGCGCTGTGCGCAGGGTTCCGGAATTGCCGGTAAAAGTGTGCGATACAATGTTCAAATCGCTTGTTCTCCCAGCTATGAACCATGGGGCAGATATCTGGGGGAGTGGATAGGATAGATCGACTAGAAAGCATCGAAACATTATTTCAAATTAATTTTAGGAGTTCCTAGATGCGCAGCAAATGCCGAGTCTTAAGAGAGGTCGGTAGTATAGGAATTTAAAGATTTTAAAATGAAACTTATTAAACTTTGGATTAAATTAGCAAGTGAACAGACCGACACACTTATACATAGGTGCTTTAGAGTGCAGTTGCAGTGAAGCGACCATTGCTACTGGGCGTACAAAATTAAACGGCTACTTGAACGCGCAGGGTTGGGAGAAGTCTCTCGGGAAATGGTGGCAGATAGGGGAACCCGCGAGATAGAACAACTGATTTCCGATAGACTTACGGATATTGAAAGGCAAGAGATCTGGGCAGCAACGGCTGAAAAACGTTCGCTAGTAGCTCAAATTCATGCGAGTCCGTTATGGGGTTGCGAAAGTTACGTACATACTCTCGGAAAGGACGCAAGAGGGGGATACGCTTGGTTCAGGGTTGGGGATGGATATGGCATAGACTAAAGGACCGAAGTGGTAATGGCATCTGTGGGCTTTGCGGAGATAGGAAAGACTAAGAAGTCGTAGTCAATTGGTAAGTAACAGGTCAATATAATAAATACAATTAAACTTGCATAGTAATAAGCCCAATAGGGGCGAAGTTAAGGGGGGATCGAAAATATAAGGGCAGATGCGTTGGTGCGGACGATCTTCTGTGACGCTGTTTGATTGCATCTGCTGAGGAGGCCAAACACTGGAAGGAGACGGCGGGACGCCTGCGCCAGAGAATAAATATTTACAATAAACGTCGGATAGATTAGTATGTACTCTGCTTCTGACGGCAGGTTTTCCCCCTTCAGGGGTTTTTTCCTGAGCCGTACCTTACGGTCTCTTTTCCGCGGCTTTGATGCGATGGAGAGACCATTTGGGGTGAATACCAGAATTAAAAGATTAGAACGCGAAAGGGTGTAGGTATTGTAATGGCTTAAAGGCCTTCGGCCTAGCCACATAAGATCAAGTAAGGTAATTTGTTTGTAATAATTACCTATTAAATAAAATAAAGTATAAAAAATGTGAAACCCTTTTCAATATTTTACCAAATACCGTTTTGTTATCACAACGAACAGAGCCATATCATCTTTCAGATGTAAGGATTAAGTCAGCGTTAGCGATCCAAACGAGCAACATATACTGATATTCGAACACATCATGCAGCAGGCTTGATTGCTCGTGGTCTTCGAGGCTTTTAAAAGGCCGTATGGACGCCGTGAAACAGTAACAACAGAAGAAAAAAAGACGACAAATGACTAACAGGACTTGCACGAGGTAATGAGAAAGTGTTTGCAGGCTGTCATTGGCGCGCATGAGCCGAAACGATCCGACCGGGCCTCACCTCTTGCCGATGTTCGAGGCCTCTCTGCTGCAGGGCGGGCTGTTCCTGGCCATGGAGGCCTCGGATTACGATCGCTCAGCCTTCACGGTCCATCGGTTTCCAGATCCGCTGCGGATTGCGGAAGTTGCCATCTTTCCTCGGCATCTGTCCTGGGCCCTCAGAAAGCAAGGGTAATCAATAACCCCCATGTTCCGCGAACCTGATTATTCGATTGGCAGTAGTATCATGGTAAAAACTTATTGGTATATGACGGATTTGTCAGAAGAAAAGCTAAAACCCTGTCTGAGTGAGTTCTCATTTTAATGCATTTTCGATAGTCTAATGTGGGGCTGAAAAACTCTCCAGTACATGGATACATGGTAAAATTGCATTTTCTTGATGCTTCAAAATACAATATGGTAGTGAAGTAAAAAAATAGAGAAATAGCTTTTAAATTTCTTTTAATGAAGTTTAATGCAGTGAAATGAAAAAAGGGCCATGACATACCGTTTATTAATAATTTCAGTTGGATGCATACCAAGTCTTAGCATTATCCAAAAGAACTGATTACATTTGCAACGTTAAATTAATTTGAAAGAAGAATGTAATGTGACTTTTTGTATTTGCGACGTAGTGTATAACTTCCAAAAATGTTTGCAATTGGTATAATAAATTCATTTTAATTTCCTTTTAGACATTAAATTTTGTTGCGTATTTCACATGGAATGTGGAAGTAAGTCGTATAATTCTTCGAAGAAAAATGTTCCGTCGTACAAAATGTTACAACAGTTATTCCTTTAGAGTGGCGTGTAATGCTGGTAGCATTCTCACATTTTTCAAAGAAACTGATGCATACGAAAAATGCATCAATTTTAATAAAATTCTTCCCCTAGATCTTTGTGGTTGAAGTTATTTAATATTGTTTCGTGTATCTGCAGGCTCGGGCGTTGTCGCGCATCGCTCTGAACAACCCACGCGAGCATCACCTCGTACGGATGTTGGAGACTTTCCAACTGCAGAACCGGCTGTTCGTTGCCATGGAGGCGTTGGATTTGGATCTAGAAGCCTTCATGGTCCAGCGGTCCCCTGTGCCGGCCGGAATTGCAGATATTGCAACGATTCTCCGACAGTTGTTCTGGGCCCTCCGCAAACTGGAAGTAATTAATAACTCCTGAACTCCATGAAGCCGATTAGTAAAATTTCACATTCCTGACAGTTTAAAGTTCTATACGAAAGTGAAGTAAATTAATTCTTTCCCTAGATCTTGTTTGGATGAAGTTATTTAATATTGTTTCGTGTATCTGCAGGCTCGGGCGTTGTCGCGCATCGCTCAGAACAACCCACGCGAGCATCACCTCGTGCGGATGCTGGAGACCTTCCAACTGCAGGGCCGGCTTCTCGTGGCCACGGAGGCTTTAGATTTAGATCTTCAAGCCTTCATGATCCAGCAGTGACCTCAGCCGGCCCGAGTGTCAGAAATCGCCACTATTCTCCGGTAGTTCTGGGCCCTCCGGAACTGGAGGTAATTAATAACTCCTATACTGCATGAACCCGATCATTTTCTTGACTGATACTATTATGTGAAAAACATTAGTATCTTTTAAGGTCGCATTAACTGCGAGGTCATTAGTGACCACCTGATTAACGTCAGGGGTATCAGTATACTAAATGCAGTGATGGAGAGCTGTTAAACGACGAACAGAAATGTCCGAGAAGGGATTCCAATCCGCGATGCCCGGGCCTGAAACCCTCCACGGCACTACTGTCTCAGTGATCACGGCCACCTGGATCGGCATTGACTTAATACTGACCCTATTATACCGACACCTATTATAACTTCATAGAATTTTATGTGTACAAAAACGGTTTTTATCTGATCTATATTTTCAGTCATTCTTATAATTATTTTCCAGTTTCATTAGTTAAGATTTAATGGTACATTGCGTACCGAATATCAGGCCAATACTACGAATAAGTAACATCAGGCCAATATTGGTAGAAGTAACTAGTAACTTTCCTAATAATGTAATACATCACATACTTTCAACTTTTTTTTTGACTAACACAATCCCAGAGTAGTACCTTTCACTTAAATGTATATCTTTTCTAGGATCTTGATATTGTCTATCTTGATATCAAGCCGTACTATGATCGGCAACGTCGATGCGCAGGGCTTGTCGCAGTTGAAACTGGTCGACTTCAGCGGCGCCAAGAGCGCGCGCGCGTAATCTGCGGTTTTGGATAATTTAAGCAAAGTCGAAAATTTTAATGTTCTGGAACTCGGGTCTGGCTTTAACCAAATTCCATCAGAGAGAAGAATAGGGAAAAATCCCGCCAGAAGTACATTAGGAAGTAACTACGAAGTTTGAAAAATGCAAATGTATATGAAGGGCGCTCCGGCCACCATGCAACGCTTTATGGAAGCGGGGCTTAGCGGCCTTCAGCCTATGGCGTATGTGCATCTCCACGACATCGTTATTTCTTCCCGCACTTTGAAGGAGCATATTCATAGATTAGAAACCATTTAAAAAACTTACGATAATTTCAATTGAAGCTACAGAGCTCTAAATGTGAATTTGTGAAGAGATTTCTCTTTTTTAGGTCAATTTCTTGCGACGTGGTGCAGGCAGACCCAAAGAGAAAGAAGGCTAAAGATTTTTCCTTGGCCTCAGAACGCTCACCGACGTATGGTTTTTCTGGGCCTAGCGTCCTATTACAGGTGATTTATTTGTAATGTCAGTGAAATGGCTAATTCGCTAACTTAACAAAGAAAGGCGCCGATTTTAATTGGGTTAATGAACATGATCTCGCCTTCGCTAGCCTAAAAGATTCACTTCAGCCCTCTTTTGCAGTTTTCTAATTTGGTTGGAAAATGGCCAGTTTCGACGCAATACGTGCCCTGACGTCGCAAGGAAAACTTGAACATCCGAAAGCCTCTACCAGCCATACGTTAAGAAAGGCTAAATAAAATTACTGTGTGGTTGAAAAGAAACATTTAGTGCTTGGGACGTCGAGTTTTCATCCCCATGTACGTTCGTATATTCAAAATAATTACATATTACTAGCCTTTGGAATTTCTGAATAATTCAACCGAGACAAGTATAAGTGTGCCAACACTTCAAACAAACAAACAAACAAACAAAAACCACGGAACAGACATCTTACAAAGATATATTCTCATGGAAACATAAAATTTCAAAACTTACTCGGATTCGAAAACTGGAATGAAGTATGTAAGGCAACTCATACAAATGATAAGTATATATTTATGAATGAATTAAATTGAAAACATATCAATGCCATTTTTCCTCAAACTCAAAAAGATCCTAAATAACAAAGCTAAATCGTAGATTACCACAGGCATTAAATTGTCATGTAAAAGAAAACGCAACATGTATAAAACACTAATAAATAACCAATTTAACTCAAATTTCGTTTCATATTACAAAACCTAATTCAATCTTAAAAAAATAATCGAACAAGCAAAAATTATGACATGATAAGTACATTGCAATTGGACGTAATAACAAAACCCTTTGTGGGACATTAAAAAGACTACAGCAACAACTAATAACAGAAAAAATTGAGGTCCCCTACAAAAACCGAACAGTACAAGGCCCACAGGAAATGGCTGATACATTCAAAAAACACTTTTCACAAATTAGTATTACGTTAATCTCTCAACCTCTTTAAACAATAAAACACGCCAACCAAACATTAATTACACAAATTGTAAATTTTTTTGTATGAAACCACCCCCTCTGAAATTTTCAAAAACCATTGGACAAATAGGGAATTCTCTGCAGGCATGGTCAACATTCTAGATTTTCTTATTAAACAGTGCTTCATGTATAGCGCAACCACACTATCATCTGCAATTACTCTCTAAAATTACACATATTCGCAGATATTTTTAAAAGAAAAATTAAACCGATATTTAAAAAGAGCAATAGTTACGATCCAATGAACCATAGACGTAACAATCCAATGAACTATAGACGTATCTCCCTGTTATCAGAATTTTCAAAAATTGTGGAAAAGCTTTTCAATGATACTCAGTTTCTCATTGCAAATAATGACCTTACAAATACGACACATGGCCTCCGGAGTAATAGATCCAGACAACTATCTCCTTTTTAAATGACATACTTGTTGCCCTTAATCAGAAGGATATTCGCATTCCCTTTTTCTTAAATTTGTCAAACACCTTTGACATTATAGACCATCACATACTTTAAGAAAACTAGAAATGCTAAGGATTCGAGGCATTGCTGGCCAATGGATCAAACCATATTTATCAAATCGTAGCCAAATAGTTGCCCTCAGCACACTTAAGAAAAAAATCTCCTCATACTACTCCTGCCCTCTAATGATGAAATGTGGAGTCCCGCAGGGATGCATCTTTAGGCCAAGCCAGGTCTTTGGCTTTAAGCAATCTCAAAATTTTGTTTGCAGATAACACAAACAAAGCAAAAAACAACAATCATTAGAAAAAGAAAATCTCAAAGCTTTGCAAGCACTAGTAAAATGGTTTCAAGACAAACTGCACTAACTGTTTCGAGCTGAAGCAAAGAAAAAAGAACTGGCAAATCTCATCCTGTTTCTCATATTTTTGTTATTTATTATAAATGTTATTTAGTACATTTTGTGGAAATTCGTGTAATTACATATTATTTTGCTGTAAGTTAATAGACGTTCTCGTCTTAATTCTGAAATAAAATTCTAAAGCTGAATATTTTGATTTTATTACCCGGCCAACCTCGCCCGTCTCAGCTCCCTTGTTGAATTTTAAAACACGGATGGGAAGGCGTTGCTAAGCTCTTGATGGAGCGCGTCGCAGTTGCGGGTCACGGTTTAGGCGACACAACGCTCCAGAAAAAATATTAACGAAAATTATGTTATCGAAAACTGCGGTAATTGTTTAAATATTTCCTATAAGAAATCGCGGGGAGACTCTTTGCGGATTCGATCTCAGCGTTTTCCTAAACGTCTGAACGCCGGCTTGGACCTGAGTATGGAAATTCGACCTTGCTCCCGCATTCTGGGGCAGTGTGGGCCATGTATTTGGAAGATCCTTGCTGCTTACCGACGGCTCAAATCAAATAGCACGGGTAAGACTGTCGATTTTAATGTTATCCAGATTTGTCTTATCAATCCACTTCAATTCCAAACTTAAAGGACAGGCATATTTCGTATTCCGAATCATAGTTGCGCTGTTTTTTCCTTCATGAATTATTGAATGAGCCTATCCGTTGACCTAAGAACAAAAACCATACAAACGCTGGCCCCACGTTATAGGGCTTTGATATACTGGCATGAGCTCATGTCTAGTAATGAATGGCTATCAATATTTTTTATTAACGTGAGTCTCACGACGAAAGAATAGAAATATAAAAGAACACAGCTTGCCACTTATGAGCACTTTTAAGCACTTTTGAAATTGCTATAAGATGTTTTATTCTAATGTGTAAAAAGGCGCTAATTAGAGATGATAATAATAAGTGACCAGTAATTCTGCTAAAAATATAAATTTCAAATACTGTTCTTTGTGTAATTCCAAATTCAAAATTAATAAGAAACTTTTTGGTAATATATTAAAACAAGAAGAGTGCACACCTTTACCATTGCAAATATTGCAAATACTATTTGTAGAAGAAAGTCACTTTTGAACACTAATTACTTTTTTGCTTATTTGCCATTTCGCAGTTCACGAGATGCAAAGAGAATTATAACCCTACAATATTGTTAATAAAGTCAGTTCTCGTCTGGACGTCGTAGCGGGCGGCCGTGTCCTGGGGATCGCTCTCTCTTCCAGGTAGATAATGGGCTGCGACCTGCAGGCGTACCGGGCCCGCATCGGCGGCTGGGCCGCCCGCGTGGCGTGCGTGCGTGCTGAGAAGGGGTAGCGTTCCTGCTCCTTCTCTGGACGCCTTTGCGTTGCTTATTATAGCAACACTATTAATTATTGGTGGCGTCGAAATGAATCCTGGCCCGGTGTCCACGCGACGCGGCGCACCAGTAGACGTTTCGTGGAGGTGCGTCGAGTGTTATAACGGCGTAGGTGGTCTGCGCGATGAACTGGCGCGTCTTCGACAGGAGTTCCTGAAGGTAACGGCGAAGCTGGCTGCAACTCAAAAGGAGCAGCAAAATTTGAGGGTAGCCACAAGAGTGCCTGAGGTGGAGAGGGCAGCAGAGTCCGCAACGGAGACAGTGACGCAGCTGGCCACAGCAGACCGGCGAACGGAGGTGACTGCGCCGGCCCCGGCAGCCGCGCCGGCCCCGGCCCCGACTGCCGCGCCGGCCCCGACGGTTTCTACGGCGACGACGGCAACAAAATCATATGCATCGGCTGTGAGGGGCCTAGCGGCAATGAAACTTCGAGAAGGGACGAATCGCAAGAAGTGTGTTGTGTTCGGTGACTCCATAGTGCGACATGTGGGTCACGAAAACCTACAGGTCAAGTGCTTCCCGGGAAACCGCGTGGAGCAACTGAAAGCACAGATCGAAGCCAGCGAGGTGGAAGCCCCAATAATTTACGGGGATGTCGCTCGTTTAACCACCTCACGGGCGAGATCTACGATCTTGTGGTAGCAGCAAAGAAGCGCTTTCCATCCGCCCGCATAGTGCTTAGTGGTGTAATTCGCCGCCGGGATGTTTGGTCCCGTAAAGTCGCTAGGGTGAATCGCGACATGGACTATGTGGCAAAAGCGCTCGGGTTCATCTTTGTGGATCGAAACGGGTGGATCTCTGAGAGCGCCCTAGGCCGGGACGACGTCCACCTCAACGGGAGGGGCGTCGCGGCGCACAGTGGCCTCTACACATTATAGAAATTATAGAAATTACATTACCACATTATAGAAAACCGATCTTGCACGCTACGGTTGAATCGCGGGCTGTGGCGATAGGAGCGGAAGCTGAGGGTCTCGCACTGGTGACGGAAGCTTCAGCGGAGAAGTGTGTGACGGCGGCGACGGCGGCGACGGGATATATTCAGGTGAGGAATGGCTTTCTAAGATTGTTGCAGGTAAACTGTCGGAGTATAGTTAATAAAACCATTGAGTTTTGGAACCTAGTTGATTAGTGCGATGCCGATCTAGTGATAGGGACAGAATCGTGGTTATCAGATGACGTAGCTAATTCTGAAATCTTACGCTCCGGCTATAAATTATATCAAAGAGATAGAAAAACAAGAGGCGGTGGAGTTTTCTCTGTGTTAAGACAGCGTTATATGTCAGAAATAGTTGGTTTAGTAACAACCTGGAAATTTTAGGAATGGAAATTGGCGTACTAGGAAATCCCGTGGAAATTATTGCTTGTTATAGGCCGCCAAACGATGGTTAAGAAATTTTAGATGAAATCGGTGATAGGCTGGAAAACAGAAACGGTCGGTCTATTCTTCTCGCTGGCGACTTAAACCTTCCCGACGCTAACTGGAAAGGAGAGGTGTGCGACAGGAAACTAAAAAAAAACGCGCGTCAATCGTCTGGTATGGGAGCAGGGATTAACGCAGGTAGTCGACAAACCCACGCGGCAGGGAGCAATTTTAGACATTTTCCTTGTTTATCCAGCAGAAATGTTCCTTTCCAGCGACGTCTTTCAGTGAATTAGCGACCACAAAGCAGTGATGGTAGAAGTGCAGGTAAATGTAATTAAGTGACCTAAGGCAAAAGGAACGATAGTCAGGCATTATAGAAAAGCGAACATTGAAGGACTCCGTAGTTTCTTAAGAGAAAAATACAATCATTTTCTAAGAACAGAAGGGGGAATAGATGAGCAATGGGGAGCTTTTAAAACAATCGTAGAAACCGCTTTAGATACGTATGTTCCTTGCAAAATACTGAAAAGTAATTCTGATCCTGAATATTTTAACGGGGCAATACGACGTTTAAAGAGAAAAGTTAGGCTAGCATTTAATAGGAGACATCGCAGCATTGCTGACATGATAACGTTTAAAAAATACTACAAGGAATTAGAAAAAGAAAAGAAAATTGCTCATGAATTATTTTTAAGAAATATGTTGGAGACGGGACGAAATAATTGGTCAAGCTTTTACTAATATGTCCGCAGACGCCGGGGAATAAGGAAGAAATTCAGGAAATTCGAGTCGTAGATAACGAGCCACTGCACGACGACCAAGCAAAAGCAAATGCGTTCAACGCGTATTTCGTATCGGTATTCAAATCCACGCATGGGAACTCCGCAATCGTATAAAATCACTGGAAAACGGTAAAACACGCGGGCCACACGGTACCTCGACAGATTTTATTAAACTCGGTAACGAGGCGATATTGCCCTCTTTGTTAAGATTATTCAATATTTGCATTAATAATGCAAGTTTACCAGACGATTGGAAGGCAGCTATAGTGGTTCCAATTTTCAAAAATGGTGATAAAACAAAAGTATGTAATTATAGACCTGTATCCCTCACTTCAGTAGTATGCAAAATAATGGAGCATTTAATAGCCGGGTACATTCGTCGCGAATGGGAGAAAGCGAACTGGATTTTCCACGGACAGCATGGGTTTAGAAGTGAACATTCATGCGAAAGTCGAATTGTTTCTCTTTTTCAAGATCTAGGTGACGTAGTTGACGCGGGTGGGAGGGTGGATGCAGTAGTAATCGACTTCGCGAAAGCATTCGACGTGGTACCGCATAATTTACTTATTAGGAAAGTATTAACCTCAGGAGTTCATGCTAGAGTTGTGAGGTGGATAAGCGAATTTCTTAGGGACAGGAAACAAAAAGTTCGAATTGGCAATCAGTTTTCGACTACGGGGAATGTTACTTCAGGGGTTCCACAGGGAAGTGTGTTAGGGCCATTACTCTTCTTAGCGTATGTGAACGATCTCCATGTGAACATACAATCAAAGGTGCGTTTATTTGCAGACGATTGTGTTATATACCGAAAAATCAAAGATAGCGCTGACGAACAAATATTACGGCAGGAGTTAGAGCATTTACGTGATTGGGCTGAAAAAAATGACATGGGAATTAATGGATCTAAAAGCAAAACAATAACGTTCGGGCGGGGACGAAATTATGAGGAACCAGACTATCGTCTAGGTGAGGTTATCATCCCAAGAGTCTCATCATGCAAGTATTAAGGCATTCATCTAGATAGTAAATTAGGGTGGGAGGTGCATATAAATCAGACAGTAAGAAAAGCGTGGAAGTCTTTGCATTTTGTAATGCGAATACTAAAGAAAAGTTCTGCAAACGCCAAAGAATTAGCATATCTTACGCTGGTCCGCCCTCTCATGGAATACGGAGTTGCGTGTTGGGATCCATAAAGAAAGGCGCACCGGAAAAATCTAGATAGAATGCAGAGAAAAGCGAATAAGTTTACCTTCAGAAGTAACGCAACAAAAATGTCATGGGAACCTCTAGAAACGAGAAGAACAAAGGCGAGGCTTTGCGCTCTTTATAAATCGTACGTAGGTCAACCAGCTTGGAAGGAAATTCAGATTAGACTAGAAAAAACAAATTATTTCGACCGAAGCGATCACACCCACAAAATTCGAGAAAGGAATCAAAATTCAGATCTTGGGAAGTTTTCCTTTTGTAACAGAACAATTAGAGATTGGAACAATTTACCTGCAGCAGTTTTCAAAGCTATTCCTCTCAGTGTCCGAAGTTTTAGAAACAAATTGGAACAAGATATTAAATGAGTATGTGCTGTGTAGTGCTGTGAAGTGCTGGTCAGTGTAATTCAAAGCAAAAAAGTGTAGTGTAGTGAAGTGAAGTGAAGTGAAGTGAAGTGAAGTGCGGTGAACGCGATCAATGCTCTTTTCAATGCTGCTTTTTGTCTTATTGTACGGTATTATTATTGTTATTATTGTTATTATTGTTATTATTGTTATTATTGTTATTATTGTTATTATTGTTATTATTGTTATTATTGTTATTATTGTTATTATTGTTATTATTGTTATTATTGTTATTATTGTTATTATTGTTATTATTGTTATTATTGTTATTATTGTTAGTATTGTTAGTATTGTTAGTATTGTTATTATTGTTATTATTGTCATTATTGTCATTATTGTCATTATTGTCATTATTGTCATTATTGTCATTATTGTCATTATTGTCATTATTGTCATTATTGTCATTATTGTCATTATTGTCATTATTGTCATTATTGTCATTATTGTCATTATTGTCATTATTGTCATTATTGTCATTGTCATTATTGTCATTATTGTCATTATTGTCATTATTGTCATTATTGTCATTATTGTCATTATTGTCATTATTGTCATTATTGTCATTATTGTCATTATTGTCATTATTGTCATTATTGTCATTATTGTCATTATTGTCATTATTGTCATTATTGTTATTATTGTTATTATTATTATCATTCTTAGTATTATTAATGTAAGTGTTGTAATTTTTGCAATTATTGTCATTAACTGCAACCGGGTTGTACCCAATTGCAGTTCTAATAAATGTATGTAGGTATGTATGTATGTATGTATGTAATATATATATATATATATATATTGAAACATAGAGTGTTTCCTTATGCTAATTAGAACATTAGCATAAGAAATTAGAGTTCATTTTGGACTGCGTGGTACGCACGACAGGCGCGACGGCAGCGGTGGGGAGGGACCAACGGTCGCCGCTACCGCCGCCGTCGCCGCTGCGAGGGTTTCGTGGGAACGTTGATCGGCGGTTGAAAAACCGAGCGTGGAGCGGCTGCGAATTCAGCCGTTACGACTGTAGAAGAGAAGTTGTCGATGGCTACGGACGTGCTGCGAGAGGCTCGTCGCTAGGCACGGATAAGGAAAGAACGTGGCGGGTATTATAGGATGTTAGCTAATGCAAGAATCATAGGCATGTTAGGTAGAGGCCGGGAGAGTGAAACGTAGACGAGATTGGCGCGAGGAGGTCAGTAAATCGCGCATATGTCATTCGACGCAGCGAGAACAATTCAAGAACTGTGTGTTGCGAAACTGATGCTGGTGCGCATCGCGACCACGTGCCCTGTATTCATATCAAAACAGTGTACGGTATTTGGAGGGAAGTGCGACGACAAGGTTAGAGAACAGTACGGGCATAATACGGACGCTACCGAGAAGTTGTGAAGGTTTCGGTGATATTGCAAGCTGAGGTACCAGGAGTCCAAGAGGCCGCCAGCCGAGGCGACCCCACGCCACCCGCCGCCGAACGCGCCGAGCTGCATTGGAGGTCGGCGACCCCTGCCGGCGCGAGCAACAATCCGAACAACGGAGATATTTGTTGGGGCCCCAAGGTATGATAAAAACTTATGATAGATCTGATCTTGGTACCAAGGCGAAATGTATCAGTGTAATTGAATCATGTAATTAACAGATTTGGTTTGTGAATAAATCCTGTTTATAATTGTATCACATATATTAATTAAATTTCCCAATGCTATATCGACTCCTCGTAGGGACCCATTCACGAGCAAGAACCCTATCTTTTGTAATTTCTTTGCAGTGGCAAGTACCGACAAAAACAGGTACGTCACAATATATATATATATATATATATATATATATATATATATATATATATATATATATTCTAACTCCCCCTTTACCACACACAACTTGTATACCTTCTGCACACTCAGCCGCATGCACTGTAAGCGGGTTGTTAAGATATTATGCTCGTGAAGTGAGCTTAGAATCTCAGGAAGCAGGATCTTTGGGGTACGAGAAAGGTCTGAACCCTTGATACAATAAAAGTCACACAAATCACACATAAACGAGCATATAATTCACTCAAAATTCTGTGGCATGAGTTGATAACAACGAAAACAAATCAAAGATAGAATTACACTTTCAAAATGATCAAATAAATACAAATAAGCAACCTTTACAGCCTATTTAATGAATGAACACTTAATTTTTGTTCAGAACTAACTTTCTGAAGCAATTTCTCTAACCAGTACTGGGAATTCCCTTTGAAAATTCAATACGCCTAAAGTTAAATTATTCTAGTTACCATTGCACATGAAATTAAACTTTATTTACAATCTCTTGCCTTTCTTTAAAATATTACATACAATGAATAATATGTGGGCAAGCGCACTACTCTCAATTTATCTTTTAATTATAACTGCTAATAACAGAATAATGACTGCTCCAATAGAATGGTTTAAGGCAAGCAATAACGCATTAAATTCTCCCACTACCAAGCTGCAAATTATTACCACCCGTGTCCTCAGTTTTCTAACGCTTCTGGATCTAGTCTTTTCCCTGCCGACGTGAACTTGACCTAATTTCACAGTTCTACAGGTTACCTCGAAACTGTCCACTTTCCAACCTTGAAGTCGTGCTGCGTTCCGCACCGCGTTGCTCGATTCCGATCTCTGCGTTGCCTGCGCTGTCCTCTTGCGTCTTCTTCTATCTTCCCGAACGGCGTCTTCTCCCCGATCGACTCGCGTATTCTTCCGTCTCCACTAATCGGTTTCTTATCCTCCCACGGCTGCTACCGCCTTCAATTACGCCCAATTTGTAGAAAATGTCCCTTGCACTTCCCTGACTGCCAGTGCATGTACCTCGCTCGTTCCTAACTTTTATTCTGTTAATCGAGAACTTTCAGAGCTTTCCTCACAACGGGCAACTTTTTACTTCCCGCATTAGTTAATAGAAGAATACTTCACTAATTCCTCACTACTGCGCGGACGACTAGCTAAACGTCTTTGCAACGCCGTAAACTCCTATCTAAATAGTCGTTGCGGCGGCAATTACTACCTAATCTGACGAGCGCTGACGAAAATCTGCTTACTTGCCGAGCGGTGACTTACTAGAAGAACTGCTGACCCGACACGTGCTGGCAGAAGAGAGATGTTGACTTCAGGCGTGATGGTTCAGAAAAGAGGTCTTCTGCTTGCGCGCCCGCCCATTTATTGGCGTTGCCTGGGGAAATTCTCTGTGGCGGGGGTAACTTCTCCTCCTTCAACCCTTCACCAGTAAAAACGTGGCTTGATAGTTCGTGGCGACTAGTGCGAGCAACGGATACCAGGCTGCGCGTTTTGCTACTCTGGTTTTCGGCCGCTCTTCTCGCTGCCTGTGAACGTTCATGCCGGCGAAACGGTGGTGTTATGGGGTTGTATAATTCCATAACGCCACATTGCCCCCTCCTTCTCTTCTTAAGATTTTTTTCGGCGTCGAAATAAAATCTTAAGTTGCTTCTGCCGCTTTCCTTACTTCTGCTGCTTTCCCTACTTCTTCCGCTTTCGTTACTACCTCCGCTTTTCTTACTTCTTCTTCCATTTTCCTTACTTCTTCTACCGCTTTCCTTGCTTCTACCGCTTTCCCTACTCCTGCTGCCCTTACTTCTTCTACCGCTTTCCTTGCTTCTTCTACCGCTTTTCTTACTTCTTCTACAAGAATTGGGTTGATGTACACCGTAATCGTTTTCCTAATAACTCCCTCTCGGATCATCTCGTTTATCAACTTCCTTACTTCATCACGGTAGGCTACGGGGATAGGATAATTCTTCGCTTTAAATGGTCGCGAATCTGTTAGCTCGATTCGAAACTCATACCCTTTTACCGGTTCGTCATGATTTCTGAAAACATCCTTGACGCTTATCAACATTTTGAACAACGCATTTTTCTGATCAACCCTCAATTTATCTTGCTCCATTATTTTCTTCCTTATTTCTTCCTCTATTTCATTCTCCTCCATTTCTACGCTACACATTTCGATTTCTGCGAATTCTTCTGATTCGTCTCCCTCATCTACATGTGCATTTCGCGCCTCTTCACTTTCATTTTCCTCCCAAACATTTTCTCCGTTGATCAAAACTTGCTTTTTTCCTATGTCGATAACAGCGCCATGTTCCGCCAAAAAATCCACTCCGATAATTAATGGGTAAATTAATTTCTTCACCACCAAACAAATTATATCGAACATTTTTCCTCTAATTGTCACTTCCACCAATATTTGTTTCTTCACTGGATGAGATTTCCGCCCCCATGCATCTACCATTCGAGTATTATTGGTCGGTAAATCCAAGACGTTTATTTTCTTGCTTATTAGCTCTTCATATAACTCTTCCGATATCACAGATTTAATTGATCCGGTGACTACCAATGCCTTACTATGCACACCAGCGCAACTAATTTCAATTACGGGACATTTCTCCCCTTTTCTCGGTTTCCAATTCTCCCATAAATTTTCTCCATTATTCGTAATTCGATTTGCAGTTACAGGGATCGCGTGTTTGTCGTCATATTTGTTCGATTTGGGACCCCTCTTCAACTCGAACTTGGCGTGTTTCCCGGTCCCATTCGATTTCTTGTACCGATTTCATTTCGCGGACTCCGTGACCTCGCCCGCTGCACGTTCCTGCTCGTACCTGGTCTCTCGCCGTCGTGACCTTGACTGCGCATCTCCCTGTTCGCCGTCTCTTCGTTCCGCGGCTCTCCGTCCTGCCTGTGTTGTCGGGATCCACCTTGACTTTTGCTCCCTCCTTTCTTCGACGATGAAACTACCGTGTCTTGAATAACTTGCATCGCGTTGATATTTGATTTGGTCGCCTTCGGAGTTTGGTTCATGTTTTCAAACGCCAAATCATAGTTGCCTAACAAAACTTGAAATTTTTCCACGTCTTTTACATCAACGCTGCGTAACAGATTCTGGATGCTTAACGGGAAATGTCTCGTAAGAATGCAAATTATTTCTTCGTCCGACACGGGAGGAGAACACATTTTCAAAGCTGCTATTTTTCGTGCCGCGTAGTCTCGCATGGTTCCGCTAGAATTACGGTAATACCCACTCATTAATGAAATTCTGAAATTCATTTGCTGTTCCTTTCCCCAGTAACGGTCTAGGAACCTCGCTACAAATTCGTCAAATGAACTTGGCAACGGGCATAACGTTTCTAGCCACGCCTTTGCATTGCCTTCTAGCGCTTGATGCAATAATAAAGTTTTGTGTGCTTCACGGACATTCGAAAGCACGAAAAAGCTCTGCAATGATTTAATAAAAGCGTTCGGATTCTCGTTTGGATGACCTGAGAATCTAAGTGATGCTGGTACATTAATATTGCCTCCTCGGCATGCTCCCCCTCCATCTACTTTACTTTCTGCTATTTCTCGCAATTCCTGAATCTTGCGTTCTTGTTCTTCTAATTTTCGTATTACCTGTTCTTCGACCTGACGCACGGTGGGGCCAAATGCCAAAAAGCTGGCCAAAAGTCCAAAAAAAAAGTTACTAGATAGGGATTTTGTCGTTGCTACTTCAATAGGTTGGTATTTGGGCCGTTGAATTCCGCAATTAGTAACGGTTTCTCTCTTATACTTGAGGTAAGAGATCAGTTCAAAGTTGGGCCTCGAGCGATCGATATCGGTCAGCTGTGAAACGTGTTTTCAGAACCTTTGTGTTTCCAAGGATAGAGAAGCGTGCAGTCGGCCGAATTCAATAAAACAAAATGGAATCTATTCCTGAGAGTAAGTAGAAACATAATATGTATACTTAATTTTTTTAAAAATAATTTGTTAATGTAATAATTAACGTTGATTGTTGGCGAAAAATGAAAATGCTATAATCAAAAATTTGTGTTTAAAATGAAAAATAACTATGTGCACCGTCGTGCGGGGATAAAAACTTTACATGACATTATTTGAAATGTTATTCTCTGTGAGAATCACAAAAAACAGCTGCCCGTAGCTGCCGTTTTAGTGCCTGTGACAAATTTTCGTAGCGCGTGCAACATGTAGAAATACAAACTTTTGATGATTTTGTTCGCCATATTGGTCCGCCATTTTGTTTTTTTAGCATTTTTATTCAATATTTATTAATCAGCATGCTTATAAACCCAAATCAACTCATTTTTAATTATAAACACGATCATTTCGTGTTAAAAATGGAAAAAATTGATGATTTGGTCCGCCATATTAGTCCGCCATTTTGTTTTTTGGCATTTTCATTCAAGGTTATTAATTAGCATCCTTAAAAATTCAAACTAACTCTTCTTTACTTATAAACATAATAATGTTGTGTTAAAAATACAAACTTATGGTAATTTTGTCCGCCATATTGGTCCGCCATTTTGTTTTTTTATGCATTTTTATTTAATATTATTAATCAGCATGCTTATAAACCCGAATGAACTCATTTTTAATTTTAAACACGATCATTTTGTGTTAAAAATGAAGAAAATGATGATTTTGTCCGCCATATTGGTCCGCCATTTTGTTTTTTTGGCATTTTCATTCAAGATTATTAATCAGCATCCTTAAAAACCCGAATGAACTCGTTTTTACTTATAAGTATGATCATTTTGTGTTAAAAATACAAAATTTTGATAATTTTATCCGCCATATTGGTCCGCCATTTTGTTTTTCGAAATTTTTATTACAGATTATTAATTAGAATGATCATAAACCTCTGAATACAAAGTTTCAGTCAAATCGTACAACGCTTTCGACTTTTGACCAGCTTTTTGGCATTTGGCCCCACCGTGACGCTTCGTATCCGCACTGATTTCGGTAACCTTGCCACGAACTTCCTGAACTTCATTTTGTATTTGCCCGAAGCGTGCCTTATTCTCTTTATCTTTCTTTTCGATTTCCGTAGATAACGAATCAATTCTTGCTCCTACTTCTGTATGCCTTTCCTCAATTAACTGAGTGCATGTTGCTACTTGCACAGCGATTTCTCCCCGAAGTTCGTCACATTTAACAACTACTTCCGACATCATGGACTGTTGAAACTGCTCGAATTTTTCATTGAAAACCTTCGTCTGGTCGTCAATTTTCTCGGCTAATTTTTGCATTTGCTCCTCCGTTTTTCGCGACTGCTCCTCTGATTTTCGCGACTGTTCTTTGATTTCTGCTGCTAATTTTTCCCCTTGCTCCTCTGTTTTTCGCGATTGTTCCTCTGATACTTTTTGCATCCGCTCGTCAATTTTTCGCCCTTGATTTTCTACTTGTATTGCGATGTTTCGCGCAAAATTCCCTAATAATGCCTGCATTAATGTCCTCATCGTATCTTCTTCCGTGCGTTGCGACGGTTGTTCTGGCGTAGTCTCTGCTGATTCGGTGCGATACGCGGTCGGCTCACGTACTTCTTCTGCCTCGTGCAACCCTAAATTTTCCATCCTACGAAGTATCTCGTCCCCCGCGTCGCCCTCACTGTCCTCGTCACTCCTGATCTTCCTCGGTTCCCTATATTCCTGACTACCTGCCATGATAATGCTTTGCGTTTGCCTTTTACCTTTTCACTACCGAATGCACTTCCCTTCCAAAATCACAATACAATACACTATACAACACTTCACTGTACACAGAAAAACACTTGCTGAAAAGACACAGTACACAGCCTAATATATACCACAAAATGCTCGTTTATCGTGTCTAGGGTTCAACTTTGCTTGCTCGATTTTAATCGATCGCTGCCCCACGGTATGGGCGCCAAAATATCTAACACCCCCTTCACCCCACACGAAGTATATACCTTCTGCACACACAGCATGCGCTGTAAGCGGGTTGTTAAGATATTATGCTCGTGAAGTGAGCTTAGAATCTCAGGAAGCAGGATCTTTGGGGTACGAGAAAGGTCTGAACCCTTGACACAATAAAAGTCACACAAATCACACATAAACGAGCATATAATTCACTCAAAATTCTGTGGCATGAGTTGATAACAACGAAAACAAATCAAAGATAGAATTACACTTTCAAAATGATCAAATAAATACAAATAAGCAACCTTTACAGCCTATTTAATGAATGAACACTTAATTTTTGTTCAGAACTAACTTTCTGAAGCAATTTCTCTAACCAGTACTGGGAATTCCCTTTGAAAATTCAATACGCCTAAAGTTAAATTATTCTAGTTACAATTGCACGTGAAATTAAACTTAATTTACAATCTCTTGCCTTTCTTCAAAATATTACATAAAATGAATAATATGTGGGCAAGCGCACTACTCTCAATTTATTTTTTAATTATAACTGCTAATAACAGAATAATGACTGCTCCAATAGAATGGTTTAAGGCAAGCAATAACGCATTAAATTCTCCCACTACCAAGCTGCAAATTATTACCACCCGTGTCCTCAGTTTTCTAACGCTTCTGGATCTAGTCTTTTCCCTGCCGACGTGAACTTGACCTAATTTCACAGTTCTACAGGTTACCTCGAAACTGTCCACTTTCCAACCTTGAAGTCGTGCTGCGTTCCGCACCGCGTTGCCCGATTCCGATCTCTGCGTTGCCTGGGCTGTCCTCTTGCGTCTTCTTCTATCTTCCCGAACGGCGTCTTCTCCCCGATCGACTCGCGTATTCTTCCGTCTCCACTAACCGGTTTCTTCTCCTCCCACGGCTGCTACCGCCTTCAATTACGCCCAATTTGTAGAAAATGTCCCTTGCACTTCCCTGACTGCCAGTGCATGTACCTCGCTCGTTCCTAACTTTTATTCTGTTAATCGAGAACTTTCAGAGCTTTCCTCACAACGGGCAACTTTTTACTTCCCGCATTAGTTAATAGAAGAATACTTCACTAATTCCTCACTACTGCGCGGACGACTAGCTAAACGTCTTTGCAACGCCGTAAACTCCTATCTAAATAGTCGTTGCGGCGGCAATTACTACCTAATCTGACGAGCGCTGACGAAAATCTGCTTACTTGCCGAGCGGTGACTTACTAGAAGAACTGCTGACCCGACGCGTGCTGGCAGAAGAGAGATGTTGACTCCAGGCGTGATGGTTCAGAAAAGAGGTCTTCTGCTTGCGCGCCCGCCCATTTATTGGCGTTGCCTGGGGAAATTCTCTGTGGCGGGGGTAACTTCTTCTCCTTCAACCCTTCACCAGTAAAAACGTGGCTTGATAGTTCGTGGCGACTAGTGCGAGCAACGGATACCAGGCTGCGCGTTTTGCTACTCTGGTTTTCGGCCGCTCTTCTCGCTGCCTGTGAACGTTCATGCCGGCGAAACGGTGGTGTTATGGGGTTGTATAATTCCATAACGCCACAATATATATATACATATATACATACATGTATATATATATATATATATACATATACATATACATATACATATACATATACATATACATATATATACATATACATATATATACATATACATATATATACATATACATATATATACATATACATATATATACATATACATATATATACATATACATATATATATACATATACATATATATATATACATATACATATACATATACATATATATATACATATACATATACATATACATATATATACATATACATATATATATACATATACATATATATACATATACATATATACACATATACATATATATACATATACATATATATACATATACATATATACACATATACATATATATACATATACATATATATACATATACATATATATACATATACATATATACACATATACATATATATACATATACATATATACACATATACATATATATACATATACATATACATATATATACATATACATATATATACATATACATATATATACATATACATATATATACATATACATATATATACATATACATATATATACATATACATATATATACATATACATATATATACATATACATATATACACATATACATATATATACATATACATATATATACATATACATATATACACATATACATATATATATATATATATATTCTAAATGAAGAGACACCAACGACTGATAACGTTGGATTCCCATTGTTACGCCGTATACAACTACTCCAAATACGGCCTCCAAATTCGAGCCGTATGAACTCGTCTTCGATCGTCACTACGAGAAGCATTCAATTTTACGTGAAACTGTTTCCGCAGATGCAGATTAGGCCACCAGCTCTAGGGAAATATTTACAAAATTAGGTGAAAATTGAGCGAACTGTAAGGAGATCCAATATTTGGATCAGAGCAAACATAAAACAGGCACAGAATGACAATGGGTTTTATGTTAGCAATCATCTTCGCATTCGCAGTAGTATACAAGTACCGAAAATTATAGTATATTTTAAATTTTTAAAGAAGGTAACACGAGCTGCCCTCCTTGTTAATTTACATTTCGGGCTCTAGTGGCCTGCAAAAACTGTATTCCTTATCGTTGTCCCTTAGACCTAATAGTAGTCTATTTCTAATATATTTTTGTAAAATATATTTCGCCTGTATCTGTGAAAATTTGTGTAATTGTGTGTTTTTTCGTTGTAAATGAAAAAATGTTCTAGTCTGAATTCAGAAATAAAATTGTAAAGCTGAATATTATGAATTTATTACCCGACCACCCTCGCTCACCTTTCCTCATTCAATTATAACATAGGGAAATGGGCTAACGCCGATCACTGATTCAATTTCTTCGGAAGAATGGTCATTAGTCAACAGAATTAAGGACAGTATTGACATAAGAGCACAGGGCAGAAAGCGGGATTCTTTGAGAATTGCTTCTCTAGTACGAACTCCTCCAGAAAGCCAACTCAAGAACAAGCTCCGGAGTCTGAGGAGGCCCCCATTCTTTAGCCCGAAGGTGCCGGAATGGCAAAGCAGTTGGTAATGTAGACAGCGGAGCACGCGCCACTCCCCCTCAATTTGACGCGGGTTATTTACAGAATTAAGAAGTAGCGAGATTGATTCCGGAGTGCAGAGGGATCCACGACTTCTTATGCCGGTACAAAAGGTCATTTCACTAATTCCTCCGCACAACCATGAAAAATTAATAATTTTACGTTGTAAAATTTGCGGTGTGACCGCTCAGGCGTTGCAATTAAAAGATATTTCCTCTTGAAAAAAGTGAAATCACTTGCGTACTCAGCATACGCTTGATTTTTATGTCTATCAATTATTTGAAGCGTGTCAAAAGGAAAACGGGCGTGTAAGCGAGTGGACGAATTTGTTGGAGGCCTTGCTCGGAAATTTGAGACAGGTTAGTTTGGCAAACTGCCCCGTTGACCACCGAGTCGGCATCGAATTTACGGAGAACCCCTCGCGGGCCTCTTTTACGCAGGGATTAATGAATACTCTCATTCAAGCTGTAGTGCTTAGCCGCGATCCCAAAACACTGGCAGAGGCCATTGAAATTGCGTTAGACTAAGAATCGGCCCCAATTTAACTGGGATTACGTTATAAACTATGTTAAATTATCAGCTACTAATAAAAATTTTCTTATGTATAATATCCTAATCTATCCTACGCCAATGGCCCCATCTCGAGCAGACTTTGTTCAGTTTGATTTCAAATAGAAACAAATTTATTGGTGTAATGAGCAACGGATGCACATTTCAACGCACAGTGGTCAAGATAGTTTTTATTCCCATCAAACTCCGCGAGCGTAAGTGCGAAATAGACGAAGGAAGGAACAAGGAATAAACACTCCAATAACTGCTTCTTCCAATAACTTATAAAGTAACGCTAGAATAATGGCTCTAAATGAATTAAATAAAGGCCGGGGCTACGTTCTGACAATCCGAGAGTACTTTCATCAGCTGCTTTTTGCGCGACGCAGCAAAGCGAAATGGGCGTGGTACACTGTGCGACAATCTTTCTTAACTCACAGGGCAGGTAAAACAAGATTTCCCCCCTAAACTAATGTTTGAATGCAGATGGTAAGGAAAATATGTGCTAACTGCCTTAACGTTTTGTCATTTCAGAAATTTCTCTTGCGCGAACCAGTCAAGATATTTTATTACAAATCGTTGAACTAAGATACTCACTCTCCCCCAACAATGAAGTAAATTAGAGATATTTCGATTCCTTAGAAGCGGCGATAGGCACTGGATTAGAACTTCATTGTTTCGTAATATACAATTAAATAGTATTGTGGACACTAATATACGCCAATATTGCTGCGAACTATTTTGACCCATTCCAAATAATTTGATATGTCAAAGTTTTAGGAAATACCTTTTGAATCCGAAACGCTAGAAGTATTCAATTAAATATGTTTTTTTGCTAGGAACTTGATAATGACCACTTGGACAAAGCCGGACAATATGTTTGGCAACGTCGTCGTGCTTGGCGCAGCTGAAGCACATCGACTTTAGAATCGGCTATAGAATTTCACTGTTTGGTGGTGTACAATTCAATAGTATTTTGCACACTAATATACATCAAATTTGCGGCGAAGTATTTTCACCCATTCCAAATAATTTGATACAACACATACGTTTAAGATATACCTTTCGACTAACAATTCCAAAGTAGTAGCTTTCAATTTAATATATTTCTTATCCTAGGAAATTTATATTGTCCATCTTGATATCAAGCCGGACAATATGTTCGGCAACGTCGCGGCGTGTATCTGCATGGCTCGGGCGTTGTCGGGCATAAGTCGAAACAACCCAAGCGAGCATCACGTGCTGCGGATGTTAGAGACTTTCCAACTGCAGGGCCGGTTGTTCGTGGCCATGGAGGCTTTAGATTTAGATCTAGAAGCCTTCATGGTCCAGCGGTCCCCTGAGCCGGCCAGAATGTCTGAAATCGCAACTGTTCTCCGGCAGTTGTTCCGCGCCCTCCGGAAACTGGGGGTAATTAATAACTCCTAAACTCCATGAACCCGATCATTTGCTTGACAGATACACTTATGTGAAAAACATTAGTATCTTTTAAGGTCGCATTAACTGCGAGGTCATTAGCGACCACTATTGATTAACGTAGGGAGTATCAGTATACAAAATGCAGCGATTGAGAGCGGTGAAAGGACGAACAGAAATGTCGGAGAAGGGATTCCAATCCGCGGTGCTGGGGCCTGAAACCCTAAGTAAAGATTTAATGGTACATTGCGTACCGAATATCACGCCAATTTAACAAATACGTAACATCAGTTCAATGTTGGTGGAAGTAACTAGTAACATTCCTAACAATGTAGTACATCACGTGTTTCAGCATATATTTTTTGACTAACAATCCCATAGTAGAAGCTTTCACTAATAAATAAATTATCTTTTTCTAGGAACTTGATATTGTCCATCTGGACATCAGGCCGGACAATTTCATGTTCGGCAACGTCGCGGCGCACGGCTTGTCGCCGCTGAAGCTGGTCGACTTCAGTTGCGCCAAGAGCGCGCGCGCGGCCGCGCAGTCCACCAGGGCCCAGGCGAGGTGGTACCGCGCGCCCGAGGTGGCGCTGGGCCAGGGGGCGAGCGGCGCCGCCGACGTGTGGTCGGTGGGGTGCGTGGCGGCCGAGCTGGCCACCGCGCGCTCGCTCTACCCCGCTCGCAGCGACGCGCAGCTGCTGGGCGCCGTGTGCCGCACGCACGGCGCGCTCCCTGCGGCGCTGCTGGAGCGGCCCGGGCGCACGGCCACCTTCTTCCAGAGGACAGAAGGCGTCGGCTGGACGCTCAGGGTGAGTGAACGAGACAAAACAGCGCGGATTCATTTCTTTGTGTGGTCCCTCTTCCGTGCTATAAGAAGTATGAATCTTCTGCGGTCTCTCGAGATACTTCCACAATTTGAAACGTTAGTCCCGTACTTCAAGTTTAGATTATCAATTGAAAATTGTTTTTTATCCTTTCATTGGTGGATATTCAATTCAATGAATTATTCGATTTGTGTATGTGAGGAGGATATTAGTTCAAAAAATTGTGAATTAAAATCCACTTGTCCCAACAAATACGAATGGAATGATGAAAATTGTGTTTCATATTAAATACAAATTGTTTGGTTCATCCGGTTCTTACTTTTCACAATAATTCCAGGAATGCCCCTCGGTTGAGGGATGCCCGAGCGTGCTATCTTTAAGGTATATGAGGATATTGAATCTGCAGGCTGACGGAAGATACGCCGACCAGGTTCTTCATTTCAGACAGCTCTTAATCAGGACCCTGCATGCTCAAAAGGTATGGAAGAAATAATCAATTATGTCTAAAATTTACGTTGAAAGCAACATTTGAACGTGAGCTTCGACATTGCAGAAATAGTATTTATATTACAATTTGCATTTGTTTATTCAGTTCTTTCAATGTGGTAAGTTTCGTATTACTGTTCCAAAATTGCTGTACATTAATACTGCTTTTTAAATTATTTTCAGGAGAGGAGAATCACTCCTGCTGATGCTTTAGAGCATCAGTTTTTCAAACAGCGGTTTTTGTGAAATGAAAAAATAGTTTCAGTCAACGAGACAGCACAGAGCGCGGAATTATTTCTTTCCAGCGAGTGGTTCCTCTTGTGTTTTATAAGATCTACGCGCATGTTACTGCGAGGGTGGGGATTTAAATTGGGTACGAAATCCACGAAACTCTGTTTCGCACGCCGCGGCCAGTACAAGTTTCGCCGTACGCGAGAATGACTAGCGGCAGTGCCCGGGTAAATATTCGCACGGTGCGGGGTCAACCGTGACGACAGGTGGGTCCGGCAGACGCGTTGGTTAGAGTTCCTGATAATTAGCAAATTAAGCCAATGAAAAGCGCGCATTGTAAAATAACTTCTAATGCAGGAAAGCCTTGCACGCTATAAGCTACACTTGAAACTTCGCCTTCACAGGAGACTAGGCAATATATTTCCTCTGAAAACGAGTAAATACTGAAATGTTACTCGTACTTATCAATTGCTAATGTTTACTAGTCCTTATTCAGTCTTACCCTTTTCGAGGATTGTAATGTAGTAAACATATACTCAGACAATATTTTAACAAAGGTGTATTAAAAAAAAACTCTCATACACGTTTGAACTTGATCCAAGTGTGGACCTAATTCATGTACAGTCATAATGGATGTTGAAAATGTTACCTTCAACACTAATTTTATCGTTTCAACGATCCCGACAGGAATCACCTCGTGCCGATGTTCAAGGCCTTCCCGCTGCAGGACCGGCTGTTAGAGGCCATGGACGCCTTGGATTACGACCTACAAACCTTAATGGTCCAGCGGTCCCCTGAGCCGCCCAGAGTTGCAGAAATTGAAACGATTCTCCGGCAGTTGTTCGGGCTCCTCAGAACACTGGAGGTAATTACCGCGTCATAATCCCCATGAACATGATAATTCGGTTCTCGTAATTGTAAAGTTGAAATGCGACATCCTGTAGAAGAGTAAATCCTACCGCAGTACGAAAATGTTCACTAAAAATTATTCTTGTTTAAAAGAATTGGTTTGAGAATTTCCGAAAAAAAGCCATTATCAGATTATTTCCTCAGAATATCTTTAATTTTAAACCTGATTAGAATCTCCTAAAGCATATGCATACGAATTATAGTATAAAAGTGATAAATATTAAGGTGACAATGAAAACATTTTTGAAATAAAAAATACATCAAAAAGGCTTTTTATGTCCTGAATTCAGTGAAGTAGGGATTTCCGATAAAAAATTTATAATATTGTTTTCATTTTAGCCCTATTTCATTCGTAGTTATGTCATCACATTACTTGAACTTGTTCTTGGCATATCTTAAACAATTTAGAAAAATCCTTATTAATTAAGTATGAAAGGGTTTAAAACTATTCAAACTCTTGCAATTTTCGAAAATTCAGGGTAATTCTTATAATACATCTTCGTAGTTTTGCATATCAATCTTACACGAAATCCGAAGAACACAATTGGAGCCATTTGAGGAAAATGATCTATTCTCCAAGGGTTCTTTGTTGAGCCCAAAAATGAGAGATTTTTTAAAATTAAATGGCACCGAGTCGCGCCAAATCAATAGGGGAATATTAATTTTGGAAAAAATACCACTAATAGTTCAGGAGCTATTTTTCACTGACGGGCGTACGAAATTTTTTAACGCTCTCTGTCAGGAGTCCCCAAAAGAATTGATATTGATATTTAAATTAGATTTCTCATCCCGCAAATTTCTCGACAGTACATAAATTACTCCAGTTAGTTCAATGCGTAAGAAAAATAAAATTGTGTTAGAGTAGCACAAAGGTATTTCTATAGGTTACGTAATATTACAGTACAACACTTTATGCACTAACACTTCACCCATAACTTTGGAATGTCCAGGCCAATCCACATGAAGCGCCTGCGTTGTAAAGCTGCAACTATTTCGACAGCCAGGAACAATTGTTTCTTGCTCCTACAAGACAAACAAACGTCAATAAACTTACATTCGCAACACATGAGAGTGACCAAGGTTAATTTCACACAATTTGCTTTAACTACATCCAAGAAATCTTCCAATTTTGACTTACGGCGAAATCAGTTAGCAAACATTTAAGTTAAAAGTATGTAAATTAAACATCCTGAGACGGAATTAAACATCCGGAAAAAATACGTACGTGTACAAAAAATTGTTTTAAGTACTAAAGAAACGATAACACGTAAATATGCTTGTCTAATGGCGTCTCCAAGTGTTACAATGCTCGTTTCTTGTAATGGCTAGCACAAGATTTCACTTATGAGTAACGCCTCGCCAGTCAAATTTTCATTAACAAAATATTGAACCAGCCAAAACATTATAATTGAATCATTAGAAGGCTCATCCCGAGATAACGGTTCACTTTAGCCTAGGTTTTGTCGATTACTGTGCCTTGTGATCTGCTTTTCCATTCTGTGCGAAGGAATGTTATCGTTCAGACAGGAATCGTTTATATTCTTTTGAAGAATATATTCGCATAAAATGCATTCAATGCATTCAATTCCAAAAGGATGTTTTATGTTATCGCGAGAGACGAAGGCCCTAGTCTCGTCCACAACTTTGCTTAGTGAAGCTGTAAATTCCGGGACACCGCCACCTTCCGATCTACCTCTAAAACTAGTGTTAAAATTTACCACGTAAATGATGAATCATTTCTATAGTTCACACGAATCAGTAGTGAACGATACACACAGCATTAAGGAGGTTGTACCAGCGACGGCCGTCAAGACTGAGGTGCACCGTAATCCTGAGATTCATTCATTAGAACAAAACGCAACCTGGAAAAAACCAGTAAATTCCATTTTAAAAACAATCAAGAACACTTATAAAATATCTCGATACAGAAACACGAGCAGATGTAACATAATAAAAACTGATTTACATTAAATATTTTAAAGCATCCTTTTATAAGAATTAAGACCCATGAGACTCGGGAACTTCTATTTTTAATCTTCTATGCTACGCACTTCTGCATTTTAGTACTGTGAATTTGGTATCTCCGATTCTGTTTTACAGAAATACTTAGTCCCTTGTGAGGGTAGAAAAACTACAACACTTTGCCTTGATTAGCAAATGCCTTTGCTTCAGTCCGAAAATGCACAACCACGCGCTGTCCTTCGCGAGAATCTGGCATCTTTTACTCGTCGATGCCTTGAATTTTTTCAACAGCGTAAAGAGTTATTGTTACTTACAGGGAATGCTGACCTGATGGCTCCCACAGGAAAGAAGTCTTATGCACGCGCGGTTACGTGATCTGCAGGACGCACGAGTCGCAGCGTGTTGAAAGAAATCGGGTTTCTGGCTGCGTCGGTTTTTGCTCACACAAATCCATTTCTCACAAATTTTTGATCACAATTCTTATTCTGAACCACTTGATAATAGATCAAGTGAAGACCTGAAGCAAATAACTGACGTTCACAAAGGCGTGTTGAACTTTACATTCATGCTGCGTACTCCGCACGCATAACTCACGTTTTAAGTTTCTGTTTCTGCCTTACTATTCTCATTCCAAATCATGTTAAATTCAGACATAACATCTACGTAGTATCGCCTCTTACCTTCATTTGAGCACTAAAATGCGACCAGCCGCTGTTCTGTTTGCGCGTTCCAACGGAGACGCACACTAACACACCTCCCTTGACGGAGGTTCGCAGCAGAAAAGACCCGACTTTCAGCCTCGCGTCGTGGAATCTCGAATTGCTCATTATCGATTCCTGCATTGACCATTGAGATCAGACGCGCTTCCGCAGTAGCGTTGCTGTCGCGCTCAAGAGTGCTCAGAGCGTGCAATGCAGTTGTATACTGCCACTTGCATATTCCTTTACTTCTCTCGGACCGTTGAAGAACCTTTTTGGCGAAGGAATTATTGTTATTTTAGGATTTTCATTTGTTGTTCACAATATTTTATTGGTCTCGTAGTATTTACGTTTTACTACTGTTGAGTAATTTACAACCATTTTGCAAATTGTTGTATTTCTTAATTCATTAATATTGTTAATTTTGATTATAGATTGTAAATGAATGTATTGAATCAAATATCATTATTATAATTCTTTTACTGATGAATAAAATATTTAAAATCACTAATTATTTAAATGATTTAGATTATCATTATTTGGGGGGATTGTGGTCATCATCAGTCTAATGGGCACAGTTATCAAAATTATAATTACGAAAATTGGCGAATATGAGACTATCAACTGCGTAAGTTCCATAGGAACTGACAGGGCGATGTCCGGGGGCCTTGAGGGTCCGCAAATGCAAAACGATATAATAATAATTATTTAAAACTGTCTCTGACAAAATCGTAGAAGAAATAAATGAAGCGTCGATTTTTTACTTTTTCGCAATTACTTCGCAAGAAAACAATTTTATCCTACGCTGGCGAATTTTAGATTGAACAACTCTTATTGCCGAGATCTGGTAAAGAAAAAAGATTAATTCTGTTGCTCTATGTAGCAAATTATTTCCTCTAACACGTGCTGTAGCCAGAACCTATGTTTTGAGAGTCTTCGATATTGAAAAATCGATTACACCAAACGTCGTTCGGTCTGACGGTTTGTCAGGCTGTCGGTCCGTCCGTCCTTTTCAGCCCTTATAGATCTATAGTTTTTTGTTCTAAAAGATTGTATCATATACTTTTTTCTAATAACTTAAATTTGTTGTTTTAAACAACATATTGAAAATAGACAACATTAGCGGCCCTGTCAAAAAAGGTATTGAAGGTCTAAGCTCACAAAAATATTTTTTTTGTAAAACTCTCGTTTTCTCAAGCTCGAAGATTAATTAACAGGATTACAAATAAATGTTATGTAAATATCTACAAAAAGGTTCTATTATTTTTCACGTACAATAAAAGCGTTTTAATGAAAACAAGCGAAGAAGTTTCCGACAAGTCGTATGTACGCTCCATTCAGTCTAGCTGTATCCGTTTTCGCATCGCCGTTGAGGTAGGATACAAGGCGAGTTTTTTACATGGTATCACCAATAGGCCTAACGCATATGGATTTTTATAATAAAAATGTTATGAAATATTAAAAATGTATGTTTCGTTCTCATCTTCATGAATGTCTTATATTTATATTTCATTGACAGGTTCTAGGAAGTCTGCATCTTCGTTATCATCTTCATCATCTTTGCTCATATTTGTTTCTGAAATTTCAATGGAATTAACATCATCATTGTCAACAGAAAAGTTATCGACAGAATCAACAGCAGAAGCTTCAGACATTGCTTTAAAGCATCCTTGACAGTGGCCGCATATAATGGAGAAAGATAAACCACTTTTTCTGCATCCACAATTGGCACCGCATTCTTGTGTACAATTACGAAAAATAGTATTAAAAATACTGTCGGGTGCAGGTAGTCACAATGCTTGAATAGGCTCCAAAACATTGTTGCTGACCAACCCCGCTGTTGTGTATCTATGTCTCTTCCCAGCCATGTTTGGATCTGCTAATACACACGAACAAGTTTTGTTGAGCTGCTGCAGTTGTAGGTGGAAGCGATGGTAATTTTACAGCATTATTGAATCTTGTCAACTTCGCAAAACGTAAACAGCGGAAATTTTCAAGAGATGTTTCCGTCGTAGGTTCTCCATATATCGCCAAAATGATCTTCATCCATTCTCAAATATAAGTTGTTGAGAACAATTTTCTTCTTGAAACATTTCTGCGGCTTCAATTTTGTAATTAGCTGCTATTATTCATTAAAAATATTAATGTTCATGAAAAATTAAAACTAATAAATAAAAAAAAAATTTAACAATCAACAGAAATCAACAATTGAGCAAGGTCTACAACAAAGACACATTTTCCCCATTCGTAAAGTCAAAGTCCTACTCTTGTCTCAGGACGCATGATTACTAGTAGTAACTGTTGCGGCAGTTAAGGAAGGTAATAAGAGAGTGGAAAGGTCGATGCAGCTCTATAAGTGAACAAAGAACCAAAGTAACACTTTATTCTTGATTAATTTAAATTATTTGTATTAAAATTTATGCATTGCATGTACATATAGATAGAGGAAACATACTTACTTAAATGTCTTATTATCAATATAGAGAAATTCGTAATTTAAAAAATCGTCAAAAATAGTATTCAAACATTTACATTTGTACGTAATTATGATATATTTAATTATGAAATCATCTGCATTTAGAATAACGATGGGGAGCGTTTGCGTTCCCAACTTCAATTATTACTACGCACCCTGACATCTTACGAAAATCACAAGATATTCGATTAAAATTAACAAACACACGCTATTTTCCTTCCTGCTTACTCATTGCATATTATTCGAATTAACCTTCCTCTCTTCACTTGTAAAGACGTGCAACAAAATAACTGTGACAATCGAACAAAGGAATTCATTGCCTATTCAATATATGACAACACGGTTCAAATAGTGAAGCTTTTAATTCGCTGTTGCTGAGGTAAAGATATTGAAGTTTTCTTGTCCCGAGTCAACAACCACTTTTTAATTTTATTACTTTTTTGTATACCTATATACACACAGTAATATTTGCATACGTAGTGTAGAGAAAGTTACATAATGCTATGGAAAATCGTTTTCGAGATTTCGACGGAAATGCACGTTTTTGGAATCTGCTGATCCCGAAAAAGTGTTGCTTTGTCACAACGCCCGTCCGTCCGTCTCTCTGTCTGTCCGTTCGTCTGGAAAATGTGAATAACACTAGCGTCTAAACTACGCGTACCACTACGCATAAAACGCGAATCCAAACTGAATGAACTCCAGTTCATCTGGCCTCAATCAAACCTCTGCGATTTTGAAAAATATTCATTACTTTTTGGGTGTACTTTACATGAAGCTGATGAAACATTTTAAAACTTTCTCAAAAATGGCTTCAAACTTGTTCTTGAAATTTTTTGCCAGAATAGACTAAAGTACACTTATTTAGATGGCAGGTACTATTTTTATTCTTAATTCTAAATTTCCTAAATTTGAAAAAGTTCGAAAAGATTTCGGTGTTTTCCTACACAAATTAAACAAAGAAATTTTTCCTACAAATAAAATGTTTGCTTGCTAATTTGAATTGCTTCAAATTATTTCTTTAAATTTTTGATAGGGATAGTGCTATGAGCACTCCATAAGATGGCATAAACCCCATTCTTCTCTATTCTCTTGTTGTTGTTTTTCCAAAAGTACAAAAACATATTTTTTTGCTTGTCTCTTACATCGTTAATATTTACGTTAGCGGTGATTTGGGCACAATATTGCAATTACGAGTACATATACTTCAAATAATGTGTTATAAAGTTTCTCAAAATATCAATTTTTTTTGAAAATGAACACAAAATTCCACAATTTCAGACGGCATTTCGGCATTTTCTCAAACACTCTTTTCATTTCGTCTCATTTTTCTTTAAACTTCACGTATGGTGCTAATTGCAAAGTTCAAGATGTCATAAAACTATGTTTTCAGTATTTTTCCCACAAATTTAATTTTTAAAGTATTTCTCCCGCCTTTAATATGCACATTTCCATCGATTTATAAACATTATTGCATTTGTCAGTGGAATTGCTGCAAACGACTTCCAATGAAGTTTTTCGAAAACTCAAAGTGTTTCTGTGAAAAAGAGCTTCATATATCGCATTTTTAGAAACACTTAAACGACATATTTTGAAACCGACTTCAAATTTTTCATCGATATTTTCCGTATTGACCCAGTTTTTCTTTTATGTAATATTCTTAAAGTAATATTTCGGTTCTACAATTAGGAAAGAGAAAAAAAATCAAAAAATGTATTTTGGGCGGCGATAGATGGGAGCTGGTAAGAGGATGGGGCATAACCAAAAAACAAGTTCCGACAAAAGAAATAGAAAACTAAGTAGAGTTCGACTGTGCCATTCTACAGCAGCGCTAGTTAATTTTGAAAATTATAAGTCGGAGCTGTGGAACTCACTGCAGCCGGCCTTGCCCTGTGTACCTGTGCAGTGGAGCCTGTGAGTGCATTTCAAAACAAGATTCTCATTGTAGTAACTCATTTCTATCTAGACATCTCAGTATCACAACAATTAGAGTTAGAGTTGTCAATAGTTCTGTTCCCCAGAAATTGAAACTGGATAAAATGGACGGTTCATTTTATATCCTGGAAAATCGTTTATTTAGAAGTAATTTTGTATACACCTGTAGGATATTTTTACCCCACATCCACCCAGGACTCACCTCTCGAGGTTTAATGGTAGAGTTCATGTTCTACCTATGTGATGTGTTTGCCCTCATTATTCGATTACGATTCGTACCAAAATCAAATAATCAATGTACCGTTCCTTTTTTTAGCTGCTCATTGTGTCTGAAAGCAGAAAATCGGGTATCTCCGCGTCGCTTTTGGAAAGTTCTTCAGCAGTTACGAGCGAGGTCAAGAGACGACTCAATTTCGAGATGAGGGTTGATTAGAAATAAGATACTGTTTCATAAATATTGCGTAAAGCAAGTGTGTCCAAGGGAAATTCGGGATTGGAAGATCCCGCCTCTAGGGGTTGAGGTAACAAAGAACGGAATAATCGAAAAAATAGTGGCCTTATCACTTTCTTAAAGCGCGATCGTATTGTACGGGTACAAATTAAGTTCGAAATATACTGGTCATACTACGTTCTTGAAACGCGATCATAAGGTGTGAATACAAAAAAGGTTTTGGAATATTCAGAATGTGTTGACCTTACCACGTTTCTGTCATGGTGTGTTAGAGTAGTGCGTGTAAGGGTAAGGACAATGATGAGGAAGGAAAGATTGGGCATGGTCCATGCCCCATTTTTATGTTACTACTCCGGCAATCGCATGATGTTTATCTCAGAATCCACAGCAAACTACTTATCAGAGCATTTGACCGCTACAATTCTCCAGACAGCAGTGTCATTCGACCTAGTCTCGAATATCCTGCCACCAACGAAACTCCAAACCTAGGATCGACCGGTCAGAGGCACTGCAGTGACATCATTTGATGCCCTGAGCCACTTCAGCTGGTTCAAGTTTGTGTTTAGATTAGGATAGTGTTGTTGTTTTGGTTTCTGATGATCGTATTCTGACCATTGCTGACTTATTCAGGGAAAAAAAAAACTTTTTATGTTATACCGATGCTTTACTTACCTATAAGTTTACTATAACTCAGGGACGAATATGTTTATTTTTTCAAATATTGATAATCTCGCGCTTTCTTTAAATTTATTTTTATTTATTTTAAACTTTTACTCATCTTTCAACTATTTATAGTTAAAATGACGGGAAGGTATTCCGGAACTCAAGAACACGTGATGAATGATGATCTTCTCTCCGAAACGGCACCGACAGTTTTACTGTTTTTTTTACTAAATAAAAATAAGTCTAAATCTAAATTAAAATCTATCAGGTAAACACTTCATATTATGTGTCTATTTTTGGACCTGCTCTATACTCTCTTCGCGTTTCGTCGTGGATATATAACTGTACTAATTCACACAATCATTATTGCTACTCGAAACAAAATACGCCATTCATCACAAAAAAGAAAAAAACGTGTTTTTAACTGCAACATAAAATTTTGCCATTTCTGAATCATCTGTTATTTCACGAAAGCCAAAAGATTCTTTCTTTTCTCTTTTTCTGAATGCCAATAACTATAAATCCGTATACAACTTGTATTTTCTGTTATTATATATTTTAGAAATTTTATTACAAATTGTTATAATGAAATTAACAATAATAATTTTTGTTTAGATTAAAAAGGTAGTTATGCAACCTGCTTATCAAGATCAGGGCGGGAACTATGGATCTGATATAGCATTGCTATTTCTCGAAAATGCTGTGGAACTAACGTCAGTTGGAAGACCCGTTTGTGTAGACTGGAATGCAGAGTATGTGGATCACCATTTAATGGAAAACAACACAGGACAGGAATGCTAACTTCGCTCTACTTCGCAATGTCAGCTATATTTATTTTAATAGGAACGAATATGTTCCTGACTTCCTTATGCATTTATTTTCCAGATCTTAGGATGGGGTGTTATAGAAAATGACACTCATAGCGAGTCACTAAGAATGACAACATTGATGGTAAGAGGTCCGGAACACTGCATTGAAATGCAACCAGGAGACTTCAAAAAGTATGTGACGTACACATCTTTCTGTGCAGGTTACAACAATGGTAAATAAAAATGTTTACTTATTATTAGGTCTCAAATATAAATTATGATTGATTACTATATCAATACAAAGCACACCACATTACAAAACCTGGGAATATTTATTTCCACCGTTTCAAATGAATTTATTTAAGTCTTGGTCAATGACCCCATCGCTTTGAGGTTTTTCGTTCAGTTTCCGTAATCCTTTGAGCAAATGCCCGTTGATTTGCTTCTGAACATAAACGTATCTTTTCTGTTAGTGAACGATTTGCAAGGCTCAATGGGTTAGTTATTCAACTAATCGTTCTTGTGGGATAGTTATTCAAATAATCGTAATAATGTTCTTGCGACAATAAGTCAATTCCTTCGCTACTGACCACATGTTTTGTTAACCCAACTTGTCTCCGTAGTACATCACACAGACGTTTTAACTTTTTTATCTTAAAATAAATGAATATAAAAAATCCAGTGAAATTTCTCAAGCAGTGCTCTGAACCGAGATAATTTATATAGTAAACTTTACATAAAACGTAAAGAGAACTTCAACTATCATTATTAGAAAACAAAAATCTAAAATGTCATATGAAACTAACGTAAAATGAAATATAACTGGAGGAAACAGGCAAAAAGCAGGATTGAGAGGAAATCATGGGAACTTAAACATTGACAGCGAGTTCAAATCGAAAGAACCCCCACCCTGAAGAAGTTTGAAAACCTATTCTTCATGAGCAGATATTTTTTCTCGAAAGCATTGAAGCAGCCTATCATAAAAGTATGATTTTTTATTGTATTACTTAATTTGCAAACGGCTTCTTCAATCAACTCATATCAACCATTCAACCGGCATTCAACGTTTTCCACCGACTCAAATTATCGAAATACGAGGGTTGTCTTGTAAACACTGAGATTATCTACAAAGTTAGTATGATATCAGACATGATGTTTTTCGGTGTGTCTTACAGGTCATGACATCATGGGCATTTGTGTCACAGAATTGTGGGAGAAATTCCAGAAACTGAGACATGCCTTTCTTAAACGAAAGCTGTCAAATAAGAACATTCTTCGGAATACGCAAATGATCTCAGTAGATGGGGAACCAAACATCGCGTCAGTGGAAGATTTATTTTTAATTTTGTTTCGCAAGTGGTCTTGATGTGATACTCTGGCCCTTGACATCGGAAACTACTAACTGATATAAAGTCCACATTTCGTCCGGAAGTCGTCTTCTTACAAAACAAATATTACCTGCCTAGTACAATGCTATATTTCTTCACAGGTAGTCTAACTATTTATTGAAAAAAAGTTATAACATCTATTTCGTTTGCAGGAACTGGTGTTTGTAATGGTGACAGCGGCGGTGGTCTCGTGTTCCCCACGACTGTGGACAATGGAACTTGGATGCTCCAAGGATTAGTCAGCGTTTCCCCACGACGCCGTGGGACCTCATTTTGTGATCCTACAAAATACACCGTCTTTACAAAAGTAATATATCTCTCGTTCAGCATATAATGTTCATTTTATACATATTCATATATAGGTCTTTATTTTATCTCGCAACACTCGCACCTCTTTGTGAGTAAATTTGGCAAAAGCGTGAAATACCTTTGGCATCCCTTTCACATTTAGCGACCCTCCAGTATTCCCGTAACTGAAGGTTTCGGGGAGGCGGAAGCAACTATGTTCGAAGAGGGAGGAAGCACTGTTCTGTTCTTAATAATTATTTTTCGTTAACTGAACTTTTAGCAAAAAGTAATCACCCACATTGTCCCTTTAAGCAACAGGAATATTTTTATAATTTATTTTCAATTACCTTAGGGCTATGGCCACAGCAACACTGACCAGGAATTTCTACGGTTCAAGTTCCAAAGGAGGTGGTTTTTTAAAACTAGCTAATGTAACTCAGCTGAAGGACAATTCTAGCGGCCGGCAGCTCTGATCGGTAGTTCTCACCAGTCGAATTCTAGAGCAATACCTTAACAATCAGCAATCTTTCCCTTCTTTTCTTTGTCCTATGCAATTACACACGTACACACACACGTGCAATATACTAGCACACATGTGGGAAAACTCAACCAAAACTTTGAGCTTGTCCTGGCTGACACTATGCGTTGCTGCACAAGATACCTGGAGAAGGTATTCCCCCACCAGCCGACGAGTAGCCGGCGATATTCCAACCGATTTAGTACTAACTATGGACGGCGCCAAGCCGATTAAATAATAATTATTACTATGTTGTCATTAATCTATAATTCAGTCATTACTTTCCTCCATATATTCAATATCAGCTTTCATTTTAGAGTGTACTGAACCGAATCGTCGAAAGAGACGTTTTGTTTCTCCGCTCATTTTCCAGCCACCCCATCTTAACCCACCTTGCGTCGCTTACCCCGAAAGGATTTCGGCCTGTGTGCCTCATTCCTGACAGTCATGAACCTTCAATGGCAAAAACACAGAAACGGGAAAGTTGCTGTAGGTTATGACCTGGCGCTCAACTTCTCTGCCGTCCCGACGTGCCAGCTACGGCTTTGTCTTGACTGGCGGCCAAGACACACAGCTGACGCACCACAATAACAGCAGGTGGTCCCACGGGTTGAGAGATAAAATAAAGATCTGTACATTCATGCTTTATTAACTGTAATTCGTGTAAAATTGTATTTGCAGGTAGCGATCTATGGAAAGTGGCTGAAATCGGTATTGTTATCTGCAGGAGTACTCCTAGATTTTTGAACCCTATTTCACACATTTCCACGCAGAGATGGCAAAAGATGGGTGCGCCTCATATCGGGGCTTTCTTCCCGAAGAAGGACACAACTACACTACCCATCTACCCACTGTACATTACCTAACGAGAGGACCGCATTCACCAAAATTGCGCACATGGTGGTCTGGACAAATCTGGGCATTCCCTAGAGCTGAGAATGTTTTATTTACTTTTCAAAACGTTAAGAAACCTATAAATAGGGCTCTGACTTTGGTGCTAAAAAACAAAAAATTTAAATTTTTGTGTGCTTAAAAAGTGAAACATATGTGTTAAAACGATGAAATAATTTATTTATGACTCAAAAGAAAGGCAGAAACCAAGATCGCGAAATGTTGCAATGTAAAACGTGAACATGTCCCCTTTGTCAACCTGCACATTTCGTCAGTGCAATCTGAGGAACTTTAGGAGCTGCTCGTGTTATAAGTGTATGTTATCGCTCAGAAATCATTATATGAATCAACAGTGGTTTGGAAATCCTCATCAGGCATTTTGGTTGGTTGTGAACAAAACTAAAACCACTCTGTCCCAGGAAATGCCAAATTTACACTGATGTGCGACCAACTAGTGATTTAAAAACTAGCGTGTCTTTCGCAACATATACTAATCCTTTGAAGTTTTAAACATGAAAATACTCAATTTTTTTATTCCATTAAAATTTAGCTAAATAAGTAATAATAGTTTGTTCGCAACTTAATCAAACCGTTTACTTTTAAGTAAAATCCAATTGCTATATAGGAACCATGTGACAATACTTAATTTTCACATAACTTTCAACGCTCAAGATTAAAGTGAAAACAATTATATTGACCTAAAAGTCCGAGCCCTACTTATACTTATTAATAACATGAAGAAATTCGGAATTTCTCGATTGATATTCGCAGTAAAACAAAACACTAAAATATCAAACTCGAAAATTGGCATCGTAAAATATTCTTGAAGTAATGGGTTTAAATTTTAGTGGGGAATTCTTGAGTGTGTTCGGAAGTCACCTTTTAAAATTTAAATTAAATCCTTATTTTTTTATAAACTGCGTTTAAAAAACTTCTAAATCCGATATTCAGTCAGTGAGATGAAGTAAAACAATAGATATGATGCAAAGAGACGATAGTCTTATGAATCCTTAAATTATATGAAAATTGGAAAAAATAATCATAAATGTAAAATTCATTTTATACTACTTAAAAATGTTATTTGTAATTTGAAATTAAATGAAGTAAATCTTCCTCAATCCAAAAATTGTATTGAATCAGCCTCCCAAGTTTTAAAGAAATCCTGAACCTCTAGTTGTTTGGCATCATAACCAGAGTCAAATATTACCCATCTTGTGCTTTATATATTCTGTGAATTATGCTACAAAAAAGGAACTTTTCTCCAAATCATTTTTACTTTCCTGTATACATATGTATATACGAAGTATAGGGAAAGTTATAAATGAGTGTGTGCGTGTGTGTGTGTATATACATACACATATACACCATCATACCTATATATAAAAAGATAATAAGAATAAACCTACTGAAATGCAAATGGTGTAGATTGTCATTCTTGAACAACATGAACAATAACGAACTTAGGAGAAAGGCAGAAGTGAATCTCAACAATATCTCTAACCTTGATATTAAGAAACTTACTATGGTGTGATCACTTAAACAGAATATGTTAAAAATGATGACCTCTAAAGCTCCCAGAGTAGCAACTTGATTTTCAGAGAAAAGAAGTAAGATGTAGAAGAATATGTAAGGAAGGAGAACAGGAGACAATGGATGGAAGAGAATTAATTGCAGTGACAGACAAAAATGGAAACTACAAGGTACGCTTAGTAATGTGCAGTAATCGCAGTACTTCTACCAAGTTTATCTTTTGTTCCTATTGATAGCCCTTCAGGTCAATCTTCTAGGTGTTCCTGGTTTATCAATTTTAGTTGTGGTCTTCAATGTCTCTGTTGACATAAGAAAAACATTTTTTCTTTATCACTTGAACTATATTTTTTGTCTCTAGTCTTTTTCTGAAATTTTTCCTAGGTGATTCCTGCCATATGTTTTGCTGTCACGTTATATATTTTAAAATTTCTTGGGATGTATTTCTTACATTATATCAACTGATTATTCCATTCCTTTTGCTATGACTGGATTTTCTTTATCAAAGCCTCTCATCTACATACAATGATATGGTTAAATAGTCAAAATTTGAGGCTTGTTCAAACATTTGTACATTTATGACAATTTTAATTCATCTCGTTTTTGTGCTCTGATATCCTCTGGCTTTTATTTTGTTAGTAGAGATTCTCATTTCTCATTTCAATATTTTCTTATTAACACATTTGTTACTGTTTATAAGTTATCTTCAAACTCTGTTATTATGACCAAATCTTCTACAAAAAGGTTAATTTAGATCTTCTGTTTTTGGTGAGATTTACTTTCTTTTCACTTGTTTGTTTCCATTCTGATAATATAATTGCCTTTTACTATGATAAATAGACATGGTGACACTCCAACCTCTGAGTGTTGTAAGAAACTTTGACCATTTTTTTTTTTTTCTTTTCTTTTCAGTTTTACAGAGAGCTGTGAATTTGGGTAATGACTTCGAATTCCTTTGATAATTTCTACCAGTATCTTTTCTTTTTCTAGTATTTTCCACATTAGCTCTCTAATTTCTCTAGCATATGCCTTTTCAAAATATATAAATATTAGGTAGGCTGGTAAATTTTCTAAATCCATTTTGATTTTTTCATGCTGTCATGTGGTAACTGTTTTCAATAAAAATGAATAAAATTACAAAAAATATGGCCTACTGGGATTTGCCTCTGTTCTTAACCTATTAAAACCTCTTCTAAACAAAACACTTCAATAATAATAATAATAATAATAATAATAATAATAATAATAATAATAATAATAATAATAATAATAACAATCTTAATAACAACAACATCAACATCAACAACAACAACAACAACAAAAACAACAACAACTACTCTTTTGTATCAAATTGGATACATATTCAAGAGTAAACCAACATTTCAGAAGTTTCTAGGATTAAAAAAAAAAAAATTGCCTTATTCCGTAGTGCAGTTAAAGGAATAGGTGCAGTTTTCTGTGCTCAGTAAATGTAAACCTAAAAAAAACTAAATTTAAAAATTCTCTTTGACAGAAATCTGTCCTTTATTCTGTACTGGTGAAATCTTGCATGCTCATTCTTGTCACATTCTCTTTAAACCCCAATTTCACATTAAGTAAATTTAAAAATAACAGAAGCCATAATCTGCATGCCTGATAAAAATATGAAGCACCTGCTTAAAGAGTTTGTTAGCTAAAACACTGCAAAGTTGTATGCGTTAATGTCGAACCTTAAATTGATCCTCCAATTTCACTGTGCTAATGTGATCCTGCTTTCAGCTCACATGTACAAAACAGTGACAAAATTTTGTCCTAGCATGGATCCTTAACAAATAAATCTCTGTTAACAAGTAAAAATGTTACTAAAACAATCTCTTCAATTGACTTAATAACTATTACAAATGTTCACAACATGTCATGTACTAAAGAAGATATTTTGACTTTGGTAAAGAAATTCAAAATAAATGGAACCATGACTGAACAGGTTACAAATCCAGCAAATTACACAGAACAATAAATACATTTCACTCACTAATCGCAAGTAAGAAAATTGTCCACAAAGAGCAAGAACTCCTCTCAAGGATAAGATCTTCACTAATACAAAAATATTTCCCCCATGTGGGAACTGTGCAAAGTCCAAGTTAATCAAGATTTAATTTTTAAAGTATGTCCAAGATTCAATCATTGGAGACAGTTATTTAGATTTAATCATGAAGCAATACTTCATTCTACTGAAGATCAAAATAGCATAAATAACTTATTTTTAGCATGAATTAAATTTGTATCGTGTTTCATTATTGTCTTGATTTAATACTATATCCAATTGTAGTATTAGGTTTGAATAATGTTGTATCTGTAATTTTGTAATGTATCAGTAACTGTAATAGTCGCTAATAACCACAATATTAGTGCGATTATAAATAAGTTTATTTTTTTGTAATTATAAGTCATTTCACAGCTTTTGATCAAATGAATTGATTTGTTTATAATTGTCAGGAAATATAAGGGTTCATATCTCTAACTTTATCTATGACAGCAAAGTGTTTATATCCATTTTTTATCTACGATTTTTTTTTTAATTAAAAAAATCAGTAATTTCTGATATTAAATGCATTATGAAGGATCAGAAAAGGTACAATTTAATAGTTCTATAATTCTACTCTATGTTGTACCTTCAGAGCCCAGTTAAGGAAATAGAAGATATTTTACAGGTGTGTTATTAGTTAAATAATAAATTGCACATTTTTGGAGGAATTGAATTGAAATATTGAAAATAAAAATTCTCACGTATTCAACATTTCTTTCATTCGAACTATCATTTTTTTAAAATGGGAAATCATCTAAAAACAAGCACAAAAATTTGGGGGTAAAATTATGTGCACTGCAAGCAGTTTTGCAAGTTATAAAATTTCAAAAATTACCCCAAATTCCTATAGAATATCTGTAGTTGTTATACTCTCTCTGGCAGATCCCAAAAGGCCCAGAATTTTTGTTTACTTTTCTTTATTTGGCAAAATTGATTCAAATATTAATTTATGATCAAATTATGTAATTAATTAAACAATAATATTGTATACTATCATATCTACAGTTCATAAGTAATATACTATAAAATACCGATATGTCTATTATATAACCAAAATCTACAATGGCCCCCTCCAAACTGATTGGATGGATCTGCCCCTGACTTTTATAAAAGAAAAAAATGGGCTGCTTCAATGTTACACATGTGATGACTGCAGCAAGGTTTTTTTGTAGCAAAGAATAGCAAAAAACTGACTTGTTCCATTTATCATGCCATGTAAGTTATAGAAATTGATAGGTTTTGAATAATTATCAGCCTGGGATTATATTATATTTCAACAGTTTTTTACTCAAATTTTACAATAGTTGAGATGAAGTAGCAGGGGGAGTTGGAACATCATAATTTAATGTTAAGTAGAATTTAATGTTAGTTGGCCAATTTCTTATAGTTATTCCTAATTACCTTTTCTATAATTATTTATTAATTTTTAATATATGGTCACTAATTAGTTCAAAACTTTGTTGATACAATTATTATACCATTTGTTAAAAATTATTACACACAAATTATTACATACATGAATTTTATTCAAATTACAGCATATATAGAAGAAAATATGTTAACAGTATGATGAAATGTTGAAACACTAATTAAACTATCTGTTTACAATCAACTAGTTTACATCTCGCTTTGCAATTTCAATTTCAGTATTTACTTGCTTTGCAAAGGAAATATGGAAAGTAACTTGAGAAAAGCAATCAAAGGATAATTAATAAAAAAATAAGCATTCGTCCCAATTGATCTCTACAAAACAATTGTTGCAACTTCAATTTCGGTAACTATAACTAACAAAAGAAATTAGATCAAGTAATCACATATTTTCTCCTCTATGCTAAGAAATTCACTGGTTAAATTGTCACAAATCTTTGAAGACAATCCCTCTTTTTAAAAAATGTAGTAGTGGTAATGGTGATGATAGTAGTGGTAGTGGTTGTGATAATGGTGGTGGTAGAGCTTAAAAGGACGTCTACGGTTCACAAGCTTGCGGAAGGTTAAAAAAATTTAAGAATCACAATAACTAAAAATGTTTTTAAATTATCAAAATGAAAAATATGCTTAAGAGATTTGGTCACAGAAAAGCAGTGTCAGTTGTTGACTGTTACAGACACACACATAAAGGATAAAAAAAATATTAAAAAAAAAAATTCCAACTCAAGAAACAGCAGTTACATATTTCAAAACTTGGAAATCTTCTTGCAAATGAGGAATGAAGCCAGAACTAATAAAGAATAGAATACAAAAAGTAAAGCATTTACTTATAACTGCAAATAAAAATATTTACATGATGAAGATAGGCCTCAGGTGTTAAAAAAGACATGATTTTGATTATTATTTAGATTGGAAAGAAAGAAAAATAAACAAAAAGAGATGAAAGTTTAAACTACTAGGAGGTATTTGTCTTAAATGCCTTTATTCAGTTTTATGAAGAAAACAAAAATCTTTATTAAAAAAAAATTTAAAGAAAGAAAAACAGATTTGGTAAGTTTTAAAGTAGGTATATTCTATATTGATCATATGTTTGTAACAAAACAGTTCATTGAAAATATTACAGAAGTTGAACAAGATTAACTTTTGTAATTTTTATCATTATTTTTCATTTTAATTTTATGGATTTGGAAAACGTAAATTATAGATACTCACACAAAAATTATGAGAACAACTAAAAAAAATTAATATAAATAAAATTAATATTAATAGTAAATGTTAATACACATTCAATGCAATGAAATATATACAATGATGGTATGTCAGTTTAGAAAGGTCAGACGAGTTAAGCGTCAATGCTCATATTGAAGAACCAAAACAACATAAAGAAATAAAATTTACTTAAAAACATCAATTAATTAATTGTTGTAATTGTTTTGTGTGGATCAGAAATTCGGCAACTAAGGAGAAATGTAAAATTATACATACAAGCAATTTAATTGGAATTTTTAACAGCATTTACTATGTAAAAAAATAAATAGAATTATGAGAGAGAAAAATAAGCAGTAATTACACTTACAAATCAAGAAGCAAAAACAACATATTTTCGGACAAAAAAAAGTAAGAAATATGGAATTCATTAACTTCTTTGAGTTATTTGTAGCTGGTAGGAAGAAAATAGAAAGCAGCTGGTAAAAGAAAAACAATGAAATTTTATAGAGACCAAACGTCAAACATTTTAAGTAATGGGCCTAAAAATAATGAAAGTAGATGAATAATTCGCCTAAATCCATAACTTTTCTTCCACGAAATGTATCCTAAAGGTGAGGATAATGAAATCTTATTACCAACTTTTTATGGTTATATTTATATATGACAATAAAAATTTAAGTTTAATTTGTAAAACCCACGTTTTAATAGTTTAAATCACGTTCTCTATACAAGTAGTGTCGTTAGTTCGACCTGCAGAAAATGGCCTCTCTTTGGAATATTGGAATGACCACTGCTGCACTCTTTAGGTAGTGACAAATGCATGAGTAGGAAACATCGTCAGAATTTCGGGAAGCAAATATCAGAATAAGTTTTTTTTTTATTTTTAAGTGCAGTTTACATTTCAATCATTAAATACTTGTAGACCTTTTAACTAAACTAATATTAAAATTACAACTAACATTGCGGTTGAGGATTCCTTAATAGTTAACTCTAATTAGGTTCCATTTAGAAAAATTACTCTATTAATTGTGGAAACTATACTTGTTTTTTATTCCTGTGGAATAGATCGTGTTTCTGGCTAGGTTGAATCTGATTTAATTTCGTACCTGCATTTATTTGAAATAGAATTGGATGGATATATATGCGATGGGTTATGGGTTGGAGATTAGGACGCGCTAAAAAAAGGGGGTGAGGGAAGAACCACCCGTGAGGCGTTATCGCTGACCAATCACGACCCGTGGCCAAGCAGCCAGGAAATAGTCATTAGCGTCTCGTTCATTTGGGTTCCTGTCCTGAAGACGAGACGACGTCACCGTTCCAGCTATCTACATTCACTATGGTCCAGTCAGGAAGTGTTAACGAGGTAATTGAATATACTATACTGATGTTACAGTTAGGTTCTAGAATCATTACTATTCCAATTCGCTATTTTCATGCATACTTCGGCGTAACTTGCCTTAACGCTCAGTGTTTAAACTTTGCATTCTCGAAAATTAACATGGTATTGCTATGTGTGCAAAGAAATGAGAACGATATAATGATATCGTTTCATAATAGAATATTCCTTTTCTGATCGAGAAGGCGTATACATACTTTGAAAATATGGTTTTGTGGCAAGTAGGCCTAGGTACTGAGCTTTCGACACGTAAGCATGTAGAAGTAGGTACTATCAAATAGGCTTTCCATTTAAAAATGTATATCCTAGTGTTTTCACATCTTATAACATACATTACATAGCATATTTTCAAATAATAAATATGAATATCGCTTTAGCGCTCAAAAATTTTTATTCGAGACTACGTCGCCATCTTGTAAACGCAATGCTATGCGCCGCCATCGTACGTACGCAGTGACGCGCAAATATGAAGGACAGAATTCCCCAGTTAGTGATAAGTACATCGGGTTCTCACTTCATTTTATTATTGGCATTATATAATTACCATTTACTAATCGGCTATTCGTAAATTATATGTCAAAAATTTTCGCTAGACAGTGAACGAGGATGTTAAGCTCGAGTACCAGACATTGAGCCTGCGCCCTCAGAGGTACACGGCCGCGAATGAAGGGGAAAAGCGTTTTAGTGCAAATTTATTTGTCGTTGGAAGTTTTAGCTGCCAATTGAAATGCAATGTTTCGTTGTGTTGTAGCTGGAGATGTGCTCTGAGCAGAACCGCCCTTCAGGCATCACCGGTTCCAGTGTTCACGAGCTTCTACACAGCCCACCCCATGTTTCCCTGAGGCCGTGCAAGGTAAGAGATATCCTGCATGCGAACAGACGCTTGATAATGATGTTGCTCATGCTAATTTTATGCTGTTTGGACCTAAGAATCAGGTGTATATTGCTAAAATATTCGTGGTAGTAGTTTCAGGCGGTATTAACTTAAACTGCGATAAGACAGAGCATTTGTCTAAATATGTTTTAGTGCGTCTAATCCCATACTATTTTATTCACATTAACTTTAAAAAATTTTGCCAATCTTCTCAACTTTTCTTTCTGACTAAGCAATCCACAATTTTCTTAAAATAATTAATAATCGGTTATAGTAGGTGCCACTGCGAGTGCCTGTAGACAGTGCTTGTCATTTTAAGGCCTAGGATTTGTATGAAACTACTTATTTGTTTGTTCATTATTTATAATTAAATGATTATCTTATGTTTACGAACAATTTCTGAAGTAATATGAATCCCGTTTGATACTCTATCCATATAGGTATGCATCTACAGCACACATTTTCACTTAAAAACTTGGGTTTTTAGCATGATTCAGTAACTTCTGCATTAGGATATATACTTCTCAGAAAGATAATTTTTATCACTCAATGCAATGTTGAGTACAGTTGAGAAATTGTTCTAGAATGAATTCCACTAGTTATGGTGTGGTTCCACTGGTCTCCATGGCATCTCTTGTTAAATGGAGTTTTAGCTAGTGTAAACCAATATTATGGCAATATAGCATTTTAATATTCTGCTTTACAATGCTCAGTTGTTAAAAAAAATATTTATGAACCATATTATCAACAACAAAATCGTGTCAAGTCTGTATCTGTGCAAGGCTTTATTCTTGTTATACAGCTAATTGTCAAAATTAAGTTATTTGGCCTTCCCAGTTAATACGCCCAATTCAAAGTTTACTTTATTTTATCTATCTTTATATTTTCAACTTGACTCTATATTTTTAACATTTCTAATATCTATTTTTGAATATATTTATCAAACTTTAATTAGAATATATTCATTCGTCTTGGGAATATTTTTCAATTCCCAAGGTATTTATTGATAGTTACTTTGTAAAGGATGTCTCATTTTCTCATTTAAGACTCAAACAAATCTTTTTCCTGGTTTGAGAAAAATAAAAAAATTAAATAATTCTGTAAAAACGAAATATGAGTAATGGATAACAGTAAAAATAGATATTAACTTTTAGTAAATAATATCTGCGAACATCAATATCTAACATTTTCACAATCATTGATATCACTGGGGACAGAGAATTAAAGCTTTGGTTTGTGAAAGATATTATAAAATTGAAAATATAGCATTTTTTCTTCCAAGTTTATATATGAGATATGAGCTCATGTTTCCAGAAGTTTGTAATTTCAACGAGTACTTCCTACACTCTGAAATGCACAATATTCAAACATTCTGTCACACCAAGAGAGTCAGAAATAAGTTTTCTGCTACATTTTGCCTTTGGAGCATGTTTCTTGAAAGTCCAAGAATAGTCAGCCAGCGTATTAGAATTCAATTTGCTTTCACACCACTTCTCTTGTATCTAATGTAAGAATACTTGATAATCATTTAATGTGCATAGAATTTTCAGGCAGAATTTTGTTTTCAAGTTCAGGAAGTCTTCATTATAATAATTCTTTTTAAAATTATAATTTTTGTATAAAATATCATCACTATTTTCATCTTTCGATTTCTCAAAATTCTATATAAAATTTTTTGTTGGTCAGGCTGCTTGCTAAGCTACTACTTACCATGCTCACCTTCTGTTGGTTAGTAGTTGAACTGTACTCAACCTTTTCATCATGCATCAGTGACAGTATTTATGGACACGTAAATACACCTTATTTAAATTTTGCATCACTAAACTTAGCAAACTTCTGTCCATTGTCCAAAGTACATTGTGCCATTGGCATTGACAGTACTAATGCATCCTAATCCTAGTTCAGTATGTAAAACAAATAGGTACACATTTTTAGGATTTCTCCCTGCATGTTTCCCATTTTCCATCCAAGAATACATGCGTTACACTCAGGTCTTTCTTTTCTAATCAACTCTTTTATTCTTCCCATTATTTCAGTTCTTTGTGTAATCTAGTTGCAGAAAAGTAGTAAGTGTATTTACTTTCATTTCACCACATATAATTCATTCATTCTACAAATATTCCATCCATAAAACGGTTTTCCAATATAAATTTAAAGTTTTCTTAAGCTTCTTTCATAAAAGCAGATTTGATTCTGGATACTAATAGAAATTTTTTGCTACTAAGTAGAAGCACATCCTTGAGACTAGCTAAAGGAATCAATGAATAAGCACCATTTTGTAGGCTATGTTCCTGACGATATCTGTCTAATAAGAGAAGAAATATCATTACAAAACACTAAGACATTTTCTTCAGAAAAATAGTAATTTTAATGCAGAAGAATGATTACAATTAAAAACTTCATATTCTTTTGAAGAAGAGCTCACCCTGCAGATTGAAACCAAGGATTTCATAATGTTTTCTGGATTACTTTATATATCATACTTGATTGTTAAGTTATATTGTGTCAATAAATGTTCCTGAGATGAACAGGTTTGTTAAAAAGTTGTAACTTCATAAGAATCTTTCTTTTTTCTTCCTTCTTTTCATGTTTGTTAACAGAAATAAGTGTGAAGAGTGATCTTTGTATCCCCTCAAAATCTTACTGACTGTAAATGTCATGTTTTGTTTGCCACTTTTCCATGAAAGAAGGTGCCTAGAACACAGTAAACAACCAATATTTGTCGCCCAGACCCTTATTTGATCTCTCACTTTATTCCCAAAGGAAAGTTCATAACATGTTTTCATTAAAGAAGTGGAGTTTTGCATTTGTTGAAAGTTGAATGCAACAAAAATTATGAGGATGATTTAATAAACTCTCGATATTTAGTAACTAACGACTAATTAAAGTAAATTATTTTTAGACAAATTAAAATAATAGACTTTGTTAGGAAAAAAGTATAATTTTTGTATTTGAAAACAAAAAAAAATACTCTAAACTGTATTAAAAATCAATTACCAATACCACAGTTAAACACATGTTTACAAGTGTAATTTAGTACACGATCATCATCTGTATTTTCATAATTGAGGAGAGTTGGTTATATTGATTACGAGCTAAACATTTGTGAATTTCTGTTTATTAACTTGCCAAGACCTAGATGTCAAATTATTTTATTTATTTTTTTATATATTATATTTGCTAATTTACATGGGTAGCAGTAATATGATTTGCTTTCCCAGCAGCATTACTTCACAATTTCAAATGTAACCATCTTACTAAGCAGTATATTGCTTCCATTCCAAAAACAATTTAATGAATGAATTGCTTAATTCTATAACAACATTCAATGATTTTCATTTCATTAATTTATTCAATTTCTTTTATTTGCCTGCTCATTGACTTGTAATTGTATACCTAAGCATTATCTTTCCTCATATTTTCTGGTGCGTAATTAGACTATACTTAATATTATTAAAGAAGAGAAATTAGATTACAACAATTATATTGGCTGAGCATATTTTCTTATTGGTACGGTTTAATTATAAATATCTAATATGACTGAAATATATATTGGACTTTGGTATCTGTTTCAATTGTCATCATATTGATCAGGTTTCTAGTTTAATTTTTCTTTGACATCTTGTGCAAACTTTGTCTTTACTTTGACATCTTTTTTTGTGATTCTAAACATTGTTTTTCATCATCTGGGCACATTTTCTTGAGCTCAGTCGGTCAATACCCATACCTTGTGTTCTCATGACAGAAAGTTTATTCCTTCAAATAGAGGGTAATTAGAGATATAGCCTCAATATGAAGTATATTTATTGTTTCTGATAGTTTTACAACATAGGACCAAATATTCTCTGAAATCTTTACACAAATGTTTGTTGCCATCCATATTCTTATTTTAGCCTTCTGTATCATGAGCAAAGTGAGTCGAGATATCACTTTTTGCTGAAGGCTGGTAATTGTTAAGTTCGTAATCTATAAATTACATTTGGTTACATCTCCATTTAGTTTCTTTCCAACAAATAAGTATCATAATCAGAGATGGGAAGTTTATTTATGCTTTTTGCCCTGAAATATGCATGCAAATATGCCACAAAAATGTTGAAATGTTGGGACATGTTGATGTATGAAACACAGTTGTTAATTATTGAGTCAATGAGTAATGAGAGAGATAGAGGAGTAATGAGATTTGTAATGAGTAGAGATGAGGCTTTAATTTAATGCATGTCCTTCTTGAGTGATATTCCAGACTTTGTTAATATATTATTCTTGGCAATTATTTTTTTTAAAGCATGTCTGCGCTTCCCACATCTTGTTTCCCAGCAATATGTAGGCATAATGCATTTTTGAATATTTTTTTCAATTGCTCCATATTTACACTCCTTTCTTGCATTTAAGTATTTTTGTTATTTCCTTTTATAGTTTGTGAAATTTAAAATTGAGGATAGTTTGTATAAACAGCATATTATTCTTAGATCCTGATGAGTGCTAGTCAGATCCTAGCAGTTGTCTTTGTTTATTGTTTAACTTTAAATTAGTGAGACAACACAGGCATATCTGGTGCTGCCATCATTCAGGTTCATTTGATAATTGTCAAAGGAAGAGTAAAATCTCACACTCGCTCACTTACTCTCATATTCTCACACTCGCCTACAAATTGGGAAAGTGTGGGTTGTAATAAATAAAGATGTTTCAAAACAAAATCCAGAAAGAAAAAAATTACAAGTCATATCAACTGAAATATTATAAACATAATTACTATTGAACATTATACAAGAAAACTGGGAACCAAGCGGTCCCTAAAGTTAACCTAATGAGCAAACTAATTAATTCACTAGCTTTACAGAAATTAATAATATACACATTAAATGAAAACATTGTATATGGAAAAATTAAATTAAATTAATCTATTAATAGCATTTTTTATCAACCCAATCACACCTCTCAATTCAATTCCAGTCATAATAATTCTATTTCAATCTGTTCTCTGAATATTTATGCAGAAACCTTGATATTAAACTCAAGCATGAGTGTTAAATCAATGACTGACCTTAGTCTTTGACTTAAGTGAAAAAAAAGCAGTGGCCAAGACACATTCAAGAAGCAGAAATTAAAATATTAGGTTAATCATTAATTGAAAAGTAAACAAAACATTATATTGTTGGAAAACTCCAGAAACCTATAATTTTTTTTCCTCGCGAGTAGGCCAACTAGGACCACGTGTTCATACATCTTGCATTTACCGTGGCTCAGTATCATATATCGCGGTAGCAGGTGCATGTATCACCCAATTGAAACCTATAATATTAAACAAGAATATAAAATTGCTTATATTCTCAGCATGAGCTACGTGCTGAATTTAGAATAATGCTTTTGTGAGACAAGCACAAAATTGATATTCTACGAAACCATTTTAAAAACAATGAAGCATTATCTATTTAATATAACCAATAAACACAGAGAAATAAATTTCAAACCCATTAAATTCCACTTGGCCATTGTAGCTCTCAATTTCTTCACCGTTTTTTTATCAGTTAAGAATTAATACTTCTTAATTTCCTCTCCTTGAAATTGTACAACAAATTTCGAAATGGATTGAATATTACTTAGAATATCAGTTAGTATTGTAGATGAAAAAGTACAGGTATGTTTGAAGAAGTGAATTATTGAAAAGTTGATGCCAGGAACTTCCAGTACATTTACTTAAATTGCTAAACGTCCACTTATCCAAAGGAAAGTAACCAAAGATACTGACACTAAACTGATAGAGTGAAATAGACTTATACCCTGAAAACTCTGATAAAAATAGCATAGAACAATTTGGTTACCTCTGGTTACTGCACTTTGATTTCTTGAAAATTGACTAACTACAATTTTTTCTGCATCACCTTACAACTACGATGTTGATTAGAGATTTTTCTTCACAAGTTATTTGTTCTCCTCAATTAGTTGTTCAATTTATGACGTGTTTATTGCTTTGAAAGTATACTTCCCACATCTTGTTTCCCAGCAATATATAGGTGTAATGCACTTGTGATCATTTTTTTTTCCAATTGCTCCATATTTACACTCCTTTCTTGCATATTTGGTACTTATATTATTTCCTTACATTGTTTGTAAAATTTAAAAGTGAGCATAGTGTGTATAAACAGCCTATTCTTAGATTCTGACGATTTCTAGTCAGATCCTAGCAGTGGTCTTCGTTTATTGTTTAACTTTAAATTAGTGATACAACACAGGCATATCTGGTGCTGCCATCATTCAGGTTCATTTGATAATTGTCAAAGGAAGAGTAAAATCTCTCACTCACTCTCCTACTCTCATATTCATACACTCACCTACAAATTGGGAAAGTGTGGGTTGAAATAAATAAAGATGTTTCAAAACAAAATCCAGAAAGAAAAAAATTACAAATCATATCAACTGAAATATTATCAACATAATAACTATTGAACATTATACAAGAAAACTCTGGGAACAAAGCAGTCCCTAAAGTTAACGTAATGAGCAAACTAAGTTAATTCATTAGCTTTACCAAAATTAATAATATATACAATTAATAAAAAAATTGTATATGGAAAAATTAAATTAAATCCATCTGTTAATAGCATTTTTTATCAACTCAATCATACCTCCCAATTCAATTTCAGTCATAATCATTCTATTTCAATCTGTTCTCAGTATATTTATGCAGAAACCTTGATATTAGACTGAAGCATGATTGATAAATCAATGACTGATCTTTGACTTGAAAAAAAAGCAGTGACCAAGACACATTACACAAGCAGAAATTAAAATATTAGGTTAATCATTAATTGAAAAGTAAACAAAACATTATATTGTTGGAAAACTCCAGATACCTATGATATTAAACAAAAATATAAATTTGCTAATATTCTCAGCATGAGCTACATGCTGAATTTAGATTAATGCTTTTGTGAGACTCACACAAAATTCAAATTCTACGAAACCATTTTAAAAACAATGAAGCATTATCTATTTAATATAACCAATAAACACAGAGAAATAAATTTCAAACCCATTAAATTCCACATGGCCATTGTAGCTCTAAATTTCTTCACCTTTTTTTTATCAGTTAAGAATTAATACTTCTTTATTTCCACCCTTTGAAATTGTCCAACAAATTTCGAAATGGATTGAATATACTTAGAATATTAGTTAGTATTGTAGATGAAAAAGTACAGGTATGTACATTTACTAAAATTGCTAAACGTCCACTTATCCAAAGGAAAGTAACCGAAGACACTGACACTTAAATAAACTGATGAAGCGGAATAGACTCCTACACTGAAAACTCTGATAAAAAAAGCATAGAACACTTTGGTTACCTCTGGTTATCTCAATTTGGTTTCTTGACAATTGACTTACTGCAATTTTTTCTGCATCTCCCTACAACTACGATGTTGATTAGAGATTTTTCTTCACAAGTTATTTGTTCTCCTCAATAAGTGGTTTAATTAATGACATGTTAATTGCTTGAAAAGTATAGTAGTTTTTGCAAAGTTGAGTTGAATATGGGCAACATTAAGAAATATTGATCACAAGATTTTCTCAAAAACTGTTCCAAATCTCTTCTTGAAACATTTTGTAGGGATAGCGCTAAGTGCTACTTATAAGATGGCATAAACATTATTCTATTTCATTTTTTCCTCAAAAAAATATGAATGTAATTCATTTGAAATATCTCTTCTGTTGTTAATATTTACATTACCAGCAATTTGAAAATATTTCTGCATTTTTGAGTACACATGTTTCATATGCTACCTTACATTGTTACTATAAAACTGAAATGTTTTCTGTGAAAACATGTGCCACATTCCATCCAAAATCTCTATATGGATTAATCAACTCTTCTACTAGTACTTCATAGTTGTTAGCTCATTTTTTTAAAGAAAGTTTTGTCATTAAGCTATTGGAAAATATTCATGTGTTTTTCTCTTTGGGTGTTAGGTGTTGTCCAAAATTTGTCTATTTCAGAAGGTCTCTAATTTGGGGGCACACAAATGCACATTCTGTATTTTTGCAGCCGAAAATAAGGAAAGTTTTTGTGAAACATATACAAAATGTGAATTTGTCCATATGAATTCAAGGGTTGGCCTAACAGTTTCATAGGACCCGGCTCGATGGAAGTAGTTGCAGGAAGACATCATCGCTGGCTACCAATTTATGTTTCTGAATATTATCTACCGCCTTTTTCCATCAACATTAGGGCCAATTTTTTCTTTTGCAAGGGGAATTTCTCATGGCTATATCATTAACCAAGAAACCATCTTTATTCAGTGTAGCCATGTTGCTTTTCCAATATAATAAATCAAAATTAATTAAATTTGATAATTAAATACATGTGCCTGATAGCAAAGTTCTAATTTCAAACTTGAATTTTTTGTCCCAAAACCTCTAGAAACACTTATCAGCTAATAAGGCAATTGACAATTCTAGGACAGTTATTTAATATAACACTTACTAATTTGAATTATTTTTATTCTTCTGTAATGTAATCTATTCAAACACATCAAATTACACTTAAAATTACAGGTTCTCTTACCATATTATATTTTCTTTCAATACAACAATGTATCATAAAGCCACATGCTTGTAATAATTTATCACTAAATGGTTTCCTTTTAAACACATTAATTCCTTCAATATATCTACCTAGTAAATAGTAACCCTTTTCCTAATTATGTTTGCATTCTTTTGCATATTGCAGAAGTGTGTATTTTTCTTTCCGCAAGTAACATAACCCAGAGTATCCACTCTTATATCCCATCTCAGAATGCCACCATCTACATCTTTTTTTCCTGACTGTATTAAGGAACAATGGTATATGTCACTTAGCATTTTGACAAAGTAGATTCATAATTATTGGTCCATAATGTCCTAGGAGTAACACAGAACAGATGTTATCTTTTCTAATTTTGTAAATAACTTTAACTATGGGAAAATTTGGAATTTTAGGGCAGGCACCCTATAGGTGCTATTTCACGATTGATTTGTCATAGAGTTCTTTGGCCGACTGTCATCTTGAAGTCCTTACAAAACACAATGCTACCTTGTGACTTCACACAAGGATTTAAATTCAAGTGCTTTCTATCCTTATACAATTATAAAATGGGTAATTTATGCATATATTAATTACATAAATAAAAGAAAAAGTAACAAAAATATTAATTATGTAAAAGATACAGTTCAAAATTGTATTATAAATTCAGGTTTTTTATTATTAATTAAAAATGTAAGCCAAACTATAAGAGATTTGAGTTTTATAAATATATGAATAAAATAATAATTCACAAGAATATTACCTTTTTCTTTTCTATACTTGCCATATATAATGAAATAATCATTTAAAGTTTTGTCAGTAAGGTAACATTGCTCTTGTATTATAATAAAAAAATGAGTGTGCTAATTCTTAGTGTCCTATGTGAGATTTTTACATCTAGTAATAGAAAATTATGAGACAATATGTCTGTTGGAAATCTGATGAAGTGTTGTCCAGTGATACAATCTTTTTTTGCTAATGGAGTGATTTGAATTTATACTTGCAATGAGTTAACATGAAAATATGCTAATTGGAAAGCCTACACAATAGTTGAAATGGTAAATGAAGGTTTATTATGAAAACTTTGTCAGTAATACAAATGGAATCTTACTTGCATTGGGAAATTAAAAATAAAGAATAATTGAAGAAGAAAAAAAACAACAGAAATTTACTAAAAAAATATTTGATATTGACTAAAGGTAGAATGTAATGGTGTTCTACATAGAATCCCTGCACATTTTAACATTAATAAATATAAAAGGATTTTAGTAATAAATCTTATTGCAAAAATTATTGAAAAATTCTAAATGAAAGTAGTAGGGTGCAGAGAAAGGGTAAGTAGAATACTAGTTGTATATTGTGCAGAAAGTGTCTGAATAGCTTGGTGTGTAATTGAAGATTGAAGAAATAGATATGGTATATAGAACGCCGAAGTGCAGTCGTAGGAAAGTATTCATACTACCAGTGGGAAATGGTTATATTCTAATAAAAAGAAATTTAGAGAGCGTAGTTTAATAGTAGGACATGAGAAGTAATAGAACGGTAGGGTAATTGTAATTTGAAAACATATCACCCGAATTTTTCATAGTTTTTAAAATTGAATTATATATTTATATTGTTATATTATTATAATTTTAGAATTAAAAGCAAAACCTCAGCCCAGAGGCTGAAAATTTTGTGCAGAAAAGGGAACTATGGGCAAGGAAACTAGAGAAATCTGTGCATTTTCAATGCAAAATATAAAAAAAATAACTATATATATTATGTATGTAATAAAAATTTATTTTATTTCTATACATGTATTACAATGAAGATAAAAAGGTATTCCAGATTTGAAATTAACGAATTGCATATACTGTGCTAAAAGTAATTAAAATATAAATCTTACAAAAATAAATATCCACAGTGAATAAAACAGATAACAAATAAAACATTAACTTTATTATTTAAGTTAATCATAGGAGGTTCTGATCAACTGCTGCAGCTGGAAACGATTATTTCTTAGTTTGTGATTGATACTAATTATTAGGAACTCAACAAAGCATTGTCCGCATGTGGATGCTCCATTTACAGCATAAGATTATATATTTCACTTAAAAGATTCTTTGTTCTCAATCCTTAATTTTAAATCAAGGACTAATAAATTTCATACCAATCTTATCAGAAGCAACAAATGGTCTACTCAATATGAACTGTACCTGAATATAAACCGTTTAATGTAGCCTACTTTATATCCTACACCATGGTTTGTGATGTGAAATGACTGCTTAGAATACTGTAAGATATGAACGAATTGTCAACCATGTCATTTCCATGTGCTTTCCATGTGCTTTCCATTTAATGTGATTCGTTAAAATTCACGCTCCTCCAAATAAGACTGTTGATCAGTGCTTGTATTGACTGCCAAAGAATGAACAATGTGCTAACATTGTATTTTTTACTTGGTTTTCACAGTTGGTTTTGATATTTTAAAAAGTGTGTCGTTAATGATGTTTACCGCTTTCTTTGCAGCGGCGCCGCCTGTCCTCGCCCCTCCGCTCCCCGCCACGCGCCGCCAGCTCCTCCTCGCCCCGCTGCCCCAGCTCTACGGCGCTCGCCATCGACGACGACTGGCAGGTGAGCTAAGGCCACACCCTTTGCTTGCTGTCTTTATTTTTCTGTTTTTTTTTATTTCACGTTTAAGAATACATCAAACGAAAAACGTTTCTCATAAACAAGTTTCGAAGAAATATTTCACAAAAAAAAAGAAAGCATTGTTTGAAGACGTAGTTTAGTGAGTTCTAGGAGCAGCATCATATTTCTGATTCCTAGAATATGTAAAACAGCTCAGGAATCGAGTGAAAATGGGCGAAAAGTTCTGTTAAAATCTAACGGCGCGCTTCCTCCCCAGAGTGAAGAGTGCGTGCGGAGCTGCCCTCTGTCCGTCTCAGCGCACGAGGAGACGCAGGAGCCTCTCTCGCAGGACAAGGCGTCGCGAGGCGGCTGCGGCGGCGCTCCTCGCCAGGTGAGCTCCCCGCCCGCCCCTTCTGGAGGGCTGGGGACCCCTCGAACTCGTGGTCCCCAAATACGGCCCTACCCCACCCCTCCTCTTTTAGGAGGCTAGTCGATGCACAGCACTTAAACAGGATAGAACAGACTAGCCTCTTCCGGGAAGATGTTCGTTCACAATATATTCTGCAGTAGTAGGCTAATGACACAATATAACATTGATGTACATATTGCGCTTTCTCTTATTCATTTTCACGATGGAAAAGTCATTGACGAACTCAGCTAGACGTTGTGTTGCTTCATTCTGTTACAAAAGGAATTTGAGAGATACACGGTTTGGTAAAAATAAATGGGAAAGTATTTTGTTATTGTGAAGGGGCAAAAACCAAATGCACCTGTTGAATGATAAACGCACATTTAATAAGACGAGATTACTAACAGAATCTGCAACCGTATTGATAATCTCGCAAATTCCCGAAAATGGCGGGGCTGCCTCTCGTAGATAACGCACACGACAGAAATCATAACGGAACTCGTTGCCAGTGAATGTGAGGTGCAGTGGTGGTAAGTGTGCGCCCTCTGTTGCAGAGCGTGGAAGCGGAGCCGTGGGAGATGGGGCCGTGGGTGGTGCGCGGGCCGCGAACGCCCCCTCTGTCGCCACCGGTCTCTCAGGACAGCGCGGCCACGCTGACGGCCAGCGAGTCTTCGCTCTCGCCCGCCCCCGCTGCCGGCGCTCCCGCGTCGCCCTCTGCAGCTCCAGGCGCCGAAGGGGACGCCGCCGCCGCCCCGCTGCTCCTCGCGCCGGGCGCGGTGCTCCACGGCGCCGCGGCGTCCTACCAGGTGCTCTCGACGCTCGGCCAGGGCGTCTACGGCCAGGTACGACACGCGCCTCCCGCAGGCGCTCCCGCTGCCATTCCACATTTGACTTGACCAGTTTGGACAAGCTGAAAGAGCACAGATAATATTCTGCGATTTCAGACGGAAGTCTTTAACGCGAGTGCCTCTTTATTTGGTTCAAATAGTCTACTTTAGTGTCTAGCTGAAGTGACTTAGAACTTGTGCCTTCCCGTTTCGTGGTTAGGAGTGGTTGGGTTGTAGAGCTTCAAACAAAATGACGACAAAACCGACAATAAGCGGTTGTTTAGGGATCGATGTGCGATTTCATGAGTTATTATTAATATAACCAAGATTCAAAAGGTATTTTAATTTTTTGTTTCCTTTACGATATCACCCGTCATAAAAAATCGTGCTTTACGTGTCTGAAATAATGATACTTCGTTGTTAGTATTTAAAATTAAGTAAATTTTGTTTAAAGCTTTGCGTTATCCATCAAGGTTAAAATGTAGAACAATCGAAATCAGGAATGAGAGAACGCGATCACTGTTTCTTTTCGCAGCTGTGAACATGTAAATTGGACCCTGAACAGACCTTGGTTATCTGAAAACGTATTATCTGCTAACTTATTTTGAAAAATACAAAGTTCAACGCGGTACACCCCCGATCATTGTAAAAAATATCAGACAAACTTTCTTAATTAACTTCCACTGGTATGAAAGTGAATGTGGCAGTCCATGTAAACGTGCGTGCGGATGTTGGCAGGTTTTCCGCTGCCGAGAGGTTGGTAGCAGCCGTTTACTGGCGGTGAAGGCCCTGCGGTTGGAAGGTAGCTGGGGCTCCGCAGCGAGGAACGAGGTAAGTTTACAAGCGAAAGTATTGAAGGAAAACAATTGGATTTGCGAAACTGCACTACTTCTTTACAAGTAAATAAAATAAAACAAATTGCTTTCAAATGATTCAATGCAAGTTTCACATGTTATATTTTTGAAATATTATCATATGATGATTATTGAGTGAAGAATATAAAACGCTGGCTTGATTCATGGAAATACTATGTGTCGTCAATAGAGTAGCTTTTGTCCCATTGCAGTGGCCTTTAACGCTCATGGCTTCATGAAATTCATGAACCTGTGCTTACGTAAAATGAATTTACTTTGATAAACGTCTTTCCCTAAATATTGTTGTTTGGATGAAGTTATTTAATATTGTTTCGTGTATCTGCAGGCTCGGGCGTTGAGGCGCATTTCTCTACACCACCCGACCGAGCATCACCTGCTGCGGATGTTGGAGACTTTCCAACTGAAGGGCCGGTTGTTCGTGGCCATGGAGGCTTTAGATTTTGATCTGGAAGCCTTCATGGTCCAGCGGTCCCCTGATCCGGCCAGAATGTCGGAAATTGCTACCATTCTCCGGCAGGTGTTCTGGGCTCTCCGGAAACTGGAGGTAATTCATAACTCCTAATCTCCATGAACCCTATCATTTGATGACAGATACTATTATGTGAAAAACATTAGTATCTTTTAAGGTCGCATTAACTGCGAGGTCATTAGTGACCACTATTGATTAACTTCAGGGCTAACTATACTAAATGCAGGAATGGAGAGCGGTGAAAGGAAGAACAGAAATGTCCGAGAAGGGATTCCAATCCGTGATTCTAGGGTCTGAAACCCTAAGTTAAGATTTAATGGTACATTGCATACCGAATATCAGGCCAATTTAACAAATAAGTAACATCAGGTCAATATTGGTGGAAGGAAGTAGTAACATTCCTAACAATGTAATACATCACATATTTCAGCGTATATTTTTTGACTAACACAATCCCCTAGTAGTAGCTTTCGCCAATAATTTTTTCTTCTTCTAGGAACTTGATATTGTCCATCTTGACATCAAGCCGGACAATATCATGTTCGGCAACGTCGCGGCGCACGGCTTGTCGCAGCTGAAGCTGGTCGACTTCAGCTGCGCCAAGAGCGCGCGCGCGGCCGCGCAATCCACCAGGGCCCAGGCGAGGGGGTACCGCGCGCCCGAGGTGGCGCTGGGCCAGGGGGCGAGCGGCGCCGCCGACGTGTGGTCGGTGGGGTGCGTGGCGGCCGAGCTGGCCACCGCGCGCCCGCTCTACCCCGCTCGCAGCGACGCGCAGCTGCTGGGCGCCGTGTGCCGCACGCACGGCGCGCTCCCTGCGGCGCTGCTGGAGCGGCCCGGGCGCACAGGTACCTTCTTCCGGAGGACAGATGGCGGCGGCTGGACGCTCAGGGTGAGTCAACGAGACAGCACAGAGCGCGGATCATTTCTTCACAACGAGTGGTCCCTCATCCGTGCTATAAGACTTCTGAAACCTCTACGGTCTCTCGAGATCCGAGATTGGAAATTTGTGTATTCTTTTATTGGTGGATATTAAATTCAATGAATTATCCCGTATGTGCATTTGAGGAGGACATTAGTTATAAAAATTGTGCATTACAATCCACTTGTCCCAACAAATACGAAAGGAGTGACGAAAATTGTTTCATATTAAAAACCAATTGTTTGGTTCATCCATTCTTACTTTTAACAATAATTCCAGGAATGCCCCTCGGTTGAGGGATGCCCGAGCGTGCCATCTCTGGAGCACGTAACAACCGAGCACGTGAGAATGTTGAACCTGGAGGCTGACGGTAGATACGCGGTCCAGGTTCTTCATTTTAGGCAGCTCCTAATCAGGATGCTCCATGCACAAAAGGTAAGGAAGAAATATTTCATTATGACTGAAATTTACATTGAAAGAAGCATTTGAACGTGAGCTTCGACATTGCAGAAATAACATAATTATTACAATTTGCATTTGTTTATTCAGTTCTTTCAATGTAGTAATTTTCGTATTACTGTTCCAAAATTGCTGTACATTAATACTACGTTTTAAATTATTTTCAGGAGAGGAGAATCACTCCTGCTGATGCTTTGGAGCATCAGTTTTTCAAACTGCGGTTTTCGTGACATGAATAAAATGAAAACCACAGTTGGGAAAATGTTGGATTACAGGTGAGTTTTTGTTGGCATGAAAAATAAGATAATTGTCGAAGCTGTCATTGTCAGATTATTTATTACAAGAGAAATATCGAAGGGTTAACTATCATCATCATTATCCTGCTCAAGAAATGTAGACAAACAAAATTATAACAATAGAATTAATAGATTATAAATACTACATAGTTAAATAATATATAATTTAAAAAATAGAATTAACATTTTAAGAAATGAAATTGGGAAAATGGGATGTGTGTGAACTCATTCGATATTCCAGTCATTTCGTGAATTGTTTTTTGTGAAAATAAATGAAATTGGATTGAACATGTTAAAATTGTTAGTAACACTGGTATATTTCGCTTTCAGAGACTGCGGGGGCATCTCCTGAATTGACGACGGAGAGATTTCTCCAGAAGAGGGCGTCCGACGCGGGAAGACGACGGCGGCTGGAAGGTTTGGCCGGCGAGTGGTCGACGAGGGCCAGTGCATTTTGTCGGAGGTTTTGCCGAACGGGGTGACTTCGGCGGTCGCGGGTAGTTTTCGCTAGACGCGGGGTTGACGTCGTCGACGATGGGGGGGATTAGCCAGAAGCGACGACGACGGCGTCCGAGGGAATGTTTTGCTTGACCTGTGAAGGTCGCCGTGTCGGGAACGTCTTGCTGGTCGCGGAGTCGTCGAAAGCAGCGGGTAGGTTTTGACGCGCAGGGTACTCCTGCAACGGGTGGTTTTGCTTGGCGTGGGGAAACGGTAGAGACGGAGACTTACGATTTGTTGGACACGGGGACGACGACGGCGACGAGGGATGGACGAGGTCGAAGTGTAGATTCCACCTGATCCCGTGAAGATCGAAGGTGGGGGGGGGGGTTGCATGACCCGGGTTCCATGACTGCGGCGGGAAGAATTCGCGAGAAGTGAGGTTGACGGACCCAGGTAGGATTCGCTTCTCGTGGGAACGACGACAGCGGCCAGAAGAGACAGTTTGGGCAGCGAGAGATAGACGACGGCGGAGTGTAAATTTCGCCGAACGCGAGAATTACCACGGTGGTCTCCAACAGCTTTCGCCAGACGCAGGTCGATGGTAGAGGGAATGTCTCGAGGGACGGGTTTGACAGCGGCGGAAAATTCGCCGGACGTGGTATCGAAAATGGCGCGGGTAAGTTTTAAAGACGTTGACGGCAGGGAATAGATTTCGTTGGTCGGAGAATCACGAATGCAACGTGTACATTTGTAATGACATGGGGACTACGGGGGCGTGTAGGTTATATACGACATGGACCCGACGCCATTTGTGTGTTCGGGTCCGTCGAAAGCAACGACAGTCATTTACCAGCGTGCAGTTACAAGGGAAGATGGGGGCGATTACTTATTTCGCCAAATGAGGGGGACGATAGAGACGTCTATTGTAATTACCTGGTCGCAGATATGAAGACGGTTGTCAGATGACGCCGGACGCGTGGAGGTGGCGGTATGTAGGAATCGCCAGACTGCGAGGTCGACGATGGCGGCGGGAAGGTTTGACCATGAGTGGGGAGTATTGCGGTGTGAAGGTTCCCCAGACCGCGAGGTTGACGATAGCGGCGTGTAGGTTTTGCCGGGCTTTGTGACGTCTGCGGTGTGAAGGTGGCCCAGACTGCGCGGATGACGAAGGCGGCGGCTAGGTTTTGCCGGGCGTGTGGAAGATGCGGTGTGAAGATTCTGCAGCCAGCGGGGTCGACGATGGCGGCGGGTAGATTTTGTTGGAGCTGGGGACTACTGCGGTGTTTAGGTTCCCCATACCGCGTGGTCGGCGATGGCGGTGTTGGCGGCGGGTAAGTTTTGACGGGTGTGGGCATGGCTGCGGTGTACAGGGATTCCAGACAGCGGAGTCGACAATGGCTGCGGGTAGATTTCTCCTGCGACTGCGGTTTGAATGATTCCCAGATCGTGAGGTCGAGGATGGCGGCAGGTAAGTTTCGCCGGTTGTGGCGATATCTTAAAAAAACAAGATGCCATCTCAGCATTTGCTCAAGGGTCAGGGAAACAGGACGAAAACCTGATAGAGATGGGAGTTATTGACCCAGGTGATGTACAATATTTGTTACAAGTTCATTAGAATAATACCATCCAATTCATAAATAATACATTAAATGTCATTGTATAAAAATATTTTTCCTTTTGCATAGAATTGCATAGAAACAGCTAAAATGATGATACATGGTACTTAAACTTTTGAATCAAATTTAATTGTTTAATGTCGTTTGGCAAGGTGTTGTAAAATATTGCAAATGTATTATGTGAATTTTTTTAATGAGTCGTTGAGACTGTCTCCTGATGAACATGAGTACTACGTCGAGTAGTTATAGACAACGGTTGAAAATATTTAAGTTTGGTAAAAATATATTCCCGCCCTTTAGAAAGTCATTTTTTACAACAAAAAAAACCACACTGATTCATATGTCAAGTGAAAAGGTAAATGTAAAATGTCTAGGTTAACAAAGCGACGATTGCAAGAATCACGTAGTTGGGATTGGCTTATTATTCTTAGAATTCTTTTTTTGTAGTTTGTCTGGATGTTACAAGATGTATTTCCGCAGAATATTATGCTATATCGCAGGCGGGACTGAATATTCGCGAAATACACACAACGAGCAGTATGAAAGCTGGCTGAGTTTGAAAGAATTCGGAAAGTGTAGCATAAAGAAGATAATTTAGTGTTCAATTTATTTAAAAGGACGTTCCATGTAAGGTTTTACTGAATTGAAAGACCTAAAATTTTGGTAACTTAAGTTACCAAAATTCAATCAATCAATGGAACATCGTTCATTTTTAATGGAATACAGAGCTGTTTATTTGAAATCGTAAACTGAATTGAAACCGTATTCTTTTCATTTACCACTGAGTTTTTATTACGAATCAAATTTAAAATGTCTCCTATTGTACTATTTACGGTTTTTTATTGGAAAGAACATTCGTATCCTCCGCAAAGAACTGTTGCTCCGTTTCTAATCGTCGAGGGCATAAATCTTACGTTTCGTAGAAACAGAATAGCCTAAAATTCATAGGTTCAAAAAATTGATTCAAAATAGCGAATGCAACGAACTCTAGCGATAAAATTCTTACGAGAAGAATTATCATTGAATCTCCAATGGAATGGTCGGTTCATGTAAACGATCGCTTGAGAAGGCAGGGCGAGGGGTGATTAGCCTTCGATGTTCTATGGAAACTGCAACGCTTTAGAGCAGATTAATCCAAAGCTTTCCGACTTCGAACGACGACAAATCACAAGAGAATCTCGGGAGACAATTCGGGATGTCACCGACTCTGCAGGTTCTTCTTGAGCTCTAGTAGAGACGTGTGGATTAAAAAGACCATCTCCTGTATATGCCTGTCTGGTATGGGAGGAGCTGATACTCAAGATCACAGGCCACAAATGGAGACAGCAAATGTGTTTTCTGTGGTGAGGCAGCGGACTGGATACACTTTCTTCCAAAATGTTGCGATATGGAAATGTGAAGGAATTTTGGGTGGTGCATGGGGGGGGGATAAAATGCTCGGATTAAGAATATTACGTACAAAAAAGAACGAGTTAGCTGAATGAGTGTGATTCTTTATATCTTGCGTCATTTATGTGATAATTGGCATTGTAGGTTAAATCATCCCTAAGATAACTACAGGTAAGCCAGCAGGCATATGTCAAATGAAGAGAAATTACAATTAGCTCAGTCTTAATTTCTAAAATTATTGTAACTCGCCGTGAATTCTTATTGTCTTTACGTTTGTTCGATTGAATTCATAAATTCCATGCTGAAGTATAATTGTGGTGTTTAGAATTAATAGCTTGTTTTGATTTCGACGCTTCGTAAATCGTCCAAGGCGTTGTTCCGCTTGTGTCTGTTGAGAGATGCTGCCGAGCGGTCGGCCATTTGCAGATGCAGAGGGCAGCGCTGGGACGCGGAGGGAGCCCGTGACCGCAGCGCGCAGCTCCAGCAGCGGAGAGTCCAGAAACAGGTGCGAGCGCAGTAGGCGTAGCTTGGTATAGGGCGCGGTCTGCCTGGTGGCTTCTCCTGGACCGGGTGCTGCCGCTGTCTGCCGTTCGGTGTCAGAGCAGACCACAATGCAGCCGACGCAAATGAGGTAAGGGCTTGCATGTCCTGCTAATACTTAATTTTGGTATGTACTTTGAACACCAATAAATGCCTACTGAATTGGATTTTGATTTTATTACCTGTATATATAGTTCCGATAGTGCAGTTTAATATACTATTTTATTAAACAGACGCATTGTACCATTTAGGTGAAATATATTAAGCCTGCTTACCTTTCCATCCATATCGATCAGTAGTGAGTAAAGTGCAGATTTTAATGAAATGCAATTTTTTCTTTACGGATTACAACAATGCCGTTTAGTGTAGAAATTAAATTTGTAATGACAAAACGAAATGAACCATTTTTATACATTTTTTTGAATTTTTAGTCCATTTGGACTAAAGTCATTTTTTACCAAGTCATTTTAATGCATTTTTGACGATGACGTATTTTTTAATCGTACTTTTCAAACAGTGTTCACGAGATGCAACAAATGTTCACCACCGAGTTCCTGAGTAGCCTTTTCGATATCTTCGCTCATATATTGTAATGTCAATCGTGAGTAGTAAGTAAACGCCTAGTAATGAGAATTTAGAACTTATTACGGCATTGTATTGTTGTGTTAACTGGCGTGCTTTATATTGGGACATGGTATATACCCTGAATATTTTTCTTTGTACTTTCCCTGTATTGAATTAGTCTGCATTGCTAAGTACTGAACTAATTCTAGACAAAATAATGTAACCAGACATTTCCTAATCCATCGATAAATATTAGTACACCTTTTTTCCTTTTGAACTACCTTTTTTTCACTCTCCCAATATTTTCTCTTTGCTTGAACAGACGTTTTTGTCGAAAACGTGTCGGTTACCGTAATATCTGAAATTAGTCTTTTTGAAAGAGCGTGGCGTATGTCGTACTTGAGAAAAAGTTCGAGGAGGAGCAAACCACCACACATAAGTGAAAAGGTCGACATAAGAGAGCCACAAGCGAAGTTTTGGTCTATCTCGTGCTAAGAATAACATAGTGTAACGTCGTGGGTAGGGATCTATGCCAAACAAAAATAGTCTCGAGTGAGTATATACAAGTTTATTTACGTAGATGTACATACGTTTATACATGTATATATAAAACCTTAATCTGAAGATGGTTTTTTAGAGCTACCACTGCAGCCCCCGTCTCCTACATGCGCCAAACAAATAATACACACCTTTTTACAACTTTTCAATAATAATCTTGCCGTTTCTTGATTATTTAATTAATTACTAAAGACAAGTAACAAATAATATACTCTAATATACTCGTGTGATTATTTTGTACAATGCATCCAACAATTTTTTCTAATGATATTATTTAACAGTTAAATCTTGTAATGATATTCCACAGTTTACATAATAAAAATCTTGACAGATTATTTACATAATATCTTGGTGATGCCATACAATATAAATAGGAACCACCGAAGTGCAACCATTTATGTAACGAGATTAGTTCAGGTTCATGAAAACATGCGCCTTAATGCGTCGGCGTTCCCATTATATTTACCTTTTTGTAGGAAATTTCGACATCATAATGTTGCAGCATTAACGACCATCTCCATAATCGTGAGTTATTCACAGAACAATTCCGCAGCCCTGCTAATGGGTTATGATCAGTTTCGATCTTATTTTTCATCTGCCTATCATCTGTTTTCCCCGCAATTTCTGCAATCCCCGAATTATTACTGTACATTCGTCCTCAACTGTACTGACGTTTTTCTTTACATCTGTCAGTATTCTGCTAAAATATACGACAGGTTTATCATCACCGTTCTCGTCCGTTTGTGCTTAAACTGCACCTATTCCTCGCCGACTTGCATCACATTGTATTTGGAACTGTTTCGCGAAGTCGGGTGCTCGTAACATACTCCCAATTAAGCTTCACGCAAAATATTAAATGCTCTTGCACATTCTGGAATCCAATTTACCGTCCCTTTTCGATCCTCCCACAGTAATTAATCCGATAACTGAGCTGAAATCTCGGCGAATGTTGGAATACATTTTCGGTAGTACCCGCACATACCGAGAAAACATCTGAGTTGTATTTTCGTGTTCGGTCTTGGAATCTCCCGAATCGCATGGACTTTTGCTTCTTTAGAGAGCATCCCCCGCTTCCCACTACGTAGCATAAATATTTCACAGATTCCCTAGCGAACATACATTTACTGGGTTTCACAAGCAGTTTTGCCTGTTTGAGAATCAAAAAAACATTTCGCATGTGTTGTAAATGCACTTTCCATGAGTTACTGTATATGGCTATGTCGCCTTTGTACGGAACTGCGTATTCACAACACGTCGACAAAAGTGCGGCCATCATTCTACTGCAGTATTGGCGCGTTCTCTACGCCAAAGGGCTATCGCAGTGGGCGATATGTCCCAAAGTTAGAGACAAATGCAGCCAGCCTCTGCGCTCTTGGTGTTAAACCGATTTGCCAGTAGCATTTCGCTACATCAAGAGTGGTGATTATTTTGGCTGCTGCCACCGTCTCGATCCGCTCTTCCATGTTAGGTAATGGAAATACTCTGCCTTGAGTCATTTGTTTAATCGCCTATAATCGATACAGAGGTGAGGCCTCCGACCCGTTGCTTGGACTATTATCATAGGTGACGTGTACTCGCTATCTCCTACTTCAGTAATACCGTCACGTAGAATTTCACTAATTACGCCTCGCAAACCAGTCGACTGTCCAGGCGAGGTACGACAAGGCGCACTACGCACGGGCGGTGACGCGTTGGAGAGCTTAATGTCCATTGTAAGCGCATACGTCAGCCCAGGTTTTTCTGAAAATATATCGTGGTACTACATGATTAATTGCTCGAGTTTGTCTAGAACTCGGGCGGTATTTTCATACTTTCGAGCATTTCCTCGAAATTGAAGTCGCTCCCATCGATGTGAACGGCATATCTATCAATCTCGTCCTCTACTTGTTCGCCTACACCGGAATTGCCACGTAGCTAATGCATTCAGTCCGCTGATGACACTGCTTCAGCATATTCACATGGTACACACGTCGGTCCTTTTTTCCTGGCAGTAACACAACATAGTTTGTGTCGGACACTTTTCCCTGATCTCGACGGGCCCTGCCCACTGTACTGCTAGTTTCCAAGTACGATTTGGCGCTTAGACCATCACCTTTCCACCGGCACAAAAGTGTGATTTACCACTGTGGTCGCACCAGACCTTTCTGCGTTCCTGCTCGTTCAGAAATTTGTATGTGGCGTCTTTGCCGGAGCAATAAATCAGACGTGAACGGTTTATAATTTATTGAGTATTTATTTGAAAAAAAATTCCAACCCCTCAATACTATGTACAATAATTACAATAAACTGTATTGACCCGTTACTAGAAGGAATGTTCCTGGCTACCAACACCGTTGGCCTGATAATTAGATATTTTATTCGGTGTGATGCACCAGTAGCCTACGTGAGCATACAAGCGAGTATGCCGGACCTCCCGTCTCGACGTAGCACGCCGGCTTCAGTTCTCTGCTTCAGTAGCGTATGCATTGAAATGCAGCGCCGCGCACAACCCACATCCTACCGACGCGGCCAAGAATCAGAAGGAGTTTAGTTCCGGGGTCCGTTTATATTACCTTCTGGACCGGCTGACAGGAAATGCGACATCTCGCGGTTTCCTCCGACGCGTTTCCACAGCTAGCCTGTCTACGGGGTTCACAAGATTGCCCCAAGTGATCTACGGGGTTCATATGTGGCCACCCACAACACGGCACGGCACCCCTGCCCTTCCGCTCCCAAAGTTTGCCATTGCTCTGCCCGGCGTCTCTTCCCACCAGCGCTGTCTATGAGCATGAAATCCACGTGGCTAATATTTTGTCACGTATGTACAAGGCGACGCCACAGGTATTAGCTTATTCACGACATTTCCGAAGTCGATTCACGAGACGGAAAACATACTCTACAACTGAACAAGGCTCGTACTCCTCGCTTCCAGCAATGTTCTCATATAATAGTGAAATGGGAGTACGTTAATTATTCCCACAAACTAACTGCTGGAGTAAAGCCTAAACTTCCATGCACAGAAGTGCGCAAAGCAAATAATATGGCCGGTAATTAAAGTTCCCCTTCCATACCCACTTCTAGTTACAGAACTACTACTTCAGTTACAGTTACTACTTCAACAACCTGTTCATTGTTCTGTGCATTCTTTCCAGCGCATTGGACTGTGGGTGGTAGAAGGATCTTCTAATCAGACGGATCCCGACATCTGCGCGGAATTCCACGGTCGGCACGCACGCACAGGTGCCCTGATCTGTGTGTAGTTCCTCCGGGAAACCTATTCTGCTAAATTGCTGTAAGATAGCTGATCATCGTCGTCGCACGCAAATACATAATGGGAATCGCCTCTGGATAACTAGGTGCCATGCATATCGCAGTAAGGATGAATTTCTTACTCTATTCGCTTCCTAAAACTGTCTGCAAGCATGCATATTTATCAGCGAAAATATTTTCCCTACGGGTAGTACCATCACTAACGGTGCCTTTTTTCTTTCGATCTGGCTACCTTCTGGCATACGTCACATGACCTGAAGTACGTTTTCATTTCCTGGAAACATCTGGGCCAGAATAAAGTCTTTGCCAGACTATTCTTGCTTTTAGTCGCACCTAGGCGTGCGTTCGCGGTCTTGTGGCACACCTTTAGAACCGTGCCTCCAAACAGCGGGAAAAACAGTTATGTCATAGCGCTTGCCTTTCTTACTAAATGGAGTGCGAAGCAACAATCTATCACGTAGGAAGTACATTTCTTTCCCCGTCTCGTATACTCGATTCTCTCGATATATATTTCCGCAAGCGTACCGTCCTTAGTTTGTTCGAGAATAAAGTCATCTGTAAAATTTGAATTTATTCTTTTATAGGAGCCTATCTGCATCTTTTCATTCGCGGCGTAGTTTAGTTCCTCGTCGCCTACTTCTACATGTCTCTCAGCCGCAGCAGGTGGAGACATTACCTGCGCTCCCCCCGCGTCGCTATTCTCTGCTATCCGGTGTCCGACTCTTCCTCAGCCGCTTTCGTCGTGGGCTCTACAGCGCCGACCTCTGCATCTGCCGCTACCTTTGCTAGCGCGACCACAGCGCTCACAATTTGCGGCTCAATGAAGCCTTCTCGAACTTCGAGTTATTGTGCTGTAAGGTTGCTGAGCAAATAGGAGCCGAAATCACAGTCGCGACTCACTACTACGCTACGGGTAGAATCCTCGGTTTTGAATCTAAGGGTTGAAATACCCATACGCATTCCCCTGATGAATCTGAGTCTTGTATTAATCGTTCTTTCACCACGTCAAAATTCGCGCTAGAATCACGCAATATCCTGGCCAGTCTGTTATTCACGACATCATGCCACATAAATAGCTAAAAAAGCTCGGACGCTGCTTTCTCAATAACGTGGCCTTTCGCCTTCTTCCCCCCGACCCACCTTCTCGGGCAGTCACGTGCGAGATGCTTCGACGACCCACAGCCGAAACATTTCCGCACGCTGAGTTTTTCGAACTCTGCCATGACGTCACGTCCTTTGCAAAAGGGTTTCCCGGCGACTAGTACCTGCTTCTGAGTTTCCCCAACGCTGGCACTTCTGCCCCTCCGTCCTCTTTCTGAAAAGGTTTCGAGAATCTACGTTTCCATTCCAGCCTATTGTTTTCATAGTTGAGTTTATTCGCGAATTCAAGTGGCGTTGCGAAATCTCCACACTCATGGATGAATCGTTCCTTCATTTCAGCAGGAACTCGCCGTTTCATTTGGTCAGTCACTATCAAATTCAGCAAGACCTCAAGAGTTTATATGCTGACACCGCAACTCATTTCATACATTAGTTGTCTAATTCGCGTGCATACATATTCCACGTGGTGTTCGTAGATTTCATGTGCCTCACGAATAACTGCCTAAATTTTTCAGTATTAAATTTGTACATTTCCAACCATTTATCTTTAATGGCCGCATAGTCGAATAATGATTTCCCGTCTTCTAATGTGAGCCAAAACTAGATTTGATGGGGAAGTAGCCCCTTAAGATTGGCAACCCAATCTTCCTCCGGCACACCTAACAGTGCCGCTTGGCTCTCAAACACGCTTAAGTAAGTGGTTATGTCATCGCTGCCTCCCTCGAATCGGTCCATAACGTGATTCAACCGTACGTGTGCTAGCACCTTCGCGTCATTCCTCGAACCTGCGCCTCCCGTCGGCGTCTGACTCGCTATACGGAGTTTCTCTAGCTCGAACTCGCGATGTAGTCTTTATTTTGTCTCTTCCCGTTCTAATCTAATTCGCTCTCGCACCGATTCTAATATTTTGCTTTCTTTCATTTTCTTTTCGTTGCCTTGAACAACGTCATAACGAAATCCTCATCTTATTGGCTGCTATTTAATATTATGTTTCGCAACTTTACTATTCTGTCACCTTCGTTTGCCGTTTCCCCAACTCCCTAGCAACGTACATAATGCACTCTACAAAACTGCGCCAGCTATGCCTGGAACTGGTGGATGGATGGGGATTATCTAGCAAATGCTATTGTTTTTTCAGGAAAATAAATAAAAATGCGAACACTAGTGTATTCTCTATACTATTTATTTTTCAGTTCATGACAATTTCAAGCAAATGTGATAGTTTTGCTTTCTACAAGGTATTAGCTACATAATGCAAAATAATACAGAATACAAAATCCTTAAAAAATATGAAAATCTAAGGCGCAATTAAATTTGGCCATTGGTTTTCTAGAAGAACTGTTTGCAAATACATTTTCATTCAGATAGAAATACACATCAGGTTTCAAATACACATTCAGATGGAAATTTCATTTCCATCTTGCCACAATTTTCAAAACCCTTAATTTTTCTGTAAAATCTAGCTTGTAATTTCAGTTTATTTCATAACAAAGATCAGATATGGGCATGGTAAGTTGTCTAGTGACATTCCTTGTATCCCTTTACTATTGTACACTGGAAATAATCATGCCATGATGTAGGTACCTTTTATTATTAAATTATTTATTATTTAAATTTACATGTATTTTAAATATATTTGAATTAAACAATGTTTTATAGTATAAGATCAAAACTTAAGGAAAAGGAATATTGAACTCAATATATCAAACACGTTATATACTATGTATTAGACACGTGTGACACCTCAATATATAATTTAAAATAAGAAAAGAAACGTGAAATCGGATAATTCTACAATCACATATGTACATCCCCCACTTGCATTACTCTCAGAGTGATCAAAAACTCAGTTAATTATTTGAAAAGCTCATATGCAGAACAATGCCGCTTCCCCATTTCTATCAATCACTCTTATCCGATTGTCAAGTATACTGTGCTCTCCTTTACCTTAAATCAAGACACTGTACCGTTAACAGATTGTTTTCCTAGTTCAATTTCATTAACGTATCATGTAGTGTATTTGAGATAGTAAAAATGACCATAGTACAAGTATATACGGAGTAATATACGTAGTACAGAGAAAGTTCTGTAATTCTGTGAAAAACCGATTTAGGGATTCCAATAGAAATTTCGGACCGTTTTATGGGCTCTGGTTCAGTTTTTTTAATTCAATACGTTCGACCGTCAGTCTTTCTACAATTTCGCTTTAAGTATTATTAGTAATTTTGTATAAAGTAATATTCCCCTATCAATCTGAACTGGGTTAGAGCTCAGCAATTTTGAAAATATTTAAATTTTGAGGTACATTAAAATTACCCCTTAAACCATCTTCAAGTGTTTTTCAACAATGGTTCTTGTAACAATAAAGTGAAATATATACAGTTTTCACTGGTTCAATTATCGTTGGTAACTCTTGAAACTTTGAAAATTACGAAAGTTTGAATATTTCTAAGCGTCTTCCAAGTACAACAAAAATGGAGATTTTTTCATTTCTTTCTAACGCCTATTGGATACATTTTTATTTCAAAAATTAATGGCACTTGCGGGCTCTTTTAAGACTTCTATAAAATTCCAGATTGTTGTTGCTTTGTGTGCTGTATATTATCTCCAGTATTACTTCGAGAAATAGTGTTTTTGGGGACTGTGCAACGTTATCGTAGAATGTTACTTCCAGATACCCCGCGTGATGACAAATGCTGAACGGTTGAAATATAAATTAAGCATTTCTGATATTGTGCCTCTTCATTTTCAGTTTTTATCAGGCTTTAATTTCCATTTGACTTCTAACGTGACTATATCTTACTAAGAAAACTTTTGAAGTATTAGTGAGAAAAATAATGTATTTCAAATGGTGACGATAAAAAAGTTTCACTGAATAAGGATCGGATATTTTAGAACATGTTGTCGAGGTAAGTGGTGAACATTGACGTACTTCGGATTGTAATGATGAGAGTTTGCCATCCAGCAGATGAAGAAAGTGAACACAATATGGAAGAAGATGACGGAATTGATAAGAGAGGACTGAGAAACTCGGTACTGAAACAATTCAATATGAAAGAAACGGAATGAAATGTAATTAAATTTCTAGATCACTTCGAACTTTATCACGAAACTTTATTAGAGATACCTGGACCTAATTTATAGCTCCCATGTTCGCCACAATATATTAAGGTTTATTCTAACCATATTTTTCTTTTATTGTACGGGAAACTCATAAGAAACTTTTCTATCAGGAATGGAAAGAATCACTCCTCCATGAGGCATTGGAGCATCTTTTTTTCAACTGATATGTAAATGAAATCTTGCATCCGTCTCCCCTCAGAAGGCGACTGCGCAATTCGCCAGAGCTGACGACGGCTACATTTCTCCGCAAGAGGGCACAACGGTGCGGGACGAGTGCGGCGACTGGTAGTTTTGGCGACGCCATAAAGGAGTCAGCGGCGGGCATGTTACACAGGTATTCCTCGCTCGTCTCTATACTGGTGTCTCCTCGAGTCGCTAGGAGGTGCCCCTGCAATCGGGCAATCCTCTCCCCCCCGCGCCATAAGACTTCCATAGGAAGCGCGCGCCCGTCGCGCGTCAATTTCTGATGACTTGCATGTTATATGTTGCCTATATATGGGTACGTTTATGTTGGAGCAGCGATAAACGAATAGAGCAGAGATGCGAGCGAAGCAAACAGAACGTCCACATTGAAACAAATGGAAGTGTTCATGTTGACAGCGCGCTGATCACATGATCAGCGCTGCGACCAACGATAAGAGCGGCGAAAACCCTTTGGTAGGTTTTCGCTACTAGTATCGTTGTTCCGCGCTGTTCGCAACTGACACACTTCAGGTGTTGTAAGTGTCGTATAAAATGATTGTTGAGAAATGTATCATTTGTGTTTTTGTTAGGAGTCAATTGTGGGACAAAAGGGACATAAATCACCGCAATATGTCCGTTTTAGACAAACTGTGGGCCGCCTAGGCGTAAACAAAGGGGAAGAGGCTCTGTTTGGTGCCGTGTCGCGAGCATGCGGTCGAGCAGTGAGCGGTAGTTTATTTTTGTTTTAAGGCGCAATGGATTTGTAAAGCACAGAATGCCACTGAGGATTAATATAAGCTTGCACAGCAGTATATGGCCTAAAAGTTGTTGGTCTCAAATATTTACGTTTATTGAAAGGAGAGGCGATTCGCCCTCCTTGTCAATTTGTATATCGGGCCACAAGCGCACTGTAATTTCTGTGTCCCTTAGTGTTGTGCCTTCGGCCTTATGGTAGTCGGGCTTCCCATGAAAATTTTTTATAGTTGTATAAATATTTCGGCCTTAGTTGGAAATTTGTTGCACCAAGATCGTGTTTCTTTTAGAGTTTGTTTTCTGTTCCTTTTTTTTTTTCTTTTAATTGCCAAGGTTGCGCCCGGTACTCAGTTCATTCATTTTTCACTTTACCTACGGGGCACTGGAACGCGATTCTATGTCAGTGTTCTGATCAAATCTTGCCTTTCGAAGGTAAGTAAATAAGCATTCGGTTTAAACTTGTCACTTTCAAATCTCTCTAGACATTAACGTCACAGTCCCGGCCTTGGGTTGTTCTTAGAATTATTCATTCAAATTAGGGCAGACCACTTTATTAAAGCACTGCATCTCGCGGTTCGGTCAAACATGTTTAAAGCCGATAAATAGAAACCGAGTGGCACAAGTCGCTGCCCACAGTCAGTGACAGTCTGTTGTGCAGCGTCCTTGCCCTACGTCTTTAAGCCCGGTTCGATTCCTTCCGGGGACGGAATTTATGGTATAGGGCCGCCAAATCTATTTAAATTTGGCGCCACGCTTTGAATAGCTCAGTTTCGCTGCTCTATGAAGGCAATTAAGAAGGAAGGACCATGCATATCAAACGTCCCGTTTTTTAGGTGAGAGTTGAGGTTTTGTGTCTAAATTTGCTCGACAAACCACGCGATTTCTTTCCCAATTAACCAAATACTCATTTTTGTAAGCTCTTTGAAATCGTCTTTCAGCTGTTTGAAAAATCACAACAAGGTTGCACCTTCTCCTGGGCGGCCGCGACGAAAGATTGCCCATTTATAGATTTCCCAGAATCCCATTTCTTCTAGATCTGTCGTGACGAACTCTCATGTTTGAAAATCAGGAGCCGCGACCATTTTTGTAGCGATTGTGTCGAGAAGCGAAGCAATACGCGTACGGGACACATTGAAAGTTTGTGGTCCGTTGGCAAGTAAGCAATTATCGTGTAATTTCTTAGAACGCGCTCAGAGTCACGGAGCGAAAAAGTTGAAAGCATGAATTATGTGAAATTCGTAAGGAGAACGTTTATTTTCGCCCAGACATCAAACCATGACAATCCCATCAATACTTTTCGATTTTTACGGCAAAGTGATCTTTGTCAATTATAAGTCGCTTTTTTTCAGAACAATCGTTTGACGAGAACACACAAGGCGATGCAAAAAAACTTCTCGCTGCAGTTTCTGCTAATACTCTACCCAAATCTAAACAATATTACCCAGCAATATTCAACATTTGTGCCGAATCAAAATAAGGAACAATAAGTTGTGCAAATGGGTCGTAGTAAAAAATCTTGTTTTTACACGAATAGCTGTGATTCAAATGTGAGGTTATATGTGTTTAGTGTAGTTTATGTGATTATTTTAATAAGGGCGCTCCCAAACGTCTCTATATTCTATCTTAAAGAAGTCACAAACCAGTGTTTTGTGTTTAGATAAATAGCATAAACATTTCATAAATAAATAAAATAGCCGGAAATGAAAGAGATAAGATATTATCAAAATGGTAATAGATTGGCCTTGACGAGAATCGAAGAGAAAGTAAGTTCTCTCTCAGAGCTTAGCAGACCAAAATTAGACTATGTTCGGCGAGAGTGGAGAGTAGTGAAATGATATTAGATTTATGGTTAATGAAGCTATCAAACAAGAGGGTTTAGATTACTTAACCGTCGTTTGAGAATTTAGAAAGCAGATACATTTCAAAAGCCAATGTTTTTCAAAATTAGCAAATTTATCAGTAAAGCTGCATTTTAGTAAGTCAAATACTGTAGAAGCTTACCACACGTAAAAATTGCAACCTTCTCGGGCATGTACGGCCAGTTTATGAAAATGGTATAATCATTACGGCAGTGAGGAATGATTCAATGGGCAATATTGAAAAATGCATCTGATTTCACATTTAATGGGGGAACGTATAAGTTTCTGAGAGCCTTGAATGTGTCTGGAGAAAACTGACTGCTTGGGAGGTAGGCATTCAAATAAAGTTATCCAAGTTATTAACAAATCCAAGTTAATCGACAACAACATCAAGGCTTTGCTTAATTTGATGCAAATAAATGGTGGTTAATTTTCACTTAATTCATTTCTCAAATTTCCACAAATTGCTACCTTTTGACTAACACTCCCAACGTAATAGCTTTTAATTAAATGTATTGTTTGCTAGAAACTTGATGTTGTCCATCTCTATCAAACCGGACAATATGTTCGGCAACGCCGCAGCGCACGGCTTGTCGCCGCTGAAACTGGACGCGCATAAGTCGAAACAACCCACGCGAGCATCACCTCGTGCGGATGTTAGAGACCTTCGAACTACAGGGCCGGCTGCTCGTGGCCATGGACGCATGAGATTTAGACCCGAAAGCCTTCAGGGTCCAGCGGTCCCCTGAGCCGGCCAGAATGTCGGAAATCGCAACTGTTCTCCGGCAGTTGTTCCGGGCCCTCCGGAAACTGGAAGTAAAAACTTCTAAACTCCATGAACCCGATCATTTGCTTGACAGATACACTTATGTGAAAAACATTAGTATCTTTTAAGGTCGCATTAACTGCGAGGTCATTAGTGACCATTATTTATTAACGTCAGAGTATCAGTATACTAAATGCAGTGATGGAGTACGGTGAAAGGACGGAGCGAAAAGCGGAGATTTAACGGTACATTGCGTACCGGATATCAGACCAATTTAACAAATAGATAACATCAGGTTAATATTGGGGGAAGTAACTAGTAACTTTCCTAATAATTTAAAACATCACTTATTTCAGCAGATCTGTTTCGACTAACAATCCCATAGTAGTAGCTTTCACTAATAAAAAAAAGTTATCTTTTTCTAGGAACTTGATATTGTCCATCTGGACATCAAGCCGGACAATATCATGTTCGGCAACGTCGCTGTGCACGGCTTGTCGCAGCTGAAGCTGGTCGACTTCAGCTGCGCCAAGAGCGCGCGCGCGGCCGCGCAATCCACCAGGGCCCAGGCGAGGGGGTACCGCGCGCCCGAGGTGGCGCTGGGCCAGGGGGCGAGCGGCGCCGCCGACGTGTGGTCGGTGGGGTGCGTGGCGGCCGAGCTGGCCACCGCGCGCCCGCTCTACCCCGCTCGCAGCGACGCGCAGCTGCTGGGCGCCGTGTGCCGCACGCACGGCGCGCTCCCTGCGGCGCTGCTGGAGCGGCCCGGGCGCACAGGTACCTTCTTCCGGAGGACAGATGGCGGCGGCTGGACGCTCAGGGTGAGTCAACGAGACAGCACAGAGCGCGGATCATTTCTTCAGAACGAGTGGTCCCTCCTCCGTGCTATAAGACTTCTGAAACCTCTATGGTCTCTCGAGATCCGAGATTGGAAATTTTTGTATTCTTTTATTGGTGGATATTAAATTCAATGAATTATCCCGTATGTGCATTTGAGCTGGGCCAGGGGGCGAGCGGCGCCGCCGACGTGTGGTCTGTGGGGTGCGTGGCGGCCGAGCTGGCTACCGCGCGCCCGCTCTACCCTGCTCGCATCGTTGGATCTTGTAACATCTTTGGTGATTTTGCATATTCTCTGCTAGGAAGTAGTGAGCGACGACATCCGCCATTTCACTACGAAGTACAGAGTGTGAGCGAGGTGAAGTTCGTGGTGTGCGACGCGTGTCTTCCTACTTTTAATATTAACGAGTTATTGATTGGTTATTGTTTTTAGCAGGGTTTTAATAGTTTTTAATTAATATATATTAAATTTCATTTTGTGTATAATTATTAAGCAATGGCTGAAAAGCGCCCGAGGAGTGTAAACTGGGATAGTGAAGAGAAGGTAAGAAAGAATTTGTTTTCTTAAATATTTAGCATTGTTTTTTGCAAGTGTGACGTTTGAATGTGTGAACTTTTCCTGTTTTCTTTTTCTTTCGAGCAACTGCTGAGAGAAATAATGAAGCAGCTTTTAAATGTATTGAATGTGAAAAATCTTGATACATTTACAGAAAGAGGCCAAAACTTTGCAATAAATTTCGAAACAATTTAATGATTTAAACTTTCGGAGTAGGGAATTGAAACAAATTTATAACCAATGGAAAATGATAAAAACATAGTCAAAGAAAGAAACGAGGAAATTCAAGAAACGTATTAGATTGACTGGTCAGTGACCAAAGCCAACAACTCCTTCACACGAGACTTTAGAAATGGTGAGTCTGGATCCCACACGATTTTTATATCCAAAGAATCCATTACGACTAACAATTTTTTGGTATCTAGCGAACCGCAAAAAGGAACTGAGGCTACTGTGTTGCATCCAGCGATAAATATTTTTGCGTTGGAAAGGAGCGATGATGCAATTGCCTCCACTTCAGGCACTTCTTTTGCTGCTGCTGCTGCTGCTGCTGGTGTGAGAGAGTTTTGTAGTGGTACAGAACTACTCACCGCTACTACTATGCCGTCAGTGAATAAATGTTCTATTCGTAGATCAGAAACCAATTTTGAAGCGGATTATTCAGAGTGCCTGACTAACGCTCTCCTCAGTTCTTGATGAATTAGAACGGGCAGATTTCGCGGGACGTGGGAATGACGTTGAGCAAAACGCTGAAAAGATAAAGCTGCAAAGTAAATGCATTGCACTTTTTCTAGGAACTCTATATTGTCCACTTGGATATGAAGGCGGACAATGTGTTCGGCAACGTCGCCGTGCACGGCTTGGCGCAGCTGAAACTGGTCTACTTCAGCTGCGCAGAGAGCGCGCGCGCGGCCGCGCAGTCCGCGATCCATTCGTTCTTAAATTTAATTGATATCACGGTTATAATACGAGTAGGATATTAGTCGAAAAAATGTGCATTAAAATTCACTTGTATCAGCAACCAAGAAAGTAATCACCAAAATTCTGTGCTTTCATTCGAAACAAAGTTTTTAGTTCAGCCAGTTTCTTACTTCTTAAGAATGAAGGAATATACCTACACTGAGGGGGGCCCAATTATCTTCCTTGGCACATGTAGGGAGTACCTGAACATGAATCTAAGCAAACTGAAGATAAGTTGTTCGGAATCATCTGTTCAGACTACTAATGAATATTCAAGATCAACAGCTGTGAAAGAAACATCTGAAATTTACTTATACAGAAGCATTTGAGCTTTGTCATCATTGCAGACATCTCAGCTGAATTATTACAATATACACCGCGTTATTTAGTTTTTTTTAAATATATTTTTCGTAGTGCTGGAAATTTTATGTTAACACAAATTCGTTACATTAATTCCAGGAGAGGATAATCACTCGTATAAATGCATTTAATTTTTTTTCACCGTAAGAGACAGATTTGTCCATCCAAAGCGACAGCTGCCTCTTGTCGGTTTCGCCAGGAGATCAAAAGAAGCCAGTGTGTTTCACCGGACCAGGGGTTGAGGTTGCGGAGGGTAGATGTAAAGTATCAAGAAAAGGAGTTTTCTGTTGTTACAACCAAGTTAAAATTGTCCTGCTCCCATACTAATCACAATTCTGCATTCCAATAGCACTATTCCTTTCTTCAGATCTTAATGATTGTGGCCTCTTTACTGATGTACTGTGTATTTTTCTGTTTTAATTTACCGTTGGTGGTCAATCCTATTAATAAGGCGTGGCCTCCAAGCGCTCAAGCACTTAAGAATCAAAATACACAAAAAATATCGATTTTTTTCATCCGAAACTCTTCAAGGTGTCCTCAAAGGAGAGGCGAGCCGCCCTCCTGTCGATTTTTGTTTCTGCCCTCAGCGCCCTGTGAAAACTATTCACTAGTGTTTCCCTTAGACCGTATGTTAGTCTTGGCTTCCCATACAATATTTAAATTTATTTTAAACGTTATTTCGGCCACTTCTGGATCATTTGTGTAATTATGTATTTCACAGTTTTACTGAAGACGCCGAGCCTAGCGGACGTTTTTGCTACCTGCTGCAGGATGATCTCCACAGAATAGTGGCAGGCGGCTATCGGTCGCTGGGTGAGGGGTTACCTGCCGCGCGGTGGCGGTGCCCGGGGGACAGCGCTGGGGCTGGGGCTACTTGGGAGCGTGCTGGGCGAGGCCGTGATGGCGGTGCTATTGGCGATCGGTGGGGTGGAGCTGAATCCCGGCCCCCCTACTAACGCCGAGATTATAGACATTTTGAACAAAAATCGTAAGGAGATAATTGATAGAATCGACGTTTTGCAGGCTAGGGTGACGTTTGCAGAGGCGACAGTGCAGTCGCTATAGACAGCCAACGAGCGGCATGATGCATTCTGGGTTTAGCTGAGCAGCTAGGTGTCAGGCTGGAGCTTCACGACATCGAGCGCGCGCACCAGACCGCGCGGTGGCGTGAGGGACAGCCGCGCACGATTGTGGCCAAACTGGCCTCATTCAGGAAGCGGGAGGAGCTGCTGCGTGCAGCCCTGGAGTATCTCTCCCAGAATAGCATGGCGCGCGTCCGAGAGGACTTCAGCTGGGCAGCGAGACAAACGCGTAAGTCATTAATTCCGCATTTGCAGGAGGCGAAAGCCAGCGGGAGGCAGGCGTCGATTCGTTTCGACAAGCTTGTCATGGCAGGGCGCAGCTTCGTCTTGGGCGAGCTGGCTGCCCGTCCGCGGGCTTGGGAGGGGGCTGGGCGGCGGGGCCCCGTGAACTTTGCGAGGGGGGCAGAACCCCAGGAGGGCGGAAACCTCTTCCGAGCAATCGGGCGCCTGCTCACGGCCGCCCCGCGCGCGCCCGTGGCCGGGACCGCGGCCGCACCTGCAGCTGCGCCTCGTTCGGGTGCGACGCGGAAGACTCTCTGTACCCGCGGCATCGAGGCGGAGGCGGTCGCGTTCGCGTTCCCGGCGGAGCTCACGGCACTCGAGTGCCGGGTGGTTTGCGGCGGAGCGAGGACCGAGTACGAGGGCGATGGCAGTCAACATGCAGCAGCAGGAAGCACGCGGTGAGTCGGGGCCCAACAGTTCACCAAATAGGCAAGAATATATTTTAAGAATAGGGTGTTGGAACATCAAAGGGGTAGGCTCTAAGCTCGGTAATCAATACTACATTAATACGTTTGATGTAATTGGACTCTTTGAAAGTTGGTGGAAGGAGGGTGAAACGTTACCTGTGTCTGGTTTTACAGCCATATGCAAAAATAAAAAACGCAGAGGAGAAAGGGGTCGGTACCCGGGTGGTGTTGCGTGCGTTTTCCGGACTAGCTTAATGCAGTTTATTAATGAAATTAAGACCAACTCAGACAATTTCCTTTGCAATAGACTAATAATGCAAAATATAGATATTGACATTGTGTTTGTATACCGTCACCTACAGGGTTCGCGTTATTACACTCCAGAATCCTTCGTCGAAATCAATGATTTCCTAGATACGTTAAAGCTGAGGTACCCGAGTACTAATTTGCTAGTGTTAGGGGACATGAATGGTCGAATTGGCTATGAGCAGGAAGTTTTTTCGGACTTCGACCGGCAAGAAGCGAGAGCAAATTCCAGAAAAAGCAAAGACTCTGTCATTAATAATGATGGGAAGGAATTGCTAGAATTATGCGAAAGATTGAATCTCGAAATCTTAAACGGCAACTATGGACAGGATACGGAAGGGTAACTAACTTCTATTAGTGGGAATGGAGGTAGTGTAGTAGATTACGCTGTTGTCGCAGGAAATAATACACAATATTAGATTTTGGGATCGAATTACGGGAAGAATCCGATCATTAGCCTGTGTGCGTGCATTTACCTGTAAATACTACTGCACTGCCATCGGCAGGGGAGCGGGCAGGAGCGACGATATTGACAATAGGAAGACAACAGTTCGTATGGAATGAGGAAAAGCGACAGGAATTTGTAGACATTGTCCTGAAGTGCAAAGTGAAGATGGAACAGGCATTGTTGCCACGTATATGCAGTTGAAAAGAGAGAAGAATTTGGAGAGGGTATTCTTAACTCGGCAGGGTGGGCGCGAGAGGAGCGGTCTTTGGAGAGGCAAACAAAGAATTTAGAAAGGCGGCTCTACCGCGCAGGGAAGGGCATGCGAAGGTGGGGGAGAGGAGGAAGGGAACTGACCCAAGGGTGGTTTTAGCGAGGAGTGTCGGGAGACCAGGCGTGAAACTATAGTAGCCTTAAGGAAGTTCAGAAACAGGGGAACTGAGGAAGCTGGAAACAGTTATTTGTTATTACGTAGGCAGTACGAGGCCACAATTAAAAAATCGAGGAAATCTTGGCAGGATAGTGAGGCAGCAAGAATACAGGCAATTCTAAGAATCGATTATAGTACATCAATTTGGGACGTTATAAGATCTCTGCGTAATAAAATAAATTCAATTAAAGCAATTTCAGCAGACGCGTGGGTGCAGTATTTTTCACGGACGTTCGCAGTAGGGAACATTGAAACTCGGCAAGGTATTTTCACTGACCGGAGTGTACCTGAATTAGACGAACCTCTAACCTGGAATGAAGTAAATAGGGCTATTCTAACCATGAATAATAAAAAGGCAGGCGGCCCGGACGGCATTCCGACAAAAATTATTTCGGAATTGTGGAACATAGACCCAGAGTATTATGAAGTTATTTAATGAAATTGCTGATTCCGGCTCGTATCCAGAAACGTTGTTTACAGCTATCTTTAAGAATAAAGGGGATGCGAATTGCCCAAAAAATTATCGCAGAATTAGTCTTTTGCCAGCGCTGAGCAAACTGTTCTGTAAAATACTCAATGGGCGACTGAGTGAATGGGCGGAAAATTACAGTAAAATGTAATTGCAAGCAGGCTTTAAGAGAGGCTTCGCGACAACTGACAATGTATTTGTGTTAAATACCCTAGTAAAAGAGGCGCTTGCGCATAAACGGGGCCACTTATATTGCAGTTTCGTAGATTTTGAAATGGCTTTTGACTATCAATAGGGAAGCAAATTTCTGCGTCAGGTGCGGTGACAGAAGTACAACGCAAAACCTAAAATCGACAGTAGAAGTAAGACAGGGGTGTCCTCTTTCACCTTTTACTGCTGTTTATCTTGTTTAAAAATGATTTATAGATGTCGGTACAGGAAGTGGACACAGCGGCTACGAAAATTGATGGCCTGAAAATTCCTCGACTACTATATGCTGATGATTTAGTTTTATGTTCGGAAACGATCGAGGGTTTACAGAAGAGTTTAAATATTTTAGAAAGGTATAGTGAGACACTGGGAATGAAAGTAAATATTCAAAAACCCAAAGTCGTTGCCTTCCAGAATAGGTTTATCTGGGGTAGCAAAGAGAAATGGTACTAAGCTAGAGAAGAAACTGACCGCGTCAAAACATTTACGTATCTTGGTGAAAAATTTTCCATGAATGGGGGATGGAATAATCACATATTGACGGCTCACAGCAAAGAAAGAACTGTGTTCAAAGAAATCGTTTGCGCTGTGCGCAGGGTTCCGGAATTGCCGGTAAAAGTGTGCGATACAATGTTCAAATCGCTTGTTCTCCCAGCTATGAACCATGGGGCAGATATCTGGGGGAGTGGATAGGATAGATCGACTAGAAAGCATCGAAACGTTATTTCTAATTAATTCTAGGAGTTTCTAGATGCGCAGCCAATGCCGAGTCTTAAGAGAGGTCGGTAGTATAGGAATTTAAAGATTTTAAAATGAAACCTATTAAACTTTGGATTAAATTAGCAAGTGAACAGACCGACACACTTATACATACGTGATTTAGAGTGCAGTTGCAGTGAAGCGACCATCGCTACTGGGCGTACAAAATTAAACGGCTAGTTGAACGCGCAGGGTTGGGAGAAGTCTCTCCGGAAATGGTGGGAGATAGGGGAACCCGCGAGATAGAACAGCTGATTTCCGATAGACTTGCGGATATTGAAAGGCAAGAGATCTGGGCAGCAACGGCTGAAAAACGATCGCTAGTAGCTCAAATTCATGCGAGTCTCTTATGGGGTTGCGAAAGTTACGTACATACTCTCGGAAAGGACGCAAGAAGGGGTTACGCTTGGTTCAGGTTTGGGGATGGATATAGCATAGACTAAAGGACCGAAGTTGTAATGGCATCTGTGGGCTTTGCGGACATAGGGAAGACTAAGAAGTCGTAGTCAATTGGTAACAGGTCAATATAACAAATAAAACTGGCATAGTAATAAGCTCAAGAGGGGCGAAGTTAAGGGGGGATCGAAATTATAAGGGCAGATGCGTTGGTGCGGACGATCTTCTGTGGCGCTGTTTGATTGCATCTGCTGAGGAGGCCAAACACTGGAAGGAGACGGCGGGACGCCTGCGCCAGAGAATAAATATTTACAATAAACGTCGGATAGACTAGTATGTACTCTGCTTCTGACGGCAGGTTTTCCCCCTTCAGGGTTTTTTTTCCTGAGCCGTACCTTACGGTCTCTTTTCCGCGGCTTTGATGCGATGGAGAGACCATTTGGGGTGAATACCAGAATTCAAAAGATTAGAACGCGAAAGGGTGTAGGTATTGTAATGGCTTAAAGGCCTTCGGCCTAGCCACATAAGATCAAATAAGCTAATTTGTTTGTAATAATTACCTATTAAATAAAATAAAGTATAAAAAATGTGAAACCCTTTTCAATATTTTACCAAATACCGTTTTGTTATCATAACGAACAGAGCTATATCATCTTTCAGATGCAAGGATTAAGTCAGCGTTAGCGATCCCAACGAGCAACATATACTGATATTCGAACACATCAGCAGCAGGGTTGGTTGCTCGTGGTCTTCGAAGCTTTTAAAAGGCCGTATGGACGCCGTGAAACAGTAACAACAAAAGAAAAAAAAGACGACAAATGACTAACAGGACTTGCACGAGGTAATGAGAAAGTGTGTGCAGGCTCTGCCATTGGCGCGCATCAGCCGAACGATCCGACCGGGCATCAACCCTTGCGGATGTTCGGGGCCTCCCCGCTGCAGGGCCGGTGGCTCGTGGCCATGGGGGCCTCGGATTACGATCTCTCAGCCTTCATGGTCCATCGGTTTCCAGATCCGATGCGGATTGCGGAAGTTGCCATCTTTCCTCGGCATCTGTCCTAGGCCCTCAGAAAGCTAGGGTAATCAATAACCCCTAAGTTCCGCGAACCTGATTATTCGATTGGCAGTAGTATCATGGTAAAAACTTATTGGTATATGACGGATTTGTCAGAAGAAAAGCTAAAACCCTGTCTGAGTGAGTTCTCATTTTAATGCATTTTCGATAGTCTAATGTGGGGCTGAAAACTCTCCAGTACATGGATACATGGTAAAATTGCATTTTCTTGATACTTCAAAATACAATATGGTAGTGAAGTGAAAAAAAATAGAGAAATAGCTTTTAAATTTCTTTTAATGAAGTTTAATGCAGTGAAATGAAAAAAGGGCCATGACGTACCGTTTATTAATAATTTCAGTTGGATGCATTCCAAGTCTTAGCATTATGCAAAAGAACTGATTACATTTGCAACATTAAATTAATTTGAAAGAAGAATGTAATGTGACTTTTTGTATTTGCGACGTAGTGTATAACTTCCAAAAATGTTTGCCATTGGTTTAATAAATTCATTTTAATTTCCTATTAGTCATTAAATTTTGTTGCGTATTTCACATGGAATGTGGAAGTAAGTCGTATTCTTCGAAGAAAAATGTTCCGTCGTACAAAATGTTACAACAGTTATTCTATTAGAGTGGCGTGTAATGCTGGTAGCATTCTCACATTTTTCAAAGAAACTGATGCATACGGAAAATGCATCAATTTTAATAAAATTCTTCCCCTAGATCTTTGTGGTTGAAGTTATTTAATACTGTTTCGTGTATCTGATGGCTCGTGCGTTGTCGCGCATCTGTCAGAACAACCCGAGCGAGCATCACCTCGTACGGATGTTGGAGACTTTCCAACTGCAGGGCCGGCTGCTCGTAGCCATGGAGGCGTTAGATTTAGATCTAGAAGCCTTCATGGTCCAGCGGTCACCTGAGCCGGCCAGAATTGCAGATATTGCAACGATTCTCCGACAGTTGTTCTGGGCCCTCCGCAAACTAGAGGTAATTAATAACTCCTGAACTCCATGAAGCCGATTAGTAAAATTTCACATTCCTGGCAGTTTAAAGTTCTATACGAACGTGAAGTAAATTAATAATTTTTTCAATTAGGCAGTAAGAGCTGAATACGATATGAGATCGGTGAGAAGACATGTGAACGGCCAAATATAACTGCTCGGGCGTTGGCATGCATCAGCGACAACCATCTGACTAATCGATCCTTTTAGCCCATCGCCACCATTCTGTAGCAAATGTTCTGGGTTCTCAGAAAATCCGGAGTAATTTATGACCTAAAATACTAAATACGCGGAAATCTTATCAGTATGAGATGTTTAACACAAGACGAGTTAAAATCACATTTCATATGATACCTTTATTAGCGTTGTATTTTTATTGCTTTTTGGATTATTTTGTACCGAACTCCCAAAAACAGAGCAAAACATCAAGTGTGAAAGTGCACTAAAATTACACATTCTAAATGTTGGAAAAAACAATAAAAACTTACTACATTTAGTATTTTGCGTAGAAATTATTATCAGTTCAATATTTCGGTTAAGTTATTAGCCATTTTCCATCCAATTGATATAACACCTACTCTTAGAGCATATCTATGGCTATCTCAATGACAAACGTTTGTAGCTCTTAAATGAATGCGTTTGTGTTTTTTCTTGGAATTGAACTGTCCAATTTGAGATTAAGCCGGACAATAATTTTGTGATTCTGTCTGCGTATAGATACCTTGTTCATATTCATCAATGCCCGCTGCTCCAAATGATGTTCATGCTTAACAGATAATGAAGCAGCATTACAATTTGCATCTATATTGACGCCTCAATTATGGTAACTTTTTCTTACCGAGACTGAAGATTTATGATGGCAACTTCTTAAATTACTTTCAGGTGATAGAATCACTCCTCCATGAAGCATTCGAGCATATTTTTTTAAACAGATGTACTTGAAATCTATGGACGTCTAGCACCTCCATCTGACGAGGGCATAAAAGAAGATATGCCTCGTCGCCTCTGCCTCGTTTGTGACGATGTAGCTTCTGGTTTTCACTATGGTGTAGTATCCTGTGAAGCTTGCAAAGCCTTCTTCAAACGAACCATTCGTGATAAGAAAGAATATACATGCCCAGCCGCGTTACGGTTGTTTCGCCTTAAGAGACTATTGCGGTATTCGCCAGAGTGGAGACAGATTTCTCTAGACGACGGTAAATTATATGTGGGGCGATGGCGGTGACTTTTTTCGCGGGAAGGACTACCGCGGTGGATTGATTCCGCTGGACGCAGAAACAACGAGAGTGACCAAATTTTATCAGTAAGTAAGCTCCAAATGCCTCTTCTCTTAGCCACCGCCTCCCTGACACAGAAGAGGGCAGTTCCCCTCTCGATTCCAGCTTGCGCGGCGTCGCTACGCTTGGAAGCGCGCGCAGCCGCCGATCCACTAACTTGTGACGTGTGTAGTGGGTTGCCTACTTAAGGCGTTGGCACCGGCTTGCAGCCGGTATCAGCCCTTCGTATATGACTAGCGGAAGCTCACTGGTAGAAACAACGGTTTTAGTTAAATATTACTCGTGAACATCAGACCGAATAGCAATTAATGAAAATGTAGGCACTGCTCTTCGCAGGTAGTAACCTGAATTAAAACCTTTAGAGGTATAGTTTAAATAGCATGATTAAGTTCCTTTATATAAAGGAGAGGTGAATGCGTCTTTGTCATGTTTCGTTTTGGCCCCAGTAGCCTGTATTTGTTTTGCTTAGCAGGGTTCAATAGACCGCATTGTAGTTTGAGCATCCCATGCATATTTTTATTTCAATTAAGAGTTATTTTATTAAAAGGATTTTCAAGAGATATTCAATTAAGAGGATTTTCAAGATGGCGGCCGTGTGAGTGTAGACGTAAATTTCGCTCCGTACATTTTTAAGTATTTTAAACGTATTTCATTATTCCTTCGAATTCAAACCAGTTCAGAAGTTTTCTTAATACTTAATTAATCAGTGAGAATAAAAGTAGTATTTAACTTTGAGCAGTTTAGTAAACTTTGCATTGTGTGTATATTCAGAGTGCACAGCCGCCACACGTGGACGCCACCTTAACCTCAATCTTTGCTTTGCGTGTTTGTGTTTATTACTATTTTAGCTTAGTATAAGTGTGTGAAGTGTAATTTTTAGTGTATAAGCATTTAAGTTACTTTATTGAAGACTTCAAGTCCCTTTATAGTAATTAGTTGTACAAGGTGTGGTAAGTTACCAGTGCATGCTTAATCTGTAGTGAAGTGTACAACATTGTGTAGTGCATATTTGTACGGTACACGAAAATACATTGTAACTTTATCAACTACCCTCTCTAAAACACTAAACTACACTCTTAGAAATACTTATTTAAAAAAGAAAACTCGTACATCTAGAGACTAATATAAAAACTTCCATTACACACAAATCAACATGAACATGGAACAGGCACACTTCGCACTTTCCCAACTCAACGCTGACCTGAAGAAAGCCTACGCGCATATTAATTACATTAAAAATGAGATCAGAATGGAGCAGGTCGTTCAATAATCCGATGGGTGGACTCACGTAACTAGGAAAAATAGAAATCCACACATTTCCAGCCACCCACGAACCTCTCAGGCACCACACTGCGCCCCCACATTCAACAGGTTCTCGATCCTTTCTGACCCTCTCTCCTTTCCACCTCTTACCACCAAACCTACCTTACCACTCAACAAAATCTCAACAGAAACAGTTCAGCGGGCAAGACTTAAAACAACAAATGGCACTCTCTCTCACTCACGTAAAATTTTGATTCTAGCCGACAGCCATGGTAGGAACCTTTCCTCCATTGTGAGAGAGAAACTCCCGTCAAAGTTCTCAATTACAGGTATTTTTAAACCTAATGCCACGATGGCTCATGTAATTGAGAACTTAAACACTCATACTAGATCTTTTACACAAAAGGACACAGTAATAATTATAGGTGGGCAGAATGACATTAATTCTGGCAGTCACTTTCACGCAATGGAACACTTAACAAAAATACAAGAGACTGCTAAACACACAAATGTAATCATGACCACTCTGCCCCCCTGGCACGACAACATTCCTATAAACAATGAAATTAAGATTGCAAACCATCATATAAGACAGCACTTGAGAGGGACACCTATCACACTTTTTGATCTTGACAACCTCTCAAGAACACATTTTGCTCGGCATGGTCTCCACATGAACCAGATAGAAAAACAAAAACCAAGAGCCATGCTCATCTCGCACCTACTGGTAACCCCTGCCCCTGCTACCTCACACCCATTCTTCTGCCTCTCCATCCACAACCCTCTTACACACTCCGCATCTTTCACCACCATCCAGTCCTCTCTTACCCCCACCAGTTCCTTCTCCTACTCCCACACCTCTCCTGCCCACTCCACATCCCTCACCTGCCGCCAGTCCTCTTTTACCTACGCCAGTTCCTACTCCTACACCGCTCCTGCCCACTCCACTTTTTCCAACTACCTCCTCACCTTTCTTCTCTTCAGCCCCTTCACCTACTTCCACGCTTCCTACTCCCTGTCCCATCCGTACATATAACTTCCGCTGCAACCGAAAACCCACTCCTGTGTATAACCTGTAGCATCAAACATCAGCAGGAAAGCAGACAATACACAAAAATAGAAGCTATTTGCACATTCTTCACCAAAATGTACAGTCTCTGAAAAATAAACTCACTGATATAGAAATATTACTTGAGGAGAAACTCAACCACATTTTAGTATTGTGCTTCACAAAACACTGCCTAACTAAAGAACAATTAGATAACACATATACACCAGGTTTCTCTCTAGCCAGTAGCTCATGTCGAAATATTAACAATACACATCATGCATATGGCGGGACATGCATTTTTGTTAAAAATACAATTAGTTTTGTACCCTACACAAATCACACTCATCTTGTAAACGAGAGAGACTATGAAATATCCATCACTGACTTAACAACAATAAAAACATGGGTATTATGCACATATCGCAGTCCTGCTGGAAATTTGAATACCCTTTTAAAAAAATCTGTAAGTTATTCTAACAAAACTTCAAAAACGCAGACAGTATAAAACTATTCTTTGTGGAGACTTCAATATAAATTGCCTGACACAATCCAGTAATGAAAATCTATTTAAAGACCTACTAAAATCATACAATTTACAAACAACCATAAATACACCAACACGAATATCCAAAAATAGTAGCACTGCTATAGATCAAATAATAATAGATGCAAATAACCATTGTTTTTCTGTTGCTACATTTAATACAGGTTTCAGTGACCATATTGCCCAAATCCTAACACTTCCAACAGAAACAAAAACCGCGGAACAGAACTTACAAAGAAATCCGTTACTATTCCCAAGGAAACATAATAAAATTTCAAAACTTGCTCAGATTTGAAAACTGGAATGAAGTATATAACGCAACCGATACAAATGATAAGTTTAACTCATTCATAAATATATACTTAAGACATTTCAATGCCATTTCCCCTCAAAAACTGAAAAAGATCCAAAATAAGAAAACTAAATCATGGATTTCCACAGGCATCAAAGTGTCATGTGAAAGAAAACGCAACATGTATAAAATACTAACAAATAACAAATGTAACAAACTTCATTTCATATTACAAAACATATCATTCCATCCTAAAAAAAGTAATCAAACAAGCAAAAATTATAACAAATGATAAATACATTGCAATTGCACGTAATAAAACAAAAGCCATGTGGGACATTATTAAAAAGACTACAGCACCAACTAATAATAACAAAAAAACAGAGCTCCACTTCAAAAACGAAACTGTACAAGACCCACAAGAAATAGCTGATGTATTCAATGGACACTTTTCAAAAATTAGTAATAAGTTAATCTCTCAACACTCTCTAAACAATAAAACACACCAAACACTAATATTACACAAATTGCAAATTCCATATTTTTATATGAAACCACTCCCTCTGAAATTTTTAAAATCATTGGACAAATGGAGAATAAATTCTCAGCAGGCATGGACAACATTCCAGATTTTCTTACTAAACACAGTGCTCCATGTATAATGCAACCACTCTCTCACATCTGCAATTACTCTCTAAAATCAGGCATATTTCCAGATATATTCAAAACAGCAAAAATTAAACCATTGTTTAAAAAGGGCAATAGTTATGACCCAATGAACTACAGGCCTATTTCCCTGTTATCAGGATTTTCAAAAATTCTGGAGAGACTTTTCAATGATAGACTCAAACAGTTTCTCAATGCAAATAATGTCCTTACAAATGCACAACATGGCTTCAGGAGTAATAGATCCACAGACACAGCTATCTTCTCCTTTTTAAATGACATACTTGCTGCACTAAATCAGAAGGAAATTCCCATTGGCCTTTTCTTAGATTTGTGAAAAGCCTTTGACATCATTGACCATCATATACTTTTAAGAAAACTAGAAATGCTAGGGATTCGAGGCATTGCAGGCCAATGGATCAAATCATATTTATCAAACCGTAGACAAATAGTTGCCCTCCAACACACTAAAAACAAAATCTCCTCATACTACTCCTGTCCTCAAATAATAAATTGTGGAGTCCCGCAAGGATCCATCCTTGGGCCTATACTATAAATGACATGCTTTTGGCTTTAAGGAACAACAAAATAATTCTGTTTGCAGACGACACAAACATCAAAGCAAAAACCCAAGAATCATTAGAAAAAGAATCTCACAAAACTTTGCAAGCACTAGTAAAATGGTTTCGAGACAACAAACCCATCATAAAGAGCAAGATAGTCTCTCTAAATTTCATGAATCCTCGATCTAAAGAAAAACTCTCACAACATTTGCTCATAAACAATAACTTTGTAACGATATCTCATGAAACTACCTTCCTCGAAACAATTCAAGAAAACCTAAAATGGAACACTCACGTCTCAAATCTTAACAAGAAGCTCAGCAAATCTTGCTATGCCCTATACACCCTCAGGTCAAGCTCCAACATTGAGACACTTCGAACAATGTATTTTGCAAATGTGCACTCACACCTAAAATATGGAATAATATTCTGGGGAAATGCCCCTGAAAGCACTCGCACATTCATTATCCAAAAAAGAATACTGCGAACAATGACCAGCACACATAAGCAGGAGTCTTGCAAACCCTTGTTTAATAAACTAAGGATTCTTCCTCTACCATGCATGTACATATTTGAAATAGTGGTCTTCACAAAGAAAATTCTCATGGAAAGCAAAGACACTTTTACTTTAAATTCTGATGTACATAACTACAACACCCGTCAAAAGGATAACCTACACGTTCCCCACTGAAACTACACTTTATCAAAAAAGTACCCTAATAGAGGGCATTACACTTTACAACAAACTAGGCGATTATATCAAAGACAAACACAATTCATACATTTAAAAGTAAATTGAAAGCTTTCCTGCTTAACAACATGTTCTACAGTGTAAACGAATTTTCAAATCACAACATTTCCCTTAAAAAATATAAATAAATAAGAATTTCTTATTCCATTAGACTTTCTGTTTCATGTGAACTGTTTCAAGCTGAAGCAAAGAAAAAAGAACTGCATATCACATCCTGTGAAATAGAAGGAGAATAGAAGAAGAAAAAAACTGGTCAAAACTTGCCTCCTCACCATTCCAAGTTATAAATATAGAATGTACTACTATCGATAAGTTTGATGTAGTTGCAAACATAATTGATATGTATTAATAATGTAATTATTATTATTATTATTATTATTATTATTATTATTATTATTATTATCTTACATTATTCACGGTATCTACTGGTCGGTATGTCAACCACACACAGGTATGATGACCAGGTGTGTGGTTGCTTTACTGAAGGTTCAGATGGCTTCTGACAATACGGCATGTATTCAAAATTACTGTCTTTTGCATGTTATATATATTCCTGGTATCCAAGTGAAGACACTCCAGTGCCCGAAGTGTCATTTTCGGGATCACTCCTGTAGCTGATATTATTATAGGCACAGTTGTCACTTTACTGAAGTTCCACTGAGTTGCGACTTCATAGGCGAGATCGGCATACTTCTGGATCTTCTCTTGATATTTTCCCGATATGTTGTGGGTATTGGGTATTGATATATCGATAAGGAAAACCTGCTGTTGGTTTCTATCAATGTACGTTATATCGGGTCTATTGCCGCCGACATGTCTGTCAGTGATAATGGAACGATCCCAGTAGAGTGTGTACTCACTACTTTCAAGCACATTCTGAGGCACATATTTATAATACGGCACGGAAGTGGCGAGTAAGCCTGTTCTCAATGCCAATAATTGGTGTACCTGCTTCGCCACTTCATCATGCCTCTTTTTGTATTCCAACTGTGCGTGGCTGCTACATCCACTTGTCACGTGTTGGATAGTTTCGCTTGCAGCCTCACATCTTCTACACGAGTCGGAATGAATGGTAGAATCTCTCAGAATGTGTTTTCTGTAGTTCAATGTTGGTACCACTTGGTCCTGGATAGCTATCATGAAGGCTTCTGTCTCCGGAAAGAGATCCCCGTGCTGGAGCCATGCGTGCGACGCAGAGATGTCGACTTCTGGTTTACTCAGCTCGTGAGGGTACCTTCCATGCAGTGCCTTCGCTTTCCATAAGGTTATCTTCTCTTCCGTTTCAATGATTGGTTGAACAGGCGGATCAAGCTTTTTCAAGTTCAGAGGACTATAGTTATTATCAACTGCGCTCACTGCTTGCTGAACTCTCCCACAATGTTCCAAGAAGTACCTTCTGAGTGAAGCAATTTGAGAACTGTGTAGATTTATGAGATCTACAATACCTCGCCCTCCTTGCGACCTTGGAAGGATAAAACGCTCAGTACTTGAATGGGGATGATGTTTTCGGTGTTGAGTCATAGCGGTTCGAATTGTTCTCTGGAGGTTGTCGAGGTCGGTATTGCTCCATTTAATAACGCCAAAGGAGTATGTCAGCACTGGAATAACAAATGAATTGATGGCCTGCACAAGGTTTCTAGCAGAGAGTTGAGTTTTTAAGAGTCCATGCAATCGTTTACACACTTCAGTTGTTAGTATGTTCTTAGTAACAGTGTGTTTGATTCGGAGTGACTGTTGGAAACCCAAGTATTTGTAAGTTTCATGGGGTTCCATGAAGGTAATCTTTGGTTCATTATCAGTTTCCAAATTTATAACTTGCATATGACCCCGAATGATATTCACTCTCCTGCACTTATCCAAACCGAATTTCATCTTAATGTCGTCAGTGAACTTCTCCGTCACGTTTATTAGTTGCCGCACATGACTCTCAGTGTCTGCATAGAGCTTCAGGTCATCCATGTAAAGGAGATGCGAGACACGAACAAGAGTTGAGTTCCCCTTTTTAAGAGCGATTCCATAATTAGATGAATTAAGTAGAGTAGAGAGGGGATTCAAGGCTAAACAGAACAATAAAGGGCTTAAAGAGTCACCCTGGAAAATCCCTCGGCGGATGTGTATAGTATCTGTGTGGACGGATTGTTTTCCATTAGAGAGATACAGTTTTGTATTCCATCGACTCATCGCAGTTTTCAGGAAGTTTTGGATAAACGGGTGGACCTTGTATACATCCAAACATTGAAGGAGCCAAGAATGGGGCACGGTGTCGAATGCTTTAGCGTAATCTATGTAGCATGCGTACAAGTTTCTTTGTTTTGCAAGCACTTGCCCCATAATTACAGAGTCTATAATGAGTTGCTCCTTGCATCCCTGAGATCCAGGTCTTCATCCTTTCTGTTCATTTGCTAAGATGTTCTGTTCCTCAATGTGTGTCATCATCATTTGTGAAACACAAGATGTTATGAGTTTGTAGAAAGTTTGAAGGCAGGTTATAGGCCTGTACTTCGAGGGGTCGTTAGTGTCACCCTCCTTTGGTAACAAAAATGTTCTACCTTCAGTGAGGAAGTAAGGTAGATTTTCTGGATTGTGAAGAAAATATTGAATTATATTAGCTATATGATGGTGAGTGCTGGTAATTTTTTTGAGCCAATAATTGTGGAGGCCATCACTGCCTGGTGCCTTCCAGTTATGTGCTTTGTTCAAAGCTGCTTGGACAATTTCTACGGTGATGATTGGTTCACCCATTAGAGGAATATCTCGGTGTCTGTCATATTCCATTTCAATCCACGTCCTATCTGGGTTGTGGGACACAGCAGATGACCAGATAGGCTTCCAAAAGTCCTCTATTTGTGCCTTTGAGGGAAGCTTTGACTCTTCCATATCATTTACAAGCCCTTTGCCCTTTGACATATTCCTGTAGAATGCTTTCTGGTTTCTGTTAAAAAGAGAATTCTGTTGCTTCCTCGTAGTGCAATTCCTGTAGCGTCGAAGGCGTTTTGTTAACGCCAAAAGCTTTTGTCGTAGGGTGTCAAGATGTTCTATTATTGTTGAATTCAAGGGCTCGTGCTTCGTATGTATTTTTGTATTGATAAGGATGTTATTCACCTTTCTTCTCAGTTTTTCTGAGGTATTTCCATTTTTAAATTGTGTGAGTCTCCCAATATCTCTCCTAGTGCTTTCTATACGATTCACCAGCCGTCTTTCCCAAGGTGGCATTCTTTTTTCACTTCGGTCATTGTGGGCAGTTGCTACGCGGCTGAAAAGCTTGGAACCGTTACATCTTGAAGCCACAACGGCAGCACAATAAATTGCTGTGTGTACTTCTGCGAAAGATGGTCTTTGTTGTAGATGTTGTGGCAGTACTTTCTCATTCAAGACGCTGATTGCTCTTGCTAATTTCTTCGAGCAATTTTGTCTGGGAATGAGATAGCGGTTCAGTGGGTCAGTTCCTTCAAATTCCGCAAGTGCGACTGCAAATTCATTGCGAATTTGCACCTCTTCTCTACTCTTATCATCCATACTTTCTGACATGCTTGTTCCATTGTCATCGTGAGTTTGCACAGCTGATATCTCCACTGCCCTCAGATTACTAGGTTCTGAGGAGTTAAGCATGTTTCTCACGTCTTCCTTGATTGCTTCCAAAACTGGGGCAGAGAGGAGATTTTTCTGAACAATTGCTCGACGCTGGTCCGCTATTCTTTGCTCACTAACTTCAGAATCAGGGAAACGGTGAAGAAATCTTTGATGTAACTTTTGTCGGTATGCCGTAGTGTCAGTCTCCATTTTGGTAATGGTGTAGTATTCACGCATGATGAAGGTATTTATTTCTATAGTCCACTTCATCCTTCTGCGTTGCCTGCCTGCGGCAGTGGTCTCTGGAAGCAATAGATTGCTTCTCTGGGAAGCACTTGCGGCAGGTGCAGCTATAAGTGGAGATGGATGGGTGCTGCTATGTTCGGCTGTAGTATATTCGGGGTTATCCCCGATCAGGGCCCGCCTGTTCAGCTCCTGATCACCACCGGATCGCATGCTGTCACCTCCAGCGGTGGCTCCGAAGGTGCCCCGGCGCTCCCCAGGCAGCGGCTGCTTTTCCGAGGCCTTACGACGCATATTTCGTGTCTCCATATCTCTATGGGTGTGCCATCGCCCTGTTTGCCGCCAAATTTTCTGACGTTGCCCGTCTCCCACGTGGCTAAGTTCTCAATTGCTCGGACGTAGGGCTGGACTTTGGGAGACTTAATAATAATAATAATAATAATATTATTATTATTAATGTTATTATTATTATTAATAATGTTATTATTCATGTCAATTATTAGCAGATAATTTATCTACTGTATAATATCTTAATCTAACTGTAACAAGTATTGTATTTCTAGGCCAATGACCCCATCTCGATCAGGTTTTGTTCAGTTTCCCTGGTCCTTTGAGCAAATGCTGAGATTGCCGCTTGTTTGCTCCTGAACAATAATATAACTTCGCTCTCTCCACCCAAGGTATCATATTCACACGTCATGCACGATTGTAATTTTATATGTGACTCAATAAATATTATTAATAATAATAATAATAATAATAATAATAATAATAATAATAATTCGAGTAGTTATTCTGAAATTTGTGTAAGCTGAATTTCTTTACATAGCTCTAAAGACCAATTTAGAAAATAAGCTTGTTATTACTGAGATTCCCGAATTAATCACCCGATCATCCTAGCCGATCCAAGTTTCCCTTGTTATTTCAGATCAGAAGAAAGTTACGCGATCGGCAACGTCGAGTACTATTTCCACTTTTCTTTTTGTATTTATATGATATTTATTTTTCCACTATATTCACTGTACACCCACCCCCCGTTTTGTGTTCAACTTATGTTTGTTTTATTTCTCCATTTTGCTAGAGATCCACTGAGGATGAGAAAAGTGTTCCCAGAAAGTTAACTATGGAAAATAGTTAATAAAATTATTAAAACTTTTGTGGAGATTATTTCCTTAACAATACCATGGATTACCACAAGATATCTGCTACCACCTCGGATTTTATTCAACACGCTGATCGACCGTCTGTAGCAAAACTCTTTAGCAACTTGAAAGGAAAATTTGATTCTGCTAACAGAAGCATTTGGTTCAACAAAATGTGCTTATTTTTCAAGTTAGTGCATGTGTATGTGAACCTCAAGACCAATTCCAATACTTCTTCCGCAAGAAAAGCTGTAAACACTGCCCAAGTAACGTGGATTAAGCATGAACTTTACAAATGGTACTCTATAAGAAATTCTCTTTCCTATTACCTTTTTATTTCTCACACCCGTCTTCCTCAATTCTGCTCCCCCCTTGAGTTTCTTCTTGTTGACAGAAAAATAAGGAATATCAAATTTAATGAAAATTGCCTAAAAATGACTGAATTAAAAAACAAATTAGACAAACTAAAAAGTAAACAACTAGACAGTAAAAACGTATCTTCACAGACCCCTGATTCGAACTCCAGTAATCAAACCTTCTACCCCAGAATTATGAACTTATCTGATGTTAATTTCAATAATGATGAAATTAAGTTGTTATCCTATGGCTTAAAGTTTGCACCTAAACATCACCCTTCTAGTAAAGATTTAACTAATCTAGCAGTGAGCACTGAAGAAGCTCTAAACATTATTAAAGATAATATTAATTCCAATTCTATCATGATCAATTGTTCTAAAATGCTATCTGATGAAGTTAATAGACCTCCACCACCATCTCCCTCTTTACTTATAAAATATACCCATAAATTAATTGAAAAAGTGAAACTCAAAACTTACTCATTAACAAAGCTGATAAAGGCAATTCTATTGTCATTATACACAGAAATGACTACATTGATAAATTGCAAAGATTGTTCGATGAAAATGAATTTAGTTGCCTTGACAAAGACCCTTCTCCATCTTTTCACCAAAAGGTTAGGAACACCACATTAACCAATTCACTTATCCCACAGTATAAAAAGAAATTCCTTCAGGTCATGAATCCCCAATGTCCTAGGTTGTATGGCCTTATTAAACTACATAAAGAAAATCTTCCTGTTAGACCTGTGGTTAGTTTTTTCAATTCTAGCATTTCACCTCTTTTTAAATTTATTATCCCTCCTTTTAATTCTACCACCCATTTTAACTCTAGATTTAAATTAATTCTTTAGATCTCATTAATAAAATTAAAGATATTGATGTTCCCCCCCCAATGCAAAATTAGTTTCTTTTGATGTGAAAAATTTATTTACCCGCATTCCCCCTAATGAAGTGCATATTTATCATATAATGAAATCAAATCTATCACACTTAGAAAAAATAGACTTTATCAAACTACTAGATGTACGTATAACACAATTTTTTCACTTTCAACAACAAGTTCTATTCTCAAACAGAAGGAGTAGCTATGGGCTCCAACGGTTCCCCTCTTTTCGCTGAACTGTTTATGGATAACTTTGAGAAAAACATATTTAGTAGCTCGAATCCTCTCCTCAAAAACATTATTTATTTTTACAGGTATGTTGATGACATTATATGTATTTGGTCAGGAACATCTAGGCAATTGAGCCAGTTCTTTGATTTTCTCAATTCTTTTCACTCCAAAATAAAATTCTCAATGGAAATTGAACAGAACCATTCTCTGAATTTCCTTGATTTAACAATCACTATAATAAACTCAAGTCACAATTTTAAAATATTCAGAAAACCTACCCATACCGATACAGTCATACCTTCCCATTCTTATCATATTCACAATCATAAATTTGCTGTTTTCCATTCCTGAATCAACAGACTATTCCAGGTTCCCATGACTGATATAGATTTTAGTAATGAAGTCAATACCATTCTAACCATTGCCTTAAATAATGGATATGATCCCCTGACAATCAACAAACTTATCCACCAAAAAAGTGTTAAAATTATTTTAAAGAAGGTTTTTCCTCAACATGGCTCTATAGAACCAAAGAAATTTATTTGAATCCCCTATATAAGTCCTGTATCCAAAAGTATAGGACAATGTTTCACTAAATACAATATCTCAGTAGCCTACAAAACCCTAAACTCCCTCCAATCTTTGTTTCCTAGTTCCAAATCACCTATCCCCTCCATTGAAAGAAGTGGAATTTATCAATTAACTTGTAATAACTGTAATTCAGCATATGTAGGCCAAACAGGCAGAAAATTTTCAGTTGGAATTAATGAGCATATTAGATGTTGGAAACAAAATTTAGACACTTCTACCTTTGCCAATCATTTGATTCAATTTAACCATTCTTTTGACCCCATTTATAATTTTAAAATTCTTCACCTAGTCAACAAAGGCACAAAAATGAACATTTTGGAGAACTTGGAAATTCTAAAACTTTTCAAAAACACTAATTTTTCTGTCTTGAATGAACATTCCTTGATTAAAAGCAGTCCCATTCTAAATATTTTATTAACTATCGCCTAATCATTCTTTTGAGTAGTCCTTTTATGACTACCCTTTCTTCTCTTCTTCCCCCACTCCCTTTCCCTTCATTGTTAGGCTTCCTCTTCTCCCATTCGAAAAGATGGCTGCCATCTAGCTGTTACCACCATGTTTTATATTTTTGACAATTTGTGAACATTCATGGGAGATCCACGTTGCTTGAGCATTAAGTTATTTTCTTTTCTTTTTGTATTTATATGATATTATTTATTTTTCCACTATATTCACTGTAGACCCCCCCCCCCCCCGTTTTGTGTTCAACTTATGTTTGTTTCATTTCTCCATTTTGCTAGAGATCCACTGAGGATGGAAAAAGTGTTTCCCGAAAGTTAACTATGGAAAATTGTTAATAAAATAATTAAAACTTTTGTGGAGATTATTTCCTTTACAATACCAGTGTACTCTTCATTTTCGATGACTTACATCTGACAGAAAAAATAATTGGATTGGATCTTTTTTAATTTTTGAATTAGCAATAAACCTATGGTTTTCTAAGAGCATAGATATTTTATAAAAAGTATTTTACAACAAAATTTTGTTGCAAGCTCAGTATGTAATCTGTTGTATTACACCACTACCAAACAATTAAGGAATGTTCATGCAATAGTTTTAAAAATACCTGTACCTGAATGCTGAAAAAATTGAAGTTTTAAGAAGCGGCGATTTCTGCAGTTACAACCCGGATAAAATTGTCCTGCCCACATACTCATCACAATACTGCATTTCAATTTCTCTGTCTTCCTTTCCTCAGCTATTGATTCTTTCCTCTTTACTGATGTTTTGAGTATTTTTTCAGCTTCAATTATCCGTTGGTGGAAAATATTATGAAGGCGTGGCCTCCAAGCACATTTTTTACAACTTAAGGCATTAAAGGCATTTAGAGGTCTAAAAGATGAATAAATTATATTGGCTTAATCAACGCACTATTAAAAATAAATTACAACAACAAAAATGTCCATTTTTTCATCCTAAAGTCTTCCAGGTGTCTAAATAAAGAGACGAGCCGCCGTCTTTGGCAATTTGTGCTTTGGGCCTCACCGCTCTGCGAAAACTATTCTTTAGTGTTGTCCCTTAGACCTTATGGTAGTTTATTTCCCATACTATTTTGTAATTTACTATAAATGTTATTTCGGCCACTTCAGTGACAATACAACAATAAATCTACAATAATATACAACAATATATGTTGTAGTTGTAACTGATACAAAATTGTAAAGCTGAATATTGCGTTTATGTTACCAGGCTAGCCTCGTCCATCTCAGTTCACTTGTTAAATTGTAGTAAGAAAAATGATCGGCGCAGTCGAACTGTTGTCGTGCCGAATCTGAGTGCGTGGGAACTTCAGTAGTCGTCATCCAGGATTCCCGCCTGGCCCAGTCCAATGGGCCAGGTTAGGTTAGTTTTGTCTATCGCGGACGCAGATCACTGATTCAGGTTCTTCAGAAGAATGGCCGTTTGTCGACAGAATTTACGACAGTATTTACATAAGTGCACAGGGCAGAAGGCAGGATTCTGTTGTAATTTCTTCTCCAGTACGAACTCCGCCAGAAAGCCCACTTCGATCTCAAGAACAAGCTACTGAGTCTGAGGAGGCCCCCATTCTTTAGCCCGAAGGTGCCAGAATGGCAAAAGCAGTTTGTAACGTAGACAGCGGAGCACGGGGCACTCCCCCTCAATTTGACGCGGGTTATTTACAGAATTAAGAAGGAGCGAGTTTGATTCCAGAGTGCAAAGGCAACAAAGAGGAATTACGAGTTATAATGCCGGTACAATTGGTCATTTCACTAATTCCTCTGCACAACCGTGAAAAATTAATGATTTTATGTTGTAAAATTTGCGGTGTGACTGCTCAGGCGTTGCAATTAAAAGATATTTCTTCTTGAATAAAGTGAAATCACAGTTGCGCGCTTTTGGTACTCAGCATACGCTTGATTTTTATGTCTATCAATTATTCGAAGCGTGTCAAAAGGAAAACGGGCGTGTAAGCGAGTGGACGAATTGGTTGGAGGCCTTGCTCGGAAATTTGAGACAGGTTAGTTTGGCAAACCGCCCCGTTGACCACCCAGTCGGCATCTAAGAATTTACGGAGAATTTGACGTAGGCCTCTTTTAAGCAGGGATTAATGAATACTCACATTCTACCCGTAGTACTTAGCCGCGATCCCAAAACACTGGCAGAGGCCATTGAAATGCGTTAGACTAAGAATCGGCCCTCAGTTTCCAACGTACACCCAGTTAAATTATGTTAAATTATCAGCTACTAATAATTATCTAATGTATAATATCCTAATCTATCTGTGGCAAGCATTGTAGTATAATCCCTACGCCAATTGCCCCATCTCGAGCAAGCTTTGTTCAGTTTGATTTCAAACAGAAACAAATTTATCGGTGTAATTAAGAGCAACGCATGCACATTTCAACGCACAGTGGTCAAGATAGTTTTTATTCCTATCAAACTCCGCGAGCGTAAGTGCGAAATAAACGAAGGAAGGAACAAGGAATAAACACCCCAATAACTGCTTCGCAACTAAAAATTAACGAAAAATTTCTTGTCGAAAACTACGGAATATTTTTAATCACTTGCAAAAAGAAGTGGCAGGGGATCCTTTTACGCGGATTGGAGCTCAGTGCTCTCCTAAACGTCTCCACGCCAGCAGCAGCAGCAGATTTCATCACTTCCGCGCGCCGGGCTGAAGCATCGACAACACGTTAAACGCCTCAAGGAGTCGCTTTCACGAGAGAAATAGACGTTTCTATTTAAGACTACGTTCGCACGCGTTGTTAAAAACTAAAAGCAGAACTACCAGTATCTTGATTATATTGCAACCTGAGACATCTTCGCGCATCGCGAAACTTAATGTAACGCTAGAATAACGGATCTAAATGAATTAAATAAAGGCCGGGGCTACATTCTGACAATCCGAGAGTACTTTCATCAGCTGCTTTTGGCGCGACGCAGCAAAGCGAAATGGGCGTGGTACACTGTGCGACAATCTTGCTTAACTTAATGGGCAGGTAAAACAAGATTTCCTCCCTTAACTAATGTTTGAAAGCAGATGGTAAAGCCAATTTGTGCTAACTGCCTAAATGTTTTGTCATTTCATAAATCTCTTGCGCGAGTCAGCAAGACCTTTTATTACAAGTCTTTGAACTAAGATACTCACAATACTTAAATAGTATTGTCGACACTAATATACGCCAATATTGCTGCGAAGTATTTTGACCCTTTCCAAATAATTTGGTATGTCAAATAGTTTTAGGAAATACCTTTGGAATCCGAAACGCTAGAAGTACTCAATTAAATACGTTTTTTGCTAGGAACTTGGTAATGACCACTTGGACATAAAGTCGGACAATATGTTTGGCAACGTCGTCGTGCTTGGCGGAGCTGAAGCTCATCGCCTTTAGAAGCGGATATGAACAATTAGAATTTCACTATTTGTGATGTACAATTTAAAAGTAATTTTGCACACTAATATACATCAACATTGCGGCGGAGTATTTTCACACATTCCAAATAATTTGATATAACACATACGTTTAGATACACCTTTTGACTAACAATCTCAATGTAGTAGTTTTCAATTAAATGTATTTCTTCTAGGAACACTATATTGTCGATCTAGATATTAAGCCGGATAGTATCATGTTCGGCAACGTCGCGGCGCATGGCTTGTCGCAGCTGAAGCTGGTGGACTTCAGCTGCGCCAAGAGCGCGCGCGCGGCCGCGCAGTCCACCAGGGCCCAGGCGAGGTGGTACCGCGCGCCCGAGGTGGCGCTGGGCCAAGGGGCGAGCGGCGCCGCCGACGTGTGGTCGGTGGACTGCGTGGCGGCCACCGCGTGGAGCTGGCCACCGCGCGCCCGCTCTACCCCGCACGCACGGCGCGCTCCCTGCGGCGCTACTGGAGCGGCTCGGCGGCTGGACGCTCAGGGTGAGTCAACGAGACAACACAGAGCGCGGATCATTTCTTCACAGCGAGTGGTCCCTCTTCCGTTCTAGAAGAGTTATGAAACTTCTGCGGTCTCGCGAGACCCTTCCACAATTTGAAACGACGTTCGTCACGTCTTCTAAATTTCGATTATCAAATGGAAATTTGTTTATCCTTTCATTGGTGGATATTCAATTCAATGAATTATTCCGTTTGTTTATGTAAGGAGGATTTTAGTTCAAAAAATAGTGCATTAAAATCCACTTGTCCCAACAAACACGAAAGGAAAGATGAAAATTGTGTTTTTGATATTAAATACAAATTGTTTGGTTCATCCATTCTTACTTTTAACAATAATTCCAGGAATGCCCCTCGGTTGAGGGATGCCCGAGCGTGCCATCTTTGGGGCACGTAGTGACCGAGCACGTGAGGATGTTGAATCTGGAGGCTGACGGAAGATACGCCGTCCAGGTTCTTCATTTCAGGCAGCACCTAATCAGGATGCTGCATGCTCAAAAGGTATGGAAAAATATTTCATTATCTCTGAAATTTACATTGAAAGAAGCATTTAAACGTGTACGCTCAGGGTGAGTCAAAGACTTCCCAGCGACAGCTGCCTCGTCATTGCTATAGGAAGTGTAATATTTTGGATCTTTCACGATAATTTTCTAACTGGATACGAGTTCGTCTCCTACTTTAAATTTAAATTATCAATTGGTAACTTCATTATCCATTCATTCTTAAATTGAATTGATATCACGATTATATATGCAAGGAAGACATTAGTCGTAAAAATGTGCAATTAAATTCACTTGTGTTTGCAACCAAGAAAGTAATCACTGTGCTTACATTCGAAACGAATTGTGGGCGAAGAGGTGGGGGCGAGCGGCGCCGCCGACGTGTGGGTGGTGAAGGCCCTGCGGTTGGAGGGTAGCTGATGCTCCTCAGCGAGGAACGAGGTAAGTTTAATTTTAAGCAAAAGCAATGAAGGGAAAAAATTGGATTTGCAAAGCTACACTAATTCTTTGCAAATAGAGAAAATAATAAAAATTGCTTTCAACGGATTTTATACAATTTCCATGTTATGTTTTTTTATAATTATTATGTGATGAATATAGAGTAGAAAATATGAAACGATGGCTTCATTCATGGAATTACAACGTTTCCTCAATAGAGTAGCTTTTGTTCCACTGCAGTGGCCTTTAACGCTGATGGAATCCTAAAATTCATGAACCTGTGCTTACGTAAAATGAATTTATTTTAATAAAATTATTTTCCTATATCTTCGTGTTTGGATGAAGTTATTTAATATTGTTGCGTGTATCTGCAGGCTCGGGCGTTGTCGCGCATATCTATGAACAACCCACGCGAGCATCACCTCGTGCGGATGTTGGAGACTTTCCAACTGCACGGCCGGCTGCTCGTGGCCATGGAGGCTTTAGATTTAGACCTTTAAGCCTTCATGGTCCAGCGGTCCCCTGGGCCGGCCAGAATGTTTGACATTGCCACTATTCTCCGGCAGTTATTCCGGGCCCTCAAGAAACTAGAGGTAATTAATAACTCCTAAACACCATGAACCCGATCATTTGCTTGACAGACACTATTATGTGAAAAAACATTAGTATATTTTAAGGTCGCATTAACTGCGAGGTCATTAGTGACCACTTGATTAACGTCAGGGGTGTCAGTATACTAAAGCAGTGATGGAGAGCGGTGAAAGGACGATCAGAAAGGTCCGAGGAGGGATTCCAATCCACGATGTTAGAGCCCTCCACAGCACTACTGCCTTAGTGATCATGGACACCTGGATCAGCATTGACTTAATTCTGACCCTATTCAACCGACACCAAATGTAACTTCACAGAATTTTTGCAATGTGTACATAGTTATTTTCCTACCTACCTTTCCAGTAATTCTAAATATTTGTTTTTCGATTTCGTTAGTTAAGATTTAATGGTACATGGCGTACCAAATATCTGGCCAATTCTACGAATTGGTATCATCAGGTCAATATTGGGGGAAGTAACTAGTAACTTTCCTAATAATGCAATATATCACACTTTCAGCATATATTTTTTGACTAACTCAATCCCAAAGTTGTAGCTTTACTTAAATGTTGTATATCTTTTTCTAGGAACTTCATATTGTCCATCTTGATATAAAGCTGGATAATATGTTCGGCAATGTCGCAGGCTTGTTGCAGCTGAAACTGGTGGACTTCAGCTGCGCCAAGAGCGCGCGTGCGGCCGCGCAGTCCGTGATTTTGGATAATTTAAGCAAGGTCGAAAATTTTATTGTTCTGGATCTCGGGTCTGGCTTTATCCAAACTCCATCAGAAAGAAGAATCCAGAAAAAACCGCCATCAGTGCATTAGGAAATAACTACGAAGTTATAAAAATGCAAGTGGGTATGAAGAGCGCTCCTGCTACCATGCAACGCTGTATGAAAGCGGTGCTTAACGGCCTTCAGCCCATGGCGCATGTGCATCTAGACGACTTATTTCTTCCTGCACCTTGAGCATATTCATAGATTATAAACCATTTGAAAAACAAAATAATATCAATTGATGCTACAGCTTTCAAAATGTGAATTTGTTAAGAGAAGACTCTCTTTGTGTCACAATTTGTGTCGATTAGGTGCAGCCAGACCCAAAGAAAAATAACGCTGTAAAAAGGTTTCCTCGGCCTCAAAACGCTCACCGGTTTAAGGGCTTTCTGGGCCTTGCTTCCTATTACAGGGCATTTATAACTTCAGTTAAATGGATAAGCCTCTATTTTTTAAAGAAAGTCGCAGAATTTAATTGGGTTACTGAACATGATCTCGCCTTCGCTAGCCTACAAGATTCACTTACTCCCCCTTTTGAAATCTCCTAAATTTTAAAAAAAGTTTACGATATTTTCGACGCGATAGGTGCCGTTCCGTCGCAAGGAAATCCTGAACAGCCGACTGCCTTTTCCAGCAATTCGATAAGAAGGACTAAAGAACATTACTGTAGTTGAAAAGCTTCATTTAAGTGCTTGGGCAGGTCTAGTATTTTCATCTCGTGTACGGTCGTAAATTCAAAATTATTACAGATCAATAGCCTTTAAAATTGCTGTACAATTCAACCAACACATGTATAAGTGTGCCCACACTTCCAACAAAAACCGCGGAACAGACAACTTACAAAGAAATCTGTAACTATTGTCATGGAAACATAATAAAGTTTCATAACTTACTCAGATTCGAAAATTGGAATGAAGTATATAAGGCAACTAATACAAATTATAAGTATATATTTATGACTGGATTAAACTAAAAACATGCCATTTTGCCATTTTTCCTCAATTTCAAAAAGATTCTAAATAAGGAAACTAGATCGTGTATTACCACAGGCATTAAATTGTCATGTGAAAGAAAACGCAACATGTATAAAATACTAACAAATAACAAATGAAACAAACTTCATTTCATTATACAAAATATAATTCGATTCTAAAGAAAGTAATCAAACAAGCAAACATTATGACGAATTATAGGTACATTGCAAATGCACGTAGTAAAACAAAAGCTTTTTGGGGCATTATTAAAAATACTATGGCACAAACTAATAATAACAGAAAAAAATATAGAGCTCCATTACAAAAACCGAACTGTACAAGACCCACTAGAAATGGCTGATATATTCAATGAACACTTTTCACAAATTAGTAATACGTTTATCTCTCAACACACACTAAACAATAAAACACGCCAACCAAATACTAATATTACACAAACTGTAAATTCCATTTTTTATGAAACCACCCCCTCTGAAATTTTTGAAAACCGTTGGACAAATAGAGAATTAATTCTCAGCAGGCATGGTCTACATTCCATATTTTCTTATTAAACACTCTTATCAGGATTTTCAAAAATTCTGGAAAGGCTTTTCAATGCTACACTCAAACAGTTTCTCAATGCAAATAATGCCCTTACAAATGCACAACATGGCTTCCGGAGTAATAGATCCACACAACCATCTTTTTAAATGACATACTTGTTGCCCTTAATCAGAAAGAAATTCCCATTGGCCTTTTCTTAGATTTGTCAAACGTCTTTGACATTATTGACCACCACATACTTTAAGAAAACTAGAAACGCTAGGGATACGAGACATTGCAGGCCAATGGATCAAGCCATATTTATCAAATCGTAACCAAATAGTTGTCCCCAGCACACTGAAGAAAATAACTCTTCAGACTACTCCTGCCCTCAAATAACAAATTGTGGAGTCCCGCATCTTTTGGCCAATACTATTCCTTATATACATAAATGATATGCCTTTGGCTTTAAGCAATAACAAAATTTTGTTTGCAGATGACACAATCAATGCAAAAACCAATCATTACAAATAGAAACTCTCAAAGCTTTGCAAGTACTAATAAAATTGTTTCAAGAGAAACACCATGAACACCATCACTGGAGTCTTGCAAACCCTTGTTCAATAAACAAAGGATTATTCCTTTTCTATGCATGTATATAATTGAAACAGCCGTCTTCACAAAAAAAATTATGGAAAACAAAGACACTTTAAATTGCGATGTACACAACTATATCCCTCGTCAAAAGGATAACCTACATGTTCCCTACTCCTAAACTACACTTTATCAAAAACCTATATGGAAGGCATTACATTGTACAACAAACAAGGCAATGACATTAAAGAAAAACAATTCATACATATATAGTGAATTGAAAGCTTTCCTGTTTACCATGTTCTACAGTGTAAAGGAATATTCAAATCACAAAAATATTTCTCTTAAAAAATATAATAAATAGGAATCCCTTTAAACTTTCTGCTTCATGTTAACTGTTTCGAGCTGAAGCAAAGAAAAAAGAACTGTAAATCGCATCCTGTGACGTAGGAGCAGAATGCCTGACTAAAACAAATGACATTCTGTTTCTCTCTGGATTTGTTAGACGCATTAGGTATTGCAGCAGGAATACGTGTATAAATTGAAAGAAAAGAAAACTAGTACAAACATGACGCCGCCGCCTAACTCTTTACAATTTTAAATATAGAATCTACTTATATCCTTAAATTTTATATAGTTGCTAACAGAATTGATATGTAATGTTTTAATTTTATTATTAATAATATTAGATTTGTAAGTAGTAGCATTAAAATGAAAATAGCATCTTGAAATGTTTAATTATGTATTACTGTATAATATCCTAATCTATCTGTAGCAAGTATTGTACTAAATCCCTAAGCCAATGACCCATTTTCTATCAGATTTTGTTCAGTTTTCTTTGTCCCTTGAGCAAATGCTGAGATGGCTCCCTTGATTTTCTCCTGAGTTTCGCTCTCCACCCAAGACACCGTACTGACTCGTCATACACGATTGTAATTTTATATGTGACTCAATATTAATTAATAATTAAAGACTATTCTCTACTGATGTCCCTTAGTCCTTATGGTAATCTTAATTTCTCATAGATTTTTTATTTATTTTAAATGTTATTTCGTCCATTTTGTGGGAATTTGTGTAATTATATATTTTTTCGCTGTAAATAAATAAACGTTCTCGTCTTAATTCTGAAATAAAATTCTAAAGGTAAATATTGTAATTTGATTACCCGGCCAACCTCGTCCGTCTCAATTCCCTTGTTGAATTTTAACACAGGGTAATTGGAAGGCATTGTTGGAGCGGGTCGCGATTGCGGCGACACACATCCCTGGAAAAAAAATTAACGAAAATTCTGTTATCAAAAACTGGGGGGATTGTTTAAATATTTCCTATGAGAAATTGCGGGGAGACTTTTTGCGGATTCGATCTCAGCGCTTTCCTAAACGTCTCAACGCCGTCTTCGGCTTGGCCTGAGTGTGGAACTTCGACCTCGCTCCCGCATTCTGGGGCAGTGTGGGCCTTTTATTTGGAAGATCTTTGATCCTTATCGACGGCTCAGATCAAATACCACGGGTAAGACTATTTGATTGGTATCCACGTTTATCTTATCCATCCACTTCAATTCCAAACTTAAGCGACAGGCTTATTTCGTATTCTGAATCATCGTTGCGGTGTTTTTGCATCATGAACTATTGAATGAGCCTACCGGCTGACCTAAGCACAAAAACCATACGAACGCTGGCCCACGTAATAGGGCTTTGATATACTGGCATAAACTCATGTCAAGTAATTAATGACTATCAATATTTTGACATTCCGTTGTAGGAGACGAGGAATTCGCCGGAAGGTGCGATGGAGAGATTTCCGCGCAAAATTCTACACAGTACTCTGAACGACGGCATCAACGACTGTGACGCTGTGGAGTAGATTTCGCCGGACGCCATGACCACGGCGGCGAGTACGTTAACCCGAAAATAGGCGCAGCACCTTGGAGAGGTAGGTACACCGGAAGCGGTAAGACGGCAGATGCTGAACGCGGTGGCGTTGAAGGCAGAGGGTGCATTTCGCCGGATGCGAAAAAAATTTGGAAAAAGAAGGGAAATTTGTAAACATTTCCTATAGGAAATTGCAAGGGAACTTTTTTTTTGTGGATACGAGCTAGCGCTCTCTTAAACGTCTCCACGCCAGCAGCAGCAGCAGCAGCAGATATCACTTCCGCACGCCGGGCCAAACATCCACAACACGTTAAACGCCTCAAGGAGTCGCTTTCACGAGAGAAATAGACGTTTCTATTTGAGACTGCATTCGCACGCGTTAAAAACTAAAAGCAGAACTAGCTTATGTTGCAACCGAAGACATCCTGGCATATCGCGAAACTACGATGAAACTGTAGAAAACCGGCTCTACATTAATTGCAGAAGGCCGGTGCCTCGTTTTCACTATTCAAAAGTACTTTACTCGGCTGCTTTTGGCGCGATGCTGCAAAGCGAAATGCGCGTGGTACACTATGCGACAATCTTATATACTCACTGGGCTGGTAAAACACTATTTTCCCCATAAAACTAATGTTAGAAAGAAGCTAACTGCCTTAATGTGTTATTTTAGATATTACTCGTGGGCAAACCAGTCATTTTATTACAAGCCGAACTAAGATACTCGCTCTCCCCCACCATGATGTAACATCGAGCTTTTTCGATGCTTTAGAAGCGGCAATAGGCATTGGACTAGAACTTCACAGTTTCGTAATACGCAATTGAATAGTATTTTGGACACACATATACGTCAATACTGTGGCGAAGTATTTTGACCCATCCCAAATAATGTGATATATCACTTTTTGGGATTACCTTCTTACTAACAATCCGAAAAGCTAGAAGCATTCAATTAAATGTTATTCATAGGAACTTCATATTGTCCACTTAGAAATTAAGACGGGCAGTATGTTTGGCAACGCCGTGCACGCCTAGGCGCAGCTGAAAACGACCACTGTCGACTTCGACAGTGGAGGCGGAAAATTAGAATTTCACTGTTTCGTTATGTGCAATTGAAAAGTATTTTGCACACTAATAAACGTCAACAATGAGGCAAAGTATTTTGAACCAGGCTTGGGCGATGTCGCGCATCTGTCAGAACAACCCGAGCAAGAATCACATCGTGTGGATGTGTGAGGCCTCCACGCCACAGGGACGGTTGCTCGTGGCCATGGAGGCTTTGGATAACAATCTCAAAGGCTTAATGGGCCAGCGGTTCTCGGATCCGCGCATGGTCGCAGAAATCGCCATTATTCTCCGGCAATTGTTCTGGACCATCAGAAACGTAGTGGTAATGAAAAAACCCTAAACGTCCGCGTGGGCCCAGGCGTGGTGGTACCGCGCGCCCGAGGTGGCGCTGGGCCAGGGGGCGGGCGGCGTCGCCGACGTGTGGTCGGTGGGGTGCGTGGCGGCCGAGCTGGCCACCGCGCGGCCGTCTACCCCGCTCGCAGCGACGCGCAGCTGCTGGGCGCCGTGTGCCGCACGCACGGCGCGCTCCCTGCGGCGCTGCTGGAGCGGCCCGGGCGCACAGGTACCTTCTTCCGGAGGACAGAAGGCGGCGGCTGGACGCTCAGGGTGAGTCAACGAGACTGCACAGAGCGCGGAATCGTGTCTTCACAGCGAATGGTCCCTCTTCCGTGCTATAAGAATTATGAATCCTCTGCGGTCTCTCGAGATAATCTAAACTTGAAACTCGTTTCAAATTGTAGAAGTATCAATTGTAAATTGTTTTTTATCCTTTCATTGGTGGATATTCAATTCAATTCAATTCAATGAATTATTTCATTTGTGTGTGTGAGGAGGATATTAGTTCAAAAAATAGTGAACTGAAATCCACTTGTCCCAACAAATACGAATGGAATGATGAAAATTGTGTTTCATATTAAACACAAATTGTTTGGTTCATCCGGTTCTTACTTTTAACAATAATTACAGGAATGCCCCTCGGTTGAGGGATGCCCGAGCGTGCCATCTTTAGGGTACGTGAAGATATTGAATTTGGCGGCTGACGGAAGATACGCCGTCCAGGTCCTTCATTTCAGACAGCTCTTAATCAGGATGCTGCATGCTCAAAACGTATGGAAGAAATAATCCATTATCTCTAAATTTTACGTTGAAAGCAACATTTGAACGTGAGCTTCGACATTGAAGAAATAGCATAATTATTACAATTTGCATTTGTTTATTCAGTTCTTTCAATGTGTTAATTTTCGTATTACTGTTCCAAAATTGCTGTTCATTAATACTACTTTTTAAATTATTTCAGGAGAGGAGAATCACTCCTGCTGATGCTTTGGAGCATCAGTTTTTCAAACTGCGGTTTTCGTGACATGAATGAAATGAAAAACACTGTTTGGAAAATGTAGTTTCGCCTTCAGATATTGGATTACAGGTGAGTTTTGTTGGCATATAGGTGCATTGCATTACAGGTGAGCGGCCCTGGCGCACGGCCACCTTCCGGAGGACAGAAGGCGTCGGCTGGACGCTCAGGGTGAGTCAACGAGACAGCACAGAGCGCGGAATCATTTCTTCCCAGCGTGCGGTCCCTCTTCCGTTCTATAAGATCTACGCGCAAATTACTGCGGGGGCGGGGATTTCAATTGGGTACGAACCCCACGAAACTAGGTTTCGCACAACGCGGCCAGTACACGTATCGCCGTACGCGAGAATGACTAGAGGCAGTGCCCGGGTACATTTTCGCACTGTGTGGGGTCGTGACGACAGGTGGGTCCGGCAGACGCGACGGATATAACTCCTGATAATTAGCAAATTAAGCCAATGAAAAGCGTGGATTGTGAAATAACTTCTAATACAGTAAAGTCTTGCACGCTATAAACTACACTTGAAACGTCGCCTTTACAGGAGAATGGGCAATTGATTTCCTCTGAAAACGAGTGAATACTGAAAAGTTACTGCTTCACATCAATTGCTAATGTTTACTCGTCCTTATTCAGTCTTACCCTTTTCGAGGATTTTAATGTAGTAAACATTTACTTGGACTATTTTAACAAACTTATTTAAACAAAACTCTCATACACGTTTAAGCGTCATCCAAGTGTGAACCTAATTTATGTACAGTCATAATGGATGTTGAAAACTTTAGCAATGATTAATTTTATCGTTTTAAAAATCCCGACATGCATCACCTCGTGCGGATGTTCAAGGCCTTCCCGCTGCAGGGCCAGCTGCTCGTCGCCATGGAAGCCTTTAATTACGATCTCAAAGCCTTCATGATCCAGCGATCCCCTGAGCCGCCCAGAGTTGCAGAAATTGAAACGATTCTCCGGCAGTTGTTCTGGGCCCTGAGAACTCTGGAGGTCATTACCGCGCCATAATCCCAAGGAACACTGTAATTCGGTTCTCGTAATTTTAGAGTTGAAATGCGACCAATTATGTAGAAGAGTAAACCTTGACGCTGTACGAAAATGTTCATTAAAAGGTTTCTTTTTAAAGAGAATTGGTTCGAGAGTTTCCGAAAATAAGCCATTTTCAGATTATTTTCACAGAATATATTTAATTTGAAACCTGATGAGAATTTCCTAAAGCACATGCATAGTAATAGCCTTTTAGAAGAGTGATATATATTAAGATGACAATGAAAACATTTTTGAAATAAATACATCAAAAAGGCGTATTCAGTGAAGTAGGTATTTCCGCTAAAAATTGACAATCTTGTTTGCATTTTAACCCTATTTCTCTCGTAGTTACGTCATATCATATTACTTGAACTTGTTCTTGACATATCTTAAAGAATTAAGAAAAATAATTAAGTACGAAAGGGTTTTAAACTATTCAAACTCTTGCAATTTTCGAAAATTCAGGGTAATTCTTATAATCCACCTTCGTAGTTTGCATACCATTCTTGCACAAAATGGGAAGAAAACAATTGGAGCCATTAGAGAAAATGGCCCAATTCTCCAGGGGGTTTCATGTTGAGAGCCCCAAAATGAGAAGAGCTTTTTGAAAATTAAACGGCATCGAGTCGTGACAAATCAATACGGGAATATTAATTTCGATACAAATACCACTAATAGTTCAGGAGCTATTTTTCACCGACGGGCCTACGAAACTTTAACGCTTTGTCAGGAGCACCCAAAAGAATTGATATCGATATTTAAATTAGATTTCGCATCATCCCGCAAATTTCTCGACAGTACATAAATTACTCCACTTAGTTCAATACGTAAAATAATGTAATTAATTGTGTTAGAGTAGCACAAAGGCGTTGTCATTGGTTACGTAATATTACAGTACAACAATGTATGCACCAACACTTCACCCATAACTTTGGAATGTCCAGACCAATCCACATGAAGCGCCTGCGTTGTGAAGCTGCAATTATTTCGACATCCAGGAACAATTATTCCTTGCTCCTACAAGAGAAACAAACTTCAATAAACTTACATTCGGAACACATGAGAGTGAGCAGGGATAATTTCACACAATTTGCCTGAATTACATCCAAGCGATCTTCCAATTTTGAGTCATGTCAGAATCAGCAAACCTTTTTTAAGTTTAAAGTATGTAAATTAAACGTTCGATGACTAACCAATGAATGCATATCAGTGTGGAGGCCTTTTGGATGCATGAGAATTGAGGAAAAAAAGCGTTTATTATTTAAATATTACTTCGGGTAAAAATCAAACTTATCATTACTTCCATTTTATAGAATTGGATTGTTCTCTATGAATTTTCTTGTTCCTTTCTAAAAATGGGAGAGAAAAATCGAATATCATATAGAAATCAAGTAAATCCTGTAATCGCATAGACCGGAGTATTGCATAAGATCGTAAGTACAAGTAATATTTAATAGTAATAAAAATATATTACCCCGTTTTAGAAAACATCCACATAACCTTGAATTTTCCCTTTTCCTACAGTATAAACTTCCTACATCTTTACTTTGCCTGAATTACATCCAAGCAACCTTCCAATTTTGAGTTCTGGTGTAATTAGTAAGCAAACATTTAAGTAGTAAAGTAAATTAAAATTTTAAAAAATGTATGTAAATTAAAGATCTGGATGCGAATAACAACCAATGATTGCATATGAAAGTAGATGTGTTTGAATGCATGAGAATTGGGGGGGAAGCTTTTATTATTTAAAAATAACTCATCGTTAATCAAACGTAGCATTACTTCTATTTTATATAATTTGATTTTCCTCTTTCAGATTTCTTATTCCTTTCTAAAAAAGGAAAAGAAAATTCGAATATTATCATATAGAAATTAAGTATATCCTGTAATCGCATAGACGTATTACATAAGATCATAAGTATAAGTAATATTGTATAGTAAAAAATGTACTACCCCGTTTAAGAAAACATCCACATAACCTTGAATTTTCCCTTTTCCGACCATTACAAACTTAATCGGCATCACTCCGATCGCTGTCAATTTCTCCTTCCTATCCACTCGCTTTTTTCCTAAAATATCTCAGATTCCCTCAGCCGAACATTTCAAACTCGATAAACCATCCTCACAACACTAAAGTGGATACTACCGCGAATTTTTTTGACCTCTCCCCTCATCATGTACCCGATGGGGTTCACACAATTATGTTCGCAATACCTTAACGAATACAGTTTCCTAAAAAATGCTAATATCCTAATATATACCCTCAACGCTTCTTACTCTGCCGCTGTAGGCGTGCGGGCCAAGCAGAAAATAATTCAAACTACAAATTACAAATTTAATCAATTCCTATTCTAAATATTTAAGTTAACCCTTCAGCACAAAATAAACACTATACACCAAATATGCACTTAAGAAAAATACGTACGTGTACAAAAAAATTGCATTAAGTACTAAAGGAACGTTAACACGTAAATATGCGTGTCTAATGCCAAGTGTTACAATGCTCGTTTCTTGTAATGGCTAGCACAAAATTTCACTTCTGAGTAACGCCTCGCCAGCCAAATTTTCATTAACAAAAGATTGAACCAGCCAAAACTCTCTAATCATTAGAAGGCTGATTCCGAGTTAACGGTTCACTTTAGCCTAGGTTTTGTCAATTACTGTGCCTTGATGTGATCTGCTTTTCCATTCTGTGCGAAGGAATGTTCTCGTCTAGACAGGAATCGTTTATATTATTTTGAAGAATATATTCGCATAAAATGCGTTCAATAGCCAAAAGGATGTTTTATGTTAACGCGAGAGACGAAGGCCCTAGCCTCGTCCACAACTTTGCTTTGTGAAGCTGTAAATTCCGGGACACCGCCACCTTCCGATCTACCTCTAAAACTAGCGTTCAAATTTACCAAGTAAATGAATCATTTCTATAGTTCACAAGAATCTGTAGAGAACGAAACTCACAGTAGCATTAAGGAGGTTGTGCAGGCGAAGGCCGTCAAGACTGAGGTGCCCCGTAAACTCTGAATTAACCCATTAAAACAAAACGCCACCTGAAAAAAAACAGTAAATTCCATTCTAAAAACGATTAAGAACACTTCCAAAGTATCTCGGTACAGGAACAAGGGCAGATGTAACAAAATAAAATTGACGTAAATCAAGCATTTAAAAAATCATTTTATAATAACAGACCCATGAGAATCGGGAATTTCAATTTTTAAACTTTATGCTACCCTCTTCTTCATTTTGGTTCTGGTTTTGGTGTTTCCGATTCTGTTTTACAGAAAACTTACTACCTTCATTGTCGGTTTAAAGAAATACATGGCCTTGATTAGCGAATGCCTTTGCTTCAGTCCGAAAACGCACAACGGGGTGTCCTTCGCGAGAATAACATCTATTACTCGTCGATGCCCCGAATTCTTTCAACAGCGTAAAGAGTTATTAATACTTACAGTAAATGCTGCCCTGAGTGTTCGCACATCAGGAAAGAAGTCTGACGCACGCGCGGTTACGTGATTTGCAGGTTGCACAAGCCTCAGCTTTCTGAAGGATTTCAATTGCAGGCTGCCTCGTTTTTTTTGCGCACACAAATTCATTTCTCACAGATTTATGATCACAATTCTTGTTCTGAACCACTTGATAATTGAACAAGTGAAGACCTGAAGCAAACAACAAAACTTCTACAAAGGTGTGTTAAACGTACAACGCCGCGCCGTCCGCCATCATCGACACCTCGCTGTGCAGGACGGTGGTGGAGGGAGAGTAGAGCGCGGCGTCGGAAGGACTGCACGCGGGCTGCAGGCCCGACTCCAGCGCAGGCTCCTCCTCGATATGTGGCGGGGGCGGGGGCGGCGAGGCCGCGGCCGTGCCGTCCGCCATCACCGACACATATGATCACCGTTGAGAAATATATGCTATGGATGCATGGTGCATTGCGCACCTAATTTCAGGCTAAAACTATTTATAAGTAACATGTAGTAAATATTGGCGGAAGTAACTAGTAACATTCCTAATGTAATACATCACATACTTATAGCATATATTTCTTTTACTAACAATCCCAAAGTAGTAGCTTTCAATTAAATGTATTTCTTTATCTAGGAACGCTATATTGACCACTTGGATAATAAGCCGGAAAATATCATGTTCGGCAACGTCGGCGTGCTGTTTGGCGCAGATGAAATTCTTCGACTTGAGCAGCGGCGATGGACAATTAGAACTTCGCTGTTTCGTGGTGTACAATTAAATAGTATTTTGCACACTAATACACGTCAACATTGCGGCGAACTATTTTGATACATCATATGCCTTTAGGATATAGGTTTTGACTAACAATCCCAATGTAACTTGCACTTGGCGGTAGGCATCAACGGTGATCATATGCGTCGATGATGGCGGACGGCACGGCCGCGGCCCCGCCGCCCCCGCCCCCGCCACACATCGAGGAGGAGCCTGCGCTGGAGTCGGGCCTGCAGCCCGCGTGCAGTCCTTCCGACGCCGCGCTCTACTCTCCCTCCACCACCGTCCTGCACAGCGAGGTGTCGTTGATGGCGGACGGCGCGGCCGCGGGCCCGCCGCCCCCGCCCCCGCCCCCGCCCCCGCCACACATCGAGGAGGAGCCTGCGCTGGAGTCGGGCCTGCAGCCCGCGTGCAGTCCTTCCGACGCCGCGATCTACTCTCCCTCCACCACCGCCCTGCACAGCGAGATGGACTTCTGCGAAGGCGGCGGGGGCGGCGACGCGCGTCACTTTGGAGAAGCTGCGGGCGCCCCGCCGCCCACACCCGCGCAGGCGCGCTCGCCCGCCAGTCCCGAGCGCCAATTCTGCTCCTCCACCACGCAGCCCATGGGCCACGCTGGCGAGGGCGTAAAAGAAGATATGCCTCGTCGCCTCTGCCTCGTTTGTGGCGATGTATCTAATGGTTTTCACTATGGTGTAGTATCCTGTGAAGCTTGCAAAGCCTTCTTCAAATGAACCATTCATGGTAATAAAGAATATACATGCCCAGCCGCAAATGATTGTGAAATTAATAAGCGCCGACGCAAAGCATGCCGTGCATGCCGTTTCCAGAAGTGCTTGAGGATGGGCATGTTAAAGGAGAGAGTCCGACTGGATAGAGTGCGAGGTGGGCGGCAGAAGTGCAGACGCAACCCTTAACCCACCTGCCTTATCAAGTGCAAGCATTCATGCCCAGACCAGTACTGTCATTGGATGAGAACAAGATGCTGAAGGCTCTGACTTCATGTGAGCCAGACTTATTGCGTGCCTCTCCTGACACAAGCATTGTTGACCTGGAGCTCTTAATTAAATGTATTGTTTGCTAGAAATGTTTGCAGGTCAATATTGGTGGAAGTAATACATCACATATTTCAGCATATATTTTTTGACTAACACAATCCCATAGTAGTAGCTTTCACTAATAAAAAAAATTGTCTTTTTCTAGGAACTTGATATTGTCCATCTGGACATCAAGCCGGACAATATCATGTTCGGCAACGTCGCGGCGCACGGCTTGTCGCAACTGAAGCTGGTTGACTTCAGCTGCGCCAAGAGCGCGCGCGCGGCCGCGCAGTCCACCAGGGCCCAGGCGAGGTGGTACCGCGCGCCCGAGGTGGCGCTGGGCCAGGGGGGGGGGGGGGGCGAGCGGCGCCGCCGGCGTGTGGTCGGTGGGGTGCGTGGCGGCCGAGCTGGGAACCACGCGCCCGCTATGGAAGCCAACGTGACAGTAACAAGAATAAAGACGACAAATTGTTGAGATGTTGATACGGCGTGAGGAAATGAGAGAGTCTTCAGGCTCGGGCGATGGCGCGCATCATCCGAAGCAATCCAGCTGAGAATCGCCTCTTGCGGATGTTCGAGACCTTCCCAGTGCAGGGCCGGCTGCTCGTGGCTACCGATGCTTGGGCTTTTGACCTCCAAACCTTCATGGGCCAGCGGTCACCAAACCCGCACAGAATTGCAGAAATTGCGATGATTCCCCGGCAGTTGTTCTGGGCCCTCAGAAAACTATAGAAAATTAATAAACCTAAACTCTTGGTGTTTGGATGAAGTTATTTAATATTATTTCGTGTATCTGCAGGCTCGGGCGTTGTCGCGCATCGCTCTGAACAACCCACGCGAGCATCACCTCGTGCGGATGTTGGAGACTTTCCAACTGCAGGGCCGGTTGCTCATGGCCATGGAGGTGTTGGAGTTAGATCTTGAAGCCTTCATGGCCAAGTGTCCACCTAAGTCTGCCCGAGTTTCAGAAATTGCCACTATTCTCCGGCAGTGGTTCTGGGACATCCGGAAAGTGGAGATAACTCCTAAACTCGTGAACCCGATCATTTGCTTGACAGATACTATTATGTGAAAAACATTAGTATCTTTTAAGTCGCATTAACTGCGAGGTCATTAGTGACCACTATTGATTAACGGCAGAGGTATCATTATACTGAAAGCAGTGATGGGGAGCGGTGAAAGGACGAAGATAAATGTCCGAGAAGGGATTCCAATCCGCGATGCTAGTGCCTGACTGAACCCTTCACTGCAGTACTGCCTTAGTGATCACGGCCACCTGGATCGGCATTGGTTTTGATACCAACTATTATAATACCGACACCTAGTGCAATTTTTTAGAACTTTTGCAGTGTGGACAAAAAACAGTTTTTTGCTTATCCATCTTTCCAGTCTAACTTTCCTAATAATTTAATACAACACATACGTTCAGCATATATTTTTGACTAACAACCCCAATGTAGTAGCTTTCACTTATATGTTTTATATCTTTTTCTAGGAACTTGATATTGTCCATCTTCACATAAACCCGGACAATATGTTCGGCAATGTAGCAGGCTTGTGGCAGCTGAAACTGGAGGACTTCAGCTGCGCCAAGAGCGCGCGCGGCCGCGCAGTCCGCGAGGGCCTAGGCGAGGTGGTACCGAGGTGGCGCTGGGCCAGAGGGGAACGGTAGGTTGGTATGTTTTGCTGGACAAGGGGGATACTAAGACGGCGGGAGGTAGCATTCGCCGACGAGAACGACAACGGCAAATAGAATTCGCCGAAGAGCACGACAACGACGAGTGTAGAATTCGCAAGACACGGGATGGATAACGACGACATCGGGTGTATTCAAGTCTTAATTATAGCACTATTAGTCTCAGGGACTCAATATTCGTCATTGATTCTGAGTTCTTGTTTAATTTTCAGGTGAGGTGAATTACTCCTGTTATGCAATGAAGCATCAATTCTTCAATCTGGGGATGTTTACTTCAAGATACCGCACGGCACGTTACGGTAGTTTCGCCTTAAGAGACTATTGCGGTATTCGCCAGAGTGGAGACAGATTTCCCTAGACGAGGGTAAATTATATGTGGGGCGATGGCGGTGACTTTTTTCGCGGGAAGGACTACCGCGGTGGATTGATTCCGCTGGACGCAGAAACAACGAGAGGGACCAAATTTTATCAGTAAGTAAGCTCCAAATGCCTCTTCTCTTAGCCACCGCCTCCCTGTCACAGAAGAGGGCAGTTCCCCTCTCGATTCCAGCTTGCGCGGCGTCGCTACGCTTGGAAGCGCGCGCGGCCGCCGACCACTAACTTGTGACGTGTGTAGTGGGTTGCCTACTTAAGGCGTTGGCACCGGCATGCAGCCGGTAACAGCCCTTCGTTTATGACTAGCGGAAGCTCACTGGTAGAAACAACGGTTTTAGTTAAATATTACTCGTGAACATCAGACCGAATAGCAATTAATGAAAATGTAGGCACTGCTCTTCGCAGGTTGTAACCTGAATTAAAACCTTTAGAGGTATACTTTAAATAGCGTAATTATGTTTCTTTATATAAAAGAGAGCTGAATGCGTCTTTGTCATTTTTTTTTTTTGGCCCCAGTAGCCTGTATTTATGTTTTGCTTTGCATGGTTCAATAGACCGCATGGTAATTTGACCATCCCATGCATATTTTTATTGCAATTAAGAGTTATTTCGAGTAGTTTTTCTGAAATTATTATAAGCTGTATTTCTTTACATAGCTCTAAAGACCAACTTAGAAAATAAATTTGTTATTACTGAGTTTCCCGAATTAATTACCCGATCATCCTTGCCGATCTCCGTTTCCCTTGTTATTTCAGATCAGAAGACAGTTACTCTATCGGCAACGTCGAGCACTATTTCGTCGCACGTTTGTAAGAATATCGACTGTAAAATGTTCGACTATATATCTTTATATATGTTACAGATACACATCATAAAAACTAATAAATGCGGACCTACAAAATTTCAATAGTGTACACTTCATTTACGTTGACTTACATCTGACAAAAAATAATTAGATTAGATCTTTTTTAATTTTTGAATAAGCAATAAACCTCTTGTTTTTAAGAGAATAGATATTTTATAAAAATTTACAACAAAATTTTGTTGCATACCCAGTATGTAATATGTTCTATTACACCACTACAAAACAATTCAGGAATGTGCATGCAATAGTTTTAAAAATATCTGTACCTGAATGCTGAAAAATTGAAGTTTTTAGAAGCGGCGTTTTCTGCAGTTACAACCCGGTTAAAATTGCCCGGCCCCCATACTCATCACAATACTGCATTTCAATTTCTGTCTTCCTTTCCTCAGCTATTGATTCTGGCCTCTTTACTAATGTTCTGAGTATTTTTTAAGCCTTAATTACCCGTTGGTGGTCAATATTATGAAGGCGTGGCCTCCAAGCGCATTTTTTACATCTAATTTTAAAGGCATTTTGAGGTCTAAAAACACGAAAGAATTATATTGGCTTAATCAACGCACTATTAAGAATAAATTACATCAACAAAAATTTCGTTTTTTATCATCCTAAACTCTTCCAGGTGCCTAAATAAGGAGGTGAGCCGCCCTCCTTGACAATTTGTGCTTCGGGTCTCAGCGCTCTGCGAAAACTATTCCTTAGTGTTGTTCTATTCCTCTGATTGAGGTTCTTCGGAAGAATGGCCGCTTGTCGACAGAATTAACGACAGTATTTACATAAGTGCACAGGGCAGAAGACTGTATTCAGTGGCAATTGCTTCTCCAGTACGAACTCTGCCAGAAAGCCGACTTCGATCTCAAGAACAAGCTCCGGAGTCAGAGGAAGCGCCAACTCTAGCCCGAAGGAGCCGGAAGGGCACAAGCAGTTGAAGTAGACAGCAGAGCACGCGCCACTCCCCCGCACAGTGACGTGGATTATTTGCCAAATTAAGAAGTAGCGAGTTTGACTGCTTGTCACAGGTCTGTTACACAACATAATTATTCAACACTCTCAGCTCGTGACACGCCCAGATTTTGTTAGTGCCAAAACGGATGCCTAAGGGCAACCCCAGTGACGTGAAGTACTCGACTTTCGAAAATTAAATGAAAAGACGGAAGAGCTCGGACGGCATTGTGGTGAATCTCGAATCTTAGCTCGTCTTCGCGGGCGATACACGTGGCCGCGTATAGATAGTGACGTATGTAAATTCATACAAGAGCTCATGTGAAAAACAAACCAGGACCGCTAAGGTAGAAATCATTCTGACTGGCACCTTCCTCTGTATTTGAATGATTGGACATGGCCATCTCAGGCCGTCTTCCCCTTACTTCACAAGGAAATTCATATATTCTCATTTCAAAACACTCAAAATAATTAATTGCTGTCCCCATGCCGAACCAAACCGCACAAAATATAGCCTCTTTTTTTACACAAAATTATACTTTTTAAATTCCAGATATGCTACTGATTGGCCGAGGCAGCAACTTCGCCTCCGATATCTTTGCTATAGGTGGGTAAGATGCTGCGTATATCAACCGGACGCTCAGGGAACATTTACCACACTACGTAAATTTTAACGGGACAATACGACGTTTATAGAGAAAAGATAGGCTAGCATTTAATAGGAGCCATCGCAGCATTGCAGATATGATAACGTTTAAAAAATACTACAAGGAATTAGAAAAAGAAAAGAAAATTGCTCATGAATTATTTTTAAGAAACATGTTGGGGACGGGACGAAATAATTGGTCAAGCGTTTACAAATATGTCCGCAGACGCCGGGGGAATAAGGTAGAAATTCGAGTCGCAGATAACGAGCCACTGCACGACGACCAAGCAAAAGCAAATGCGTTCAACGCGTATTTCGTGTCGGTATTCAAACCAGAACGGGCGCAGGAGCTAGTTTATTATTTTCCAGTAGAACACCAATTTAAACTCCACGCATGGGAACTCCGCAATCGTATAAAATCACTGAAAAACGGTAAATCACGCGGGCCAGACGGTATCTCACTTTTCTTTTTGTATTTATATGATATTTATTTTTCCACT